>CM022303.1:532468598-533101098 GCA_011799875.1 Thinopyrum elongatum | reverse complement strand
GCGCAGGCCGGCCGAAGGCCCATGCGGCGTCGTTTCTTTTCTTTGTTTTTCCTATATCTTTCGTCTGCCTTTTGTTTACGTTTAGTCCCACATTGCCTAGCTTTTGACCTCTAAGCCTCCTTTCCACCTATAAATATAGACCCATAGAGACTCCAAAAATCATCCGATTCGGGTTAAATCAATATATTTTGGTTTGACTAGATTCACTAAATAGAAATATTTTTCTTCTCTCCGGCGGGACTTCTGAAAGTTGTCTTCTCTCTCGGAAGTCATCTTTTCTCTACCTTATAAAGGTATCTTTCTTCGTATTTTTTTTATATACTCCCGTAGCTTATTATTTCTAGACTAGTACAGTAGAATAATTAGATTTATAAATTAGTCCTTGTATTTACATTTTAGGACTAGAATTCTTTTAGCCATAACTCTTTTTCTTCCGTAAAACAGCTTGGCCCTGATTTTTCAAATAGCCATAACTTTTTACTCGTTCATCCAAATTAGACGAAACCAACGCCAATATTTTTGTCTTGATTCCACCTTTCTAGTGAATCTATCAAATAAACTTTTTGCAACTTTCAAATTTCGAAATTTGTTCAGATTCATATTCAAACTTGTTTTGGCTATAACTTGAGTTTCGTAACTCCGATTTAATTGATTCTTTTTGCTAATTGAAGCTCTTGACCTAAACTTTCTGATAAGACCAAATCCACCCAATTTTGGTACTGTTAGAAATTGTTTTCTGTTGCAAGAGTTAATTGCTAGTTTTTGAAGTTTTTCGAGATCTTTTCTTCGATTCTTTTGCATGAGTGCTTATGTATGCAATTGCTTGCTCACGTTAGATTGAACGGAGTGTGACGAGTAGAACTATCAGGAATTATGAGTGCGAAGGATCTTCATCAACAGTACAAGGCAAGTTCACACTTTGATCATACTCTTCTATACCCAGTTTTTATGCATTAGTTTTATCCTCAAACACTACATGACTAGGATGTGATTAACTTGTGGGTATTGGGAAGTAGATGATGAGGTAGAACCTATTGCCCTTTTATTATAAAACCCTTGGGAGTTACTTCTACGCTATGCTTATGTTGCCATGCTATGCTCGTAGACGTGGATTGGGTTTGAGTGTATCCATGACAGATGTGAGATTTTTAATTAATGGTTCAACTTAAGGTGGCAACTTTAATACACATCTGGGTGGATTGCTTGTTTGGGCACCTGGAGATATACCAGTGTTGTCCTAGGAGATCCCGGGGATATACCGTGTGATCCTCCTACGGTCCGCCACCCAGGCTCAAAGGGATCATAAGATTATTCATGCTAGAAACTTCCGTGTGCAGCCACAAGCTATTATGGGCTCTAGCATAGTTGAGTATGTTACATGACCTCTTTCAGTGGTAGGCTAGCAGATGTAGGGGAAAGTAGGTGTAACTGTCTACCCAGAGTAAAGAGTAAATGTTTCTGAAAGACTGTGTCTCGGTCATCCGTTTCTCAAACACCATGTAGTGCGAGAAATCCAACGGAGGAGATCGAGTCTTGTGGGGAAAAGTGCACAAACCTCTGCAGAGTGTACAAACTAATCATGATTAGCCGTGTCCCCGGTTATGGACATCTTGAGTATCTGGTTCTTGGATTTTCATATTGAATCCCATCACTCTAAATTAATTTGTTGGGATTAATGATTACTTTTTAACTGGGATTGAGAAGGGGTTTTACCTTCTCAATGTTTCAACCACCATGATAGTTAAATAAAATAAATTCCTTTGTTGTAGGAAAAAATTAGCTTTTCGCAAAATCATGTTAAACCTAGAGCCTCCACCAGCCAAATATGCATATAGTGATAGCTATTATTCATCATTATCCTATGGTGTGAATTTGCCAGTACATTCAATGTACTGACCTACATGGCTGCAACGTCTCATGTTGCAGGAATTCTTACGACGAGTAAGTGATACGTTAGGGTTATGATTTCTACACTCAACTTTGCCGTTGGTGTTGATGGGAATCCACAACCTTGTTGTTACTTCCGCTATATGGATTGAGGTAATAGTATTTACGTTACTTTATACCTGTGATTTACCTCTGTTATAAATCCTCGAGTACTGTGTGTGTCAGCATACCGATCCAGGGATGACACTTAAGCACAGAGACTTTGATCCATTCGGGTCGGGTCGCTACATCTCTCCATCAGAACAATAGGGCCGTTATGCTTATTACTAAACTTGTTGAAGAGATGAAATAGAACCAAGGTCTATCTTTTTGATCAGAGGTTGAATCGATCATCAGAAGAAGAATTAGGCCAAAAATTAGGATACATTCTGGGAAAATGAAACTTCCATTGTAGAGAAGCAAATGAAACGCTTTCATAAAAATTCTCGTAGAATCGAGAATGAAGTTTTCATTCTGTACATGCCAGATCATGAATTAGTAACTGCATCCAATCTCAGAAAATTCCCGATTGTTTCGATTTTTGAAATGGGATATTTACAAAATCCCCATGAATAGGATCAAACCTTATTCCATGCTATTTCCATAAGATTCTTCTTTCTTATTCTTAAGCAAGCCCTCGAGAGGGCTTAGTTGATCATGATTTCTGTTTTCTCTTTCTTTTCCTTTTTGTTTGTTTCGAGAAAGATATCGTCCGATTCTCCTTCTATTGATTCTTTTCTGATCGAGGTGTACGGATCCATGTGTCTACATACATAGATTCTGTTCATGGATTAACGAAAATGTGCAAGAGCTCTATTTGCCTCTGCCATTCTATGAGTCCCTTCCCTATTTGTGTATGGCACCCCCACTCCCTTTGGTAGCATCTACTAATTCGGAACTTAATTTGAAAGCCATATTTCGACCCGGACGCTTTTGGGATGCTTCTAATAACCAACGAATGGCAAGTGCTCTTCCTTGTTTAGATCCTATTTCAATCGGAACTTTCCGCGTCGATCCTTTTTTATTACGTCTTGTTTTTACTCCTATATTGGGAGTTACTCTATGTATTGCTTGACGTAAAACCAATAGTGGATTTGTTTCTGTCTTTTGTTGAATCTTTTTCACGGCTCGATAGAGAATTTGACAAGCCAATGATTTTTTTCCGTCTTTCATAATACGGTTAACCACCATGTTAACTAATCGATTACGAAAAATTGGATCGGATTTTGCAGTTCTTTTTTTTGCAGTACCTCGACGTGACATGAGCGTGAAAGAGGTTCAAGAATCTGTTTTCTTTTTATAAGGGCTAAAATCACTTTTTTTTGGCTTTTTGACCCCATATTGTAGGGTGGATCTCGAAAGATAGGAAAGATCTCCCTCCATGCCGTACATACGACTTTCATCGAATACGGCTTTCCACAGAATTCTATAGGGATCTATGAGATCGAGTATGGAATTCTGTTTACTCACTTTAAATTGAGTATCCGTTTCCCTCCTTTTCCCGCTAGGATCGGAAATCCTGTATTTTCCATATCCATACGATCGAGTCCTTAGGTTTCCGAAATAGTGTAATGGAAAAAGAAGTGCTTCGAATCATTGTTATTTGACTCGGACCTATTCTGAAAAAATCGAGGTATTTCGAATTGTTTGTTGACACGGACAAAGTAAGGGAAAACCTCTGAAAGAATTTCCATATTGACCTTGGACATATAAGAGTTCCGAATCGAATCTCTTTAGAAAGAAGATCTTTTGTCTCATGGTAGTCTGCTCTAGTCCCTTTACGAAACTTTTGTTATTGGGTCCTTCTCCTGTTGCTTGATTCACATGCATCATCAAATGATACAAGTCTTGGATAAGAATCTACAACGCATTAGAACGCCCTTGTTGATGATTCTTTACTGCGACTGCATCCAGCTCGAATAATGCGATATCTCACACCGAGTTCAAAGATACTTAACCCTTCCTCCTCTTACTAATACTACAGAATGTTCTTGTATGCCCAATACCTGGTATAAGCAGTGATTTCAAATCCAGAATTGAATCGTACTAATTTCCTTTACGTAAGGCAGAGTTGGGTTTTTGGGGTTGAAAGTGGAAAAGTCGACAGAGAAGGATCAACATATCCTTGTTTAAATAGGTCCACTAGACCTTAGCTACTTAATTTCATGGTATTTAGCACGGACGATAGAAGATTGGAATGATGGTATCAATGTGCCGCATTGAAATGAGAGTGGCTATATCGCTATCAATCAAGGTGGGACAGATCAGCCATCTCCACAGATTGCTAGTTTGCTGAAAACAATCCAGCTTTTGCCAAAAGAAAGCCAAACTCTCATCCAGATGCATCTCGATTCACATTTCTATATGATAATATGCATGACCGATTCTCGTATCTGCTGATACAAGAGATTCTTTCAAAAGATAACCCTAACCCCTGGGGGGCGAAAGATGGAGACAATACTACCGTTGAAGCGCAAGAGTGAGCAGCAGTCCGGTCAGCCCTTGCTTTCTCAACTTGAGCAGGAAACTTCCAACCAAATTGGAGGGAGGGGCACTCTCAAATAGGAATGCAAACATAAAAAGCGTGCTCTTAAGTGTCAATTCCTCTTCTGACCGAAGTGAATAACAAACATCCCTTCCATCTGGACACTGAATAATGAGAGAATCGTAGAAGTTATCGGAATCCGGGGCTAGAGTCTTTGGCTGAACATCCACAGATGATCGATTCCCTGCGCTAGCAAGTATTGGATTGGAGTGGGGGTTAGTTGGCTCACCATATGGTATAGATCGATAGATATATTTGATACGTCCTATAGCATGGAGATGGAGATAGCCAAGCCCCTTTCTCGAAAGGCAAACCCTCTTTATCATCCAACACAGGATCTCCCTATGGAATACCACCATTGTCTTTCTCCATCTCACTCAATAGTATATATCGGTATAAATAGCTCAGCTCACGAAATAGAGCGAGCAAGAGCTCAAACTTGGTAGGAAAGTTCGGATAAGTCGACTCGACTCCTTAGTGCAGCGTACACTTGCTTCAGCAAAATGAGGCTCATCCATTTGTTTTGATCCGAATCACACTCTAGACCAGCTCTTCTTATAGAGAAGGAACTCCACTTTGACAGTCATACAAGAGGTAAGAGACTCAAAGTTGATGAGAATAGTCGATTTGACCGGTATCACGAATAGTAGTTTTAGTAGAAAAGGGCATTGATGATTGAAAGGATTTCTCCTCGAACCACTAGTAACTATGTCAGCTTTTGTCATTCTGATGATACTGAATTGGATCAATATTTGGAATAACAATATCTGATCTATCAAATCGATTCATCATCGAGAATGGAATAGTATAACATAGGAATTTGATCCAAACAAACTCCGAATTGGGATTTCTTATTGGATCAGGAATCCCATTGCATTTTTCATCCTTTTCCATTTTGCTTCTTTCAGGCAGTTTTGGCTCGCAATAAAGCTAGTGTCCTGATCGAGCAAGACTACGTCCTATCTATCTACCTCTCCAAACACAATATCTTGCGTACCTATGATGGTGACTACATCTGCTGGCATGTGATGTTTGGACATAGAATCGAGTCCTTGTTAATGGGCAAAGCCAGGTGCTCTTATTTTACAACAGTAGGGACGATTACTCCCATTACTGACAAGAAAGACACCAAATTCACCTTTAGGTGCTTCAACTGCAGTATAGGTAGAAGGAGCTGGTACGAAAAAACCTTCTGTATAAAGTTCGAAATGGTGAATTGAGGTAGAGTAGACCGATGATCCGGTAGTCATTTGGCCGGCTACGGAAAGAAAAAGCTTGCATCTGCTCCCCCTAAACTATAACGGGTCCCATCTCTCTCCAAACCTAATGTGGTAGTTTCCCATCATAAGGCTTTCCATCTATAGATTGAGCCATTACCCACCAAGGATCCCATTCGTTCAGAACTCAGTCTACTGCTTCTATAGATAAGGCGGAACGTCCTTAGTTCAGCATTATAGCACATAGTCTCCGATGCTACTACAGTGCTTCGCTAACTCGAAGCGCCTCGCTATGAGAATGACGCGTCGCTAACGCTCGGCTAAGTCGTTAAACCCTCGCGCTGACCATTCGCTTTCTCAGTAGCGAAAGCGCTTCTCTTTGCCCCTTAACTTCATAAAGTATTTGGAAAGAAAAGAAAGAGATTCTTGGTTTTATTGCTCCCGCTTCCTCATCTGCGCTCGTCAAGCCAACTTGGCTTTTTGGGAGGCGAAAGAGGGGTTGAAGTGGACATGTCGAAATGACAGCATCGAAGATATCTATATACACAGGAACGCTTATTCCGGACTGCGTTCCGGAAAAAGTAGCCTACTTGACAGAAAGGGCGGGCACTCTCGGCGCGGAGGTAGGCACTCTCGTCTTTCAACCCCACTGTCACTTTGAATTTAGTGGGGCACTGTTTACTTACAACCTCTATGAGTTGCAAGTGAATGGGGCCGGTGCGTGGTGAACGGAAGGGTTCATCAAGCCATTTCTCGCCTTAACCCCTAAACTAAATAGGAAGAGGGGTACTTGACTAATACGGGGCAATTGCATTGCACCTGACTGTGAGGGACCTCTTGATACCTTATGTTCACTTCCTAACTAGTAGCCGGTTTCCTGTCGCGGAAGCCTTTTCCCAGTGCGCGGAGCCCCGATAAGGAAGGTGTTAGTGCTTTCTCATGGGGTCAATAATGCTAATCCCTCTTTTTGTGCCGGGAAGAAGATAAGAAAAGGCGAAGCCTTCTCTTGGTTTCCCAACCTGTTGCTTCTAAAGGCTGCCCTCTCTCGGCTGGATTTTGGTCCAGCCTACTGCGAGGATCCCGTATCCCGTACATCATCTTTCTCCCTCCTGGCTTCCCGTGGTTCCTATGCCGCCATGTTTCCTGGTCCTTTTCTTTTAGTGCTTCAACCTGAAGCGATAGCTTGACTTGTTTTCCGTGGATAAGATGGCAGCGCTCTAGCTCACTAAAGAATGGGACGGCAGTGGTCTGCCGGCAAGCTCGTTTTGATCCTGGATGCAGTACATTGGAATCCTGAAGCACCACCACGAACGCTACCGCGCGTGTGCCTGCGGTGCGGTAAGTCACCACCCTGTTGTGCCAGCAGCCAACTCTGGCGTGTCAGCTTAGTTATCCTCATCAAGCCACAACCTTGATGTCTAGCTTCCCAACTGGTAGACGGTTCCCTTTCCCCCGGATCAATGAAGAAGGGAGAAGTCAGTTGATTCCTCCAAAGAACCGGAAGCGAAGCGCTATGCCGGGGCAAGGGGACAGGAAAAGAAACTGCTCCGAAGAAAGATATTGGGGTTCCCAATGCTTCTCCACGCCCAACGAGATGTGCCAACCTCGGGATGCTTTACTCCTAACCCCACGGCGGTTCCGAGACGGAGCTTAACCTGAGTCTCGGTTAAGAACGGCGATGATCTATGTTTCACATGGCGCACGATTCCATGGATAGTTTCATTCGAGATCATGATGGAGGACATAGCTTACGATCATCGGCTTTGATCATGCCACTAGGCATTTGATTAGGACATTGCACAATGATCCGAACACTTTGTCGCATCTCTTCGATACGGATACAGTAACGATCATAGCGATCTCCTCTGGTACCTACTGGTACGTCAAGATCCGATTGGTCATGAACATCGTAAGGTGCTACTCTTCGCGAATCCCAGCATACCCGAGGATGGGATGGGTAGGCCCACCACTTCACTTTTGCACTTTCACTTAGGCCCGGGCCAAGTCAGTGGGGGGACCCTGTCGATCTCCTTCCCCCCCCAAAACAAACTGTATGTGGGAGTTTCCCTTCATACGGCTCGAATCATTCTCAGATGCCCCGAGAGGCATCTTTCCTTATGATCTGGTGGTTCACATGCGCGCAAACGAGCACCGGCCACAACAGCAAGGAACTATGACCAATAGAGTTAGACACAGAGTGTCATACTTCTTTATCTTGTGATGATTGAGGAGTTTCTTTCTCAGAGGGTGCGGGACGCTTGCGGAGTCCATGCCTTCCGTACCACCACAGGTCGTTCTTGGGCAGATCCTGCTCCTAAACATAAGGGAGGGATAGGGGGAAAGGGGCCCTAAAAATCATATAAATAGGGTTGTAGAAAGACCACTTTCATTCGACGTTTCGGGGCGCCCGATTCGATCGACGAATTTGGCGAGCTGATCCGCTTTGATCCAGGAGAAAGCCTAGTCAGCCACCTTTTCGGTGCAGGTCATGTGACCTATAGCTTGGCCTTCGCTTTTTGAGACTTCCTCTACCCACATCTCTATGTGCCCGCGGCACTTTCATATGGAGAAAGATGGGCTTACCATGTTCCATCAATAGCACCTAACCTATGCCGATTTTGGCGGACCGTGCTCCACCCCGGTGAACTCATGCGGTTCTGACGTGCCCAGAGGCCAGAGGCGAATCTGTTCATGGTCCGTAGGACCAACACCATTCGAAGGTTGATGGCCCGCCCCGCCTAGAATAGGAATCTTTGACTGGGCTTACACACATTCGCTCACTTACGCTGTCCCCCCTCAGCTCACCCTAGCCCCGGGTACGTCGTCTCCAAGGCTTCACACAAAATCTTCACTGACAACATATGCATGCTTTTGTAGGGTCAGGCAGAACCGTTGTTGCCTGATGGGAACTTCCCCCATATTGCTATCAATGTCTTCATGTCCCACGACCTCTTAACATTACACCACTGAATCCCCAATCCTTTGCTTGTTGTGCAGTGACAGTACCAATATCCACTAATCGTTGTTTCCAGATACGGTTGCCGGTTGACATCTCTTCGAATTCGTCGATACGAGAAGCAAATTGTTGTGTGGAGGAATCAATATCTCGACATAAGCCAAGAGGCAGATCTTGTGCCACTCCACCATGTCGTATGAAACTGGCATGCATCCTGGCTCCCGGGACTCTTTCATAGAATTCCAACAATTTCTCCCGCTCCTGAAAAGCCCAAAGGAACGGATTTGATGCTCCCACATCCATAGCATGAGTAGTTGAAGCAAGTGAATGATTTGAAATTCGAGTTATTTCATAGAATAACACTCTTATATATTGAGCTCGTAATGGTACCTCACAATTCAAAAGTCTCTCTACGGCTGAAGAATGAGCGTGTTCTTGGGCCATCGTAGAAACATAGATAGGGTCAATGACGGAACGAACAATGAAACTTTACGACAGCTTTTTCGTACATGTTCACTTGCATCACATACACAAGTGCTCTCTGAACCGTGCAATAAGGTCACCCATAACACGGCTCTCCCACTGGAGTTACCTTAGCCCCGGGCCATGCTATTCCAAGATATTGGAAAAAGTTGACTAATTATTATCATCGTCTTGAAAGCTGGGCGCCTTTTGAATATGAGTGGGGCTCCTAGTCTAGGCGGTGCCTTTGTGGAGCCAAACCGAAGGAAGAGCAAAAGGGCGAGGCCACACCCGGCTTCGAATAGGAGGGGGCTTAGCTCTGGATCCCGCCTGCTTGCAGAAATGAATGGATCAGAAAGGGGGTTGGGTTCTATTTCCGGGCCGGGCAGGAGGTGAAGGCCAGAAGAAGAAGAGAAGTGCGCCTTCCCGGTAAGGAAGAGGATAAAAAGGTGATGTCATCTATCTTGACCTGTTTCCCGAGGCGCTGGAAATGAAGACCGGCTCAGAGAATCACTGGCGTGCTTTCTCTCCCCCATCGTATCGCCAACAAAGAAGTCATCCTTGACTTGACTATTAACCATTCCATCCCTACCGAGCCGCCTCTTCGAAGTATTTACCTCTGCCTTTCTTTTTTGAGAACATACCCTTCAAATCAAAAAGAAAAAAAGAAAGAAAAGTTCCTCGTCTATGATTTAATCGGCCCTAAGGGAGTTTACTCGACCCATTCTCCATTCTCCTGCACTGCTCAAGTGTGCGACTCCGTATGAGGACCTCCTTCCCTTTTGCTCTACCGACTCTCCATTCACACGGTTATCAAAGCAAAGGAAGGGCGGGCAGCAGGTACCACGAGCCCTCTGTCCCACACATCTATCAAGAAGCAAGTGTAGTTCACCAGTTCCACCGAATGCTCCTATCTCTCAGCAAAGATCGTGTGAGTGTGCAGTTATGCTTCGGATGCTTCGCCATGGAATAGATCGATTCAATTCCCCTTCTTTTCCAGTGCACTCGCTTTGTATCTCTGACACACAAGGAAGGACGCGGTGGGAAGAAAGCTACCCTAGCCTCTGTCCAGTCGATCATTCCGCTGGCATCTTGCATTCATGCCTCCGTTTGACTGCCGCTCGGGAATGTAGTTGTAGATACGTGAGTCTTAGTGGGTCATTGGCTCCACCTCTTATCTCCTTCTACGACATGATGTAGTCATTGCCATATTCAATATGTCACTTAGTCATATCTGCCTCGCAGTGGGTTAGTACCTCCGAAAGAAAGGGAGGGAGGACTTCATTCAGTGACTCTGCGATCGCCCTCTAAACGATCAAAATAAGGTAAAGCTTGAAGATAAGTTTTGTACTCGATTAATTTCTCAGCCCCTCTAGTTGGGTGGGCGCCGGCCGGCCGGATCCCCCTGAAAACCGTACGTGCGGGTCTCCCCGCATGCGGCTCACACCATTTGAGGTGGCCCAGCCCAGCATTCATTCGCAAATCCTATAGTGAAATTGAGACTGCTCGACCTCGGAAGCGAATTCGTGTGTAGGCAGCGTTGTCTTAATATCGTTGACTGTATCTATTCATTGATACATTGGCTCGCTCCCCCCCCTCTTTTTTCAAGAATGAATGAGCTGCTCGGACCTTCCATTTCCGTCAAATGACCCGTCTTCCCCTGGCTCTTCCACCGTCCGGGCTCCCTTTCCTCCCTATGCTCCCCCGGCGCAGGCCCACCACGCTTCGCGCCTGCGGCGTTTTCGCCAGACGGTCTTTGCCAGTAGTGCCATCCTCCCCGCAGGCTGTCTGTATGGGTGGGTTGCCCCTTGCTGCTACGTTCTATTAGGCGCTATGAATTACAGGAAATTCAGTGGTTGACTTGGACAGCAGGCAGGTTACACGTTCCACTATGCTGAGATGTGAGGTGCAGGTGGTGATGATCACCCCGGGGTATGCGCTAGCGCCCTTGACAGGCACTCTAGGACCCGCCTATGCTCGTGAAAACCCAGGTCGGTCCTCCGACTAGATGTGTGGATAACGAGGCCACCTTCACAACCTTCTCCCTTCTATCTTTATCCAAAGTCAGGTAGGGCGGTTCGCTTGAGTTGCTCAACCGTCCCTTTGCCCGGTGCTCATGACGCGCTACGGAACCTCCACCGTGCTAGCGGCATAGGAGCCTACTCAGCGTCAGCGGCTTCGTGCCGCACTGGAGTGGTCCAATATGTGGTTCCGCATGTTCCACCACTTCTCCGTTCATTTCCAATACTGATCGTGAAACACCATGAGCAGCAGGATGTTGAGGTCCGGAATTCGAAGTGAAATTCTTGATTTACCCGTTCCTAGTCGTCATGGGAAAGAAATAAGAAAGAGATTATTCCCCTAGAGCTTGTCCAGTACCACCAGTACTCAAAATGCATCTCCGCGCGTCTACCTGGCGCTTTTATTAGCCACCTTGCATGCAAGCGAAGCGCTATTGGCGGCAATTAATAGCTCACTGAGCGATGATTGATGCAGTTAGTCAGTGCCCTCGATTATTCTATTCCTGATAGAAGGATCATGGCACCCCGGAAGCATTCCATCCAGCAGCAGCATCTCCTTCAACCACGCAAGGAAAAAACTGATGTTAGCTACATTCGAGCGTTCACCGCACAGAGGCGATCTCGAACACTACCTATGATAATAAATCCAAAGGAAAGGTCGACAAAATGATTCAATCTGACTTTATCATTATTCTGGATTGAGTAAAAAATGGATATATGAAGTTCAAGGCCTTGCCAAAACCGTCATGGCCCTATTATGTATAGGCCGTACTAAGCCAATAGCAAATAACAAACTCTTTCCTGCTCCCTCAACCTTAATTAACTCCCCCATCCTGCCAAGCCTCAGCTGCCAGCCCATTGTATCTAAGCACACTGCGGCAAATTGATACAAGTAGCTAAAGATCTCGCATCCGACATCTCCCGCCGAACGGTTAGGCAACACTAGGGCGCCTGGGTCAAAATTCTGCTTACCAAACAAGATGTCGAGAGGCGAACTCTGTAATTCCCCTCCTGCAAAAGTGATAGCGGCTGTAGCATCCGTGTGGAAGAGGGTAAGCTTTCGGCAACACCTTTTTCAGATTGGAAAGGATGAATACTTGTGTTGGGTCCTGCAGACCAGGATAGCTTCAGATCAAAACCTAATAAATGTACCTGGGTTGATCATATTTTTTGGGCAATAAGTATTCAGGAATTTGAGCGCTTATGTAGCTAAAAACTCTGCCACCTGAATACTTGATTCATTAAGGTCGTCACCCTATACCCGGAAGTCTCTATCGTTTTCTTTGTCTATTAAGCTTCACAGGGTTGGGACTCCCAAAATCAAACTGCAATCGTTGTTTATCAACCACTCACGACGACACCGAGATCTTCGACTTAGCTCCCACAGGTCATCCACCCTGGGCGGAAGATAACGAAAGGGAGACAAAGTCCTAACTAAATCAACACACAATAACCTCAACCTTCTACCCATTCCATCCATCATATCAGTCGAGTCGAGGAGATTCGTTCTTATCTATAGATAAGGCAAGAGAGAACTTATGACCTCGTGGATGGAGAGGGATTCGAACCCCCGGTATTCCTATCAATACTTCGGTTTTCAAGACCGACTCTTTCAACCGCTCAGACATCCATCCCTGCGCTCGCCCGCCCTATCTATCTATGCTGGCAGGTAGGGGCAACTCTATGTGATTCGCTACGCTTGCTTGCGCCCCACCTCGTAAGCTGACTCTACTGCCTAGCGGTTAGCGACACTTTTCCGGTAGTATGAATCGCTACGCTTCGCTTCTTTCTATATGATAATATGCACCGTCGGTTGCTGCGCTCCCTGCGGGTAATAGCAAGAGAGTGAAGAATGAACGATCCTCAAAAAATTCAGCAGTGAATGAGTCCGACTCGAGTTCGTGAGTCAAAGGTGTGGCAAGAGAGCGAGTGTTAAAGTAATATGCTAATGTCTTTCTATCCTTTCTCACTAAGCTAATGAAGGTTTCACCTCGTTCCTACTTGTGCAAACAGGTATCATGTTGTGCCAATCATACATTTTAGTGGAACTGCACAAGAGAATACAATGAACTGTATCCCAGCCAGTGCTTTAACTCTGCTGGAAGTTCTTGATAATCTTTCGATATAATCTCACAACTGGTAAACAAGAGTGATGTCAACCGTACATTTGAAGTGCACAAAAATATATACTATTGAATGATTCCAGTGAGTGCTTTATCATCTCTTCTGGGACTACTTGAATAAGCTTTTTTGCTCAGGTTGGTACCGGCCTAAGGCCTTCATCCATATTAGTTTGCTGTCATCTCTATTTGTATCGTGCTACTGTGTTGCTACTGTCATGAGAAACTCCTTTATCTTTGCACATTAAAGTTTTTCAACCTATGATACATGGCAATGCTTTGAGTGTTGAGCTAATTGGCACTGATTAAATAAACTAGTACCTCTGTTTAAGCAAGACTACTATGTTGCTAACTTTACCCATTAAGATAATGAGGGCGCTTCTATTTGTTAGTGTATATATGTTTCATCAACTTGTCCCACTATTACATTAATCTCACTCTCTCAATATATGTGCCAACATGGATGCTCGATTTTGGTGGAACTGCACAAAAACTTTAGGTGCTTCATTGCCTCGAATGCATCCTTCCTTTCCTGTCAGTCGCTTATCTCGGCTTCCAGTCAAAGGAAATAGTATTTGATATGCTAACTCACACATGTTGGTACCGGTCTTTATCCTGATTATTGTGCTTGTCATATGTATTGGTAATTTGGTATTGTTCTACTATTTGCCGATTTCATAAAGGAGTAACTTGGAGCCTGAACTCGCAGGCAAATCATTACATTGGGCAATTTCAGTAGAACTGCACAAAAAGATCAGATGGACAGATACTTATGTTGCTGCTATGTACTCGAAAGTTCACTCAGACAAGCATTGATGTTGACAAGAAGAAGTGCCAGAGTGAACGCCAACAATATTGCTTGGCGCATAGACCAGAAAAACGCAGTCCAGTCTTTGGTCCCAACTTGTGCGTTTTGGTTATCAGCACATATGGTAGCGAACTGTATGGCATGGAGTCTAAAGATTCTAGACAAGTTGGTTGACGCGTATATTCATCTGGCACTTAATCAGTCTGCATGCCAGGGATGCTCCAATTCAGTTGAACTGCACAAAAAATTTGGGTGGTTCATTTTATCAACCGCCTCCTTTCTTATCTGCAATGTAGAATTTTGGCGAGCTATAGGACCAAGATGAGCCAGTAAACTAGTTGGATGAAAGTAGTGGCCAAGTTGCTCAAACCTCCCTCGACATCGAGGCCACTATCTCGAGGATAAACCTACAAGCAAAGTTCAGATTGTCTGTGCTGCCTCTTATGTACTCAAAAGTTTACTCGTACAAGCATTAATTTTAGCAAGAAGTACCACCGAGTGAACACCATTTACCAGTCTGTACTGTAGGTAATTAAAGTTTGTCCATGGATGATATTGGTTGTGATCTCAATCATTTGGATGCATAAACATGCTGAACATGTGTATATCTGAATCTTTTTGTGAATTATCTATGAATATTGTCTTGTGATCTATCAATCATTTGGATGCATAGACATGCTGAACTTGTGTATATATGAATCTTTTGAGTTGTTGATTGTGAATGTTGGCTATGAATATGAACGTGTCTTGTGAACCTGAGTTTGATAGGAATGTTTACCTTTTCTGTTGTACTTGTGTGTGAACTTGTTAGAATGTCTACTGTGCGATTGTGACATGTGAGTGTCAACGATGAACCTTCTTCCCGAGAAGAATTGCACCTGTTTCTTAGGGTAGCAATGGCGCATCAGCTCTTTTTTATATTTTTTCTCTGTCTTCCCCCTCCCCCGCTCAACCCCTGTCGTAATGTTTTCGGCCTCAAAACAAACATAGTATTGCGTTGTTTTTGGGCCTTGATGAAAAATCAAGTGATGCTTTCTATAGGTTGGCCTGCCCAGCAAATGGGCTGCTGGTGCACCACGGACTAGGAGGCTAAAAATACAAGTTGTATGGTGCAGAGGCAAGTAAAAAAACGCCATCGAGAGCCATCCACTGAAAAAAATTGCATCTGATGTGCTTCTTCAGTCGCGCCGCCGGCCCCCTCTTTAATCTAGTTCGTTCCATTCCCCAACCGGTAGCACGGGATGGAAGTTTATTTCCCCCTCACATTGCCGGGGGATTGAAGAAGCGCGTCATCGAATCCAACACCGGCGATGGCTGCTTGTCCAAGTGATTTTCAGATACGAGACTGCATGTTCCAGAGGCAGAGCATTTAAATCAGCACGCACTTTTCAAACATGGATAACAGAATGTTGGAAATTTTATTCATGATAAAAAATGGAACTAACAACAAGTTAACATCATGTTGATCAACATTCATGTATAGCACATCTTCATATGATGCAAAGTCAAAAAGATATGCTATTTTCAAAATGGCAAGACAACGTTGAGTGTGCGAAATACTGGGTAAACCAGGGACGAAATTTTGGCAAGTGTTAGATATTTTTCAACTACACCAGTTGGAATTGAACCCGGGCAGTACAACTTTTGGGTGAGAGGGCTGCAGCCACCGGGCTAGTGCGGTATGTTCGAAAGAATGAAGGCGTCTTCCCCGGCTCCGGTTCTTTCCTGTCCGTGTGTGCTCGGCCTGGCGCCATCGTATGCCATTGTCAACATGCTCAACAAACAAGAGGAATCTAGAGAGGATTGTACGCAGAGAGGCTGACAGTGGGGACCCACCAGGTCCAAGCCGTATGCAAGCAACTGGCTCATTGGAAAAAAAGCTTCCTCCTAATTATATGCTGATGTTGGGGCCCACAGGTTTGTCAACCTAGTCAATAAACGAAATAAATTTCCAACGATGACTGTCATCGGGGAGCTTTTTTTTAGGGGTATCGGGGATTTTTTTTTGTTGCGGGAAAGGGGTATCGGGTATCTAGCTGGTATCATTTTTTTCAGAGGGCGAACAAGTATCAGCTAGGCCTAGGTTTTGGTTTTTAACATGCGTAGCCCACGGCATTACCGAGACAATGGTTTCAACTTATTTTTTGAGGTCCATCATGTACGTACCGGCCTATGGGCCTCCCAGCGTAGGTTTTACTTTTTCTTAAGCATCGGCAGCCCAATGTATTTTTTTTAATAAAACGCAGATCTCTGTTCTATTTATCTACATATAAGAATAATAATGCAGTGTCCAATTTATGTTTTCCCTTCTAACCACATTATATATATTTATATTATTACTATTATCGTATATTTAATAGAGACTTATATATACATTATAAAAACATCCCACGTCTTATTAACTTATAAAAGTAAATGTTTAACAGAAGTTGGCAAGGAAAATCCTGGTTGTTTTTGACTCACAGGCAAGGAAAATCCTGGTGATTGCGTACAAAAGTTTGCAAAGATTTTAAGGACCAATGTAATAATAACGCGCTCATTTTTCTTTTGAGCAATAACTCGCTAATTTGTTAATTTTATATATAATAAAATGTGTAGCTCCGGTTTATTTTTTGATATTAATTGCTCCTTCTAAACTATCATTAAATATAGAACAAGCCCAGCTAATTGGTGTATTTCAAGAAAGTGCAAATGGGCTGGGGTTTCTTAGAAAATATTAAATGGGCCGCATTGACACGAAATTATTTGTTCACCCAGCCCAGCAAATGGACTGTAAATTCTAGAAAACATGGGTTAAATATATGCCACATTTTTGCAGGCTGACATGTGGGGCCAATAGGTCGAAGCCTACGCAAGGCGTTGTCAACTTAGTCAAAAAATGATTCTGACATCCACAGCCATTGGATTTATATCCAACGGCCAGCATGCACCTTTAATCTCTTGTCTTCTTCCTCCAGCATCGCTGGGACCGCCTGCTCCGGCCTCCGGCGGCTAGCGGCTCTGCTTAGCACGCATCGCTGTGAAGCGCTACCCCACCGCCGGCCAGGCTATCCCTCCACCCCTCCACACCTCCTGTTATTCTCTGCCGACTGCAGCCCCACGCCACACCAGAACCAGTTATAACCCTTGTACTCCTCTCAATCTGCGACTCCACTGCCGCGTCTTCCCATCTCCGGGTCGTTCCCGTCCGGGGCCTCGCCGTCGTCCACCGCCTTGCTGCACTCGGTGCAGCATGGTCAACAAACGAGAGTCATCGAAATAGGACTGTACGTGGAGAGCCTGACAGTTGGGACCCACGAGGTCCTCCTTATTAAGCTGAAAAAAATGTTTCCTACCCCTGACAGCTTGGACCCACCGGCTGTATCTTCGCATGGAAGGAAGTGCCTCCTTGTTATGCGAAAAAACTATTCCTCCCGATGACAGCTGGGACCCAGCAGATTTGGTGGCTGACTTGTGGGCCTACCAAGCTGACGCGTATGCAGGGCTTTGTCAACTTAATCAACAAATGATTCTAGCAGCTGGACCGTTGGATGTTAATCCAACAGCTGTGCTGCTTCTTCAACCTTTGTTCTTGCTCCTATCTCCCGTGGGCGGCAGTGCTGCCGCGCACCCAAACCAGCCAAGTTTCCCACTCCTCTCCATCTGTGACTCCACTGCTGCGTCTTCCCCATCTCCGGGTCATTGCAGTCTGGGGCCTTGCCATCGTCCACTGGCCTTGGTGCGCTCGGCACAGTGTGGTCAACGTGGTCAACAAACGAGAGTCATCGGAAGATGACTGTACGTGAGAGGCTGACAGTGGGGACGCACCACGCCCATGGACGCATGCATGCAACTGCATCCTTTTTACCCTAAAAATAACGTTTTCTCCCCCTGACAGCTAAGACGCACCAGCTACATCTTCGCACGCAAGGAAGTGCGTCCTTATTACGGGAAAAAAATGATTCCTCCCCCTGACAGCTGGGACCCAGCAGCTATATCTTCGCACGCAAGGAAGTGCGTCCTTATCCTCCCTGACAGCTGGGACCCACCCGGTCAAAGCGTACGTAGCGTTGTCTGTCTTGTCGCGAATGTGTACGTACATTCTGGTCGATCGGTCGCTCTGCAACGATGAACCATGGCCGAGTAAGTAGCGGCACATGTCATAGTAGAGCCTCCAACGTAGCAGCTCAGGTTATCCCGTTTAAACCGTGTACACGTACATACAGCCACACGCCAAAAAATACGGCCACGTACGTACATACGAGCGGGGTCTCAAAACACGTACTCGTGCATACGGACGGCCGGGGCTTGTGTACATGGAGAGGCAACGAACGGCAGCCACGTTGTCCTATTCATCAGCAGCTAACCGGCTGGGTCGTAACGGAGGAAACAACGTCGTGTTCACCGGGAGCCAAGTGACTGGGTCGGAACACATCCTATTCATCGAGAGCGAAGCCACTGGGTCAGAATGGGTCGTGTTCAACGGGAGCCAACTAGCTTGGATGGAACAGCCGGAACGGGGTCTGGCATACTGTAAAACGGAGGAAAACGGCCTTCTATTCGACTGCGTACGGTCGAAACGGGGTCCTTTTCATCGGGAAGGGTCTGGCGTACCGCACAATAGAGGAAATGGACTACTGTTTGAGTGCCTACAGTCGAAATGAGGTGCTGTTGATCGGGAGGGGTGTGGCGTACCGCAAAACGGAGGAAATAGACTTGTGTTGGAGCGCCTATGGTCGAAACGGGGGTCCTGTTCATCGGGAGGGGTGTGGCATACCGCAAAACGGGACTCCACGGGCTACTGTTCATCCACTATCTACTACCTCGCTCTAGCCTCCACGGGCTACTGTTCATCCACCGTCGTCTTCCTCCAGCCTCCACCAGCTACTGTTCACCACGGAGTCTTGTTCATCCAACCTCCACTGGCTTCTGTTCAACCAGCCCTCCACACGGGGTCCTGTTCAACCAGCCCTCCACAGGGTCCTGTTCAACTAGCCCTCCACGGGGTCCCTCCACTGGCTACTGTTTATCTACCCCCACCTCCTTGATCGGGGTCATGTTCATCCAGCGGCAACGGCCTCTACTACCATGGGATCCTGTTCATCCAACCCCCACCGGGAACTGTTCATCCAACCCCCACCGGGGACTGTTCATCAAGAGGTAGCTTTGAACGGCTTCAGTTAGCAGCAGTAGCGAAGGATTCACTCGGGTTCAGTTAACAACCAAGGGATCGACCAGGGTTCAGTAACGTAGCTAGTGCAATCGCTCGGGTTCAGTTAGAGCCCAACGCCTCACTCGGGTTCAGTTAGAGCCCCATGCCTCGCACACACGTGCGTACTTCTACGAGAGAAACGCGCAAACCTCCGTGCATCGCTCGGCCCCGACCACCCACCGTAACCGGGAACTCCCCAAAATTTTCCTCGCCCTCGCTTCTACCATGATGTTTTCCATCATGGATGGCCCAAAGAATGTCATGCAGGTGCGTCCCCGGCCCACCCAGGACAAAAAGCCCATTTTCTGTCATGATTTTTTGTCATAGAAGTAGGAGCCCACCACATCTATGATGATACGTGCTTCTGTCACAATTATCGTCATAGAAGTGTCATAAGCATGACAGAAAAAAATTTCGTTCGGCCCAAAATGTCATGGATGTGTCTTTTTTTTGTAATGAGTACTTAATAATTCTGAACTTAACAATTTTGACAACCATTTGGTCCATGTCTACATAATTAACATAGTAATAGCTAGCACATTTTAAGAAGCAGAGGGCCAACAACCACAACTATCCGCTGGAAGCAGCTTGATCATGGATACTCGGCATCTCGTCAATGAAAAGGAAGATCCCTCTTGTGCCTTCATAGAGCATGAGTATAATAGTGTCTCCAATTTTCAAATGTGGATGCATTGAAGGACAAGCAAGAACCTATTAATTTTAATGCTTCCATTTGTGCAGGAATTGCAGTACCTTGCAATCACTTTGGCGTTATTAGCAGGCACACATGTAATTCGACCGTGCCAGAAAATCAAGTCAGGAATAGTTGCAGGGGTAATTTTTGTTGCAATGAAGAATAAAAATCAATTGTAACATATCGTTAAAGCTATATATAGTTTATGAACAACAACATAAAAATAAGACTTTGTACCAGCATTTTGTGCACACAATTGGTCTTGTTCAATGTGTGCACCGGTGGTAGATTTATTCCCATCCCAAATTCAGTGTTCATACGCTATGCTATGTGTGTCAGATTATCAACAATTTTTGTGACATGCTCCAAGTCTTTCAAGTGAAATTTGGTATGCCGAGTAACATACAGATTGTTAACTATGCATCCAATATATCCTGCTTAAAAGGTGGAAAGGGATTATTTAGTCACAACATGGCAGAAAAATAGTGGTCATAAATTGGTAATTAGAATTTGTTACTGGCTAGGAACAAAGTCAGAAAATGAAATCCCAATTGGTTTCTTAAATAGTGATCAGTTAGTCAGAACAAATACCCCGATTTTGCTAAGTAATATGCCAACATGGAGAAAAGTTGAAAGAACAATAACTTCAATCAGACTGTGATCGGCTGATGATGTTGGGGAAGTAAACATCCATGTTAATTAGACCAGGCTTTGGTGCACGCACTAGAATTTATTGCCTGCTTTTAGTTCATAAAACTTAGAAAATTTTCTCCAAAGGTCTGCATCAAAATAGGAGTGACCGTGTTTATCAATTTTTACCCCAACTGTCATTGTAAATCCATGTTGCGTGGTCAATATGACATCCATGGAATCATCAACAAAGTAAAGGCCAAGATTTCCTTGTACACGTTTCTTGCAAAGAAAGGGATGTACTACGGGAAATGATAATTAAGATCGTTACATATATTGAAATAGCAAAGCAACATGCAAATATTGGAGTAACTGAGAGAACAGAACAATATATAGCTAAAAGCAAAGTACAAAAATATATAATTAAACAGATAATGTAACCAAGATTTCATGCAAATATAAGAGTAATTGAAAGAACAATACATCATTAATTTACCTAATTTAGAAAAAAAAATCATCTTTGACGTCTATGCTGCATGTGGCACCTTTTATCCAAGTGTAGCAATATATGGTATATGTTCATAAAATTAGGCCATGCCAACCGTGGTAGGGTGAGATTGAACATACCGTGTGCTCCCTGAAGTCATCTGGTATGGTGAGATGGTGTCCGACTGGCTGTGACGACACTAGCCTGATTTGCGCTTACACTATGGATACTTCAATGAAACCCTCGAATCAGCTAGAACAAAAATGAATCCACGACGATTTCTGCCAGTTGATTAACAGGGACAGACGGACTGTTATAAGAGAAGAGTGAATATTTCGCTAAATTAATTACCTTCTCCATGAGAAAAACACCGGCCCAAGCCCGTGTAAAATCCCGCAGAAAATCCCAATCGGCCAGAGTCAAGAAAGTCGGTGCCGTACGCGTCGGTGAAGGGAAGAAACAAAATGTGAGGGCGTTTATCAGTGGCAGCTGGCTGCGAGAGGCGCCGTTGAGATCAAAGGTTTGGGCAGACCTGGGTCGATAATGAGCAACGACGACGTCGGTGCAAGTCAGTGCAGATAGGCGGCAACAAGCAGCAGAGGCAAAATCCTATGTTGTTTGGCACGCGACCGCCGCCCGCCGGCGACAGCCGTCGAGCAAAGGGGTGGCCGCCGCAATAGAAATTGATGTGTAGAGTTGCGGAGGAGTGTAGTGTGAGTGAGGAGTGGAGACGAATAGGGGAGGGGGTGAGGGTTTTCTTTTTCTTTTTTGATGTGTCGGTGAGGGTTTTCTGTGTCAAAATAATGCGCTTGCTGAGGCAACGTTTTGTAAACACAACCCATGTGCGATTGATGTTACCAACATTGAACGGAATACAAATGTCCTTCATTGTTTTTCCTTGAAATTTTTTTGCATTTGACATCTCCTTTTTATTGATCCGGTATTGGAACAAGAAAGGGTATCCCACATCTATTTCCCGGGCGGTGACCCTGGGTATCGATCCCACGAGAGGAAGACTCCCTTGAAGCAATGGTCTCTAGCAAGCTTTTCCCAAAGTGTCAAATCCAGCTTTTGACAGGATCAACAAGCAAATTGCTATTCAAACACCTATAATAAAAAGAAGGCACGGGGATGAGATCTTAATGCTTCTAACCATGTATTGGTATTGGGATCAAAAATGATATTGGGTTGTGCTCGGGAAGTCACCCATCAAGAGGTGCTTGCTTCATATCAGAGTGGGGGATGTGTCAAAATAACATCTTGACCGGCATGAGTCCTGCATCAAGAATCAGTTGTCTTTCTAAAGGCCTTATCTGTCTCGAGGGGTTGCCCCGATAATTAAGATAATAACATCAGACAAAAGCATTGGGTGTTTAATGACTACACCTCATGAATCCCCAAGGATATGATCCATGTTACCCTACTAAACCTTACTGTCACCGGTGTTAGGTATAACATTTCACGGTCCCCTTGATCCTAGCCTCATCGGTGCTCAATCTCCATGATCCTGGGTACCTGCATGGATGAAGATCAAGGACAAGACAAGAGATATTCACGAAACAATTTTATTTCACACATATGAGACGTTATGTCAAAGGCTTCCATTGATCGCTTCACCAAATACCTGGGGTTGTAAGGCTCATGCCTCACCCCATACCTTACCGAACTACTCACACATGAAGATCAGATCACGAGGAGAAAACATGAAGAACACATCTTGGGATTGATTGATCGTTGTATGTCTTACAATGGATGCCTTGTGCGATGCACGATTACAAGTATGAACTAGATGAGAGAGCACTAAGGTGGTGGAGATGGCTATGGAGGTGAAAATGGCGGCGGCTAGGGTTTGTGGATGAAGATGATGATGAACAGGTTCTGGCTGTGCTCGACGCTCCTCCTTCTCTCATTCTGTTGACATTTCCACTGGGTCCCCTTTATAAATTTTGTTTAGGTGGATGACCTGCCTTGGTTTCCATGCCAAACGACTGCTCATGCGAGCACGTGCGATCGCATGGAACACCGTCTTTGGCTTTGGTGGCCTTCTGACTCCTCCTGGTGACTGTTTTCTTCTCCATTTTGCTTCCTTTCCTTTCTCCCATGTGACTTCTTCCCTTTTTAGCCCATTTCCTCCGGAAAAAATATCAAGGAGAGGATTTGTGGAATCATTTGCATTCATTAGTCATTAGTGGAAATATCGGAGCGAATATATCTCTTTTATTGAAATAATTTGGTTTTAACAAGGTTGAAATGAGTATGAAAATATCACTCATCAGTATTCCAGCACTCGTTTGCAATATTTCGGCACTTTATAGCATTTACCTGACATTTAGCGCTTATACATCCAAACCTAGCTACAAGTACACGGGTGTGATGAGAGGGATGTGGATTGTCGTTCGATCACGGTGCATCCTACAGTGCACACACGCGATCCGCGTGGCTGGGGTTCTGGCCAATCAGAACACAACGCACAATAGGGTCGAGACACACAATTCTCATAGGTGACAGAGATGAACCGTGTGCGACAATAAATCACCAATATTGAAGTGGAATCCAAATTTCCTTCATCATTTCTCCTTGAGCTTTTTTCTATCAACATAACCCCTCCAATGTAGCGTGTTCAAATTTGGCACTTGTCCAGGCTCATTTACTATATTTGGGCCATCATGTGCATTTTCTAGGCATTAGTGCACATAATTCAAATTTGCACAATAGTGCATGAAAAGTGCAAAAAAATGGTCTGAAAAATCATGATTGTGGTATTTACTCAATTTTCATGCCTTTGACAAGGGATGGGGAGAGATTTAAAGGATATTTGTGGCAAGAGTCAACCACAAACGTGTTGTTTATTTGTTTTTCAACTGTCGAAAAATGAAAATCGTGCATGAAAAACATGATACCTTGCATGGTGCCATGGTATGACCTCACCATGCTCTGGTAAATATTTTAGAAGGTTTGGCTAATCTCGTTAAACACGCTCTTCATAAATCGAACCATCACCGAGGAAGTTTCGTGGTTTCAAGTGGGAAATCACCAAGGTTGAAAGGGAATCCAAATTTCCTTCGTTGTTTGTCCTTGAGTGTTTTTCTTCGATCGACATACCCCCTCCAATGCAACATGTTCAATTTGCCACTTTTTCGGGTCCACTTACTTTATTTAGGCCATTATGTGCATTTTCTAGGCATTAATTCAGATAATTCAAATTCTCACAATCGATGCATGAAAAAGTACAAAAAATGGTCTAAAAATCATGCTTGTGGTATTTAGTCAATTTCATGCCTTTTACGAGGGACGGGGAGAGATTTCAATGATAGGTGTGGCAAGAGTCAACCACAAACGTGTCGTTTATTGGTTTTTCAAATCTAGAAAAATGAAAAAATGCATGAAAAACCTTATACCAGGCATGGTGCCATGGTATGACCTCAACTTGCTCTGGTAAATATTTGAGAAGGTTTGACTAATGTCGTTATGCACGCGCTTCATAAATCGAACCATCACCAAGGAAGTTTCATGGTTTCAAGAGAGAAATCACCAAGATTGAAGGGGAATACAAATTTCCTTCATTGTTTGTCCTTGAGTTTTTTTCTATGATCAACATGCCCTCTCTAATGCACCGTGTTAAAATTTGGCACTTTTCCGGGCTCATTTACAATATTGAGGCCATTATGTGCATTTTCTAGGCATTTGTTTACATAATTCAAATTCACATAATCAGTGCATGAAAAAGTGCACAAAAATGGTCTAAAAAATCATGCTTGTGGTATTTAGTCATTTTTCATGCCTTTTATGAGGGATGGGGAGAAATTTCAAGGATATGTGTGGCAAGAGTCAAGCATAAATGTGTCGTTTATTAGTTTTTCAACACTAGAAAAATGAAAAAATGATACCTGGCATGGTGCCACGGTATGACCTCGCCATGCTCTCATAAGTATTTGAGAAGGTTTACCTAATGTCGTTATACACGCTCTTCATAAATTGAACCATTGATACATCTCCAACGTATCTTTAATTTATTAAGTATTCATGCCATGTTTGCAATAATTTTATATTGTTTTTGTGCACTTTTATATGATTTTCATGGACTTCCATATTAACCTAGTACCCAGTGCTAGGTGTTGTTTTCTGCTTGTTCTTGTTTTTCCAGAAAATCAATACCAAACGAACTCGAAACGCGACGAAACTTTTTGATGATTTTTTTTTAACATGAGAGACCCCCGAAGCTTCATGGGAGGACCAGAAGACCCACGAGGCAGTGACAAGGCAACCCGGCATGCCCTAGGAGGTAGGGAGGGGATATTGCCTTGTGGGCCCCTCGTAACTCCTTTTCATGTGATTCCAATGCCAAAAATTCTTATAAATAGAAAAAAACACAAAAATAAACCTAGAACTTGGACTCCGCCGCCGCAAGCCTCTGCTATGAAGAGATCCCATCTAGAGTCCTTTTCCGGCACCTTGCCGGAGGGGGAAATCATCACTGGAGGCCATCTTCATCATCCCGACTGTCTCCATCATGAGGAGGGAGTAGTTCACTATCGGGGCTGAGGGTATGTACCAGTAGCTATATGTTTGATCTCTCTCCCTCTCTCTCGTGTTCTTGATTTGGCATGATCTTGATGTACCACAAGCTTTGTTAATATAGTTGGATCATATGGTATTCTTCCCTTTCTATCTTGTTGTGATGAATTGATTCTTTCCCTTGGAGGTTTCATTATTATCGGATTGAATATTTTAGATCTGAGAACACTTGATGTATATCTTGCATGTGGATACCCGTGGTGACAATGGGGTATTCTATTTAGTCACTTGATGTATGTTTAAGTAATAAACTTGCGGATTCCCGAGGTGACATTGGGGTAATCTAAGCACATAGGTTGATACATGTTTTCATCCTACTTTCTCCGACAGAAACTTTGGGTACTCTTTGAAGTTCTTTGTGTTGGATTGAATATTGTGAATCTAAAATTATTTGATGCATGTCAAATAATTAACTCACGGATACTTGTGGTGACATTGGAGTATCTAGGTGACATTAGAGTTGATTGATGCGTATCATATCACTACAAAAAAAAACCACTTCCGTGCTGATACGTGTTTGTCACAATAGGTCACATTTTCTGTCATGCATGTACATCCATGTCGATTTTATGACAGAATCAAGATAGTCATACCTGTGCTGCCGTAGAAGTGTTCCATTACAATACCAAAATTATCATCACGGAAATGTCCACTTCCAAGACGATAAATGGCGCGTCATGGAATTGTTTTCGTCAAGGGTAACCGACACATCGCATCCACCGTAACGGGTTGCCGTTAAGCTATTGGGTTCCAGTTTTGATCCGATAACCCGTTAACAGCCCGGACCAATGGGGATTTTCCACGTGTAAAATTCTGATTCGCCGGAGGATCCATGTGTCAGCTCAGCCTTGGGATAGATGTCATCCAGCAAATGGACGGGACACGCCTATGATAAGTCGACATGTGGCTCAGCCCAACAGTGGCCCATTCAGGTTAAAAGGCCGGGCCTGTCAGAATAAGCGGGCCAGCCCATTAGTGGCCTACTTTCGTCAGGCCCATTCACAACCACAGCCCATATGAGTTACATAGAATCGGCCCATCAAAGGCCCATTTTAGATTTGACAATTTCCAGCCCATCGTTAGTTCCCGCCCGTTAACGGCCCACTACGCCTTTGGGCTCAATTACGGCCCGACCTTCTTTTGGCCTGTTAGCAGCCCATTATAGATATGGACCAATATGCCGCTGATACGTCTTTCAGCCTTTTCTCGGCCTATTCTGTAGTTGGGCCAACTTCTAGCCTGTTGTGACTTTCGGCCTTTCATCGGCCCATTCTGTACATGGGCCAACTTCTAGCCCATTTTGTCTTTCGGCCTGTTAACGGCCGGCACAACATTTGGGCCTTTGTCGGTGCCACCTGAATTTGGGTCCATTAGCGGCCCACTTTAAGCAGGGCACAATTTCAGCCCGATGGGGCTTTCGACCTGTTAAAAGCCTAGTTCATAAATTGGGCCTCTTTTGGCCCAAAACACTTTTGGCCTCTTACTGGCCCATCAAGTAAAAGGGCCGAGAAAAAATTGATATTTATTTCGACCTGCTAGATGCCCGCGGGCCGTTTCCATTTATATGGCCCTACCGAGCTTTCGGCCTGTTAACGGCCTGCTAAGGTTGTTACGGTAGGCCACAGCGATTGGGATCCACTAAATATTAGTTGACCAGCCCAATTAGGCCCGCTTTGACTACACATGTTTGTTCGTTTGGATGGCGTCCAGGTAATGTTTGGGCATGTTGGCCCCCGTTTCAATGATATAGCATATACAAAGAATTATCCTACTCTATACTATCGCCTCTAAAAAACCTGCATTATACAATAAAGAGACTAAGGCATAGAAACGAAGAATAATCCTACACTATACAATAAATAATTTACAGCAGATTATATCCATTGGGCATTATAGTTCGGCACCAGTGATAATGAAGCGTACAGAAACATCAAATTACATACACTTGGCAAATAAAGTTCATACATCATGGACGCGCATCAACAGAACTTACCATTTATAATCTCTTCAGAAAATAGGATTGGCCGGATTCAAATAGCACAAATTTCAGTATGCAAAATCTCCAATTCCTTTGTGGTTACCCCAGTGTCTTGTTTCATTTTTTTGACTCCTGCATCTAATACCTGCAACTCCAGCCTCAACATTTTGATTACATGTTGAGAATCATATATACATTGTCTTGCCACTTCTGGTTGATACTCGAGAACATCAGCACATTCCAATTCCAATCCATAATCATTTGGTAACGGCCATGCCGCACTGCTCTGAGATCTGTGTGTTGATGTCACTTCATTCTTAAATGTTTCTGAAAGTGCACATGACTAGGGAAAAAATATAGTTACAACAGTGAAGCGAGCAAGACAGACTATCTTGTACATGGCAAAACAGGACTAACAATAATGTTACACGTCATGAAGCATAAGCAGGTGATATTTTAAAAATTATAAAAATGGTAGTCTGTGTAGCCTGCATACAGAAATCTCTCTTAGCTCACCAGAGGAGCTGGATGTTGGGGCCAAATCGAAAACACAGACAGGTTACAAATTTAGACCACACGCAGCTACTAAACATTATATATATATATATATATATATATATATATATATATATATATATATATATATATCTTGCGTATAAGTAAGCAAGCAGTTGGCCCTTCTATAGCTCAATTAACTAGCTGGAACATGGTGTGCCATGTTACAGAAGAGTCTTAGGGAGCATAATGAACAGCAAAGGGATTCATACAAACCTACTACAACAAGCAAAACTATGCAATCATTGGCCTCGTATAAACTAGATTGTGAGCCTCATGCAGTAATAGTTGGTTAATAGACTTCAAAGCTTTAGGCACACTTCCCAGAGTAATTAAATTGTAAGGCCTTTAATTATGTCAACTAATAGTTATACAAGTACCCTACATCAGGCATCATTGTTTGGGCATCTCATTAACTGAGGACAAATAAAGCAATTGAAAAGAGAAATTTAAATATGCTCGAAACAAACAAGCAATTGAACTATTGAGTTGGTAGCATGCATACATGCACGCCTCAATAACATCCATGGCCTAGCTACATTTACTATATAAAGGAACAAGTAATGTAATATTGTTTGCCCCCTATGAAGTATCTCGACTAGTATGTAATCAAGATCCTAGTAATGATAGGGAGGCTAATTATGTGAATATGCGTTTGGTTATGACATTTATGACATCGACAACTCTACCGTAGCAGGAAGCAGTTTCACACTGCTCACTACTATAAGATGTTTTAGATATTTAAAAGTAGACTACATCCGTAATGAGTGAACAGACACATTAAAATGTGTTTACATACATCTGAGTTACAAAAAATTTAGAACATCATATAGTAGTGAGCGGAGGTGATGACCCACAAGTATAGGGGTCAATCATAATCCTTTCGATAAGTAAGAGTGTCGAACCCAACGAGGAGCAGAAGGAAATGACAAGTGGTATTCAGCAAGGTATTCTCTACAAGCACTGAAATTATAAGTAACGAGTAGTTTGATAGCAAGATAATTTGTTATGAGCAAGTAATGGTAATGGTAAAAAAAGTGCAGCAAGGTAGCCCAATCCTTTTGAGGCAAAGGACATGCCAAAACAGTCTCTTATAATAAGCAAAGCGTTCTTGAGGGTACACGGGAATTTCATCTAGTCACTTTCATCATGTTGGATTGATTTGTGTTCGCTACTTTGATAATTTGATATGTGGGTGGACCGGTGCTTAGGTGTTGTTCTTACTTGAACAAACCTCCTACTTATGATTAACCCCCTCGCAAGCATCCGCAACTACGAGAAAATTATTAAGATAAAATATAACCATAGCATCAAACTTTTGGATCCAAATCGGTCCCTTACGAAGTAGCACATAAACTAGGGTTTAAGCTTCTGTCACTCTCGCAACCCATCATCTAATAACTACTCCACAATGCAATCCCTTAGGCCCTAATAAGGTGAAGTGCCATGTAGTGGATGTTCACATGACACCACTAAGGGAATAACAACATACATATCATCAAAATATCGAACACATATCAAGTTCACATGATTACTTGCAACAAGATTTCTCTCGTGTCGGCGCCGGGACACACTATCCCAGAAATTTAACCCCTCGTGTTACCACTAGCCCAGGATTACTGTTACTGGTGGACACGTCCTTGTTACAGATTACCAAGCTATTACAAGAATTGGATACAAGACCATAAAGGTCTAATGATACAACAGTGATTCCGGTGATGGATGACGAAAATGACTCGTGGTTCTCCAACGTTGATGGGGCTCCATTCCCACAGGAACAGCTGACCCGGATAACTCCTATCCGCGTGGCCGCTAATCCTAGGCTCCGCACGGACGTCGCGGTGGTACTCCTCGAAGAAATCCTCACCTGGCCAAGTAAATAGCCAGGGACAAGCCTGTGAGTACGTTTGAATGTACTCGCAAACATCATGAATAGATGATGTACCGAATGCAACAGATATTATGTGATCATGTTGAATTAAAAAAAATTATAAGCGTATGCTCATGATGGACTTAAAGGCATGCTGTCAGGAATTAAATCATGGCATGATAACATATTAGCATGTGCAAATAAATGGATATATATAAAAATATTAGTGATAAACAAGGAAAGTTAAAGGAAAATAAATAATGGAAATGCCGGTCGGATGTCTAAAGTGACACCACGGTAGGTCTTGAAGAGAAATGCCAAACGGGTATCTAAAAGAGAAATCGGACAAGACAGGACCATCCGAGAACTCAGGCGACGCCATGAGAGGTCTTGAAAAGAAATGCCAGTCGGGTGTCTAAAAGAGAAATCGGACGAGACAGGACCATCCGAGAACTCAGGCGACGCCACGAGAGGTCTTGAAAAGAAATGCCAGTCGGATGTCAAGTGATGCCATGGTCGGACTTGAAGAGAAATGCCAATCGGGTGTCCACAAGAGTAGTGGCGGGACCGCCTGTAAACTCGAGGGACGCCACGAGAGGTCTTGAAAGTAAAGTTGAGTGCCCGGGGTAGTCTAGCCAGCCCCTGAGACACTCATGAGATACAAAATAAGAGAAACGGGTTAGTCCTCAATAATATGCTTAACCATAACAATATTAATGTGCATAGCAAAATATTCATGGTAGCCTCAGGGTGTTAAAATAATTATCCTGCAAAATATTTCAGGCATGTCATAATTATTTTCCTCCGGAGACCGACACTAAGACCGACACTTGACCAACCCAGACTGTAGTCCTTAACCACGGACATGGCTATTCGAATAGGTTTAGACTCTGCAGAGGGTGTACTCTTTACCCACAAGTAAAGGATTTCTTTAGTCAGTACCGTGACACTGACTAATTCCCATTACGGTCTTTGGGTTGAAAACACACCTGACCAGCACACACCAGATTAACTTTCCGGATGCCAGGAATCACCCAAAGCATCGTTCAAGAAAAACTCTAAGACGGAGAGACCAACGTCCTGCATGGGATCACTATTAATACGCGCGGATTCCAAGGGGACACTCCCTCTCGGTCACAACCGGAAACACCCATGCCCCCTGAACCGATGACAGGATTTAGTCCATGGCCATTGGAAACCCTCTCGTGGCCCTCTGTATGGTGTGTGCATGGAAAGGGGTTATCAACTTACTGAACCATACCCTACCTGTGGCAGGAACCTGTGGCAGCACGAAACAAGTATGGGGGTTACCGGAACAAGACTCGATCTACGGTCGACTCAGGAGGCATTAAGTTTCCTGCAACGGTTAACACAACAAGGTATTCTTTTAACAGCAATACCAACAGGGCCACAACCCTTGCATGCTCCAACATGCACAACAAACAAGGCATGATCACGTTCCAACGTGATCATCCTCCTGCCAGTAACGGTATTTCTCTTATGCCTGCTCCTGCAAGTTAGTCATGGTAACACACGATGCACGGTACGATGAAACATGCCAACACTACACACATGCAAAATTAGCCATATGCCAGTTTTATTTGAATTCAACATATTCATGATGCAATTATTCTTGCAAACAACAACTATGCAATTCACCATATCAAGTGTTCAAGGTGCACTTCAAAAGTTTGAGAATTCTATCTTCCCTCCATTTCCTATTTTCAAAATAAATGTGAATTACCACATATTGCAAAAACAGTGCCAAAAGTTGTTTCAAATATTTTTGAAATAAATTCTAAAATAAACTGGAGGAAAACTGAAAATAACAAAAAAGATATCAAATCATTTGAAGTTCATATGATTTAGTTAGGGAATTTCTAAGTTGAAAATAACAAAGAAAATAACAAAGAAAATAACTTTTTAGCAAATCCTGAAGAAACAAAGTTCAGCAAAAATGTCCACACTATTCTATAAATAAGGCATGTTTTTAGGAGTTGGTGGAAATTTGAATCACTAGTTTTGGATTCAAAATTAGCTCTGTGGAATTTTTGGAATGTTGCTGGAGTAAGAAAAATTAGAAAGAGGGGGGGGGGTCGAGTGCCCTGAGCGCTGTTTAACTCCTGGTGCCTCCTGGGCCGAGCCTGTTTGAACAGCGCGCGGGCAAGTCGCTGACACAGGGGGCCCACCAGTCAGGTTTGACTGGTCGCCCCCGCGCGCGCCTCTCTCTCTCCCTCGTCCGAGCAGAGGCGGGTCTCCGGCGACCCGTGCCGGCGAACGGCGGCACCTCCGCGGAAAGTAAGCATACGAGCGTGCTCAGGAGGAAGAGGCGGTTCTTCCGGTGTACGGCACGATCGGAGAGGAGCCCGGGGCTGCCGGCGGAGAGCTCACCCGAGAACTCCAGCGGAGCTCAAAAGAGGGGATTCGCCTACGGTTGATCTCCGGCAAAATTGAGTGGTGGAATCGAAGCACGGGAACTTAGTGAAGCTCTTGGTGAAGAAAAATGAGCAGGGGAGGCTTTGGAGGCGTCGGAATCAACGAGGATGTGGTGGCGGCCGTGGCGGTCGGAAACGATGAGGATGATCACTTCGGTCAATATTGTTGCTTGAGGGAGGTTTACAGAGGGGGAAGGAGGAGTGTTCATGAGCTGAGAGGGCTCGGGGGAAGCTTAAATAGGCGGGGAGAGGTGGTGCCGCGGCTTCCAAAGAATGGCCACGGCGGCGAACGCCATTAGTGAGGTAGAAAGGGTGGTTAGGGGCTGTGGCCGTGGTTGGTGTGTATGGCGGTTCCCCGTAGTGATGACAGGGCTCGCTGGTTGGCTCGGAGACGTGCCACGCACCTTGGGCGGTGCCGTCCCGAGCTGACTGCCGCGGCGGCCATTGATGGCGAAGCACGGGTGGTGGCGAGGCCGTTGGGGTGAGCGCGTGGTCGGTGAGGATAGTTGTAGGCGGTGGTCATCCGAATTTAATCCGGGGACGCGTTGGCGAGGTGGGGCAGCTCGGGCCGTGCTGTGCCCGAGCGAAACACGGCGGCGGCGGCTGTGGTTGGCGTGGACGGTGGTGGCCGGCGCTAGCGGCCAGAGAGTGGTGTCGGCGGGGTACGGGGCTTCCTGGAGAAGCTTGTAGTGGGTCAGAACGAGCAGGAGAGCGGCTGCGGGGAGTGGCAGGAGCTCGGGCGTCGGCGGTGCAATACGCGCGCTCTGGGGCACGCGCACAACCTGTTTGATGATATGGCAGGAGGGTTTTGGAAGATTTGCTGAAGATGAAAATTTTTAGAGTGGTGCTAGAGTGAATGCTAGAAATGAGGGACATGCTTATTTGGCCAAAGGGACTTCTGTCACATGTCAGTTCCAAACCTTGCCATATTCTGCCATGCACACAGTGTGCTCGATGAAATGCTAGGGGAACCTAGGTGGTCTTGTTGGATGTAAAAATTTCCAGTATGGTGTCTCCTTAGTGGGTAGTGATGATGGTGGAGTTGGTTTGGCAAAATAAAATACTTGCTAGTGCAAGTTTGGGGAAATTTCAATTCTGGACAGAAACTACAGAGGAATATTTGATGAACTAAAAAGATTCCAATGGAGCTAAAATCTTGGACTTAAGGTTTTGGTTGGAAGGACTATGAGTGGGAAAAATTTCAGGATTTTTGGGGCAAGGAAAATTGGGGTTGTAGTGCAAAGTCAAAAACAGGACAGAAATGAAAAGAGCTTGGTTCACTCAAAATTTCCAAAACACCAAGAAGGGTTTTTGCATAAAAGTGACCTATAGGCATCACATGACACCTCATAATTTTTGTGGGATTTTAAAATGATTATTTAAAATGGTTGCAGTGCAACAGTGGCATTTAAGGTATTGAAAATGCTATTAAAAGAATTGTTTAGAGGCAAATTTTATTCTGAAAATAATTCCTACTGTTTTTAAAGTATAAATGAAAAGGTTTAAGAAAACTCCCAAAGCCACAATATTATTTTCAAAAATTTCTATATGGAGGGAAGAATATTGAAAAACAGAAACAGAAAATACTCTGAAAACAATAAAGGACTTACTTATAAATCAAAATTTTTATTTCTGGCCAAATTTTATTTAGTAAAAACATGATTAAATTTTTGGGGTGTTACAAACTCTACCCCTCTTAAGGAAATCTCGTCCTCGAGATTTGTTAAGGGCGGAGGAACTAAATGCAAATCACAACAGACAAGCAATCATGCACAAGACAATAACACACAAGCACATCATTCAATCAAACACTACACACTACTAGAAACATACACATAATTGTCTATGGCTTGACGGTGGAATTTACAGGGCAACGGGGTTGCTAAGGGCATGGCAATTACTCTAGCAGACTCAGTCCACTTCGTCGGCATCCAGACGGGCGTGTCTCGCGGATGTTGAGGCTTCTCCGGGGGCTTCAACGTCGGAGTTGACTGGAGTGTTATTAGAAGCTACAGGACTGGGGTAGCGATGATGACCCACGCGGGGTTTAGTGGCTACAGTCCCGTTGGAGGAAATTCCAAAGAGACAACGGAGTTCATCCGGGGTAACGAATGCATTGCCCGGGTGGGCAACCGGGGCAGACCTCGCAGGCTTGATTGGTCTCCCGAACAGTACTACCGGGTTGTCAGTGGCAGGTGCAGCTTCACTTTTCACTGGGGTCAGGAGAGCAAGTGTCCTGCGGGTCTCAATCAGATCATTGGTGACCTGATCGAACAATGCCTCTTGCGCTCTCAGGTAGCGCACCAGATGCAACAGAGCAGGATCCGTGTCGTGGTCTCCGTTAGCGACTTGGGTCGGCCTACCATAGCCTTCACGACTAGGGTAGTAGTAGAAGGAGCGATAGTTAACCCTCGACGACCGATGCCGGAGTTGAACTACAGCCTCTCGGGCTGCAAGTTGGATGGCTTGGGGCTCGTCGGTGGTCGTCCTCCAGGTGAACCGGTAAGGGCGCTCTGCGGTGGTGCCCCTCCCGTAGATGTGCATCGTGGCCCTGTAGTGGTGGATGGCATCACTCGTGTGCTCTTGGTACACGACATACTCCTGCGGCTCTTCGATGCCGAGAGCATGACGGGTGAGATTGGCGAGAATGGCTACAAATCCTTCAAGCTCGGCTGCGGTGGTCTCGTTGTGGATGATGGGACCAGACATCTTGGGGTGTTGGATATTGAACGGAGAGTGAGGCTGTGATGTGCTGTGTCAAGGCAAGGCTTCTCTTATAAGCCAGTGGAGTCTTCCATAGCACGCTTGCGGATGGGACAACTCAGGTGTCGGCCACAGGCACATAGCCTATGGGCTAGGTTGATAGGTTGGGCACCGACTGTCAAAAGATGTCAGCTGCCACTATGCGGTTATCGGATGGGATGGGCTTGACGATGGATAGGAAATGATGTGGACGGTGTGAAAACCTACGGATAGCAACCAGGCTAAGATAGGATTAGCCAATGGTCAGCCTGGCTCTGATACCAAGGCTGTCGGGGCCGGGACACACTATCCCAGAAATTTAACCCCTCGTGTTACCACTAGCCCAGGATTACTGTTACTGGTGGACACGTCCTTGTTACAGATTACAAAGCTATTACAAGAATTGGATACAAGACCATAAAGGTCTAATGATACAACAGTGATTCCGGTGATGGATGACGGAAATGACTCGTTGTTCTCCAACGTCGATGGGGCTCCATTCCCACTGGAACAGCTGACCCGGATAACTCCTATCCGCGTGGCCGCTAATCCTAGGCTCCGCACGGACGTCGCGGTTGTACTCCTTGAAGAAATCCTCACCTGGCCAAGTAAATAGCCAGGGACAAGCCTGTGAGTACGTTTGAATGTACTCACAAACATCATGAACAGATGATATACCGAATGCAACAGATATTATGTGATCAAGTTGAATTAAAAAAAATTATAAGCGTATGCTCATGATGGACTTAAAGGCATGCTGTCAGGAATTAAATCATGGCATGATAACATATTAGCATGTGCAAATAACTGGATATATATAAAAATATTAGTGATAAACAAGGAAAGTTAAAGGAAAATAAATAATGGAAATGCCGGTCGAATGTCTAAAGTGACACCACGGTAGGTCTTGAAGAGAAATGCCAAACGGGTGTCTAAAAGAGAAATCGGACGAGACAGGACCATCCGAGAACTCAGGCGATGCCACGAGAGGTCTTGAAAAGAAATGCCAGTCGAGTGTCTAAAAGAGAAATCGGACGAGATAGGACCATCCGAGAACTCAGGCGACGCCACGAGAGGTCTTGAAAAGAAATGCCAGTCGGGTGTCAAGTGACGCCACGGTCGGACTTGAAGAGAAATGCCAATCGGGCGTCCACAAGAGTAGTGGCGGGACCTCCTGTAAACTCGAGGGGCGCCACGAGAGGTCTTGAAAGTAAAGTTGAGTGCCCGGGGAAGTCTAGCCAGCCCTGAGACACTCAGGAGATACAAAATAAGAGAAACGGGTTAGACCTCAATAATATGCATAACCATAACAATATTAACGTGCATAGCAAAATATTCATGGTAGCCTCAGGGTGTTAAAATAATTATCCTGCAAAATATTTCAGGCATGTCATAATTATTTTCCTCCGGAGACCGACACTAAGACCGACACTTGACCAACCCAGACTATAGTCCTTAAGCACGGACACGGCTATTTGAATAGGTTTAGACTCTGCAGAGGGTGTACTCTTTGCCCACAAGTAAAGGATTTCTTTAGTCAGTACCATGACACTGACTAATTCCCATTACGGTCTTTGGGTTGAAAACACACCTGACCAGCACACACCAGATTAACTTTCTGGATGCCAGGAATCACCCAAAGCATCATTCAAGAAAAACTCTAAGACGGAGAGACCAACGTCCTGCATGGGATCACTATTAATACGCACGGATTCCAAGGGGACACTCCCTCTCGGTCACAACCGGAAACACCCATGTCCCCTGAACTGATGACAGGATTTAGTCCATGGCCATTGGAAACCCTCATCGTGGCCCTCTGTATGGTGTGTGCATGGAAATGGGTTATCAACTTACTGAACCATACCCTACCTGTGGCAGGAACCTGTGGCAGCACGAAACAAGTATGGGGGTTACTGGAACAAGACTCGATCTACGGTTGACTCAGGAGGCATTAAATTTCCTGCAACGGTTAACACAACAAGGTATTCTTTTAACAACAATACCAACAGGGCCACAACCCTTGCATGCTCCAACATGCACAACAAACAAGGCATGATCATGTTCCAACGTGATCATCCTCCTGCCAGTAACGGTATTTCTCTTATGCCTGCTCCTGCAAGTTAGTCATGGTAACACACGATGCACGGTACGATGAAACATGCCAACACTACACACATGCAAAATTAGCCATATGCCAGTTTTATTTGAATTCAACATATTCATGATGCAATTATTCTTGCAAACAACAACTATGCAATTCACCATATCAAGTGTTCAAGATGCTTGCCTTGAGCATGCAGAAGTGTGGGGTGCACTTCAAAAGTTTGAGAATTCTATCTTCCCTCCATTTCCTATTTTCAAAATAAATTTGAATTACCACATATTGCAAAAACAGTGCCAAAAGTTGTTTCAAATATTTTTGAAATAAATTCTAAAATAAACTGGAGGAAAACTGAAAATAACAAAAAAGAAATCAAATCATTTGAAGTTCATATGATTTAGTTAGGGAATTTCTAAGTTGAAAATAACAAAGAAAATAACTTTTTAACAAATCCTGAAGAAACAAAGTTCAGCAAAAATGTCCACACTATTCTATAAATAAGGCATGTTTTTAGGAGTTGGTGGAAATTTGAATCACTAGTTTTGGATTCAAAATTAGCTCTGTGGAATTTTTGGAATGTTGCTGGAGTAAGAAAAATTAGAAAGAGGGGGGGGGGTCGAGTGCCCTGAGAGCTGTTTAACTCCTGGTGCCTCCTGGGCCGAGCCCGTTTGAACAGCGCGCGGGCAAGTCGCTGACACAGGGGGCCCACCAGTCAGGTTTGACTGGTCGCCCCCGCGCGCGCCTCTCTCTCTCCCTCGTCCGAGCAGAGGCGGGTGTCCGACGACCCGTGCCGGCGAACGGCGGCACCTCCGCGGAAACTAAGAATACGAGCGTGCTCAGGAGGAAGAGGTGGTTCTTCCGGTGTACGGCACAGTCGGAGAGGAGCCCGGGGCTGCCGGCGGAGAGCTCACCCGAGAACTCCAGCGGAGCTCAAAAGAGGGGATTCGCCTACGGTTGATCTCCGGCAAAATTGAGTGGTGGAATCAAAGCACGGGAACTTAGTGAAGCTCTTGGTGAAGAAAAATGAGCAGGGGAGGCTTTGGAGGCGTCGGAATCAACGAGGATGTGGTGGCGGCCGTGGCGGTCGGAAACGATGAGGATGATCACTTCGGTCGATATTGTTGCTTGAGGGAGGTTTATAGAGGGGGAAGGAGGAGTGTTCATGAGCTGAGAGGGCTCGGGGGAAGCTTAAATAGGCAGGGAGAGGTGGTGCCGTGGCTTCCAAAGAATGGCCACAGCGGCGAACGCCATTAGTGAGGTAGAGAGGGTGGTTAGGGGCTGTGGCCGTGGTTGGTGTGTATGGCGGTTCCCCGCAGTGATGACAGGGCTCGCTGGTTGGCTCGGAGACGTGCCACGCACCTTGGGCGGTGCCGTCCCGAGCTGACTGCGGCAGCGGCCATTGATGGCAAAGCGCGGGCGGTGGCGAGGCCGTTGGGGTGAGCGCGTGGTCGGTGAGGATAGTTGTAGGCGGTGGTCATCCGAATTTAATCCGAGGACGCGTTGGCGAGGTGGGTCAGCTCGGGCCGTGCCGTGCCCGAGCGAAACACGGCGGCGGCGGCTGTGGTTGGCGTGGACGGCGGTGACCGGCGCTAGCGGCCAGAGAGTGGTGTCGGCGGGGTACGGGGCTTCCTGGAGAAGCTCGTAGTGGGTCAGAACGAGCAGGAGAGCGGCTGCGGGGAGTGGCAGGAGCTCGGGCGTCGACGGTGCAATACGCGCGCTCTGGGGCACGCGCACAACCTGTTTGATGATATGGCAGGAGGGTTTTGGAAGATTTGCTGAAGATGAAAATTTTTAGAGTGGTGCTAGAGTGAATGCTAGAAATGAGGGACATGCTGATTTGGCCAAAGGGACTTCTGTCACATGTCAGTTCCAAACCTTGCCATATTCTGCCATGCACACAGTGTGCTCGATGAAATGCTAGGGAAACCTAGGTGGTGTTGTTGGATGTAAAAATTTCCAGTATGGTGTCTCCTTAGTGGGTAGTGATGATGGTGGAGTTGGTTTGGCAAAATAAAATACTTGCTAGTGCAAGTTTGGGGAAATTTCAATTCTGGACAGAAACTACAGAGGAATATTTGATGAACTAAAAAGATTCCAATGGTGCTAAAATCTTGGACTTAAGGTTTTGGTTGGAAGGACTATGAGTGGGAAAAATTTCAGGATTTTTGGGGCAAGGAAAATTGGGGTTGTAGTGCAAAGTCAAAAACAGGACAGAAATGAAAAGAGCTTGGTTCACTCAAAATTTCCAAAACAGCAAGAAGGGTTTTTGCATAAAAGTGACCTATAGGCATGACATGACACCTCATAATTTTTGTGGGATTTTAAAATGATTATTTAAAATGGTTGCAGTGCAACAGTGGCATTTAAGGTATTGAAAATGCTATTAAAAGAATTGTTTAGAGGCAAATTTTATTCTGAAAATAATTCCTGCTGTTTTTAAAGTATAAATGAAAAGGTTTAAGAAAACTCCCAAAGCCACAATATTATTTTCAAAAATTTCTATATGGAGGGAAGAATATTGACAAACAGAAACAGAAAATACTCTAAAAACAATAAAGGACTTACTTATAAATCAAAAATTTTATTTCTGGCCAAATTTTATTTAGTAAAAACATGATTAAATTTTTGGGGTGTTACATCCCGTGACCTCAAGAACAAAAGTAACTACTCACAAATGATAATCATGCTCAAGATCATAGGGGTATTGAATAACGTAATGGATATGAACATATAATCTTCCACCAAATAAACCATATAGTAATCAACTACACGATGTAATCAACACTACTAGTTACCCACAAGCACCAATCTAAGGTTCCAGTACAAAGATTGAACACAAGAGATGAACTAGGGTTTGAGAGGAGATGGTGCTATTGAAGATGTTGATGGAGATGGCCCTCCCAAAGATGGGAGAGTTGTTGGTGATGATGATGATGATGATTTCCCCCTCCGGGAGGGAAGTTCCCTCGATGGAATCGCTCCGCCGGAGGGCAAAAGTGCTCCTGCCCAAGTTCCACCTCGAGACGGCAGCGCTTCATCCCGAAAGTCCTCTCTTTATTTTTTTTAGGTCAGAATGACTTATATAACAGAAGATGGGCACCGGAGGTGGGCCGAGGAGGGCACAACCCACCAGGGCGCGCATGGGGGCCCTGGCGCCCCCAGTCCTCTCCCTCCAATAACTCATGCCTACTCATATCCAACTGGATATATGTGCCTAGATCTTTCCTCACCACATGATGCTTGCGAAAGGAGAAAAATAAAAAGGAATAGGGAAGAAAACTTTGACTCTGCATAAAATTAAAAGATAGGCCCTTCGCAGAGGGAAGCAGAGGTTGCCATGCGCTTATTTGTTTGTATGCCAAATCTCTTAATGCAAAAGAACGTCACGTTATATTGCCCCTTATGATAGCAACCTTTATTATGCAGTCCGTCGCTTTTATTCTTTGCCATCACAAGTTCGTACAATGCTCAATTTTCTCTTACACTAAATGATCCAACTCATTTAGAAGCAATTTTTATTGCCTTATTGCACCGATGACAACTTACTTGAAGGATCTTACTCAATCCATAGGTAGGTATGGTGGACTCTCGAAATAAGATTTGGGTTTAAAGGTTTTTGGATGCACAAGTAGTATCTCTACTTAGTGCGGAATTTTTGGCTAGCAAAGATGGGGGCAAACACCACATGTTAAAGGATCTATGACAATATAACTTCTATGTGAATATGAACAAACATAAATCATTACATTGTCTTCCTTGTCCAACGTCAACAATTTTGGCATATAATATTTTGATGTGGGCTCACAATCATAAAAGATGTCCAAGATAGTGTATTTGTATGTGAATCTTCTCTTCCGCTATTAATTCTTTCATGAGTTGCATCATTGACCAATGCTATGTTTGTCAATCTCCAACAAATTTTACCACTTATACTTTTCCTTATGTGATGTCACTACTTACCATAAGATTAGCATATGATCTATTCATTTATTTATTTTCCTTTCTTTTTATTGAAACATTAAAGTAAAGAAAGCAAAACTTGAACTAATCTTTATTATATATCTCGAACACGATTACATAAATAAATCACTAAGCAAACACTCGAAAAGAAAGGATCGAGCTAAACTCTTATTCAACTAAATCAAAAGATAACTAAGGATCGAACTAAAAATAGATAAAAGCAAAGATAGTGGTGGTGATACGATACCGGGGCACCTCCCCAAGCTTAGCACAAGCCAATGGGAGTGCCCATACCATGAACTCAATTCTCCTTTGGTGATGATGAAGGTGGTGGTGATGAAGTAGTCGCAATCTTATCCTTCAAGCTCAAAAGATACTCCAATCTCCGAATGATGCTCCGAAGGGCAATGATATACTCTTGCAATAAAATATATTCACGGGTGAGATATTTGTTTTGAACACGAACCGTTTCAATGATCCTAAAGGCTTCAATCTCAGTGGGAGTGAGATGTTCATAGTATGGTTGAAGGATATCTTCTTCCTCCGCAGGCAAGGCTTGCCCTATAGCTGGAGCTTGATTTCCCATAGCTTCCTTGCTCTTGTCCTCCTTGCAGGTTTCTTTGGGTTCTTCTCTCTTCAATTCCATCTTCATCAACCAAGCATCCTCTTGTACGTTGTTGGAGGGAGAGGAAGACATGATGCCTAGCTTGACAGCTCTGACAGAAAATAGCAAGAAACAAGAACAGAAGATTTCTCCGTGATACGGTGGTTGATAGATTCGGGGGGTATATAAAGATTTTTTTATCATGGGAAACAAGCAAACATAAGAAAATCGGAGTCTGGAAGGTACCTGAGGTGGGCACAAACCACCTGGGCGCGCCAGGGGGCCCTGGCGCGCCCTGGTGTCTTGTGCCCACCAGGGTTGCCTTCCTAGTTGTTTCTTATTTTCCTAATTTTTAATATATTCCAAAACTGACAGAAAATATTTTGCGGATTTTTCGGAGTCTGTTTACTTACCGTATCACGTACCTCCTCTTTTTCGGTTATTCAGGAGTGTTTCGGAAGGTTTCTTTTATGTGTTCCTCCGGTGTCATGGTTTGGATAATGTTGCTTTCAACGTTAATAGGCATACCTGAGATGTAGTGTTTAATCCTTTGACCGTTGACCACCTTTGGGTTGGTACCTTCGGCATTATTTATTTTGATGGCTCCAGAGCGATAAACCTCTTCGATAACATATGGTCCTTCCCATTTGGTGAGAAGTTTTCCTGCAAAGAATTTGAAACGAGAGTTGTACAAAAGAACATATTCTCCTACTTTGAATTCCCGCTTTTGGATTCTTTTATCATGCCATCTTTTAACCTTTTCTTTAAATAGTTTGGTATTTTCATAGGCTTGGGTTCTCCATTCATCTAATGAGCTAATATCAAATAACCTCTTTTCACCGGCAAGTTTGAAATCGTAGTTGAGCTCTTTAATTGCCCAATATGCTTTATGTTCTAACTCAAGAGGCAAATGACAAGCTTTTCCATAAACCATTTTATACGGAGACATACCCATGGGATTTTTATAAGCTGTTCTATAAGCCCAAAGTGCATCATCCAATTTCTTACATCAATTCTTTCGGGACCTATTAACAGTTTTCTGTAATATTAATTTTATTTCCCTATTACTAAGTTCAACTTGACCACTAGATTGAGGGTGATAGGGTGATGCAATTATATGGTTAACATCATATTTAGCAAGCATTTTCCGGAAAGCACCATGAATAAAGTGTGAACCACCATCGGTCATTAAATATCTAGGGACTCCAAACCTCAGGAAAATAACTTCTTTAAGCATTTTAATGGAGGTGTTGTGATCAGCACTGCTGGTTGGAATAGCTTCTACCCAACTAGTGACATAATCAACAGCAACCAAAATATGAGTATACCCATTAGAGGAAGGAAAAGGTCCCATATAATCAAAACCCCAAACATCAAACGGTTCAACAGCAAGTGAATAATTCATAGGCATTTCCTGACGCTTACCAATATTACCAATTCTTTGACATTCATCACAAGATAAAACAAACTTACGGGCATCCTTGAAGAGAGTAGGCCAATAAAAACCAGATTGCAATACCTTGTGAGCAGTTCTATCTCCCGCATGATGCCCTCCATAAGCTTCGGAGTGACATTTCCGTAGGATTTGTCCCTGTTCATGCTCAGGTACACAAGGTCTAATAATACCATCTACTACTTCTTTATAAAGACGTCGGTCATCCCAAAAGTAATGTCTTAAATCATAGAAGAATTTTTTCTTTTGTTGGTATGTGAAACTAGGTGGTATATATTTAGCAACAATATAATTGGCATAGTCAGCATACCAAGGAGTGTTATGAGAAACATTTATTGCAGCTAGTTGTTCATCAGGAAAGCTATCATTAATAGGTTGTGGGTCATCAAGGATATTCTCTAACCTAGACAAGTTATCAGCTACGGGGTTCTCAGCTCCTTTTCTATCAATTATATGTAAATCAAATTCTTGTAGCAAGAGAACCCACCTAATGAGTCTAGGTTTAGCATCTTTCTTTTCCATAAAATATTTAATAGCAGCATGATCAGTGTGAACGGTAACTTTAGAATCAACAATGTAAGATCTGAATTTGTCACAAGCAAACACAAACGCTAAAAATTCTTTTTCAGTAGTAGCATAATTTCTTTGGGCACTGTCTAGAGTTTTACTAGCATAATGAATAACATTTAACTTCTTATCAACTTTTTGTCCTAGAACAACACCAACAACATAATCACTAGCATCACACATAATTTCAAAAGGCAAGTTCCAATCAGGTGGTTGAACAATAGGTGCAGAAATTAAGGCTTTCTTAAGTGTTTCAAAGGCTTCTACACAATCATCATCAAAAACAAATGGAACATCCTTTTGTCAAAGATTTGTAAGAGGCCTAGAAATTTTAGAGAAGTCTTTAATAAATCTCCTATAGAAACCAGTGTGACCGAGGAAATTACGAATACCTTTGATATCTCTGGGACATTGCATTTTCTCAGTTGCATCAACTTTAGCTTTATCCACTTCAATACCCCGTTCAGAGATTTTATGCCCCAAGGCAATACCTTCATTAACCATAAAGTGGCACTTCCCCCAATTCAAGACAAGATTAGTTTGCTCACATCTCTGCAAAACTCGATCAAGGTTGCTCAAGCAATCATCAAAAGAAGTTCCATAAACAGAAAAATCATCCATGAAAACCTCAACAATCTTTTCACAAAAATCAGAGAATATAGCAGTCATACATCTTTGAAAGGTAGTAGGTGCATTGCATAAACCAAAAGGCATATGTCTATAACCATAAGTTCCAAAAAGGCAAGTAAAAGTGGTTTTCTCTTGATCCGGTTGTGAAATAGGTATTCGAGAAAAACCAGAATATCCATCAAGAAAACAAAAGTGTGTGTGCTTAGATAGTCTTTCTAGCATTTGATCAATAAAAGGCAAAGGGTAATGATCTTTCCTAGTTGCTTTGTTTAATTTTCTGAAATCAATTACCATCCTATAGCTAGTAACAATTCTTTGTGGAATAAGTTCATTCTTATCGTTTGGAACAACGGTAATACCTCCTTTCTTAGGGACACAATGAACGGGACTTACCCATCTACTATCAGCTATGGGATAGATTATACCTGCTTCCAGAAGCTTTAATATTTCAGGTCGTACCACTTCTTTCATCTTAGGATTCAAACGACGTTGATGATCAACGATGGGTTTAGCATTAGGTTCCATATTGATCTTGTGCTGACAGAGAGTGGGACTAATGCCCTCAAGATCATCAAGAGTATATCCAATAGCAGCATGGTGCTTCTTCAGAATTTTCAATAATCTTTCTTGTTCATGTTCTGAAAGGTTAGCACTAATAGTAACAGGATATATCTTTTTCTCATCAAGATAAGCATATTTCAAAGTGTCTGGCAATTGTTTTAATTCAAAAACTGGGTCACCCTTAGGTGGAGGAGGACCTCCTAGAGTTTCAATAGGCAAATTGTGTTTAAGCAGAGGTCGTTGTTCAAAGAAAATTTTATCTATTTCATTTCTTTCATGCATATGCATATCATTTTCATGGTCTAGCAAATACTGTTCTAGTGGATCAGTAGGAGGCACAACAATAGAAGCAAGACCAATTATTTCATCCTTACTAGGCAATTCTTTCTTATGATGTTTTCTACTAAACTTAGAAAAATTAAACTCATGAGATTCATCACCAAAACTAACACAGACGATTTGTTTCTCGCAATCTATTTTAGCATTAATGATGTTGAAGAAAGATCTACCAAAGATAATGGGACAAAAGTCATCTTGTGGGGAGCCAAGAACTTGAAAATCAATAGGATATTTTGTTTTCCCACACAAGACTTCAACATCTCTAACAATCCCAAGTGGTGTGATGGTGTCTCTATTAGCCAGTTTAATAGTAACATCTATGTCTTCTATTTCAGCGGGTGCTATGTCATTCATAATTTCTTGATATAAGGTAAAGGGAATAGCACTCACGCTAGCACCTAAGTCACATAAACCATGATAACAATGATCTCCTATTTTAACTGAGACAACAGGCATGCCAACAACCGGTCTATGTTTATCTTTTTCATCGGGTTTGGCAATTCTAGCAGCTTCATCACAGAAGTAGATAACATGCCCATCTATATTTTCTACTAGGAGATCTTTAACCATAGCAACACTAGGTTCTACCTGGATTTGTTCAGCAGGTTTAGGTGCTCTAATATAACTTTTATTGGCCATAGTTGAGACCTTAGCTTGTTCCTTTATCCTAATAGGGAAAGGTGGTTTTTCAATATAGGCAGAAGGAACAACTGGGTCAATATTGTAAATGATAGTTTCATCTTTAGCTATGTCCAGTTCTTTAATTTCTTCCTTAATAGGTGGGTGGTATTTAAACCACTTCTCCTTAGGGAGATCAACATGAGTAGCAAATGATTCACAGAAAGAGGCTACTATCTCAGAGTCAAGTCCATATTTAGTGCTAAACTTTTGAAAAGCAACGGTATTCATAAAAGATTTAACACAATCAAACTCCAGCTTAATACCTGACTCTTTACCTTCGTCGAGTTCCCAATCTTCAGAGTTGCATTTAATTCTTTCTAAAAGATCCCACCTGAATTCAATAGTCTTCTTCATAAAAGAACCAGTACAAGAAGTATCGAGCATGGATTGATCATCACGAGAAAGCCGAGCATAAAAATTCTGAATAATAATTTCTCTTGAGAGCTCATGATTTGGGCATGAATATAACATTGACTTAAGCCTCCCCCAAGCTAGAGCAATACTTTCTCCTTCACGAGGCCAAAAATTATATGTATAATTCCGATCACGATGAACTAGATGCATAGGATAATTTTTTTGGTGAGATTCCAATTTCAATCGATTCCAATTCCAAGATCCAATATCATCACATAGTCCTTTCAATAAGTAAGAGTGTCGAACCCAATGAGGAGTAGAAGGAAATGACAAGTGGTTTTCAGCAAGGTATTCTTTGCAAGCACTGAAATTATAAGTAACGAGTAGTTTGATAGCAAGATAATTTGTAATGAGCAAGTAACGGTAACGGTAACAAAAGTGCAGAAAGGTAGCCCAATCCTTTTGAGGCAAAGGACAGGCCAAAATGGTCTCTTATAATAAGCAAAGCATTCTTGAGGGTACATGGGAATTTCATCTAGTCACTTTCATCATGTTGGATTGATTTGTGTTCGCTACTTTGATAATTTGATATGTGGGTGGACCAGTGCTTAGGTGCTGTTCTTACTTGAACAAACCTCCTACTTATGATTAACCCCCTCGCAAGCATCCGCAACTATGAGAAAAGTATTAAGATTAAATCTAACCATAGCATTAAACTTTTGGATCCAAATCGGTCCCTTACGAAGTAGCGCATAAACTAGGGTTTAAGGTTCTGTCACTCTCGCAACCCATCATCTAATATCTACTCCACAATGCATTCCCTTAGGCCCTAATAAGGTGAAGTGCCATGTAGTCGACGTTCACATGACACCACTAAGGGAATCACAACATACATATCATCAAAATATCGAACACATATCAAGTTCACATGATTACTTGCAACAGGATTTCTCCCGTGACCTCAAGAACAAAAGTAACTACTCACAAATGATAATCATGCTCAAGATCAGAGGGGTACTGAATAACATAATGGATCTGAACATATAATCTTCCACCAAATAATCTATATAGTAATCAACTATACGATGTAATCAACACTACTAGTCACCCACAAGCACCAATCAAAGGTTCTGGTACAAAGATTGAACACAAGAGATGAACTAGGGTTTGAGAGGAGATGGTGCTGTTGAAGATACTAATGGAGATGGCCCTCCCAAAGATGGGAGAGTTGTTGGTGATGATGATGATGATGATTTCCCCCTCCGGGAGGGAAGTTCCCCCGGCGGAATCGCTCCACCGGAGGGCAAAAGTGCTCCTGCCAAGTTCCGCCTCGAGATGGCGGCGCTTCATCCCGAAAGTCCTCTCTTTATTTTTTCTAGGTTAGAATGACTTATATACCAGATGATGGGCACCAGAGGTGGGCCGAGGAGGGCACAACCCACCAGGGCGCGCCTGGGGGCCCTGGCGCCCCCAGGTGTGTTGTGCCCACCTGGTGGGCCCCCTCTGGTAATTATTTGCTCCAATAATTCATATATATTCCATAAAAATTCTCCGCGAAGTTTCAGCTTATTTGGAGTTGTGCAGAATAGGTAGCTCTGACGTGCTTTTTCAGGTCCAGAATTCCAGCTGCCGGTATTCTCCCTCCTTGTGTAATCCTTGCAAATTATGAGAGAAAAGGCATTAGAATTACTCCATAAAGCTTTATTATGCAAAAAAACATTATAAATAACAGTAGGAAAACATGATGCAAAATGAACGTATCAGGAGGGAGTTTTAATCAATGGCCCAATGACTGGGTTATATGTGAAGAACCCTACACAAGCACAATGTCAGACAAATAGGATGTCCTGGTAATTGTAATATAGTGACTTGCTATAACTGGTTGAACAGGCTTAGTGCTGCTCCTCCTTCTCTTGCAAGGCTCCTTCCTAACATCTTGTACTTGGAAATCCTCAATCTTATCTTCATTGCACCCCCTCTGCAAGGTGACACAAACTAGTTACTGGTCTCCTTGGAAGATAAATATGTATACTTTCCAGTCTGTGAACAACACCAAAGGATGAGTTTATAACAAAACGACACCACATAATGAAACATGCCACATCTCTTGCACACAATGAAATGAGCATTTACTATGTGTGCGCTGTGTAAAAACTAGGCATACCTTTGAACTGGACCTCCAGGTACTCTTGGAGAGCCTACTTTAGTGTACAGCCAAACCTTTATGTCACCTATGAGTTATACAAGCCCCCACTACAACAGTCCTTAGTGTTTAAATCGTTGACAAGCTCTGTTAGGTCAAGAACAACAAGTAATCAAAGCAAACAGTCCTAGAATGGTTGGCTGATACAAACAAGCAATTGAACATATGTGTGAGCAAATCTTGCACAACACTGAATTACATAACAAGAAAAGAAGCATAGAAGGAGGCTTAAAGACCATCACTTGACTCGCCAGATTTAAGGGGCATTTAAACATCATGTGCAACGTATGAACTAACATAAATATTGCATATTTCAGATTCTATAATGAAATGCACATGTATTAGGTTATGCCATGTATGATGCCTAAATGTACACTATAGCAGGTAGGAGTGATTCATCATTGCACACACAATTGAATTGCAGGTTAAGGGCCAGTTCTATTCCGCCTTTTCAGAGCTTATTGTCGAAATAAGCCATAAAAGATGTAAAGAACTCATTTTTGAGTTATGGGCTTGGGCTTAACTTATTTCGCTTTGGGCGGGGGGTGCTTCGGGTAGAAGATCACTAAAAATTGAAGGGAAGGGGAATAGCGAAATGACTCTGTTGTCTGCCTATATTACACTCAAAATGCCACTGCTCACGCCCGCGTCACACCTGACCCTCAAGTAAAAACAAACACGTAGGCGTTCATTGCCCTGCCCGCTTGCACCTTCTCTCCCCTTTCCCTCTACCTCAATCCCCTACCTGCAGCGCTAGGGTTCCTCCAGCGAGCCACTGCCACTGGTCCCATCTGGCCTGCTCCTCGATGATGCTCTGTCCAGCTAGGCTACATGACCAGCGGGTAGGGCCAAATCTCCCCGGCTGGTCCTCCCTCTGGCGCCGCCCCTCATTCTCATGGTCTCCAGCAGCTGCTCCTCTATGGTCTGTCCAACGCACTACTCCGGCGGTCACCGCACAACTATGGCCGATGCCCCACTCCAGCAAAAGGCACCTCGTTCCCCCTCCCCTCCTCCTAGGCTGTGGCCTTGAGGTGCTGTTCAAGGATGAGCTCATCCAACAAGGTGAGGATCTCCTTTGATTTTTTGCCAAATTTTCATTCTGATCTGCTATACGATGAGTTGCTATGAGCAGCTGCTGCTATATGATGCATTGCTATGAGCTGCTCCTACTGCTGCTATATGATGAATTGCTATGAGCTGCTGCTTCTATATGATGAAATGCTATGAGCTGCTACTGCTACTATATGATGAGTTGCTATAAGCTGATCATGCTGCTGCTATATGATGAATTGCTTTGAGCTGCTGCTGCTGCTATATGATGAATTGCTATGAGCTACTGCTGGTATATGAAGAATTGCTAGCTGTTTCTGTTGTATGATGAGTTGCTATCAGCTGCTGCTGCTATATGATGCTTTCAGGTGGTGCTGCTATATGATAATAACCAGCCACTTGGACCATCAAATTTTGATAATTAATGGTTCTTCATTTAAATTTAGGCAATGCGTTCTTCATTTAAATTAGGCAATGGGCTCTCTATGGAAGACATTGACCAAAGTAGATTGTGCCAAGTAGATGGTATCTTTGTATTTGCATTTTGAACAAATATTGATGGTCTGTTTTCCTATCATATTAATTACTGCACTGGGTTCAATTTGTGATGTTTGCAAGTCAAATTAATTTTCATATGGGCAGCAAAATGACAAAATATAATGCAATCTAGACTTTTCACTGATCATAGCACATATAAGCAGAAAAGGCAGGCAATGAAAAGAACTGGTTGGCTTATTATCTGGAGCGTATATTCAAAGGTGCTTATTTTCTTAGGATAACTCAAAACAACTGTCCCTAAGAACCTTGGCCGACAGCACTGACATACAAATAACTTGTCACGATGATTGCAATGGAGTGACCTACCATAGCACACTGTATAGGCTCACCGCTGCCTCTCCTTTTTTTGCGATGTTCCATGAAATTGCCACATACATCTTGTACTAAGAAATCTTGTACTTTTTCATTGTGGCACCCCATCTGCAAGTTGACACGGCTAATTTGAGATATCTCTACATGATAATACATTGCATATCCCTTGCGCATATTTAAACCACCAATTAATGATTGTGTGTGTAGCATAAACTAGCCCTGACTATGTGTACTGGACTAGCAGGCACTCTAAGGGAGCCTAATGTAGTGCACCGGAATTCCTACATGCCACCTATGATTTTGTGTAATGTACTACCTCTGTTCCTAAATATATGTCTTTGTAGATATTCCACTATGGACCACATACAGATGTATATAGATGCATTTTCGAGTGTAGATTCAGTCATTTTGCTCTGTATGTAGTCTATAGTGGAATCTCTAGAAAGACTTATATTTAGGAACGGAGGGAGTATCATGTTTGACATTTAAATCTCTAATTTAGCAGCCAGTAGTGGACATCATGGTCTGCACTAAGGGATTACTGGTCGAAAATCCTAGCAAAGCACGCAGGCAGGCACACAACAATAAAAGAGAGAGACGCACTTACAAGATTATAGCAATGCCTCTGTCCAGGATCTTGGTTGGCCAAGCTGTTAGTTCCAGAAGAAACATCGTCCTTGTAGTTCTTGCCAGCTGCATAACATGTAACAGTGACCTGTTAGTATATTTGAAGTACATCGGGCAAGTGATGCTGGATGGGTTTAAAGGTGACAAGTACCTAGGTCGCGGTGGGTGCTTGGCATCTTGCCAGATGGTGGGAATCAGGTTAGAAACGTCAAGGGTGATGACGCTGCGCTGGCTGTCAGGGTCCACTAAGGAGATCTAGAACCATGGAGTAGGGTGTTTGTGGAGTGGCTCTGGTAGGGTGGACTATGGTGTGGGCGAAGCGGATCTGAGGCCGTGGACAAGGGCGTCGGTGAAGCTGCTCCGGTGGTTGGGTTCAGGATGGTGTCGATGATGCGGATCTGCGGCCGTGGATGGGGCGTCAGAAGCTGCTCGGTAGGTTGGACGAGGGTGCGATGAAGCGGATCTGAGGCCGTGGACTTGGGCGTTGGCAAAGCGGCCCCGGTAGGGTTGAGAATGGTATAGGCGAAGCTACTCCGGTAGGGTTGAGGATGGTGTCGGTGAAGCGGCTCCGGTAGGGTTGAGGAAGGTGTCGGTGAAGAGGATCAGAGGCCATCGACGGGGGCGTCGGTGGGGTTGCTCCGGGGGTGTGGATGAAGCATCTTCGGTGGGGAGTACGAAGGAGCCACTGCAGATGTGCTGCGGTTGACGAGAGTACCGGTGAAGCAGATCCGGCGCCGTGGACAAGGCTGGCACTGAATGGGCTGTGGTATAGTGGTAGATGAGCAGTCTACTTGTTTCTAGGGGAGGTGGGAGGGGTAGATGCGGCCACAGAAGCAGATCCGACGAGGTGGACGACGCTGGCAGTGAATAGGCTCTGGTACGCCGGTGGATGAGCAGTCTAGGGTTTCGAGAGGGAAGGGGTAGAAAGGCCGATGAAGTACGAACGCGTGATGTAAGATGCTCTGGTGCTGTGGAGTAGTCGTTTTTGCGGGAGGGGGCGAGGAAATGGTGGTGCCGTGTGGTGGGGGGAACCAGAAGTTACAAAGCAACCCCGACCTATTATGTAAATGAGGGCCGTATTGTAACTATTGTTCTCCGTGCACCAAGGACAAAACAGGAATTTCGCATGCTAAAGACTAGGTGGCGGAAATTTTAGAAGGAAGCGGGAGATTTTGCCGCCCGTGGGATCGTTCGTATCCAGTTTCAACTAATTTTGGACAGTGCTAGCGGGAAGATCATGCGAGACTGTGTACTCGGGGCACACGTCAGCAGTTAATAACTGGTATGAAGTCCACCCCAGAAAAAAAGACAATAACTCGGGATGATGCACCGATAACTTGGACGTTCACACGAGCGCGACCAATCGTACGGGTGTAGAGGTGCGTTCACAAAAAAACGGATCAAACGCCCAACCTATGTATTTCTCGTGTAAATATATAATTTAGTGCCATTGGTTATTTATTTTAAACACAATGCATTGACATGTTAATTTTAATTATATTGCACAGTAACAAATGGATAATATAGATGCACAAAAGAAACAGATATTGTAGTCCGCTACTTAAAAGTGTTACCTCATATGATTACATGGCCTCCATTTCATAAATTGTGTACCCGTTGAATTCATATATGAATATTACATATATTACTTCATAATAGAACCTTAAATCATCCAAGACTAATGAATTTGAATGCAAAACTAACAATGGTGCATGTACATGATAACTACAGTGGTTATTTGAAGAAACATCACTATAACTTTGGTATGCACAATTGAAAAAGACTATTTGAAAAAAAATGCGATATGTGAGTGTCCAATCTTTGTAGCATTGAATCGATATTGTATCGTTGGCCACGAAATGAAGTAGATATTGATTATGGTCAAGCGATGCACGTCCATGATCGCTAGATAGTGATACGTCAATGAATTGTGCAATCTCTCTCACACGCATACATATCTCGTTTCTCCATGGGCCTCGAAATCACACACGCGCACTTCGTGTATTTTTCTCCCTCCGTCAAGGTTAGAATTCGTCTTTCTACCCCATCCCACAAGTCTCTCACACAAAAACACACACGCTCTCTCTCTCTCTCTCTCGTACACGCCCACCCCTTTAATTCCACCCACCCACCACCACTAATGTCTCAAAGTATAACTATGTCTCGCACACATATGCGTAAGGTTAACCCGAGTCTCGGAACCATATGAATACATACAATGGGATTCCAGCAGAGCACCTTTTGTTTTGAGATTTCTCTCTCTCTCTCTCTCTCTCTCACACACACACACACACGCGTGCGCGCAGACATTGTTTCTCTCTTCATTTTTTTCTGGCACTTGCATGCACACAGCTTGTTTATCTTCGTGATGCTTTAAGCATGCCTCGCACACATGCTATCTACCTATCCCTTAATATAGATATGTATCACACAAACTCCTTCTCCCTATATCTAAGTGTCACTAGCACCCCCGCACACACACTCACACACACACGTCCCGACACCGAAGGTGTAGGGTGACACCTTGATCTTGATACTAATCTATCTACTGGCTTCTCTCTCAAACACACACACACTTCCCGACACCGAAGGAGTAGGGTGACACCTCGATCTTGATATTAATCTATCTACTGGCTTCTCTCTCAAACACACACACACACACACACACTTGCCGACACCGAAGGAGTAAGGTGACACCTCGATCTTGATACTAATATATCTACTGGCTTCTCTCTTAAACACACACACACACTCGCTAGTTGTGCCTTTGTGCCTACCGCGCACACACTCTCGATACGTCTTTCTCTCCCTCCCCCCTCCCCACCCCCCCAACAATGACATCAGAAGCGTGACACCTCGATCTTGATCTTAATCTATGAATTGGCTTCACTCTCAAACACACACACAGACACACACACACACACTCGCTAGTTGTGTCTCTGTGCCTCGCTCACACACACTCGATACATCTTTCTCTCCGTAGCCCCCCTCGATATGTAGATTTCTCGCGTGCGCACAGCTGTAGTGACGATGTCGCTGAACCCAGTGTGCCTTGTTTTTACCAGCCTCATGTGATAGTTTTCACCCTGTTTTTTGTTAATTAACAAGGCAATCTTTTCTTTGTTAGTACTAGTGAATTTGAGATCATTCGGGGCAGGCATAAAATATATCACTTCAACCCAATTATCGCAGTAACTATTTAAAATGAAACTAGCAAGATGCCTGTGCATTGCACGGAACATCAAGATGCATTTGTATGAGTAGTTTATCTTGTGGGAGAAAAGGATGAACGAGGGAAGGCCTTATTTGAAAATGTGGAGAGGGATGTGGGTATATTTTTGCAAAATTTCCATAGTTTCCTTCCTATCCGTCAGATATAAATCGGACGACCTATATTGCAGGATGGCAGGCACACCATCATCACCAACTCTGTTTTAAGAGTAGGGACTAACAAGATGCCCGTGCGTTGCACGGAACATCAAGATGCATTTGTATGAGTAGTTTATCTTGTGGGAGAAAAGGATGAACGAGGGAAGGCCTTATCTGCAAATGTGGAGAGGAGTGGAGGTAAATTATCATATTTCCTTCCTATCCGTCAGATATAGATCGGACGGCCTATATTGCAGGATGGCAGGCACACCATCATCACCAACTCTGCTTTTTATAAGAGTAGAGATATATCTCTTGCATCATCCACAACGAACATTTGGTGGACTAGTTAGCGCCGGATGCTCGCAACGCGATGACCTGAGTTCGAATTATGTCTTAATAAAACTTTAGATTTTTATATATTTTTAATATATACTTCTTTCGCTACTGTACTGACAGTGGAACCCACAGAGTACTTAGAATACAAGATTAAGGATGGATTTGTTTCTTTTTAATTTTCTGTTACGAATCTGTAGCCACCCTGCAAGTCATGTAGACTGTACATGCAATTAACTTTTTATAGAGGGAGAATCATACACGCAATTAACTCAAATGGATTGGATGTGACTCTATTATTTCCAGCATAAGAGCATCTCCTACGGCAACTGACAAATTTCCTCCCGCTTCCTTCCTTGGAGGACGACATCCAATGCCAGTGGCATGCATTTTCACAACTCTAACCAACCAGAGGAAATTCATGCAAACATAGACTGATTTCATATAAGCATGAAGGATTTCGTATAAAAAAGCCGGATGTTCATATAAACATGACGGATTTCATTACATTTACATGAACTAAGTGGTGCTAATCCGGCTCTCGTGGTATAATTAATACCTAATCTAAATGGCCGCCCGCGGATCCCTTTGTCTTCCTCATGTCCGGCAGACACTTGCGGGGTTGACGAAGGTCCTCGCAAGAGACGAAGCAGCCAAGAGGCTACATGTATACGCAGTCGTCGCCTCGGCGGTGGCCTTCATGGGACCCAAGCGGCGGCGGCCTCTCGTGTTCTACTTCTACTCCATGATGGTGGCGGACATGGAAAAGCTGGCCACCGACTCGTCGCTCTCTGCGCACCTGGCTTCTGTCTCTGCCTGCATGGCGCTGCCGCAGGCACGGGAGGCGCGGCCACAGACACGGGAGGCGCGGCCACCGGAGACACGAGAGGCGCGGCCGCAGACACTGGTGGTGTGGTACGACGTGGCAGCGATGACGCCTGTGCCGCCGTGCTCTCTATCGTGCCGGCGTGGAGCAACTCTCCACTCCTCATCGAGCTGAACTGGAGCGGCGAGTTGCTGAACCACACACCGGCTTGGGGCGGCAACTGGCTTCGTCAGGCCAGGCGAGGTAGGTGAAGCACCGAGCGGCCTCGCTCGTATCTAGAGGGCTCAGCTGGCCACCCAGCCGGGTAGTTTGCCGGAGAACGGCTCCTCGGAAGCCATCGGAAGAGTGGAGAAAATGGTGAAGGAGGAGATGGGGGAGCGGCGGAGGGGTGCGATTCTTGCCTGCTGTCTGGCCTCATTTGAATAGAGGGTGGACGATAGGAGCTTGGCCGACGTATGGCCTTGTTTAAACTAAGGGCGGACGGGAGGAGCTCGGCCGGCATTGCGTTTAATTCCGGCCCGCTCATGAACAGACGTGTGGCCAAGGTAGGTTTCTCGGTTTGCATGCGGGTTTAACGGAGGTGTTTGATGGAGGCGAGGAGGCGTGTTTGGCCAGGCGTGCAGCGGGTGGCGCAGTACTATTCGATTTGACAGCTACTAGTAAACCAGGACGGTAAAAATATATTGAGTAAACCAGGACAGTTCCCGATACGGCTTTAATGCAGACGAGGGAGAGGGTAGCGGTTCCCGAAATGTTGAATGGCCAATGATGCATCCTCCTTTAATTAACATGCTGAGGGAAAAGAGGCAGCACGATGTGAATGCAACACAGTTTGCACTCATATAAAGGCGCCCCTCCATTCCAATGCATCTACCACATCGTACGCACCTAAGCACCTACACTAAGCGCAAAAGTGCTCACTTCAGACCCATAGCGGTGATGCGCACGAGCGGCCAGCGGCTATGCCAGATGGTCCATGATGCCGGCCTGCGGCATGGCACCGAGGATCGTCTCCAGAGGGTGTTGGCGACCAGTTGGTTCATGGCCATCGTCGATGCTAGCTACGACTCTCAGTTGGACAAGATGATAGTTGCCACCATCAACAAGTTCACCGTCGTCAAGAAGCTCGCGGACGACATCGCCGTACTCCTCAAGCCCGTGCGCCCGGGCTCCTCATTGCCTGCCACCCTAATCGGCCTCCATGGCGAGAACCTCGTTCAAGCACTGGTGGCCCTGCGACTGCCCGCCGACACAATGAAGAATGTCCACCTGGAGGTCGCGCTCGCTGCGAGGTGCCTCACCCTGCAAGAATTCGTCGACCTACACATCCACGTGTACGAGGAACTCATGTACATAGGTATCTACAAGGCCTATGAGGACGCTACGACGTTGGCCTTCGTCAATCGGCTGGAAGCCTTGGACGCCTTTGTCGAGAAGCACCTTGACCTCGCCACAAAAGCCGCCACTCCTAAGCCGCCGGTCGGTGGCCCGGCGCACTGAGTCGAGGAGGAGGAGGTCGTATGTTGATGGATGCATATTTCTTCTTGCCTCCAGTAACCACCACTGCGATTGCATCATCATGGCCTTAATTCTTATTGTGCTATCGCATTCTTGTTCCAGTCAATAAAGACATGTGCGATCCCTTTGCTCACATTTGGAGGCAATTATATGCATCACTGTAACTAGTACTCCATCCGTCAATTTATAAGTTGTGCTTACCTTTTCCATCAACTTCGTAATTTACGTTCGATGCTTGACCCGACCTATGAACTACTCCTAAATTCAAAAACTGGGACTGAACTTATAAATTCAAAACTACTCATGCAGCACGCCTGTCACATTCGCAAGTTCAAAACGAGAAACTGGAACACGTACATAAAGCATGTCTCCCTTCCCCGTCGCATACCACAATGTCGTTCCGGCCCCCCGGTCAACGCGCATTGGCTAGGCTTTATATGACTACAACATGTGGGACCGCATGTGACCAAACCGACGATGCACCAACCTAGCTACTACCCTGCTTATCTGGCGGGAAAAGCCCCGCCCTAGCGTTTCCAATCGTTATTTCTATCTATCGATCGTGCCAAGGAGCAGAACAAAATGTTACAATTTATACATGTTTCTCTACTCCTATAAAAGACTCAGTTGGTGATGATGGTGTGTCTGCCATCCGTCATTTCTGACCATTAGATCTGCATCAAACGGCTGTGAGGTAAGTTGTGGCATTTTTGCAACAATAGCCCACTTCTCTGCTCCAATTTGCAGAAAACCCCTTATTATATTGAAAGCAACCACATCCCTCCCTCACCTCATCAAAACAGCCTGAGAAATATATTTGAGTGAAACGTAATATATTTTTAGTGGTATATGTATATCAAAACAAGAGTGTTTTCTTTCAAGTTTGTGAACAAGTACTATTCTACTTTGGATCCATTGCAATGCACAGGCACATCTCTACTCTTTCTCTACTCTTATAAAAAAGAGAATTGGTGATGATGGTGTGCCTGCCATCCTGCAATATAGGCCGTAAGATTTATATCTGACGGATAGGAAGGAATCTATGGCAATTTTGCAAACAGATACCCACACCCCTCTCCACATTTGCAAATAAGGCCTTCCTTCATTCATCCTTTTCTCCCACAAAATAAACTACTCATACAAGTGCATCTTGATGTTCTGTGCAACGCACGGGCATCTTGCTAGTTGCTAGTAAAAGGAAAAGGCCTGCCGCGTTCGCATCGTACCCCCACACGCCCGGGAATCGGGGGTACTCCACGGCCCGTCCGGCACGCCACATAGCTAGGGAAGGCGTGTTGCCTAGCATTTTCACTTTCATGTGGGACCGCCATTGAGCAAACCGACTATCGGCAAACCGCACCCTGCCCGCCGCGTTGGAAAACAGAAACAAGGAGGGGAAGATCTAGCTGTAGTACGGAAGTCAAGAAATTTGGTGTTAGATGGGACTCGTTGATAGAGTAGGAGCAGTCCGTACTACTCCTACTATGAATTTTGTACTACTACTACCACTATACAACTAGGTACGTGCACGACACAACATCGTAGGAACAAAAAACGGGAAGATCTTGTTTTGGGTGATTTATCTTTTTTTCAATCAACGTAGTATGAATAATATGATGTGGTGGGGGGCACCCATGAAGCCACGTGGCACGTCTGGAGATCTTATTTAGAGCTTCTTGTGTGGATCGATCACACTGTCGTGCTGCTCATTCGAGAAGAACGTGTATGGGTACAATTAGGTTATAGTAGATCCGAATCGCAGCCACCTGGACCGTTGGATCAACATCAATCAACGGTTTATATCATGTACGTGCAAATACACGCATTGACTCCGGAAAAATAATGAATTTAGAATATATAATACCTAATACCGCATATTGGGTTTCTCTAAAGTCAAACTTTGTATACTTTCAACAATTTGTAAGGAAAAAGTATTAACATATACACCACCAAATATATATCATTTGATTCATCATTGCTTTTATTTCCACATCGTGTAAATTTGTTAGTGTAAATGTTCATATTGTTTTCACCAAATTCAGTCAAGCTTTATAAATTTTGGCTGCAGTGAAAGCTATATACGTGCGGAGTAAATTACAAACGGAGGGAGTGGAATAGATATAGATATAACTATACAAATAAAAAATATAGTAATATAGTCTATAGATATAAATAAGGCTACTACCCTTTTTGTAGGTTAGAACTCGTGTTGTTGTGTACACATTGTTTTGCTTCGCTATAATTTGCATTTGCGGGGTGTGTGTAGGTCTACCGCCTTTTGTTCAGTACTAGCAACCCCACCATTATCCTTAATTAATTCATACTGGCAATTACGATTGCATTATCTTAGTTCTAGCCGGTTCTTTGGTTGCTTGGAGGAACTCCATCTCGTTATTCAGGTTGATTTTGTGCATACGACAAGATCATCGTCCATCGAAGATTTTTTTAGTAACGATTGTCGATTTGTATCACCGGGTACGATATAGCTAGATCGTCAACGTCAAAATCCACCAAATCGATACTTATCCCCACTCTCATTGAAAGATTGGGTCGCCATCATAAGACTACCACCTAGACAATTCCTTCCCTATAACATACACATGAGCACCCATCTCATTATTCAGGTCCACGCCTCCCTCTCTCTCTCGAAACACACACACCTCTTCACATGATGCGTGTCTCTTGGTCTCTCGTCCATCCCATGACAAAAAGGCACACCGCCATTCTCTTCTTCTTGCTACCCCCATCTATGTAGTTAGGTCTCCTTGCAACAAACAAGCATTCATCTGTCTCTCTACTATCTCATTCTACCACACATAACCTTCCACCCCTAGCCAGCCGTGTTGTTGAGGTTTATCCAGCTCTCTCACACGGAAACAGACGCTGTTTGTGTGTCCCTTCATCGCACACACACTATCGCTCTCCCATATCAGCAACCTCGTAACCTTGTCAATCCCGATGTTACACGCCCCTCTCTCTCTCTCTCTCTCTCTCTCTCTCTAACACACATGCACACACCCTCTCTCTCCCTTTCGGACACTCCTCTCTCTACGACACACATAGTCTTTCGAACATGCATATGCCCCTCTCTCATTAGGTATCGCTGCCCCCGCCCCCCCCCCCCCCCTCTTTGTCACACAAACATTCTCTATATCTATCTCTTGCAATAATACATGCATAGTCTAAATTGAAACCAACTACAAAAATGAGCTCCGATTACAGAAATCAAATCCACTCCCAAACAGAATATGAAAATAGGGTGAAATCATGCACACAAATGTTTGTTGCGCGCATGAATGTCAATGATATGGATGTACTACTCGTATATCCACACAGACCCATTTCACACAAATTACATTAAACCCTTCTCAAAATATGGTGTGCATGTGATGTTTGTTGTACTGCTCCTGCCAGCCTTCCTCCGACACGTTCCAACATATTGTGCTACTTCCAATTCTATTTTTCTCCTCAGACCATGTGAAACCACGAAAAGGTCACCACCCACCCCCATTGGTACTATAGCTCGAAGCTCCCATATGGACACAACACCCACCGGAGCATGCAGCCATTGCCTAAGTGGACGGCGCCGCGGCCTGGGACGAGGACAGAGTCTCCGACATCACCGAGGTGGAGCACGCCCTCTACGGCCGTGAGTAGCGTGCGCTGACTGTCCACGCGGAGGACAGTGTGAACTAGCGGCTCGCCCTCGTCGGCCAAGAGGGGTAGCTGTGCTCCAGCAGCACGCCCTGGTCGGTCACGAGGAGGTGCATCGCGTCCTCGCCGCTCACAATGTGGACGAGCACATTATCCAGCAGCATGCCCGCGAGCATCGCATCACCGAGAGCATGCCCGTGAACAACGCATCGTCGCTGCTCTCGATGTGGATGAGCGCGTGCTCTGGCAGCACGCCCGCGAACATCGCATCCTCGCCGCTCACAATGTGGACGAGCGCATTCTCTAACAGCATGCCCATGAGCATCGCATCATCGCCGCCCGCGAACATTGCATCGTCACCACTCTCGATGTGGATGAGCACGTGCTCCGGCAGCACGCCCACGAACATCGCATCCTCGCCGCTCGGGCGCACGAGCGTGTGCTCCAACAGCACGGCCGTGTGCTCCAACAGCACGGCCGCGAGCATGGCATCCTCGCGTCTCATGAGGTGGTTGAGCGCGTCCTCCAGACAGTACCCCAGGAGTCATGATGCAAGCACCACACCCCCGGCTACGAGGAGTACTGCATGATGCCCATCGTGGTTTAGGAAAATCCCGTGATTCCGCTGCTCCCTGGAGGAGCACGAGCTCCAGAGGGCGCTCGAGGAGTCCCGCGCCGATATGCAGTTGGCGACGGACGTGCAAGATTATCCTTCGAGCTCTCCTCCTCTTACGAAGACACCTCCACTGCCCCCGTCATACGTCCTCTGCCTTGGCTCTGGTGGACATTTGGAGTTTAGTTTTATGGAACATTAATATTTGGATTAATCATACACTACTGCAGGTTGGTCCAAATGCGGCAGTCCAATCAGAGACCCTTCGACGAAACTGTGTGTGATGCATTAATCACAAACGGTGATGTAATAAAACCATAAAAAAAAGATACAAAACATTTGCGATGGCGGTGACATCAAACACGGTTCAGATTAGAGTTTCACGTGCGATGCGTGGCATATGGTTAATCCAGCAGAACTATTTGCGATGAGGCAGAACAACAGAAATGGGCAGCCAGATGAGGGTGTGTGCGATATACGGAATACATTTCACTAGGATGAACTGTGTGTGATTAGCCAACACAATAGAAAAGGTCAGCCAGATCAAGGTGTGTGCGATGGAGGGCATACAGTTCACTCGGATGAACTATTTGCGATGAGCCAAGACAACAGAAACAGTTCGACTGAACAAGATGTGTGTGATATGCGGCAAATAGGTCCGTAATCAGAAATGTGTGCGGAGACCAATAATAACACAGACGATTGCTGCTAATGAGCCGTGTGATTTGCTCTATCTACAGAAGAATAACATATATATATATATATATATATAGATATATTATATATATAATATATATATTATATATATATTATAACTGAAATATACATCCAATTACATAAGTGACTATACAGATCATTCGCACACACCTCAATAAACAATTGCATGTATTCTAAACTAGGAGAAACGATCGTCTAGTCATGTACTTCTTGTCACGCTCCCGCCACTACTTTGTGGCTCGATCCCTCATCTGGGGCAGGAAGAAGATACTTCCTCATGTCAATGATCCGCCTGTACATCTCGTAGCTTGTGTACGCGTCCTTGGCCGCGCACTTGATGTGTTGTTCATCCAGTCTCTGATGCCAGACACTGTGTGCCAGGCGTTCTTGTCCTTCTTGCTCTCATCCTTCATATTCATGTAGTAGGGGTTGATGATGGCCGAGGCGAGGTCAACCAGGGAGTTATGTTTGTTGTTGTCGCTGCCCCAGACCTTGTAGTGGTCCTGCATGTTGACAAGATTCTGGCATTTCAAGCCCAAAACCTTGAGAGCTTTTAGATCGTTGGTGGTGTCCACCATAGTGAAACTATAGTCGGAGATGTTGATAAACCTGGAGAAACGCTCGCAAGGCCTTGTGGCCAGGTGGTAGTGGTAGATGAGGACGTCATGTCGCACGCAGAACTGGGCTATGACAACCTTCTAATCGTGTCCGGCATGACCGATGGTGTACTCGAGGTCGAAGCCGACCACTTGGTAGTTGTCCTTAGCAAGCAACTGCTCCATAGTTTGGATGGAGCTCTCCACCGAGACCGGCTCATTTGTGTACACCACCGAGAGGGCCTTCCCCCTCATGTGGGAACAGCCCCCTGTTGTCGTCGTCGGCCGCTGGGAGCGCCACTGGAACCGCTGGATGTCCTCTCTGTATGTGTCATCGTGGGTGTGCTTATTGTGTCGTGTGGCGCGAGAGATGAAGGTAAATGGCCACAGGAATAAATGGGGGCTGGGCGGCCTGGATTCTCGGCGCGTCTGCATGGCAGTTTTTGCAGTGGGTAACTGCATTGTGGCACCGCGCCTGGTGCAACCGCATGCATAATGGCAGCACAAACGTACGTGATCATGCGCCGGCCCCAAACACTTGCAGCGCGCTTTGAGGGACGAGGGCAGAGCGCCCAAAGGGACGTGAAAGCACAGCGCGCGCGACGGGACGCGAGCACAGCGTGCCACGGCCACCTCAACCACGAGCAACCACACGCATAGAGCAGTTGAACACGCAAGGAATGGTCGTCTACAAGCCGGCCGGTAGTTGCGACACTGCGTAGAGAGCGGCCGTGTGCAACTACCTCCGTCTTCGTCTATTAGTCCCCTTTATATTATGTGCCATATTTTGACCTTAAATTTAACCAACAAAATGTTGATGCATGTTATAAAAATTATATAATTGGAAACTATGTTCAAATACAAATCCAACGATATAATCTTTGGTGCCATGCATTCGTATTTTATTAGTTAAATCTCTAGTCAAAATTTGGCACAAAAATACATAGACGACTTATAAACTAGGACAGGGGTAGTAGGTAATTAAATTGCAAATGATTTTTTATTAACCGTATGTGTACGTGTCCTTTCGTCCTCCTCTCGCATGTCTTGTCACCTCGCTGCCGCAGACAGCTTACAACGCAAGCTTGCACAACGCGCGGGGGTGTTCTTTTGGCCAAACGGTGGCTTGAAGTGGCGCTAATAAATCATCGGTGAGCTTGTTCCCGTGCAACCTCATAGGTTCCCGCGCAAGCTTCCCGCCCGACTCGGTGAAATCCCCCAAAATCCCAATGCTTACCGGCCTGCTATATAAACCCTCACGGCCGGCGAGTCCTGCGTCGCATTTTCCCCTCCCTCCCTATAGCTTATCTCGTCTGCTTCTCCCATAATTGCCAATGGCACTGGTCTATCGTCGTCGCTCAGCCACTCCGCTATCATCAGAGGACAGCTCCAGCTGGGAGGCTACACCGTGGCGGCGGCGCAGTCCCCGGCGTAGTGTAGTGCGCGTGGCGTCCCTGTTGCGTGTTCGCGGAACACCCACCACACGCTCTGCCGCTGCTGCCGGTCGGCAGCTGTTGCCGGCTGCCGTGGCCTCCATACCACCGTCGAAAGCCAGGGCCATCGCCCGCTCCCCCGCTGCGGCCCGAAGGCGGGAGGTGGCCATTGTGGCCGCCACCCCACTGGCGGCCACCATGGCCATCACCCGCTCCGCCACCGCGGCCCAAAGACGGGAGTTGGTGGTTGTGGCCGCCACCCCATCCTCGGCCGCCGTGGCCGCCAGCCCACCGTCGACCGCCGGGGTTATCACCCGCTCCGCCACCGCCGCCCGAAGGCGGGAGGCGGAGGTGGAGGCCCGCACGTGCGTCAGCGACCTTGCGCGCTACATCGAGTTCCTGCGGGAGGAGGAGGAGCGCCTCGTCGAGCACGCAAAGAGCCTTACCGCCACCGTGGCCGTAGCACATGCCGCCGTAGAGGCGAGGAATCAAGAGATCTATGAGGAGAACCATCTCTTTGAGAGGGGTCGTCTGGAGTGACAGAGGGCGTTCGAGGTGAGCGTCGCTGAAGGTGTAGCAGCGGCAGGCACCGTATTGTAGTTGTCCAGCTCGTCGGTAGGCTCCTCCTCCTCTGCCTCTTATTGAGCGTGCTAGGCAGAGGAGAGGCTTCCGGAAGTAGTACAAAGCCCCTCCATAGTAGTAGTATTTAAGGGCTATTTTGTTCAGTTCATCTGACTATAGATGTGGTGGAACTGTACAATGTACTTAAAATTAGCTAGTATATATAGTTGAACTAGCTATTTCAGTACGTGGTTGGCAACAATTGGGGAAAAGTTTGTCGGTTTAGCTGTCGATTTGAACTGTTTGTATAAAAGAATGACTGCTTAATCTATTAATGAAATCTATGCTTAATTACTGAATTTTAGGTGCAAAAATTAGATAGTGCTAGTGATTTTTAGCTGCATATTTTGACAAATGGCAGTGTTACAAGCTTGACAAATGGCAATGTTACTTGATCAACAAATGTCAATCTTTCCCATTTGACAAATGGCAATATACCCAATATGACAGATGCAAATCTTACTAAATTGTCTCTACGTGCTTGCACACGGGTCATCCAAAACAACCGTTTGCGTTGAAGGGATGTACAAATCCTGCTCGACTCATTTTCTCTTGGTTTAGCGCCGAAGTCTGGCTTTGCATACTGTATTCAATCTGAACCGTTTGCGTTGAAGAGATGCACAAATCCTGTGCTGCGAATTTTCCCTTGGCTTACTAGGGAAGACCATAGCTCTCACTTTGCATACGGGTGTTCTATCTAAAACGTTTGCGATCAAGAGCTGCACAAATCCTGCTCGGCACATTTTCCCTTGGCTTCCTGGGGAAGCGCCGGCGTTGTTGTTGTCATCCTCTGGGACGCCGTTGTTGAAGTCTTCAAGGCAGCCCAGAATGTTCTTCACTTGGAAATCAAACATCATGTCATCGCGCGATTGACGGGTGGGGCGTGGGAGGACGGCAACTCGCGGTGCTACGAGGTAGCGGTCGATGGTGGCGTCCCATGCCACTGAGGGGGGCGTGCGCACGGGCACGGGTGCGGAGGGTGCAGGCAAACGCACGGGGACCAGCGCCGTGGTGGGTGCATGGGCGCGCACGGGCACGGGCGCTGGCGCTGGCATGTACATGAGCTCGCGCGGGTCCGCGGAGACCTTGCTGATGCCACCGGCTTCCAGCTCTGCGATAGTTCTCGGCGACCAGCCCATCAATGCTATGGGGATGTTCACTGGCGCGGGCACGGGGATGGGAGCTGGGACGGGCGCGGGGGCTTCAACCGTCACAGCCAGCTCGTTCAGGGCCATGTCCATGAGGCCCCATTCCTCCTTATTTTCTATCTCCTCCGGCTCGGAGTCAACTTCACCAAACTGGAAGACTAGTGGCAGATGATCCTTCTGCGCCATGGCGTTGGTGGAGGTATGCGGGAGGGAGGGGAATGGGAGGCAAACAGTGAGGCCGCCCATATTAAACAGCGGCTCGGGCGCCATTAATGGAGAGGATGCAAGCAAGGCGGGCTGCCATGGAAGTCAAAGGGCTCACTTCCGAGTGAGCCTGCGCAGCATACAGCTCGCACGCTTCCCGGTGACCCTGCGCATTAAAGGACAGCTTGCACGCCTCTCGGTCAACCTGTGCATCGAACTGCGCTCGCACACCTTCCGTTCAGTCAAGTAGCTGTCCGCACGGCACCTCCTACAGCCATTAAAAGAGAGGCACGTGGCGTCACGTGAATGGTTAACAAAACGCACATGATTTAAATTATACAAATGTTTGAGATGTTAAAGTGGCAGCTATTTGTTTCAAAATGCCTTTGTGAAAGGATCGAGAAGAGGGGTCTAGAGGGGGGGTGATTAGACCCTCAACAAGCAAAAGTAGCAGTTTTTAAGTTCTTCAAGTTGAGGTGGAGTTTTAGCACAAGTTTAAGCATTCACAATACATTTCAAGCAAGCATGATAAGAGTATATGAGCAGCGAAAAGTAAAGCATGCAATTTGCAAGAAAGTAAAGGGATGGGATTGGAGTGTGCAAACGCAATTGGAGACATGGAGATTTTTGGCGTGGTTCCGATAGGTGGTGCTATCGTACATCCACGTTGATGGAGACTTCAACCCACGAAGGGTAACGGTTGCGCGAGTCCACGGAGGGCTCCACCCACGAAGGGTCCATGAAGAAGCAACCTTGTCTATCCCACCATGGCCATCTCCCACGAAGGACTTGCCTCACTCGGGTAGATCTTCACGAAGTAGGCGATCTCCTTGCCCTTACAAACTCCTTGGTTCAACTCCACAATCTTGTCGGAGGCTCCCAAGTGACACCTAACCAATCTAGGAGACACCACTCTCCAAAAGGTAATAAATGGTGTGTTGATGATGAACTCCTTGCTCTTGTGCTTCAAATGATAGTCTCCCCAACACTCAACTCTCTCTCACAGATTTGGCTATGGTGGAAAGATGATTTGAGTGGAAAGCAACTTGGGGAAGGCTAGAGATCAAGATTCTTGTGGTAGGAATGGAATGTCTTGATCTCAACACATGAGTAGGTGGTTCTCTCTCAGAAAATGAGTAGTGGAAGTGTAGGCACATTCTGATGGCTCTCTCTTAAATAGAGAAGGGGGTGGAGGGGTATATATAGCCTCCACACAAAATCTAACCATTACACACATTTGACCCAACTCGGTCAGACCGAATAGAAGAACTCGGTGAGACCGATTCAGTTCAAAATGTGAACATTAGGATTTTTGGTGGGACCGATATGATCAACTCGGTGGGACCGATGTGCTATGGTTAGGGCAAAACCTCATCTCGGTGTGACCGATTGCATGAACTCGGTGAGACCGATTTCAGCAATGAGCAACCAGAGAGTTGGTCAGGCAAAGTCGGTGGGACCGATCGCTCCTTTCGGTGATACCAAAATGTTATGAAAGGGAAACAGAGAGTTTGCATTGCGAACTCGGTGGGACCGATCGCTCATTTTGGTGAGACCGAAATGTGACGAAGGGAAACAGAGAGTTTGCAATCCCATCTCGGTGAGACGGAAATCCCTATTGGTGAGACCGAACTGATTAGGGTTTCTGGTTATGGCTATGTCAAAAGAACTCGGTGGCGCCGGATAGATCAAATTGGTGGGGCCGAGTTTGACTTTAGGTTTAGGACATATTTGGAATTGAGAAAGTGGTTGAGGGCTTTGGAGCATATCACTAAGCACTTTGAGCAAGTAGACCATTAAGCAACACCTCATCCCCTTATAATAGTATTGGCTTTTCCTATGGACTCAATGTGATCTTGGATCACTTAAATAGAGATGAAGAGTCTTGAGCTTTTGCCAATCTTTGTCCTTAGCATTTTGAAGGGGTTCCACATCCTCTTGTCCAGGCCACGCCATCGTTGAACTATCTGAAATATACTAGATGAAAATATTAGTCCAACAAGAGATATGTTGACATTAATTACCAAAATCACCCAGGGAGCACTTGTGCTTTCATAGAGAGCACTTGTGCTTTCAATCTCCCCCTTTTTGGTAATTGATGACAACATACATCAAAGCTTTAGATTAGGATATGAAAGGCAAAAAGTAAAGCTTTGGAAGGACATGTAACATGCATAGGCTCCCCCTACATGTATGCAATCATGTGAAGATAGAAAATAAGAACATGTGAATGCATAAGCATGTCAGAGCAAGCAATGTGTTACATGTATCTTGGCTATATGCATCAGAGCAAATGATGTAGATACAGGGAATGTACCTTCATGTTCATGGGTCCTTCTTGCAAACAATATGTACATCAGCAAGAGATCATCATGCACATGAGTGTGATGCATATACTTACCTTGTGGTCTTGAGCTAGCTTTGGAAGAGATGACTCTGAGAAAACAGGGTTAGATAACACAGAAACGCTACTAAACAAAGCAAGTTCAGAAAACCACAAGAGTACCAAGACTGGGATGACATGTAGTAAGTGAGTACTTAGTACTCTATTTGGGTATAGACATGTCCCCAAAGATTAAAGATATGCAATGAATTCCAAAGATTTTCTTCCCTTAGTTATGAACTCCCTCTCCCCCTGAATCTGATATTGGATAATGGGAGAAGGTAGGGTAAGAGAAAATCAGAGCAAAAATAAACATACATTAACATGTCTTTCCCCTATTAAAGACATGTGACTTCTCTCCTCTATTGTTAATAAGCATCTGGAGATGTGCTTTTCTCTCCCATGTGATAAGCTTTGATGTGCTCTCTCTCCCTCTTTGACATCAATTTCCAAGAAGGGTCTTCTGGAGCATGAGTCAAATAGGTTTGGTCCTTGAGTCACATTACAAAGCAGCATGTAGTTTAAGATGCGAGTAGACGATAAGAATCATCGAGTGGAGCTAGAGAAGAAATGACGTTTGTAATGGCAAAAAGTTTTCTCAGTAGTAAAATCGGTAACGCTGATTCATTTTCATCGGTGACACCGAGTTGGCAGTGTCATAGATGATGCAAATCGGTCAGACCGGGTTAGTCCTTGTCGATTGCACCGATGAACTATCTACAAGGTGTTCTTATAGTTCGGTCTAGCCGATTGGTGTGAATCGGTGAGGCCGAGTTCAGTACAGAGGAAAATTTTGTCACCTCAGCTCACTTGGAAAATAAGATCTCACAAAGATTTGCAAGGAATTAATTAAAGGATTTGCAATGAATTAGATGTAGAAAATGCAGAAAAAAAAATAAAAGAAAGGATCTAGATGAAGTTTTTTTTTTGAAAAAGGGAACAAACAAGCAAGAAACATATGGAAGAACACAAAGAAACAATAGAGAACTTCATCTAGAAGGTGTCAGCGACAAAGTCACCTATGTTAGAGTATATTGACTGAGGAGTCAAGTGATAACACTTGATCATAGGTCATACTCATCGTTTGAGCTCATAATGGGGTTACCATTTTTTGTTTAAGCATTTCGATATATTCTCATCTTGTTGAGTTGCTTTGACCCATGACTTGTGGTAAAGCTTCTCTAAGATGGAATAACATACCTTGGGTGGTGGTGTTGATCTTGATCATGTATTCGAACTTGTGTTGGATGCTCAAGGTTGATGTAGTTCATCAAGAGTTGGGAGCACCACTTCTAGTTTGAGTTCATCTTCCTACATGGGTTAGTCTTGCAAGGAAGAGCACTTGTGTATCCAAAATGACAATCATGAAACTTGATACCAAATGAAATTTGATATATAGAAATTGTCAAAGGATATGTTGAGTGAATTCAAGCTTCCTTGTCTTCAACCACCATATTGTAGAGACTTGGTGGTGTAGAGATCGCTCTAGATGTGAGTGGCTTGCAATCTCATAGATTTGGGCTTATCCAAGTACCAAGGGTTAGATAACATGCAAGGGTACAAGTATAGATCCAAGACATATGATCATCATCGTAAGAGAAATATCAAGGATTAGTCAAAGGCTCATGCCTTGCATGTACCCACATGGAGTTTCTACTCAAAGTTTGAGGCATCAGTGATGTTCAATTCACCTCTAAAATGACAAAATACTTTCTCATCAAGCGGTTTGGTGAATATATCCGCCAATTGCTTATCGGTACAAACATGCTTAAGATCGATGTCTCCTTTAGCAACATGATCTCGAATGAAATGATGATGAACTTCAATATGCTTATTTCGAGAATGTTGCACGGGATTGTGAGCAATCTTAATAGCACTTTCGTTATCACAAAGCAATGGAACATGTTTCACATATATCCCATAATCTTTAAGAGTTTGGGTCATCCAAAGTAATTGAGCACAACATGAACCGGCGGCAATGTATTCCGCTTCGGCGGTGGATAAGGATACCGAGTTTTGTTTCTTGGAGGACCAAGACAAAAGAGATCTACCAACAAATTGACAAGTTCCCGAAGTGGACGTTCTATCAACCTTGTCACCAGCATAGTCCGAATCGGAGTAGACAACAAGATCAAAAGAAGACCTCTTAGGATACCAAATGCCAAAGTTTGGTGTATGAATTAAGTATCTCACTATCCTTTTCATAGCCTTAAGATGACATTCTTTAGGGGCCGCTTGATATCATGCATGTGACACCCTGGTTTTGACAACTTTTTTTTCAAAATCTTTTTGGCTTTACTTGAATTTTGGATGGTTTTTGAATCCTTTCAAGTGACTTTGGACTTATAAATCCTTGAACCTCTTGATCCAAAACCATCACCACCTTGCCAAAACCCTGTCACATTCCTCTTGGACAAAATTTCAATATTTAATCATTTCCATGTAATTATTTTCTTCCTTGGGAAAGCTATGACATCACTATGGTTGTGAAGCAACCTATAGTTTTGATGATCAGAAAGGTCCCAAACTCATGCCACACCTTCTCATCATCATATAGCCTCATAATCTTCAAAAATATTCCACTGCCCTATATAAAATAATGGCCAGAATAATTATTTTCTCTCTGGCTAGAATTGTTCATTTGTGAAGCAGCCCTTATTTTCCTAACTCAGAAACTCCCCAAATAAATTCTCTGAGGTACTAGAGAACCTATCTAGCCACAATTTCCAAAAATATCATCTTGGCCAAAGTAACTTTTTAGTAACAAAGCTTTGCCAAGTTTCTGCTCATTTTGAACCTCTGTGAAGGAAGTACCATCTAGAGGTATCCCCTTGAGCTGAAATTTTTATGGCATCTCCTACACCCCAAATGACTCTCACACACCAAAATTTAGCTCCACCAGATCAACCATGTGAGTGAACCAAGCATATTTAGTTTCTGGACCAGTATGGAAGTTTTCACATGAACCCCATTCAAAACTTTTCCAAATTCTTTCAAATTTGGTTAGTTTGTAGTCCTTCCAACCTAAACCACTCCAGACATTTCCATTAGCTCCATATCCAGCTCATCACTTCTCCAGATCTCTCTCAAGTTTGCTGTCAGAAACTGTAGCTAAAGCTACACTTCATGTCAGGATGAACCTAGCCCAACCAAGCATGCAGAGGGACTAAATGGCCAAGGGAGAACATGCTAGATAGGGTGCGCTGGACAGGGGAGGCCCCTAGACACCCATGGCCGTGGTGAGCACGGCACTATCATGCAATGCATGCGCTCTGCACCCCGCCCGCGTCTGAGGTGACGCGTCCATGCTGCCCCGCATGGCCTAGCCTTGTCCGAGCGCGCTGATGTCTTCCCCTCCTCCCACCTGGCCGTTCTGGATCCCTCTCCTCGCCAGAAACCTCCCCTACGGCCGCCACGCACCCGGGCACTGTGCCGCCCGTGGCGGCGCCGCAACCCTGTTGCTCGTCGTCTTCCCCGCTAGCCGCCACCGACCGCCATTACTGCCTCTACCCTCCTCCATCACTTCACCCCGCAAGCGGCCAGCCAGCACGGCGTCCTTGCGCCGGCGACGTGGCCCGAGTCTCGCCGCTTCGGGAGAGCTCGCCTGCGCTCGCCCCCGCCTATATAAGGCCATTGCCAGCCCCTCCTCACCTCACCACCTCACCACAGCATCACACAACCATCTCCAGAGCGCCCCAAGGAGGGCCGGGAGCTTGTCTCCCTCCGCTCCAGCAGAATCTCCGCCGCCGATCCACTCCCGACACCAACTAGGCTCCGGCCAACCCCAGCCGTGTCCGACCCCACCGTTCAGCTCAGGGCATTCCCCTGGTACCCCACGACCTCTCCCCTAGCCAAACCGCTGCCGGAATCACCGCCGCCGACGACACCCGTAGCTGCCACTCGCCGAAGAAGAAGGGGGCGCCGTCGTCCGGCCATCTCCGGCTGAACTGCGGGTACCTGCGGGACCATCTCCCCGCGCCCGACCCATCCCCACCAACTTCCAGACTCGCCACCGTCTCTACGCCAGAGTAGCGTCGCTGGTGAGCCGCCTCACTTCTATTTCTCTCCCTCCCCTATGTTTTAAACCAGGCCGGCCCCACTTGTCAGCGACCCACCCCGCGCGCCGAACCGCTTTAAGTGGAGGCGCCCCTCCACTTTACGTGTTCGACGTGGCCGGCTGGGTAGTTTTCTTTTTCTGTTTAGTTTTCCAGTTTGACCAGAAACTTGGACCAGCTGTAACTTTTTATCTACAAGTCCAAATCACTTGATTCTTTTTGGATTTGGTTTGTCTTGAACCCCTCAAATTTTTGGTAAAATTTGGTATTTTTCTCATACTCACAGAATTTCTGGTGATTAAAACATTGTTATGTGACATTTCCAATTATTGTTTAAAAATATTTTCAGAGGGAAACTTTGGTGATTTTGAAGACCAGGAGTTCTTGGGCAACCCAACAGAGCAAGGCAAGCCATGACATCCATTTTATGAAGCATTTCAATAGCATTGCATATTCATATGAATTACTTTCATTTATTTGCTATATAATAATTCAAAGTAAATTAATTCAAATACCTAGTTGCTGCCATAATAAGTTATTATGATAACCACTGTGCTTGCTAAATGAATCTAGCCGGTTGATCTTGAGTCACCTGTCCGGGCTTATTCGTGCAACCACATTTGCCGGTATGGGACAGCCTTGACTTGGTCTGGCTCCATGCTCTTTCACCGGTACCTCCATCTAGGGAGGGTTATGCGTGCGTGCTGCCCTGATCAGGTAGATGGCGATAACCCTGTGAGCCTAGTTGAGTATTGGGCCAGCGTCCCCGTTTGGGACAGTTTAGTTTGGCCACGACGGTGGCAGGTGTCACGAGGTGACACAGGGGCCACCCAGGGCTTGACTTCGGGGGAGAATGATTGCCAGTGGTACGATGGGAGGGTCACGGGTCAGGCGGGTTTCGTTGGAGCAACGCTGGTCCACCCGAATGGGATCACGAGGTCAGGTGCTCCATGGTGTGGGTAAAGTGTACAACCTCTGCAGAATGTCAAATCTATTCGAATAGCCGCATCCACGGTATTGGACAGCCCGTCCAGACCTCACTAGGTGGTCAAACGTAACAGTGATAGTAATGATGGAAGGATTCATCTTATGACCAGAAGTACTTGGTGACATATGAGTATTCCGAGGGTTGTGGGACAACCCGAAAGAGAGTAAGTTGATAACCGGAGACAGTAAGTGAATTACCTAAGAACTTAACATGTTACTTGCCATGCTATTGTTTGCTGCATTATTTGGTTGTCGTGAGCTTGCGAGTATATTCAAAGTACTCACCTGGCATATCATGCCAGATGCAGGAGAAGCCGAGGACGGAGGTCTCGATGGCTCAGGCTATGCTAACTAGGCTGTGTCCACGGCAGTGTCCCCGTGGTTGGAGTTCCGCTACACCATAGAAGTATCCAGTAGTACCGAGGCCCTATTATGTCTCATAAATAATGTAGATACTGTCATAGCACCGAGTGTGCCTTCGGCCTCGCTTTTGATGTAAAATATGAGCTTGTACCCCAAGATTATCAATAAAGTTTAGTTCTGTTCTGTTCCAAGTTGTTGAGTGTTTCCAGAAGACATGATCTCTGGGTTGGAAACACTGGTAAACCGGTTCTTTGAGCCGGGGTGCCATAACGCTTGGTATCAGAGCCGTGCTGACTGTAGGACACCCTAGTTGGCCTGCGCTAGAAACTACGATCAGTGTAGGGTTTGAGTGTGCATCTTGCTTGCTACATTTGATTGTTGAATGGCATGCATCATGCATCATTGTATTACTAACCGTTGGCATTGTGAGTGTAGATGGCACCAGTTCCGTACCACTACCATCATGAGCCAGCACCATTCACCTTTCCTGTACTGCTCCGTAGCGTCTGGCTTCGGCTGTATCCCAATGGCGAAGATCCAGTGTACCAGGCGTTTCGAGAGCAGCTTGCCGAGTCGGTGTATGAGTATCACGCGAAGGCCTTTTTGACCATGAGCTTGGAAATTGGTAGCTATTCTCGCTCTTCCAAGGGCGGAACGGCTTCAACTCCGGAGCTGGTGATCCAGTTTGCCGCGATGGAGGCTCTCACTGATTTGCGCTTCCACGAGGTCGAGATGCAGACTCATCCAGGTTTGTTTCACTACCCCACCCTATCGCCTATGACAGTGCGAGTCCTTTTTGCACCTGTTGACCCGGCGAGTGATCGTGCTACTGGTGTTCTATCTCGTTATCTGAACGCCAGTTACCGCATGATCGTTTCCTTGGCTGAGGAGCTGCCTCGTGTCCAAGGGGCACTTGCAGCCGTGTCGATCGCATCATCTCTGCCTCATCCTATATTTCCACCGGTGCATCCACCGCCAGTTCCACCGCCACGTATGTTTGATACTCCTTCTAGTTCCCCTACTCCACCAGGATTTCGTCTGGTAGTCGACGTGAGACCCCGGCAGAGTGGGCCTCACTTCTAGCTACTCCAGCTGCTCCGATGATGAGCAATTTCTGCAGAAGCCACGCATTTGGCAGTCAGGTCCATCTGAATACAAGCCCGCATGGAACAATGGCAACAACAACAATAAGACGGCCAGCCAGGACAAGACCTTTGGCAAACAGCCCATGATGGAGGACTGTCGCTGCAACAACACTTGTTTTACTTGTGGCCAAAGCGGACACTACTCCAAGCAGTGCCCTGCCAGAAATGGGAAGCCACCATCCGACTTCAAGCCACAGGTCAACACTATTGGACGCTGCCCCAACCACAATTTCAGCCACGGACGCGTCCATCATATCTCCACCGAAGAAGCCTGCGAAGCTCCAGACGTAGTCCTCGGTATGTTTCCTGTTAACGACATACCCGCAGTAATTTTATTTGATTCTGGAGCTTCCCATTCGTTTATTTCGCGGAGTTTTGCCACCTTGCACAAATTTTCCCCTTCGCTCTTGGATAAAGTTATGGTGGTACAATCCCCTGGCTCCCTGCTCAGAACAAATCTAATATATAAGGGTCTAGATATCTCGATACATGGAGTTAAATTTCCAACTACACTCGTTGCCATTGAATCCCCTGGATTGGATATAATACTGGGGATGGACTGGTTGACACAACACCAGGTGTGCATCAACTGCGCTACCAGGACAGTGACACTGGTTAACCCGGCAGGACAGACGGTTAAATTTCTTGCCAGCAAAATGATATCAAGGAAGGGAATGGCATACCAAGCTACCGGTATGGATATGAACTTGATTCCGGTAGTCTGCGAATTCCCGGATGTATTTCCTGAGGAACTAGCAGGGATGCCACTTGACCAGGAATTAGAATTTGTAATTGAGCTAATCCCCAGAACTGCTCCGATTTACAAGAAATACTATCATATGCTGAGTCCGGAGCTGGTAGAATTAAAGAAGCAGTTGGATGAATTACAACAGAAAGGGTACATTCGTCCAAGTGTCTCGCCATGGGGATCACCCGTATTGTTTGTCAAGAGGAAGGATGGAAGCCTACGAATGTGTGTAGACTATCGCCAGCTGAATGAGGTCACTATCAAGAATAAGTACCCACTCCCTCTCATTGACGATTTATTTGACCAGCTGAACGGAGCATGGGTATTCTCCAAGATTGACCTCCGAACGGGATATCGTCAGCTAAAAATCAGAAAGGAGGATATCCCCAAGACAACTTTCACCACCCGATATGGGCTGTATGAATTTACGGTCATGGCGTTTGGACTGATGAACGCCCCAGCCTATTTCATGAGCATGATGAACAAGGTCTTCATGGATTTTCTGGACAAATTTGTGGTGGTGTTCACCGATGACATCCTGATATACTCCAAGGATGAAGAAGAGCACAAACAACACCTCCGTGCTGTCTTGGAAAGATTGAGGACCCATCGTCTGTATGCCAAATTCAGCAAATGCGAATTTTGGCTCAAAGAGGTGGGATTTCTGGGACACGTTCTGTCAGAACAAGGAGTAGCCGTCGACCCCAGCAAAGTAACTACGGTTTTGAACTGGAAGACACCGGCCTCAGTTACTGAAGTTCGCAGTTTCCTAGGTATGACAGGCTACTACCGTCGCTTCATAGAAGGCTTCTCTAAGATAGCCAAGCCACTGACAGAATTGCTGAAGAAAAATCAACGGTTTGTCTGGACAGCAGAATGCGAGAGCAGCTTCTTGGAGCTAAAGACAAGGCTAACCACAGCCCCTGTCTTAGTTCTCCCAGACATCCACAAGAGCTTTGACATATACTGTGATGCTTCCAGGCGTGGAATCGGCTGCGTGTTAATGCAAGAAGGCAAGGTTGTAGCATATGCATCCCGACAACTATTACCTCATGAAGAGAAGTATCCCACGCATGATCTGGAACTAGCAGCATTGGTTCATGCCTTAAAAATCTGGAGGCATTATCTCATTGGACAGCGCTGTGACATATACACGGATCATAAGAGTCTCAAGTATATTTTCACTCAGCCTGACCTGAATCTTAGACATCGACGATGGCTGGAACTGGTCAAGGATTATGATCTTGGAATAAATTATCATCCGGGAAAGGCCATTGTGGTTGCTGATGCTCTCAGTAGAAAACCAGGCACCGTGAACACACTGACCACAAGTATCCACCCCAGGTTGCAAGAAGAGTTTGCCAAACTCAATATGGTGCTATGCGGCCCAGTTAACTCGGATACCTTGGAAATAACCCCAACTCTTATGGAAGAGATAAAAAAGGCTCAAGGACCAGATGAGGCGATACAAGAGATCAAGGAGTTGATGCAGCAAGGGAAGGCCAAGTTTTTCCGTGTGGATGACCAAGGAACCTTATGGTTTGAGAAGCGGATATGTGTGCCCGATCAGGACAACTTGAGACAGCAAATACTCAGGGAAGCTCATGAGTCCGCTTACTCCATTCACCCAGGAGGCACAAAGATGTATCAAGACCTAAGAGAAACCTTTTGGTGGCCAAGAATGCAAAGTGATATAGCATACTATGTCGCCTGCTGCGATGTTTGCAACAAAGTCAAGGCAGAACACCAGAAACCCGCTGGGCTACTGCAACCTTTACCAGTTCCCCAGTGGAAATGGGATGACATATGTATGGACTTTATTGTTGGACTACCCAAGTCAACCAGAGGCCATGATGCTATCTGGGTCATCATGGATATACTTACGAAAGTGGCTCACTTTATTCCGGTAAAGACCACTTTTAATGCAAACCAGCTTGCACAACTCTACATGTCCCGGATAGTCAGCCTTCACGGAGTACCCAAGTCTATCACCTCGGATAGAGGCTCCTTATTTACCTCAGCATTCTGGTTACGGTTGCACCAAGCCTTGGGAACTGTGTTGAAGCATAGCACAGCGTATCATCCGCAGACAGATGGACAGACCGAACAAGTAAATCAGATACTAGAGGATATGCTTCGATCATGTGCCCTTACTCATGGACCCAAATGGGAAGATAGTCTACCCTATGCAGAATTTTCCTATAACAATAGCTATCAGTCAAGTCTTAAGATGTCACCATTTGAAGCACTGTATGGGCGAAAATGCCGCACCCCATTAAACTGGTCTCAGACAGGAGATAACCTTATCTTTGGCACGGACTTGATGCTCGAGGCCAAGAGACAAGTTAAGGATATTCAGGAGCGTCTTCGGGCAGCCAACTCCCGTCAAAAGAGTTACTACAACCCAAAGCATCGGGAAGTGACCTTTGAGCCCAGAGAATATGCTTACCTTCGAGTAACCCCCATGAAGGGAGTGAAGAGGTTTCATACTCAGGGAAAACTTGCACCAAGATACATCGGTCCTTTTCCAGTAATTGCGAGGAAAGGCAGGATGTCATATCAGCTGGAGCTACCACCGGAGTTGTCTGACGTTCACGATGTGTTTCACATATCACAGTTAAGGAAGTGCATTGCACCACCAATCAAGTAAGCGGATATGAGTGAGATAGAGCTGGCTAAAGTTCTGACCTACGAAGAGAAACCTGTCAGAATCTTGGATGAAATGGAAAGAACTACTCGGAGTAAGGTGATTAGGTTTTATAAGGTACTGTGGGAACACCATACTGAGGAAGAGGCTACCTAGGAAAGAGAGGACTTCCTAAGATCCACATGCCCATATTTGTTCCCTGAGCAACCGAATCTCGAGGACGAGATTCATCCTAAGGGGGGTAGGTTTGTGACACCTTGGTTTTGACAACTTTTTTTTCAAAATCTTTTTGGCTTTACTTGAATTTTGGATGGTTTTTGAATCCTTTCAAGTGACTTTGGACTTATAAATCCTTGAACCTCTTGATCCAAAACCATCACCACCTTGCCAAAACCCTGTCACATTCCTCTTGGACAAAATTTCAATATTTAATCTTTTCCAAGTAATTATTTTCTTCCTTGGGAAAGCTATGACATCACTATGGTTGTGAAGCAACCTATAGTTTTGATGATCAGAAAGGTCCCAAACTCATGCCACACCTTCTCATCATCATATAGCCTCATAATCTTCAAAAATATTCCACTGCCCTATATTAAATAATGGCCAGAATAATTATTTTCTCTCTGGCCAGAATTGTTCATTTGTGAAGCAGCCCTTATTTTCCTAACTCAGAAACTCCCCAAATAAATTCTCTGAGGTACTAGAGAACCTATCTAGCCACAATATCCAAAAATATCATCTTGGCTAAAGTAACTTTTTAGTAACAAAGCCTTGCCAAGTTTCTGCTCATTTTGAACCTCTGTGAAGGAAGTACCATCTAGAGGTATCCCCTTGAGCTGAAATTTTTATGGCATCTCCTACACCCCAAATGACTCTCACACACCAAAATTCAGCTCCACCAGATCAACCATGTGAGTGAACCAAGCATATTTAGTTTCTGGACCAGTATGGCAGTTTTCACATGAACCACATTCAAAACTTTTCCAAATTCGTTCAAATTTGATTAGTTTGTAGTCCTTCCAACCTAAACCACTCCAGACATTTCCATTAGCTCCATATCCAGCTCATCACTTCTCCAGATCTCTCTCAAGTTTGCTGTCAGAAACTGTAGCTAAAGCTACACTTCATGTCAGGATGAACCTAGCCCAACCAAGCATGCAGAGGGACTAAATGGCCAAGGGAGAACGTGCTAGACAGGGTGCGCTGGACAGGGGAGGCCCCTAGACACCCATGGCCGTGGTGAGCACGGCACTGTCATGCAATGCACGCGCTCTGCACCCCACCCGCGTCTGAGGTGACGCGTCCATGCTGCCCTGCGTGGCCTAGCCTTGTCCGAGCGTGCCGACGTCTTCCCCTCCTCCCACCTGGCCGTTCTGGATCCCTCTCCTCGCCGGAAACCTCCCCGACGGCCGCCACGCACCCGGGCACTGTGCCGCCCGTGGCGGCGCTGCAACCCTGTTGCTCGTTGTCTTCCCCGCTTGCCGCCACCGACCGCCATTACTGCCTCTGCCCTTCTCCATCACTTCACCCCGCAAGCGGCTAGCCAGCGCGGCGTCCTTGCGTCGGCGACGTGGCCCGAGTCCTGCCGCTTCGGGAGAGCTCGCCCGCGCTTGCCCCCGCCTATATAAGGCCATTGCCAGCCCCTCCTCACCTCACCACCTCACCACAGCATCACACAACCACCTCCAGAGCGCCCCAAGGAGGCCCGGGAGCTTGTCTCCATCCGCTCCAGCAGAAGCTCCGCCGCCGATCCACTCCCGACACTAACTAGGCTCCGGCCAACCCTAGCCTTGTCCGACCCCACTGTTCAGCTCAGGGCATTCCCCTGGTACCCCACGACCTCTCCCATAGCCAAACCGCTACCGGAATCACCACCGCCGACGACACCCGTAGCTGCCACTCGCCGGAGAAGAAGGGGGCGCCATCGTCCGGCCATCTCCGGCTGAACTGCGGGTACCTACAGGACCGTCTCCCTGCACCCGACCCATCCCCGCCAAATTCTAGACTCGCCGCCGTCTCTACGCCAGAGTAGCGTCGCCGGTGAGCCACCTCGCTTCTGTTTCTCTCCCTCCCCTCTGTTTTAAACTAGGCCGGCCCCACCTGTCAGTGACCCACCCCGCGTGCCGAACCATTTTAAGTGAAGGCGCCCCTCCACTTTACATGTTCGACGTGGCCGGCTGGGTATTTTTCTTTTTCTGTTTAATTTTCCAGTTTGACCAAAAACTTTGACCAGCTGTAACTTTTTATCTACAAGTCCAAATCACTTGATTCTTTTTGGATTTGGTTTGTCTTGAACCCCTCTAATTTCTGGTAAAATTTGGTATTTTTCTCACACTCACAGAATTTCTGGTGATTAAAACATTGTTATGTGACATTTCTAATTGTTGTTTAAAAATATTTTCAGAGGGAAACTTTGGTGATTTTGAAGACCAGGAGTTCTTGGGCAACCCAACAGGGCAAGGCAAGCCATGACATCCATTTTATGAAGCATTTCAATAGCATTGCATATTCATATGAATTACTTCCATTTATTTACTATATAATAATTCAAAGTAAATTAATTCAAATACCTAGTTGCTGCCATAATAAGTTATTATGATAACCACTATGCTTGCTAAATGAACCTAGCAGTTGATCTTGAGTCACCTATCCGGGCTTATTCATGCAACCACATTTGCCGGTATGGGACAGCCTTGACTTGGTCTGGCTCCATGCTCTTTCACCGGTACCTCCATCTAGGGAGGGTTATGCGTGTGTGCTGCCCTGATCAGGTAGACGGTGATAACGCTGTGAGCCCAGTTGAGTATTGTGCCGGCGTCCTCGTTTGGGACAGTTTAGTTTGGCCACGACCGTGGCAGGTGTCACGAGGTGACACAGGGGCCACCCAGGGCTTGACTCCGGGGGAGGATGATTGCCGGTGGTACGATGGGAGGGACACGGGTCAGGCGGGTTTTGTTGGAGCAACGCTGGTTCACCCGAATGGGATCAGGAGGCCAGGTGCTCCATGGTTTGGGTAAAGTGTACAACCTCTGCAGAGTGTCAAATCTATTCGAATAGCCGCATCCACGGTATTGGACAGCCCGTCCAGACCTCACTAGGTGGTCAACCGTAACAGCGATAATAATGATGGAAGAATTCATCTTTTGACAGGAAGTACTTGGTGACATATGAGTATTCCAAAGGTTGTGGGACAACCCGAAAGAGAGTAAGTTGATAACCAGAGACAGTAAGTGAATCACCTAAGAACTTAACATGTTACTTGCCATGCTATTGTTTGCTGCATTATTTGGTTGTCATGAGCTTGCGAGTACATTCAAAGTACTCACCTGGCGTATCATGCCAGATGCAGGAGAAGCCGAGGACGGAGGTCCCGATGGCTCAGGCTATGCTAACTAGGTTGTGTCCACGGCAGTGTCCCCGTGGTTGGAGTTTCGCTACGCCATAGAAGTATCCAGTCGTACCGAGGCCCTGTTATGTCTCATAAATAATGTAGATACTGTCATAGCACCGAGTGTGCCTTGGGCCTCGCTTTTGATGTAAAATATGAGCTTGTACCCCAAGATTATCAATAAAGTTCAGTTCTGTTCTGTTCCAAGTTCTTGAGTGTTTCCAGAAGACATGATCTCTGGGTTGGAAACATAGGTAAACCGGTTCTTTGAGCCGGGGTGCCACAACACTTGGTATCAGAGCCGTGCTGACTGTAGGACACCCTAGTTAGCCTGCGCTAGAAACTGTGATCAGTGTAGGGTTTGAGTGTGCATCTTCCTTGCTGCATTTGCTTGTTGCATGGCATGCATCATTGTTTTACTAACCGTTGGCATTGTGAGTGTAGATGGCACCAGTTCCGTACCACTACCATCATGAGCCAACACCATTCACCTTTCCTGTACTGCTCCATAGCGTCTTGCTTCGGCTGTATCCCAACGGCGAAGATCCAGTGTACAAGGTGTTTCGAGAGCAGCTTGCCGAGTCGGTGTATGAGTATCACGCGGAGGCCTTTCTTACCGCGAGCTCGGACATTGGTAGCTATTCTCGCTCTTCCAAGGGCGGAAGGGCTTCAAATCTGGAGCTGGCGATCTAGTTTGCCGTGATGGAGGCTCTCACTGACTTGCGCTTCCACGAGGTCGAGATGCAGACTCATCCAGGTTTCTTTCACTACCCCACCCTGTCGCCTATGACTGGGCGAGTCCTTTTTGCACCTGTTGACCCGGCGAGTGATCGTGCTACTGGTGTTCTATCTCATTATCTGAACGCCAGTTACCGCATGATCATTTCCTTGGCTGAGGAGCTGTCTCGTGTCCAAGGGGCACTTGCAGCCATGTCGATCACATCATCTCTGCCTCATCCTATATTTCCACCGGTGCATCCACCGCCAGTTCCACCGCCACGTATGTTTGATACTCCTTCTAGTTCCACTACTCCACCAGGCTTTTCGTCTGGTAGTCGACGTGAGACCCCGGCAGAGTGGGCCTCGCTTCTAGCTACTCCAGCTGCTCCGATGCTGAGGCGTCGTGCCCCTATTTTCCCGGAAGGAGAACCATCTCAGCAGCGTCGTCGTGTTTCCTTTGATCCGGAGGATGCGATCCACATCATCAGTTATGATTCCAACTCAGGATCAGATGACGAGGAGTCTTCCGTTTGGCAGTGCTCGTGCCACCCGCGCCACTAGAGTGGAGGCTTAGTGCATGCATCTTTGCATATGTCAACTGCCGTATGAGCAGTCTAGCCATGATATTCCCCCTACTTGCTTGCCATGTATGATGTTGGGTTATCTTGTATAATTATGTTGTTTGCTTAATTCGCCTCTTTTCTGTGAATTCTCTTTTGGTGTCATATTACTGTGTTTCCCTTATGGATGTTGCTCATCGATTCGGTATTTTGCAATGGGAACAAATTTAGGATGAAGAGAGGTAGTAGCCAAGGCGGCGATGGAACCCCCATTCGTCGATCCGCCAGACAAGCAGGACAACCACCAGAAGATTTACCACCACCACCTCAGGCACCGACCCTTGAACAGATCATGAGGATGTTTGAAGAGAAAAGAAATCAGGATCTCATGGAATTCCTGAAGAGTATGCAGAATATGGTGGGCCAGAATAACAACAATGGAACACACTCTAAGTTGTCTGACTTTCAACGCACTAAGCCACCCAGTTTTGGTCAAGCTGTGGACCCGATGGAGGCTGATGATTGGCTGAGAACCATGGAAAAGAAGTTGGATATAGCTTGTTGTGAAGAGGCAGACAAGGTTCCTTTTGTCACCCATTACCTAGAAGGGCCAACAGCTATATGGTGGGATAACACAAAGATAACATGGCCTTCCGGAGAAGATATTTCCTAGGAGAAGTTCAAAGAGGCATTCCGCAAGTATCATATCCCTACTGGCATAATGAAGGTGAAGCAAAGGAAATTTCTTGCTCTCGCATAGGGAAATATGTCCGTGGGAGAGTATTTGAACAAGTTTAACAATCTGGCACGATACTCTGCCCATGATGTATCCACTGAAGAGAGGAAGATAGACCGATTCCTAGGAGGACTGAATCATGCCCTCCGTTGTCAGCTTTGTATGCTGGACTTCCCGGACTTCCAGACTTTGGTGAACAAGGCTTTCATAGCAGAGAGAGAACACAAGTCTGCGTATGATGACCGCAAGCGGAAGTTTGAGCCAAAGAAAGAAAACCATGAGCAGTTTGTGCAGAAGCCATGCATTTGGCAGTCAGGTCCATCTAAATACAAGCCCGCATGGAACAATGGCAACAACAACAATAAGACGGCCAGCCAGGACAAGACCTTTGGCAAACAGCCCGTGATGGAGGACTGCCGCCACAACAACACTTGTTTTACTTGTGGCCAAAGCGGACACTACTCCAAGCAGTGCCCTGCCAGAAACGGGAAGCCACCATCCGACTTCAAGCCACAGGTCAACACTATTGGACGCCGCCCCAACCACAATTTCAGCCACGGACGCGTCCATCATATCTCCACCGAAGAAGCCTGCGAAGCACCAGACATAGTCCTCGGTATGTTTCCTGTTAACGACATACCCGCAGTAATTTTATTTGATTCTGGAGCTTCCCATTCGTTTATTTCGCGGAGTTTTGCCACCTTGCACAAATTTTCCCCTTCGCTCTTGGATAAAGTTATGGTGGTACAATCCCCTGGCTCCCTGCTCAGAACAAATCTAATATATAAGGGTCTGGAAATCTCGATACATGGAGTTAAATTTCCAGCTACACTCATTGCCATTGAATCCCGTGTATTGGGTATAATACTGGGGATGGACTGGTTGACACCACACCAGGTGTGCATCAACTGCGCTACCAGGATAGTGACACTGGTTAACCCGGCTGGACAGACGGTTAAATTTCTTGCCAGCAAAATGATATCAAGGAAGGGAATGGCATACCAAGCTACCGGTACGGATATGAACTTGATTTCGGTAGTCTGCGAATTCCCGGATGTATTTCCTGAGGAACTAGCAGGGATGCCACCTGACCAGGAATTAGAATTTGTAATTGAGCTAATCCCCAGAACTGCTCCGATTTACAAGAAATACTATCGTATGCCGAGTCCAGAGCTGGTAGAATTATAGAAGCAGTTGGATGAATTACAACAGAAAGGGTACATTCGTCCAAGTGTCTAGCCATGGGGATCACCCGTATTGTTTGTCAAGAGGAAGGATGGAACTCTACGAATGTGTGTAGACTATCGCCAGCTGAATGAGGTCACTATCAAGAAAAAGTACCCGCTCCCTCGCATTGACTATTTATTTGAGCAGCTGAACGTAGCATGGGTATTCTCCAAGATTGACCTTCGAACGGGATATCATCAGCTAAAAATCAAAAAGTAGGATATCCCCAAGACAACTTTCACCACCCGATATGGGCTGTATGAATTTACGGTCATGGCGTTTGGACTGACGAACGCCCCAGCCTATTTCATGAGCATGATGAAAAAGGTCTTCATGGATATTCTGGACAAATTTGTGGTGGTGTTCATCGATGACATCCTGATATACTCCAAGGATGAAGAAGAGCACAAACAACACCTCCGTGCTGTCTTGGAAAGATTGAGGACCCATCGTCTGTATGCCAAATTCAGCAAATGCGAATTTTGGCTCAAAGAGGTGGGATTTCTGGGACACGTTCTGTCAGAACAAGGAGTAGCCATCGACCCCAGCAAAGTAACTGCGGTTTTGAACTGGAAGACAACAGCCTCAGTTACTGAAGTTCGCAGTTTCCTGGGTATGGCAGGCTACTACCGTCGCTTCATAGAAGGCTTCTCTAAGATAGCCAAGCCACTGACAGAATTGCTGAAGAAAAATCAATGGTTTGTCTGGACAGCAAAATGCGAGAGCAGCTTCTTGAAGCTAAAGACAAGGCTAACCACAGCCCCTGTCTTAGTTCTCCCAGACATCCACAAGAGCTTTGACATATACTGTGATGCTTCCAGGCGTGGAATCGGTTGCGTGTTAATGCAAGAAGGCAAGGTTGTAGCATATGCATCCCGACAACTACGACCTCATGAAGAGAACTATCCCATGCACGATCTGGAACTAGCAGCAGTGGTTCATGCCTTAAAAATCTGGAGGCATTATCTCATTGGACAGCGCTGTGAAATATACACGGACCATAAGAGTCTCAAGTATATTTTCACTCAGCCTGACCTGAATCTTAGACATCGATGATGGCTGGAACTGGTCAAGGATTATGATCTTGGAATAAATTATCATCCGGGAAAGGCCAATGTGGTTGCTGATGCTCTCAGTAGAAAACCAGGCACCGTGAACACACTGACCACAAGTATCCACCCCAGGTTGCAAGAACAGTTTGCCAAACTCAATATGGTGCTATGCGGCCCAGTTAACTCGGATACCTTGGAAATAACCCCAACTCTTATGGAAGAGATAAAAAAGGCTCAAAGACCCTATGAGGGGATACAAGAGATCAAGGAGTTAATGCAGCAAGGGAAGGCCAAGTTTTTCCGTGTGGATGACCAAGGAACCTTATGGTTTGAGAAGCGGATATGTGTGCCCTATCAGGACAACTTGAGACAGCAAATACTCAGGGAAGCTCATGAGTCCGCTTACTCCATTCACCCAGGAGGCACAAAGATGTATCAAGACCTAAGAGAAACCTTTTGGTGGCCAGGAATGCAAAGGGATATAGCATACTATGTCGCCTGCTGCGATGTTTGCAACAAAGTCAAGGCAGAACACCAGAAACCAGCTGGGCTACTGCAACCTTTACCAGTTCCCCAGTGGAAATGGGATGACATATGTATGGACTTTATTGTTGGACTACCCAAGTCAACCAGAGGCCATGATGCTATCTGGGTCATCATGGATATACTTACGAAAGTGGCTCACTTTATTCCGGTAAAGACCACTTTTAATGCAAACTAGCTTGCACAACTCTACATGTCCCGGATAGTCAGCCTTCACGGAGTACCCAAGTCTATCACCTCGGATAGAGGCTCCTTATTTACCTTAGCATTCTGGTTATGGTTGCACCAAGCCTTGGGAACTATGTTGAAGCATAGCACAGCGTATCATCCGTAGACAGATGGACAGACCAAACGAGTAAATCAGATACTAGAGGATATGCTTCGGTCATGTGCCCTTACTCATGGACCCAAATGAGAAGATAGTCTACCCTATGCAGAATTTTCCTATAACAATAGCTATCAGTCAAGTCTTAAGATGTCACTATTTGAAGCACTGTATGGGCGGAAATGCCGCACCCCATTAAACTGGTCTCAGACAGGAGATAGCCGTATCTTTGGCACGGACTTGATGCTCGAGGCCGAGAGACAAGTTAAGGATATTCAGGAGCGTCTTCGGGCAGCCAAGTCCGGTCAAAAGAGTTACTACGACCCAAAGCATCGGTAAGTGACCTTTGAGGCCAGAGAATATGCTTACCTTCAAGTAACCCCCATGAAGAGAGTGAAGAGGTTTCATACTCGGGGAAAACTTGCACCAAGATACATCGGTCCTTTTCCAGTAATTGCGAGGAAAGGCTGGGTGGCATATCAGCTGGAGCTACCACCGGAGTTGTCTGACGTTCACGATGTGTTTCACATATCACATTTAAGGAAGTGCATTGCACCACCAATCAAGCAAGCGGATATGAGTAAGATAGAGCTGGCTAAAGATCTGACCTATGAAGAGAAACCTGTCAGAATCTTGGATGAAATGGAAAGAACTACTCGGAGTAAGGTGATTAGGTTTTATAAGGTACTATGGGAACACTATACTGAGGAAGAGGCTACCTGGGAAAGAGAGGACTTCCTAAGATCTACATACCCGTATTTGTTCCCTAAGCAACGGAATCTCAAGGACGAGATTCATCCTAAGGGGGGTAGGTTTGTGACACCTTGGTTTTGACAACTTTTTTTTCAAAATCTTTTTGGCTTTACTTGAATTTTGGATGGTTTTTGAATCCTTTCAAGTGACTTTGGACTTATAAATCCTTGAACCTCTTGATCCAAAACCATCACCACCTTGCCAAAACCCTGTCACATTCCTCTTGGACAAAATTTCAATATTTAATCTTTTCCAAGTAATTATTTTCTTCCTTGGGAAAGCTATGACATCACTATGGTTGTGAAGAAACCTATAGTTTTGATGATCAGAAAGGTCCCAAACTCATGCCACACCTTCTCATCATCATATAGCCTCATAATCTTGAAAAATATTCCACTGCCCTATATTAAATAATGGCCAAAATAATTATTTTCTCTCTGGCCAGAATTGTTCATTTGTGAAGCAGCCCTTATTTTCCTAACTCAGAAACTCCCCAAATAAATTCTCTGAGGTACTAGAGAACCTATCTAGCCACAATATCGAAAAATATCATCTTGGCCAAAGTAACTTTTTAGTAACAACGCTTTGCCAAGTTTCTGCTCATTTTGAACCTCTGTGAAGGAAGTACCATCTAGAGGTATCCCCTTGAGCTGAAATTTTTATGGCATCTCTTACACCCCAAGTGACTCTCACACACCAAAATTCAGCTCCACCAGATCAACCATGTGAGTGAACCAAGCATATTTAGTTTCTGGACCAGTATGGTAGTTTTCACATGAACCCCATTCAAAACTTTTCCAAATTCTTTCAAATTTGGTTAGTTTGTAGTCCTTCCAACCTAAACCACTCCAGACATTTCCATTAGCTCCATATCCTTCTCATCACTTCTCCAGATCTCTCTCAAGTTTGCAGTCAGAAACTGTAGCTAAAGCTACACTTCATGTCAGGATGAACCTAGCCCAACCAAGCATTAAGAGGGACTAAATGGCCAAGGGAGAACATGCTAGACAGGGTGCGATGGACAGGGGAGGCCCCTAGACACCCATGGCCGTGGTGAGCACGGCACTGTCATGCAATGCACGTGCTCTTCACCCTGCCCGCGTGTGAGGTGACGCGTCCATGGTGCCCCGCGTGGCCTAGCCTTGTCCGAGAGCGCCGACGTCTTCCTCTCCTCCCACCTGGCCGTTCTGGATCCCTCTCCTCGCCGAAAACCTCCCCAACGGCCGCCACGCACCCGGGCACTGTGCCGCCCGTGGCGGCGCTGTAACCCTGTTGCTTGTCGTTTTCCCTGCTAGCCGCCATCGACCGGCATTACTGCCTCTACCCTCCTCCATCACTTCACCCCGCAAGCGGCCAGCCAGCGCGGCGTCCTTGCGCCGGCGACGTGGCCCGAGTCTCGCCGCTTCGGGAGAGCTCGCCCGCGCTCGCCCCCGCCTATATAAGGCCATTGCCAGCCCCTCCTCACCTCACCACCTCACCACAGCATCACACAACCACCTCCAGAGCGCCCCATGGAGGGCCGGGAGCATGTCTCCCTCCGCTCCGGCAGAATCTCCGCCGCCGATCCACTCCCGACACCAACTAGGCTCCGGCCAACCCCAGCCTTGTCCGACCCCGCCGTTGAGCTCAGGGCGTTCCCCTGGTACCCCACGACCTCTCCCCTAGCCAAACCGCTGCCGGAATCACCGCCGCTGACGACACCCGTAGCTGCCACCCGTCGTAGAAGAAGGGGGCATCGTCTTCCAGCCGTCTCTGGCTGAACTGCGGGTACCTACGGGACCGTCTCCCCGCGCCCGACCCATTCCCGCCAACTTCCAGACTCGCTGCCGTCTCTACGCCGGAGTAGCGTCACCGGTGAGCCGCCTCGCTTTTGTTTCTCTCCCTCCCCTCTGTTTTAAACCAGGCCGGCCTCACCTGTCAGCGACCCACCCCGCGCGCTGAACCGTTTTAAGTGGAGGCGCCCCTCCACTTTACGTGTTCGACGTGGCCGGCTGGGTATTTTTCTTTTTCTTTTTAATTTTCTAGTTTGACCAGAAACTTTGACCAGCTGTAACTTTTTATCTACAAGTCCAAATCACTTGATTCTTTTTGCATTTGGTTTGTCCTGAACCCCTCTAATTTCTGGTAAAATTTGGTATTTTTCTCACACTCACAGAACTTCTGGTGATTAAAACAGTGTTATGTGACATTTCCAATTGTTGTTTAAAAATATTTTCAGAGGGAAACTTTGGTGATTTTGAAGACCAGGAGTTCTTGGGCAACCCAACAGAGCAAGGCAAGCCATGACATCCATTTTATGAAGTATTTCAATAGCATTGCATATTCATATGAATTACTTTCATTTATTTGCTATATAATAATTAAAGTAAATTAATTGAAATACCTAGTTGCTGCCATAATAAGTTATTATGATAACAACTATGCTTGCTAAATGAACCTAGCCGGTTGATTTTGAGTCACCTGTCCGGGCTTATTCGTGCAACCACATTTGCCGGTATGGGATGGCCTTGACTTGGTCTGGCTCCGTGCTCTTTCACCGGTACCTTCATCTAGGGAGGGTTATGCGTGCGTGCTGCCCTGATCAGGTAGACGGCGATAACCCTGTGAGCCCAGTTGAGTATTGTGCCGGCGTCCCCGTTTGGGACAGTTTAGTTTGGCCACGACGATGGCAGGTGTCACGAGGTGACACATGGGCCACCCAGGGCTTGACTCTGGGGGAGGATGATTGCCGGTGGTATGATGGGAGGGTCACGTGTCAGGCGGGTTTCGTTGGAGCAACGCTGGTCCACCCGAATGGGATCACGAGGTCAGGTGCTCCATGGTGTGGGTAAAGTGTACAACCTCTGCAGAGTGTCAAATCTATTCGAATAGCCGCATCCATAGTATTGGACAGCCCGTCCAAACCTCACTTGGTGGTCAACCGTAATAGTGATAATAATGATGGAAGAATTCATCTTATGACCGGAAGTACTTGGTGACATATGAGTATTCCGAGGGTTGTGGGACAACCCGAAAGAGAGTAAGTTGATAACCGGAGACAGTAAGTGAATCACCTAAGAACTTAACATGTTACTTGCCATGCTATTGTTTGCTGTTATTTGTTTGTCGTGAGCTTGCGAGTACATTCAATGTACTCACCTGGCGTATCATGCCAGATGCAGGAGAAGCCGAGGAAGGAGGTCCCGATGGCTCAGGCTATGTTAACTAGGCTGTGTCCACGGCAGTGTCCCCGTGGTTGGAGTTCCGCTATGCCATAGAAGTATCCAGTAGTACCGAGGCCCTGTTATGTCTCATAAATAATGTAGATACTGTCATAGCACCGAGTGTGCCTTCGGCCTCGCTTTCGATGTAAAATATGAGCTTGTACCCCAAGATTATCGATAAAGTTCTGTTCTGTTCTGTTCCAAGTTGTTGAGTGTTTCCAGAAGACATGATCTCTGGGTTGGAAACACTGGTAAACCGGTTCTTTGAGCCAGGGTGCCACAGTGCACACATGCACACACTTAGCATAATATCGGGATGGGAGGCACATAGATATAACAATGAACCAATCATAGAGCGGTAAACCTTTTGGTCAACCGGTTTGCCATCCTTTGTCAAGTCAAGATGTCCACTAGTAGGCATGGGTGTCTTCATACCTTTGCTCTCTTGCATGTTGAACTTCTTGAATAAGTCCTTGGTATACTTTGTTCGAGAGACAAAAGTACCCGCCTTAGTTTTCTTGATTTGCAAACCAAGAAAGAATTTGAGTTCACTCATCATAGACATCTCAAACTTCTCCGACATTAGCCTTCCAATCTTTTCACTAAAATGAGGGTTAGTTGAACCAAATATGATATCATCCACATAAATTTGGCACACAAATAATTCAGCATTAACCCTTTTAGTAAAAAGTGTAGAATCAATCTTTCCAATCTCACAGCCTTTTTCAATAAGAAACTTAGTCAAGCATTTATACCATGCTCTAGGAGCTTGTTTAAGACCATAAAGAGCTTTGTGAAGTTTGTAAACATGATTAGGTTTCTTGGGATTAACAAAGTCGAGAGGTTGTTTAACATAGACTTCCTCCTCAATTTCACCATTTAGAAAAGCACTTTTAATGTCCATTTGGTATAATGTGATATCATGATGATTGGCATAAGCAAGTAAGGTGTGTATGGACTCAAGTCTAGCAACAGGGGCATATGTCTCACCATAGTCCATACCTTCGACTTGTGTGTAACCTTGAGCGATGAGACGGGCCTTGTTGTGTACAACTTGTCCATCTTCATCTTGCTTATTCTGAAACACCCATTTGGTTCCAATGACATTGTGCTTTTCATCGGGCTTTTCAACAAGCGTCCACACTTGATTCCTCTCAAAATTGTGTAGCTCTTCGTGCATGGCGTTCACCCAATCTGGATCATCAAGAGCTTCTTCAACCTTCATAGGTTCAATGTTAGAAATGAATGAGTAATGTTCACAAAAGTTAGCTAAGCGAGACTTAGATCGAGTAATTCTCCCGGTTTGAATAACATCGAAGATTTGTTCATCGGGATGATCTCTTGAAACTCTTGCTCTAACTCGCGAGAGCTTTTGTTTGGGTTGGGGTGGAACATCCTCTTCATCATCTTATTATTCCTCTTGTCTTTCTTCATTGTTGTTGGTGTTGATGTTCTCTTGTGGAGGTGGAGAAGGAGGTCGATGAGGTTCATCTTGGTGCACTTCCTTGTTTCCTTCATCTTGACGTGTTCCACTTGTGGATGCCTCCAAGTCAACTTGTGGTTCACCTTGGTGTGAAGTTGAGGCTTCCACTTGAAAGGACGAGGTACTCTCCTTCACCTCCGTTGGGCGAATCTTGCCAATAGACAAGTCTTGTATTGCTTCCGAGGGATCTTTATCACCTACATCAATTGGCAATTGCTCTACTTGTGAGCCGTTGGATTCATCAAACTTCACATCTACCGTCTCTTCAACCTTTCGGGTGAAATTGTTGTAGACACGGTAAGTGTGAGAGTTTGAGCCATAACCGAGTGGGAAACCTTCATGAGAGTTAGGAACAAATTTCGAACGATGATGCTTATCAGGAATGTAGCACTTTGAGCCAAATACTCGAAAGTATCCAACTTGGGGTTTGTTACTGGTGAGAAGCTCGTATGCCTTCTTGCTGAGTAGCTTGTGAAGATATAGTCGGTTTGTTGCATGACAAGCTGTCTCAACCGCTTCCACCCAAAAGTGTTTTGGCGTCTTGTATTCATCAAGCATCGTTCTTGCCATCTCAATGACTATCCGGTTCTTCCTCTCAACAACTCCATTTTGTTGAGGTGTGTACGTAGCCGAGAACTCATGTGAAATCCCTTCTTCGTCAAGAAAGGTACCCACATTTGCGTTCTTGAACTCCGTTCCATTGTCGCTGCGAACCTTCTTGATCTTCACTTCAAATTGATTTTGGGCCTTCCTAGCGAAGTTCTTGAAGATCTTTTGGACCTGCGATTTATCATCAAGAAAGAACACCCACGTAAATCTTGAAAAATCATCAACAATGACCAAACCAAACGAGTTACCACCGAGACTCTTGTATGCATTGGGACCAAAAAGATCCATATGAAGTAGCTCAAGCGGTCTTCTCGTGGTCATGATGTTTTTCACGGGATGACTTCCTCCAACTTGTTTTCCTACTTGACAAGCGCTGCAAAGTCTATCCTTGTCAAATACAACATCTTTAACACCAAGGATATGATCACCTTTAATAAGCTTATCAAGATTTCGCATGCCCACATGACCTAACCTTCTATGCCACAACCAACCTTTAGAAGATTTAGCAATTAAGCGGGTTCTAGGTCGAGCCTTTTTAGTGAAGTCAACAATGTATAGACCACCTCTATGTATACCGGTAAAGACCATATTATGATTATCTCTTCGAAACACTTGGCAATCTACTTCAGTGAATAGAACATTGATACCGAAATCGGCTAGTCTAGATACGGAAAGTAAATTGTAGCCAAGAGATTCAACGAGCATAACATTTTGGATGGAGCTGTCATGTGAGATGGCCACTTTACCAAGGCCAACCACCTTTACCCTTTGAGTTATCACCAAAAGTGACATACTTTCGAGGGCCGTCGTTTTCAGCAAGCTCACGAAACATATCCTTGTCTCCGATCATGTGATCTGTACATCCACTATCAAGAACCCATTCCATTCCTCCGGCCATGTAACCACGAAGGTTAGCCATAAGACCAAAGTGCCTCATAGACTCTTCAAGATCAAAGTCACTATCATCATCCTCGTCATAATATCCATGTTCAACATCATCATCATATGAATGATCATTACCTAGAGAAGGTAACTCATTAGATTTATGACCATGACAATGTTCATATTTATGAATTCTTATAACTTGAGAGATGATGTCACTAATGATTCCAACATCACCTTTGGCTTGCATGAGGTCACGAAGCTCAAATAAACAGTCACCAAACTTAGGATCACTAGAATTCATCTTATTTAAAGCAATGAACTTTTGAAGAATCTCATCTAGATTTTTCAAGGAATAGTTTGGAAAGCGTTTCTCGAGATATCTCCATATAGTGTAAGCACATTCAAGTGTAGGCAAGCACACAATCAAGTTTCTAGGCAATCCTCTAATGATAAGATTAACAGTTCTAAGATTGCGGATCATGTCAAGAGACTCATCGGGGGTAGGATGCAAAGGATCAATAGGAGGCACACAAGGGGTAGTAATGTACTTGTTCAAGTGATATTCATTGAAAATCTCAAGCATCTCATTTTTCCAATCATGATAGAACTCTCAATCAAGTAAAGGTACTCTACGTCTAATACTCCCAATCGTAGACTCATCCATCTTCCTCCAATGGTGATTAAACCAAAGCAATGGAGACCAAAGCTCTAATACCAATTGAAAGGATCGAGAAGAGGGGTCTAGAGGGGGGTGATTAGACCCTCAACAAGCAAAAGTAGCAGTTTTTAAGTTCTTCAAGTTGAGGTGGAGTTTTAGCACATGTTTAAGCATTCACAATACATTTCAAGCAAGCATGATAAGAGTATATGAGCAACGGAAAGTAAAGCATGCAATTTGCTAGAAAGTAAAGGGATGGGATTGGAGTGTGCAAACGCAATTGGAGACACGGAGATTTTTGGCGTGGTTCCGATAGGTGGTGCTATCGTACATCCACGTTGATGGAGACTTCAACCCACGAAGGGTAACGGTTGCGTGAGTCCACGGAGGGCTCCACCCACGAAGGGTCCATGAAGAAGCAACCTTGTCTATCCCACCATGGCCATCGCCCACGAAGGACTTGCCTCACTCGGGTAGATCTTCACGAAGTAGGCGATCTCCTTGCCCTTACAAACTCCTTGGTTCAACTCCACAATCTTGTCGGAGGCTCCCAAGTGACACCCAACCAATCTAGGAGACACCACTCTCCAAAAGGTAATAAATGGTGTGTTGATGATGAACTCCTTGCTCTTGTTCTTCAAATGATAGTCGCCCCAACACTCAACTCTCTCTCACAGATTTGGCTATGGTGGAAAGATGATTTGAGTGGAAAGCAACTTGGGGAAGGCTAGAGATCAAGATTCTTGTGGTAGGAATGGAATGTCTTGATCTCAACACATGAGTAGGTGGTTCTCTCTCAAAAAATGAGTAGTGGAAGTGTAGGCACGTTCTGATGGCTCTCTCTTAAATAGAGAAGGGGGTGGAGGGGTATATATAGCCTCCATACAAAATCTAACCGTTACACACATTTGACCCAACTCGGTCAGACCGAATAGAAGAACTCGGTGAGACCGATTCAGTTCAAAATGTGAATGTTAGGATTTTCGGTGGGACCGATATGATCAACTCGGTGGGACCGATGTGCTAGGGTTAGGGCAAAACCTCATCTCGGTGTGACCGATTGCATGAACTCGGTGAGACCGATTTCAGCAATGAGCAAATAGAGAGTTGGTCAGGCAAACTCGGTGGGACCGATTGCTCCTTTCTGTGATACCGAAACATTACGAAAGGGAAGCAGAGAGTTTGCATTGCGAACTCGGTGGGACCGATCGCTCATTTCGGTGAGACCGAAATGTTACGAAGGGAAACGGAGAGTTTGCAATCCCATCTCGGTGAGACCGAAATCCCTATTGGTGAGACCGAACTGATTAGGGTTTCTGGCTATGGCTATGTCAAAAGAACTTGGTGGCCCCGGATAGATCAAATTGGTGGGGCCGAGTTTGACTTTAGGTTTAGGACATATTTGGAATTGAGAAAGTGGTTGAGGGCTTTGGAGCATATCACTAAGCACTTTGAGCAAGTAGACCATTAAGCAACACCTCATCCCCTTTTAATAGTATTGGCTTTTCCTATGGACTCAATGTGATCTTGGATCACTAAAATAGAGATGAAGAGTCTTGAGCTTTTGCTAATCTTTGTCCTTAGCATTTTGAAGGGGTTCCACATCCTCTTGTCCAGGCCACGCCATCGTTGAACTATCTGAAATATACTAGATGAAAATATTAGTCCAACAAGAGATATGTTGACATTAATTACCAAAATCACCCAGGGAGCACTTGTGCTTTCATAGAGAGCACTTGTGCTTTCACTTTGTTGGCTGTTATTCGAGTGTGCCTTCTCTCAAAATGGACACGAAAAAGACCACAACATGTCGGGTGCCATTCCATGATAGCATGCCAAGTTTCATGAATTTCAGACGAGTTTTGGATTTACTAGAACTTAAAAACAAAGTATCTCAACATTTTGCCGACAATCAAGAGTGCCCTGGTGTTTGAAATTCATTCCCATTTCTTGCATGGGACCTAAGCATGCACCCAACGACACACATTTGATATGTCAACCCATTTTTCTGCACTGGAGCTTGTGCATGTAGTTCAAATTTGAATTATGCACATAAAATGCCTAGAAAACCCAGTTAATGTATAAAAATGTCCAAGCAAACCCCAAAAATTCCCAAAAATTGACACAACACTCCTGTTGTTCTATGTTGACACTAGAAAAAAATTCAAAGAAAGAAGAGGCAACAGATTCGTTTCATTCCCCAAGGTGCCACGTTCCCTATTGAAACCATCAGGCTTGTTGTGAGAAGCTCTGGTTTGCGAGAAGCTTATACCCAAACCTGCCCCAAATGGGACAATATTTTTACCACGACATGTCGATGCCGTTCCATGATATCATGTCAAGTTTCATGAATTTCAGATGAGTTTTCAATTTACTAGAATTTTAAAACCATGTATCTCAATGTTAGCGGCCGAGCGACAGTGTCAAGGTGTTTGACATTAATTCTCATTTCTTGCATGTGACCTAAGCTTGCAACCAAGGATACACATTTGATTTTTCAACCCGTTTTTATGCACATAAATGCCTAGAAAACTCAGTTAACGTATAAAAACTTCCAAACGATCCCCGAAAAATTCCAAAATTTAACAGGACACTCCTGTTGTTCTATGTTGACACCAGGAAAAAAATTTGAAAGCAAGAAGAGGTGACGAATATTGTTTTGTCCACAAAGGTGATACGTTTCCCTAACGTAACCATGAGGCTTCTTGTGAGAAGCTCTGGTTTGTGAGAAGCTTATACCATAACCTGCCTCAAATGGGACAGTATTTTTTACCCCAGCATGTTGATGCCATTCCATGATAGCATGCCAAGGTTCATGAATTTCAGACGGGTTTTGGATTTACTAGAATTACAAAAGCAAGTACCTCAACATTTGCCAGAGAGCCACGGTGCCGTGGTGTTCAAAATTCACTCCCATTTCTTGCATGGGACATAAGCATAAACCCATGGACACATATATGATTTTACAACCCATTTTGGTGCACCGGAGCATGTGCATGTATTTTAATTTTGAATTGTGCACCTGAAATGGCTAGAAAACCAAGTTAATGTACAAAAATGTCCAAGCGAACCCTGAATAATTCCAATTTTTTGATGACACACCTATAGTTGCATGTTCACTGCAGATAAAAGTTCTAGCAATTCAAACACCCTCCTTTGCCGCTGTGACCCCATTACATAATTCAAATCAAGATGAAAAATCAAGTAGACCGCACACAGTTTATTATAACCAACCATGTGAGATGCAGTACAAAATATCTTGGAGCACCGTCGGAGTATAGTACGCTTATGGCTTACGCGAGAAGGTGCATCGGCTATAGTCCACAGCCGGCGTGTCAAGCACACTAGCTCGCTCCCCAGATATCATTTCACTGTTCAATCATCCGCCGGCGAAAGATGGGGACGTGGACCCACGTCATGAGGGCAACTTCGGCGACCCACTCCGGCGAGAGCGCGGCCGCAGCCGCCATGCGCGTGCTAACAAGCTGCATGAGCGCGGCCGCAATCTGCGACCGGGCGGCCAAGGCAGCCCAAACGGCCGCCGTTGCTTCTCAGGTGGCGGCAGCAACATCTGCCTCGGGGATAGCAACTGGCGAGAGCGGCACAGTAGTTGTCCGTTCCACAACGGTGGCCTTAGCCCTAATGGAGGCCGCCCACGACCATGTCGAGGCCGCCCACGCCCAGCTCGTGGCGGTCACCGCACAAATTGAACGAAGCTTCTCCGACAACGGTCGGCAACCCACGGCCGAAGAGTTGGCAATCGCCGAGAGCGTTCAAGCAGCCGTCCGTTCCTCCGTGGAATACCTTGCCACGGCGGAGCCCGTCCAAGCCCAGATGGCGGCCGCCCACGCCTAGCTCGTGGTGGCCTTTTCCAAAGAGATGGCGGACGCGGATGGCGAGAAGGATGCTATGGAGCCCCTTCCCCAGGAGATTGTCGGGCGCGAGCTGGACATGGAGGAGGCGGCGGAAATCGATGAGCACCAGCTGTAGTAGTACTCTTTGTTTTGTTTAATTAAGAGCACCGGTCTTTAATTTGTTAGAGTAATGTTTAGGTCAGCTAGCTCTGTTTAATTGCTAAACTTGCTCGATTAAGAAGTGTGGGTGTGCTGTAGTCTCCTTTGTGTACCCAAATTATGCAATGAAGTGGATGACCACTGTAACCAGGGAAATTCGAACCAAAATTTTTGACGTTCAAACTCATCACACACGGGTTAAGCTATATGAATTGTTTGTGATGTTCACATATCGTACATAGTGCTGAATAAGGGACCGTGTCTGATGACACTTTACGCGCCAGTTTTTTCGCTGCACCGATCCAAAATTTTCAGCTTCTGCGGAAATATCTACCTCCCCGCCCCCTCCCCCTTACCAAAAGCCACATTCCCTTGTTTCCGCCTTCCTTTCCAAGTTGAAACCTTCAATCCTTGCTTGCAGCGCCGCCTCCTCGCCGGCGACTGATGACCCACAAGTATAGGGGATCAATCGTAGTCCTTTCGATAAGTAAGAGTGTCGAACTCAACGAGGAGCAGAAGGAAATGACAAGCGGTTTTCAGCAAGGTAATGTCTGCAAGCACTGAAATTATAAGTAACGAGTAGTTTGGTAGCAAGATAATTTGTAACGAGCAAGTAATGGTAATGGTAACAAAAGTGCAGCAAGGTAGCCCAATCCTTTTGAGGCAAAGGACAGGCAAAAATGATCTCTTATGATAAGCAAAGCGTTCTTGAGGTTACACGGGAATTTCATCTAGTCACTTTCATCATGTTGGTTTGATTTGTGTTTGCTACTTTGATAATTTGATATGTGGGTGGACCAGTGCTTAGGTGCTGTTCTTACTTGAACAAACCTCCTACTTATGATTAACCCCCTCGCAAGCATCCGCAACTATGAGAAAAGTATTAAGAATAAATCTAACCATAGCATTAAACTTTTGGATCCAAATCAGTCCCTTACGGAATAGCGCATAAACTAGGGTTTAAGCTTCTGTCACTTTCACAACCCATCATCTAATAACTACTCCACAATGCATTCCCTTAGGCCCTAATAAGGTGAAGTGCCATGTAGTCGACGTTCACATGACACCACTAAGGGAATCACAACATACATATCATCAAAATATCGAACACATATCAAGTTCACATGATTACTTGCAACAAGATTTCTCCCGTGACTTCAAGAACAAAAGTAACTACTCACTAATGATAATCATGCTCAAGATCAGATGGGTATTAAATAGCATAATGGATCTGAACATATAATCTTCCACCAAATAAAACATATAGTAATCAACTACAAGATGTAATCAACACTACTAGTCACCCACAAGTACCAATCTATAGTTCCGGTACAAAGATTGAACACAAGAGATGAACTAGGGTTTGAGAGGAGATGGTGCTGTTGAAGATGTTGATGGAGATTGCCCTCCCCAAGATGGGAGAGTTTTTGGTGATGATGATGACGATGATTTCCCCCTCCGGGAGGGAAGTTCCCCCGGCGGAATCGCTCCGCCGGAGGGCAAAAGTGCTCCTGCCCAAGTTCCGCCTCGAGACGGCGGCACTTCGTCCCGAAAGTTCTCCCCTTATTTTTTCTAGGTCAAAATGACTTATATACCAGAAGAGGGGCACCGGAGGTGGGCCGAGGAGGGCACAACCCACCAGGGCGCGCCTGGGCTCCCTGGCGTGCCCAGGTGGGTTGTGCCCACCTGGTGTGCCCCCTCTGGTACTTATTTGCTCCAATAATTCTTATATATTCCATAAAAATTCCTCATGAAGTTTCAGCTCATTTGAAGTTGTGCAGAATAGGTATCCTGACGTATCTTTTTCAGGTCCAGATTTCCAGTTGCCGGAATTCTCCCTCTTTGTGTGAACCTTGCATATTATGAGAGAAAAGGCATTAGAATTACTCCAAAAAGCATTATTATTCATAAAAACATCATAAATAACAGTAGGAAATCATGATGCAAAATGGATGTATCAGCGACCCTCCTTCACGCTGCTCGGCCTCGTCGATCCAGGCAGGTAATCCACACCTGACCCCCACCCTCCTCCTCCTTCCACATCCCACATGCCCCGACCGCCGGCGCAACACCTTCCACCCAAATCACCTACCCCTCCCCCAAATAAGCACCGCCCTAAGCCATGGTGCATGCAGTATAGCCAGGAGCTCAAGGAGCATTTGTCAGCGGAGAAGCAAATCACTGCCGCACGCGCGGATGAGGTCGCGATGGCTGCCATTCGTGCCGAACCCCAGATCTTGGAGGAGCACCTCACCGTCGAGGCCACCATCGATGCCTCACGCGTGAACGCCGCGATGCGGTTGACTGCTTTAAATGACAGTTTGTGGCGTTTCCTCGAGGCCACCGTCGGTGCCTTCGACGAAAACTACGAGGTGTTTTCTCAGCGTGCCCATGCTTACCTCGACTCGAGAGGCAGCAGGTTGGTGCCTGGAGGGGCTCAAGCAACTCACCACTACGATGAGGGTACCCACGATGTGGAGGCCTTGCCCTCTTCCATGTCCTAGGAGCCAATCATCATCGATATCTCCGACGATGAGGAGTAGCTTGTCTTATTAGCTCACTATAAGGACCTATGTTCAGTTTGCTAGCTATGCCGGTTAAGCATGCTCAGTTTACCCGTTGCATGTGCTACTCCTACCTTTCCTTAACAAATTCTAGTGAATTGGCCTATCTACATTTACCATGCAATCAGTTGCTCTAGTGTATATGTTCTATATGTCGTGCAATGTGGTGCTCACTTATTAACTGTTTGGTTAGTTAGTTGTCATCTTCAGTTAACTGTTTGGTTCAATTCTACAAATGTGTTGTTCAATTCTTCTGGGTGCAATTTTGTATTGTCTTCCATGTGAGAAATAAATCGAATTTATCTTTACAAAATACATGAGAAACAAATACAATTGCTATATTTCCAAGTTGTCAAGCATGCTTGGTTTGGTTAACTGTCTGATCTTCTAGTATGTTATACATTGTGCAATGTGGTGTTCAGTTAACGTTTGGTTCATTTGTTGTGGTGTTTAGTTAACTGTTTGGTTCAATTCTGCAATGTGATGTTCAATTGTTGTGGGTGCATTCTATTATTGTATACCATGTGAGAAATAAATCGAATTTGGCTGTACTAAATACATGAGAAACAAATAAAATTGCTATATTTCCAAGTTGTTAAGCATGCTTGGTTTGGTTAACTGTCTGATCTTCTATTAGGAGTATGTTATATTGTGCAATGTGGTGCTCAGTTAATGTTTGGTTCATTTGTTGTGGTGTTTAGTTAACTGCTTGGTTCAATTCTGCAATGCGATGTCCAATTGTCATGGGTAGAATTTTGTATTGTTGTGCATGTGAGGAATAAATCGAATTTGGCTGCACTTAATACATGAGAAACATATACAATTGCTATATTTCCTAGTTCTTAATCATGCTTGGTTTGGATAAATGGGTTTTCCATTTGGCTTGAATTAATCTGATGAATCTGCAATGTGCTTATTTTTCATCAACATATTTTACTGATAGCATGCGAACACTCACTTAACCTGATCACTAACTACCTTATATGTGTTGCAGGGAAACAATGGGAAGCACTGAGGTTTATAATCAAGGTTTGCACATGCATGGTCCTTTGTCTAATAGCACATTACTGTGCAATTGCAGGAACCATTCTAATATTTAGGTTTTTAACAATTTGGTCTTGCACATGTAGGGCCTGCTGTCAGAGGTTTTGACCCACTGTTTGTCACTTTTTGCATATGGGGAAATGAGTTGTCCATGAATATCAGTCAAGTCAAGAAACTCAGAAAGATTGTTAGGATAAAGAAATTAGCGACAAAAAACAACAAGATCTTTGTCTGCACAATGACGAAGACATCAGTTCAATACAGGATGGTACTAACTATTATACCTTGCCTTTTTTATTCCTTTGCCCCATTTCCAATATAGAGAAGATATTTATGCACATCCTTGTTTTCAGGCCTTTCCAAAGCAGTTCACTGATGATTACCTCTCAAACCACCTGTATGGTCAGGAGGTGAGGAAGGTATTCATACAACACCCACGGTTCAATATTGAAGTGTTCCTGAAGAGGACGAAGGATGGACGGTCAATCATCCACAGGCACTGGCCTAAAGTTGCAAAGACCTTCAACATCAATGAAGGCTCAATATTCACCTTCCGCTTCAGCAATTTTCCAGATGAGATTCATCTGTCTATGTACCGTCTATGATGCTAATTTCGAAAGGTTATAGATGCTGCATGTGAAACTTGGTGCTGGTGCAATTGTGTAATGGGGTAGCTGAGTGCTGAAGCTATATGATGTTGTACTCTGATGTATTTCAATTATGAAATCCTGCTTCCTTAATATGAAAATGAAATATATTGTGTGCTTAATATGAAATGCCAATTAGATTAATAAATGGATAATTAATAATAGGACAATTAGCCTGCTAATGGCCAATTAGCCTGCTAATTGGGTTTTTCTATTGCAAACGGTTATTGAGAAAACACCGTGGGCTATGACCTCAGGCAACAAACACAGTTTCTAGGAATAAACCGTGTTGGATTAATGAACAATCACACATGACATCCTCTTGAAAATTGTTTGCGTTAGGCCACCTTGCACAAACGTTTACCACATAAATAGTGTGTGTGATGGATTGCCTTTGCCACACAATTTCTTCTACGCACCATGTGTGATGCATTCAATAACGCAAATGATAAAATTGTTAATATCGTCTGCAATGGCAACGCTATCACAAACGATTTAATGGGGAAATTTGTGTGTGATGTACCTGCGAACGGAAACGTTTTCCTTGGAGTGACTGTGTGGGATGTATATATGAACAGAAACGTACTTCTTGGATTAACTGTGTGGGATGTACATATTAACGGAAACTTATTCCTTGGATTGACTGTGTGGAATGTACATACGAACAGAAACGTTTAGCCAGGACTGACTGTGTGGGATGTACTTACGACCGGAAACGATTTGGCCTGTGTAATTGTATTTTTTATCACAACTGTATGTATAACCGTATTTGATTGCTCACCCGTCGCACACGACCTCATTTTGCCGAGCGTGTGTGCCAGGAGGGCCTATCCCCGATGGTTTCTGGGTCGTGTGGGAAGGACCCCCTATCGCAGTCACTCACTAGGCGATGGTTCAAAACGCCGTCGCGGAAAGGGGTTAAAACCCGTTTGTATAGCACCTCGTTGTACCAGTGATACCTCTACCAAACTGTGAAGGATCAAGACTAATGCAAAAAACAACCTATGACTAACATGCATAAATAGATGATGTGGCGGCATTGCATGCTGGAGTATATTGCAATTTATGGATTGCATGCATGACTAGCTTGGTTGCATGGCTAGGAAAGGCTAGAGAAAAATAAATAGATAATGTGTTTAGAGTGCACTCCACTAAATGGGAGCATGTAAATATCTTTAGAGTGCACTCCACTTTTTTGTTTTGAGACACTTAGGTGCACCGGATGTCGTGCCACGCTGCAAAATGTTAGAAAAAATCGGCTCCAATGTTTTAAAAATCTATTATTATCTTGAAACCAGCCACACCCGCCCCTCACCTCATCAAAACAGCCCGAGGAATATGTCTTCAGTGAAGCATAATTTATTTTTACTGATATATATATATCAAAACTAGAGTGTTTATATTTCAAGTTTGTGAACAAGTATTATTCTACTACTTTAGATCCATTGCAACGCATGGGCTGGCACATTGGTAGTAGTACGAACCAAATTCCGAGTTTGGCACGAGTTTGTACTGCGGGAGCACCACAAGGCCTGGCGTAACACTTACATTTCCCTCTCGGGGCCCACGGGACAGAGGTCCAGTGGCTTAGTGCACCTGCCTTTGAGTCAATGACATGTGGACCCTAAATGCGGCTGGCCCACATGTCATTCTCATAAAAGCAGAGAGCGGTGGGACCGAGAGGGGTGAGGTGCGGGTCGGGGGACATGTGGTGTCATGGGTTCGAGCGGCGTCGTGGGAATTGCGTGTGGCTGTGGTAGAAACTTAATGGTCGCCGCAGTTCATCTGGCCTGCATGTCATGCACACAAAGGCAGAGAACGCGGTGGGGCCGAGAGGGGTGAGGCTCATGTCGGGGGACGTGGTGCTGTCGGTTGGAGCGGCGTCGTGGGAGTCGCGTGTGGCAGTGGTAGAAACATGATAGTCGTCGTAGTTCAACTTCCATGGACAAGCTGTCATGTCTACTGTCACACGCATTGCATACCGCTCACTGCAAGGAGTAGTAGTAGAGAAAACTAGGCGGATAAATAGTTCATTATAGTCAAGCGGACCTATATAAATGTACACAGAGTACACTTGTTCCAAAGACATGCACACCAGTGAAATAGTTCATCTATATCAATGTACACAGAGAGGAAATATAATTTTTACAAGAGAGGAAATAGTTCATCCATCTATAATGCCCTGCTGCCCAGTGAAACTCACACGGGCATATAGTAGGGGAGGATATTTTATCCGCTCGTACGTCAAGGGATAATTCTCCCATCCAGATGACCTTAATCCCAGCGTCTCGTCACCCTTCTCAAGATTTGTTCCGAGCATAGAATTTGCTACATCAAACAGGGATGGTGTTTCTTTATCACAATCTTCTACAGAAATTCTGGTTTGTAGGTCAGCGATGTTTTTCATGTCAAGGTTGTTTGGTGGATGCCCCTTCATCTTCGAGGCACAGCTGAAGGACGACGACGCGTTGGATCTTCCCAGTGGCACGCTCCGTGTACTCTGCGTCGAGACCGACGACCTTCATCTCCACCTTTTGGAGGGAGTTGGATACATTGTTGATCCACTCCCGAACGACACTTGGGTGGTCGGTGACGGTGGCAACTATGCTCAACGAGCCTTCGACAAGGACATGTTTGACACTAAAAACCTGCATAGGGATCTCTTTCGCCATTTGGAATCGCTGGACCGGAGGGCTATGGTTTGGAGAATTAGGATTAAGATGGCTAGTCTAACTGAAGGAGATGATTATTTAAAGGGGATTCAGAATTACTCCAGGAGGATGTGAATCCAGTGGGGTTTGAATGCAAATGAAGGATAGGTGAAGAAGCCGAGGAAAATCGGTTCCCGATAGAGAAGTAAATGGGAGAAGTGGCATGCAGGCAGTTGATTAGATGGCTAGGTAGACCAACCTGCAAAACGAGAAGGCTATACATGTAGCCTACTGAGGAGTGGTCCGTGTCCGTGTACGTGCCCATCCTTCTATCGCTACATGTGCCACTGGTTAGTTCAGGTCACTCTTTCGAATCACCGTGGCGAAACATTTTATGATTCCCTTTTATTTCTGCACCCCTCCTAACAGGTGGGACCTACGCAAAACCCACTTGGGTGAACGAATAGATATACAAACATATCCATCTCTTTGCACACAAAAAAAGTGTCGTAGCTGGTTCGGATTGATATTGGTGCATGCCTGCGAGACACAACCTTTTCTATTTAAGGAATATGCGGTTATCCTAAAAAAAAGAAAAGCCCTTCTTCGTGCTTCCGCATGCATGAGAATTTGGTTTTGCTCTCAATATGGATGCTACCTGGAGGATGAAGTGAACCCAGAGGCATGCTAGCACGGGAGACCTATTTCCGCTATACAATACTACTCTGTATGTTACTACTAGTAGTAGTACAACTGTGGTATAGTCGATGGTCAAAATAATATTCATCCGGTCCTCACAGTGAAGTGACAAGACCCTGCGCCCGAGGTGACACTAGTCCAGGCGGCATGTTCGGGTTACCAAAGTCAGCCTCACCTTGTGCACTGTGTAGTCACTGTCACCGCCGCTGTATAGCATGCCTCGCCTTGTCTCCCTCTCCCCTAGCACCACTCCATCTCCATCTCCATCTCGCCGGAGATCCTGAGGTCACTCTTCATCATCTCACTGTGCACCCGCGTACCCTCGCCTTGCTCATCTCCCCTAGTACCACTATTCCCTCGCTAGCCGCTCTAGCACGGAGAGCCTTCTCCCCGTAAATCAAGCCCCCAAAAACCCCACCTTCCAAACTCCACCATGGCCGAACGCGAACCGCGCAGCATCCATATGAGCCGCGATTGGAGCAATCTCCCCAGTGACATCCTCGACCTCTGTTGTTCATGTATGGATATGTTGAGCACCGTGCGGCTGGCTACATGCTCGAGGGACATGCACGCGGCCATCGTCGAAGCGAGGCCTGATACGTCTCCAACGTATCTATAATTTATGAAGTATTCATGCTACTATATTATCATTCTTGGATGTTTTACAATCATTTTATAGCAACTTTATATCATTTTTTGGGACTAACTTATTGACATAGTGCCCAGTGCCAGTTGCTGTTTTTTTGCTTGTTTTTTACATCACAGAAAATCAATACCAAACGGAGTCCAAACGCAGTGAAACTTTTTGTGGATTTTTTTATGGACCAGAAGATATCCAATGGGCCAGAGCAGCACCTAGGGGGTGCCCTGAGGGGGGCACAACCCACCAGGGCGCGCCTGGGCCCCCAGGCATGCCCCGGTGGGTTGTGCCCACCTCAGTGGCCTCCCGCACCGCCTCTTCGCCCTATAAATTGCAAAATTTTCCAAAAACCCTCGCGGAGACCCTAGATCAGAAGTTCCGCCACCGCAAGCCTCTGTAGCCACGAAAGACCAATCTAGACCCCGTTCCGGCACTCTGCCAGAGGGGGAAATCATCACCGGTGGCCACCATGATGAGGAGGGAGTAGTCCATCCTCGGGGCTGAGGTTTTGTACCAGTAGCTATGTGTTTAATCTCTCTCGCTCTCTCGTGTTCTTGAGATGCACAATCTTGATGTATCGCGGGCTTTTTTTAATATAGTCGGATCATATGGTGTTTTCCCCTCTCTATCTTGTTGTGATGAATTGAGTTTTCCCTTTGAAATTTCGTTTTATCGGATTGAATACTTTTATGGATTTGAGAGCACTTGATATATGTCTTGCATATGAATACCTATGGTGACAATGGGGTATTATATTGATTCACTTGATATATGTTTTGGGACTCAACTCGCGGATTCCCGAGGTGACATTGGGGTAATCTATGCATAGGGGTTGATGCACGTTCTTGTCTTTGTTTCTCTGGTAGAAATCTTGGGGCACTCTTTGAGGTTCATTGTGTTGGATTGAGAATTACGAATCTGAATTTGCTTTGGTGTTATTTTAGTACGAACTCTTGGATAGATCGATCGGAAAGAATAGCTTTGAGGTGGTTTCGTACCCTACAAACAATTTATTCTTATGTTCTCTGCTAGATAGGAACTTTGGAGCGATTCTTCATCGCACGTTGAGGGATGGTTATATGATCCAATTATATTAGCATTGTTGAGAGATTGCACTAGCGAAAGTACGGACCCTAGGCCTTGTTTTCAAGCATTGCAATACCGTTTGTGCTCAATTTTGTCACTTGCTACCTTGCTGTTTTTTATTTATTCAGATTATAAAAATATATTTCTACCATCCATATTACACTTTTATCACCATCTCTTCGCCAAACTAGTGCACCTATACAATTTGCCATTGTATTGGTTGTGTTGGGGACATAAGAGATTTCTTGTATTTGGTTGCAGGGTTGTTTGAGAGAGACCATCTTCATCCTACGCCTCCCACGGATTGATAAACCTTAGGTCATCCACTTGAGGGAAAATTGCTACTGTCCTACAAAACTCTGCGCTTGGAGGCCCAACACGAGTCTACAAGAATAAAGTTGCGTAGTAGACATCAAGCTCTTTTCTGGCGCCGTTGCCGGGGAGGTGAGTGCTTGAAGGTATATCTTTAGATCTTGCAATTGAATCTTTTAGTTTCTTGTTTTATCACTAGTTTGGTTTATAAAAAGAAAACTACAAAAAAAAGGAATTGAGGTTGCATCATATTGTTCATCTTTATAATGTCTTTCATGAAAATGATGGAGATGAAAATTGTGCTCAATTGATAGAAGAAGAATTCTATAAAATGTTTGACAAAAAATCTTTGAATGATGAGCATGATTGCAATGTTGTTGGTATGAATTCTTTGAATATCCATGATGCTAATGATATGCAAAGCTACAAGCTTGGGGATGCTATGTTTGATGAAGATGATATTTTTAGTCCCCCAAGTTTTGATGTGCAAATTTGTTATAATGGTAGCATGCCTCCTATTTATGATGATTATATTGATGAAAGTGGGTTTGGAAGAGTGTCAACTCTAGGTACTAATGATCCCACTATTTTGGAGGGTGTTGAATCTTATTGTGATAATTATGAAAGTGGATTTAGAGAGGTCATGACTTTATTTAGTGATGAATCCACTATTTTGGAAGAGGTTTCAATTGTTATGACAACAAAGTTGCTATCTATGATGATTATGGTGATGACATGTATGCTATAAAGAATAATGATAACCATGAAACTTGTCATCATGATTTTAATTTTCAATCCCATGATAGTTATTTTGTTGAGTTTGCTCCCACTACTATTCATGAGAATAAATTTGCTTATGTGGAGAATAATAAAATTTCTATGCTTGTGGATCATGAAAAGAATGCTTTATGTGATAGTTATATTGTTGAATTCATTCATGATGCTACTGAAAATTATTATGAGAGAGGAACATATGCATCTACATATCTCAATAATATCAAGTTTCCTCTCTATGTGTTGAAATTTTCGAAGTTATGCATGTTTTGCCTTCCTATGCTAGTTGATTCTTGTTCCCATAATTTGTTTGCTCACAAAATCCCTATTCATAGGAAGTGGGTTAGGCTTAAATGTTCTAGTCTTATGCTTCATGATGCTCTCTTTGTGTTTCAATTCTTTACTTTTGTGCGAGCATCATTGAAATCATCATGCCTAGCTAAAAAAGCATTAAAGAAAAGAGCTTGTTGGGAGACAACCCAACATTTACCCCTACTGTTTTTGTGTGTTCACATGATTAGGCTACTGTAGTAATCATGTTTCACAGCTTTTGTTTCAATAAAGTATCAAGTAAAGCATTTGGGATAGTGTGGATGATAGTTGACTTGATTCTATGCAAAAACAGAAACTTTTGCGTCCAGTACAGAAATTCCTGTCTTTTACTGGAACATGTAAAAATTCTGAATTTTTTAAAGGTGATAGATATAAAAATTCTCTACGTTGTCCTAATTTTTCAGAACTTTTGGAGTAGCAGAAGTTTGGTTGGAGTACATATTATTATAGACTGTTCTGCTTTTGACAGATTCTGTTTTCAATGCATAATTTGCTTGTTTTCTAGTTTCTATGGCTTATATTGCTTAATATAAATTATGGAAATGATGAGGTACAGTAGGCATTGTGTGATAACAATTATGAATATTATCTTGACAGTACCAAAGTGAATGATTTGTATTTATCATACTAACCCATCTCACGAAGTTCCGTTAAGTGTTGTGTGATTGAAGTTTTCAAGTTTTGGGTGAGATGTCGATATGAGGAGAATAAGGAGTGACAAGACCCTAAGCTTGGGGATTACCAAGGCACCCCAAGGTAATATTCAAGGAAGATCCAAGCAACTAAGCTTGGGAATGCCCCGGAAGGCATCCCCTCTTTCGTCTCCAACATTATCGGTAACCTCACTTGGAGCTACATTTTTATTCATCACATGATATGTGTTTTGCTTGGAGCATCATTTTCTTGTCAGGATTTGCTTTCTGTTATTTATAATAATGTTTTGCATCTTTCTTTTCAATAAAAATGTCAAGGATAGCCTTTACCATGCTTATTTTGCAAGTATATGAGTTGCTGTTTCAAAACGGAAAGTTTATCGATGTTGCAAAAATTCCCGAGAAAAGTCAGAATGTGATAAAATTTTGAAACTTTTTGTACAATAATCTCTGATAAATTTTCTACAGTGTGGTAAATTTTCATAATTTTTGGAGTTAAAGAAGTATTGATACTCTTGCATTATTTACAGACTGTACTGTTTTGGTAGATTGCTGTTATGTTTGCATTGTTTGCATATGTTTGCTTGTTTAATGATTCTATTTGAGGATATGAGTATTAAATATGCAGAGGCATTTAGTATGCAATGTTGAATAATAATTTTTGTGATTTGCTACAGTAGAGAATGATAAGGTTTTTTGCATTGGTTTATACTAACTTATCTCACGAGTTCTTGTTGAGTTTTGTGTGTATGAAGTTGTTAAGATTTAGGGAAACCGTGATATAAAAGGAATTAAGGAGACGCAAAAGCTCAAGCTTGGGGATGACCAAGGCATCCAAAGATAATATTTCAAGAAGTCTCAAGCATCTAAGCTTGGGGATGCCCCGGTAGGCATCCCACCTTTCTTCATCAACAATTATCGGTTAGTATTGGTTGATCCTAAGTTTTTGCTTCTTCACTTGAGTTGTGCTATTTTTGGAATGTCATTTTGTTTTGTTTTACTTGCTGTTTTAATAAAAATACTTAGATCTGAAAGTTTTTAAATGAGAGAGAGTCCTCAATTAGCTACCGCTTTACTTAACTACTCGCTTGATCTTCACTTATATCTTTTTGGAGTAGTTTGTCATTTACTCTCGTGCTTCACTTATATCCGATGAGTAAATTGTTGAATGAATTGAATATCATGAAGTTGAAATTATATGTTCAGATCATGCCTAGTGGAAGCTTCACATTGGGTTTAGAAAGTGAAATCTTTTGAAGCTTGACAATCACAATATTGGTCATACAAGCAATTCATGAATGATTACTATAAGGAAGAGAACTTTCACATGCAAATACACTATCTTGGAAATATTTTGTGATTGTGAGCCCCCATCAAAATATTATATGCCAAAATTGTTGACGTTGGACAAGGAAGACAACATAATGATTTATGTTTGTTCATATTCACATAGAAGTTATATTGTCATAGATCCTTCAACATGTGGTTCTTGCCCCCCATCTTTGCTAGCCAAAAATTCCGCACCAAGTAGAGATACTACTTGTGCATCCAAAAACCCTTAAACCCAAATCTTATTTCCAAGAGTCCACCATACCTACCTAAGGATTGAGTAAGATCCTTCAAGTAAGTTGTCATCGGTGCAATAAGGCAATAAAAATTGCTTCTAAAAGTGTTAGGTCATTTAGTGTAAGAGAAAATTGAGCGTTGTACGAACTTGTGATGGCAAAGAATAAAAGCGACAGACTGCATAATAAAGGTTGCTATCATAAGGGGCAATAAAACGTGATGTTCTTTTGCACTAAGGGATTGAGCATACAAACAAAAAGCGCATGGCAACCTCTGCTTCCCTCTGCGAAGGGCCTACCTTTTACTTTTATGTATTTACTTTCATGCAAGAGTCAAAGTTTTTCTCTCTATTCCTTTTTAGTTTTCTCTTTTGGCAAGCATCATGTGGTGAGGAAAGATCTAGGCACATATATCCAGTTGGATATGGGTAGCATGAGTTATTATTGTTGACATCACCCTTGAGGTGAATATGTTGGGAGGCGAAATTATAAGCCCCTATCTTTCTATGTGTCCGGTTGAAATGTTTTGCTCATGTGTATGCAATGAGTGTTAGCAATCATAGAAGACTATATGATGGTTGGGTATGTGGAGCTCTTACGTAGACTCTGTTGAATAAGTTGAATTGCAATTGTTTGGTGACTAAGAATATAGGTTGTTGAGTTCAAGAGAATTCATTGTTTGAACCTTAACATGTGAGTTGGTTGCTACTTTAACATGAGAAGTTTTATAAGAAAGAGTTGCTGTTATGATGCTAGGAAAAGTGATTGAAATTACTATTGATCAAACTTATGCACTTTGCTAGCATTCACCCTTCATAAATTATTTCTTTTATCATTTACCTACTCGAGGACGAGTAGGAATTAAGCTTGGGGATGCTGATACGTCTCCAACGTATCTAGGCCTGAACTTTTCAAGACACCCTGCTTGCTGCTATCTGGTCTAGAGAGATTTGCTCACCATGATACGGAGGAGTACATGATTCCCCTCGACTTCAATCCAACCTCCATTAGCCGAAACTTCTTTGCAGGTATGTAGTGGGTCACGGTACATCATTTCCCTCGACTTCGATCATATCACCATCGCCCAAAACTTCTTGGCAGGTATGTATTGGGTCGGCATGAACTCCCACTAGATGGCTTCCGTCAGAGAAGACGGGAAAAAGTTGGTGCTCGTGAACTTCCACACCTCCCATGAGATTATCCTTCCTCCGTTGGAGTATGTAGGGTTTTACCGTCGCGGTCCAAGTCATCTAGATTACCATGTCAGTTGGACGGACCTTGTTTTGCAGAAGATTGTAATCTGCCAAGTGCCCACACGATATGTAGATTACGTAGACTTCAAGCTAATTGCCTTGTTCGACCGTGGACTCGCCTATCTTTCCGCCGGTGCCTTCTTTAGCTAGAGAGGACTCACCTCATAGTGGATCGTCAAAGCTGATACACACTTCTGTGATGCTATTGAGCACAATGGCATCATCTACGCGATCGACAAAGCAGATGGCACCACGTATTGCTGGGACGGCGCGTGTAAGTTGTTTTCATCTAATTTTAATGATAATGCAATGACACTATTTGAACTTTTTGTGATGATTGGCATATCCATGTTTGAGCAGAATTTTAGTAGAACTATGGCAATGTATTAGAGACGCCGTAAATCAGCTATATTTGGAATGAGTTAATTCATGCGATTGTGACCATGTCATTACATCCAATTTGTACCCTTGAATAATCAAACGGTTAGGAAGATATGGATATTCTCCTTACTTTATAGTAATCTATATACTACTAAATATGAGTGTGTATCAATAGCCATGTTACTTTCCTCATTTTCATGATGTAGAAACATGCATCACACTATTGGTTTCATCTAACCATACATTAGGGAAGTAAATGTGCATATGGAGAAATCTATATTTGGAAGTAGTGAATTCCTGTAATGCTTACCATGTGTACATACCTATATCGCCCTTCAACAATCAATGGCTAGAATAAAATCCTCACAAGAATTTTTCTTAGAGAACATGAGTATATAACAATGCATGGTGTGTTAGTTTCCTTGAAGAATTTATTTGTGAGGACAGAACATGATTACATAACATGCATGTTGTGGTAGTTTCCTTGAAGAATTTATTTGTGAGGATAGAACATGAATACATAACATGCATGGCATGGTAGTTTCCTGTGAAGAATCGATTGTGAGATAACATGAGTATAACCATGCATGGCACTTCTATATTTTCAAACCCAGTATACATTTCCCTGTATTTTCCTCTCAGTTCCAATAGGGACAGATCAATGTTGTTTCTTGCATTATCCTACTCATACTCTGAACAATGTTGTTTCCGCGCACCCGCCTTCGTCTTCCTACTCCTTTTGCAAGAGTGATGGAGGTAGAGCAGCCGCCAGGATTGAGGCTGCATATGAGGGGCTGCTGTAATGGCAACATGCGGGCGGACGTAGAGTTCCCCGAGCCTCATGTCATGCTTCTCTGGCGTGGCTGGAAAACCTTTGCTCATGCCCACAGCTTGGCAGCGGGGCATGTTCTCCATTTCAAGCTAATGGAGGCCAATCTGCTCTCCATCAAGGTATTCGGGCATTCGGGTGCTCGGTCAGGGTGTTGCGCAGAGAGCTCGATCGATGATGAAAGCTCCTCCTCAAGCAACAGTGATGAAGAGAATAGTGACGGTGATGACGACGGCACCGAGCAGGAGGACGATGGCTCGGACTCCAGCTAAGCGTCAGCCGCACCATCACCGTCAGCAAGGCGCCGGCAGCACCATCATCTGCACCTAGGTCTTCTTCCCCCGGCAGAGCGATTTGCCGAGGTGTTGGGCGTGGATGTCTCTGCCTCCTCCAGCTGGTCCCCGACAGGCTTCCTCGTGGACTCCGGCTTCATCTTTCCTGCCGGCGACCCTCCTGCCATGTTCCACTGGTCCTGGCGGTGGTGACCAGGGCATCGCCTAGCCGCTCTCTCCGTCCGTCGTCTTCGCCCCCGCCCCTCCCGATCTTGTCAGACTGCGTCCCGCGGGCCCTGACGGGGTCAGGCTGGGCTTCTGCCCAGGCACTCCTTTTGCCCTCTTCACCTCCCACTGCAGCTCCTAGGGGTAGAGGGACAAGATAGGCATTACGGGGCACTTATCTTTTTTTAAGTATAAAACATGTAGGCATTTGCCAAACTTTAGTCTTAAATATGTAATCTTTTCCATCCATATTTGTACTCTGTAAGGCTTGTGTCGGGGTACACAAACAGGGGCGTATGTTTCCCCTGACTTGTGCACGGACAATAGGCCTCCAACCCGGCAGCACCAAGCATTCAAGGCAGAACCCAGCCAGGGAGACAGCCCTTTGAAGAATCAGGGGGCGGATCAAGAAGACCAAGACAATCCAAGAGAACAAGATATCACTAAGGGAAAGCCTCCTTTACCAGGCAGGCGATCCTGGTTAGGTCAAGACCACCCTAAAGACAAGTCCCAAGATTTCCCCGGTAGGCTTGCTGGGGCCGCTGGCAGCCTACATCCCCACCAAGACTCCACCGCTCCACCGCATCGTAACGTAAGTCATCCATCGGTGCGGTGTCGAGCCCCCAGATAGCTAAGTGGCTGTCATTTGGCACGTGGCAGCCATTTAGAAGGAAGATCACCTCTATATGACACCCGTCTATAGGCATGTCAGGCAGACAGGTGGAAGACGACTAAGCGGTGCGGCAGGCCAGCCGGGCCGCATCCATAGCGTGACACCTACCAGTGCATTTAATGCACTTTGTCCTAACTGCCAGAGTTAGGTATGATAGCACTGTTAGCTATCTAATCACTGGATAATGACTATTTTGCCATTGTGGTAACCCCTTAGCCTATAAAAGGAGGACCGTCGCAACCTTAGAAAGGATTCGGACCCTCGTGTACTCATACACGCGTAGCTGCTCTCCCCAAGGCGACCTAGCTGGGCTTGAGCGCCGCGCGTTCTTCATGGTCCCTCCATCAATCCACCAAACCAGGAGTAGGGTTTTACGCTTCTCAGTGGCCCGAACCTGGGTAAAAACCACCAGTGTCATCACTGCCATGCTGTTCCATGGCCTCTGCTCTTTGTGCAATGTGACCTCCCCCCTGTCGAACCACAAAGGGGCTGATGGCCCCATAGGTGGCCGTGTCCTACCACGACATCTTTGGCGCGCCAGGTAGGGGGACGCTTGTGTGAACTCGAGGTCATGAATAGCGCGTCAAGCTACACCAGCGTCAGCATTGACGCTCGCATCATCAGCGGTTCCTGAGGAGAGAGGCGACACCGCTCCCTCGCTTCGCCTTGCCCGGGCCCTGCCGCCCGTGCCCACCGCAACCACGGCGGCGGTGGAAACGGGAGGTGGTGGCGGTGCGACGGTCCTGAGCCACTCAAGTGGCGTGGCCACCACACTGCCCCTATCCGAAGGAGAAAAGCGAGGCACGCAGCGACGCTGTCCTCCTGGCGGGTTCCCGCCAAGCATGCCAGGTGACTGAGAGAATCACTAAGGCAAGCGGAAAGCATGGTATATGGCCTCCTCCTCCTCCACTTTCGCTCGTCGACGATCGAGCCGCACATGGGGCAGCATCTTCAACGTCGATAAGCCCACGCGGAACTCGGTTCAACATTTACCCCGCCAAGGGAAAATCCTGAGTGAAGCGTTGGTGCAAATCCGTTGGTTGACGCCCCGGCAAGCACGCTCCTGTAGGGCTGTCCGCGCCAGCGTGACCTTATGCCTAGAACCGTGATATCGTCAATAGCGAAAGGGAGAGGAGAGAGGAGACGATCCTTTCTTTTTCACTATGCATTGTCACCTGCAGGCGTTTGATTATCCCCTCTGACCCTTGCCAGGGGCGGACATGCAACTCATAAACTGCCAAGTTTCCCTCTTGCGCGCATTTTTCCGTGTTGATTCTACAGACTTAAGTAGATACGAGAATGCTATCCTCTCGAGGTATGCAAACTTGATGAACGACCGTGGCTAAGGAAGGAGGGAAACGTGCACGAAAGATAAGTCCACATGTTCACTGATTCTTTTTCCAAAGTTCGCATTTGCTTATCCCTTGGATAACCAGGGTGTTTCGTATGGAGAAATCTTTCGTGTGATGGAACCTTGCCGGATTTATCTGCACCCCCGCTCTGTATCGAGCCTGCTCAATAGAATGGTGGCTGCGTTAAAGACTCCTGAGGAAAAACCTGCCGGGGCATGTCCTCGCCAACTGAATGCTAAGGACCCGCTCCTCACAGCAATCGAGGCAGCATGCTACTGGCGGGCAACCAAAACGCACAAAAAGAAGCCAACCATACGAACATCCATGGGTGAAACGCGAGAGGGATAGCATGCGCTTAAGCTTAATTAAACATCAGCTCGACAAGAGCAAAAGCAAATATAGTACGGGGCCTAAACACGAGACATGCATTATGTTTTGTTACAGGGCACCACGGCAACAAGAATGGTTCATGGCTGTGCTCGGCGGTCTTCTGGGACCCTGGGAACGGAGAGAACCTTGTCAGCGAAAGGGCTAGCCTTCTCCTCGGTAGCAGAAATGACGACACCTACCGGCAGCCTCCTGAAGCCATCCGCAAGGTTGAGGTCCGGATGGCGGAAGGCGAGGTTGTTCAAGACCATGAAGAGGGCATCGCGGGCGAGCTTTCGGGACTCATGGGCGAAACATGCGTCCCTCTCGTCCTCATACGGCTTCAACCCTTCAAGCAACCCCTCGAAGAAGAGAGATATCTTGACACTGGGAACCTCATGTTGACCCACATAGAAAGCCCAGCTCTTCATTTTCATTGTTGCGATGTGGGCAGAAAGGCGCTCGGTGATATCCACCAAATTCTTGATCCAGAGGCTGCGCTGCCCAACTTGGTTCGCCAGCTTGTCCTCTGCATCTTTTTGGTGGATCCTTGTGTTATCCAGGTCCTTCATCAGTTGCTTCTCACGGACGTCGGCAGACTCGATCCTGCTCTCTAGAGTGCCGAGTCGTGCCTTCATATCAGTGATGACGTGGTTGGCAGTGTTAAGGTCCTAGCTCTTGGATGAAAGCTGCGATTGGACCTCTCTCCGGAGAACCTCTACCTTCTGCACTTCCTCCTTGAGAGCCGTAGTTTCCTTGGCACTCCCGGCAAGCTCCTCTGCCAGTTTAGCCACCTATTGGTCAAGGTGAGACTTGGCGGCGGACGCAGCGGCAAGGTCATCAGCAATCTTCTTCAGCTGGGCAACAGAGTCGAGGGTGAGCGTGTCAAGGGCCACCTTGTGCTTGTCCTCCAGATCCTTGGTGCGCTGCTGGACAAGGGCCTCCAGTTCTTCATCCTTGCTGCGGAGAGTGGCCTCGAGGTTTTCTTCCCGGGAACAGATGTCCTTCTCTTTGGCGTTCAGAAGCACTGCGCGCTCCGCCAAACGAGCTTCCCGAGCGGCGACGTCCTCCTTGGCCATAGTGATCACCTCCTGTTACTGCACAAGGATTTGGAACTGCTTGCCATGCCACTCGTGTAGTTCATTGCCCTTGTTCCTCAGTTTTGATCCATGAGGTTGGCGAAGTTGCGTTGCTCCTTAAGTGCCAGCCACTTCTGGTTGTACCTGTTTTGCATCTCCTTGATGCATGTTGCCACGGACTCCAGAAAAGACAGGTCCAAGACTGCGCTGACTGAGTCATCTGCCTCTTCAGCTCGCTGGGACAATGGTGCCATGATGCGCTGGATCTCTTCATCGAGGTCGACGCTTACTGCCGCGGACGAGCCGGGGGCTCCAAGTCCAGGTTGGGCGAGAACCAATGCCAGATTGCTCGAAGATAACTGCGGAGCCACCACCGAGGTGCGAAACTGGGGAGGAGGGCTCATAGTTTGAAGGGGGGCCTTCTCTTCAACCACCACCTCCAATCCTAGCACGCTACCAGGGGTCTTCTCTGCCTCCTTTGGGACCTCTTGGATAGCCCCGGTAGTGTGCCTCTGGCCCTCTGCGGCAGCAATCCCGACAGCCTCTTCAGCAACATCTTTTCTTATGCTGGCCACCTCTTCCAACAGCTCTGGCTCCTCGACCAATGGGACTGCAAGCGAGATCAGCAAGCAACAGCAAGGAAATAATATGCGTCAGAAAGCCAGAGACTTGAAGCAAAATAAAACGAGCAACAGAAGACAAAGAGCAAGCGAATTACCTGGAGATGTTTGCCGTGGAAGGGCATCGGCTTCCCTGGCGACACTAGTTGCCGGGACATAACCCTCGCCCCCTCCCTCGGTAGTCATGTCGTCAGCATGGGCCGATCCTTCCGCGGAGGCCTTTGCTGGGGATTTCTCGGCTTGGACATCGGGAAGGGTAAGCCCCTCCTAGGGAGCATCGCTCTGGACGAGCTCTCCCTCTCCCTTGGCAGAAGATGGGACTCGCTCTCCCATGCCTTCCCTGGCAGGGGAGGCCCGTCCCATGCCTTCGTGCCGGGGGCTAGGCTGGGGGCTTAGCGCTGGATCGTTCGCGCTACTTCCCGCCAAATCCACGCCCTCCGAGGGCCCCGACGACTCCACTTGCTTGGGTCATTTGGCCCAGTGGATGAGGGTCTCTTCTTCGTCTCTGTCAACAACAACAAGCAAGATTGGATCAGCAAAACCAGTGAGTGCATGATGCTTCGGCAAGGGAAGAAGGCGTTCTCCTTACTCTGAATCGAGGAGCATGGAGCCCAGTGCGAACTCCATGGGCGGTGGGGTCGCTCTGCTTCTCTTCAGGGTCGAGGTTATAGTGCTTCCCGGCAGCTTCGAGCCCTTTGGAAGAACTGGGGCTCTGGCAAGGATGAGCTGCGCGAGGAGCTCGAGCTGGATTGGGAGCTGGAATCAACCCCCGTGACTGCTTGCCGCTTGGCGGGAGGTCTTTGGCCTCAGAAAGGCGGGGGGAATGGCGTATCGCCATGTCCGGCCTATTGCCCTTAGAAGCGATCTTCTTCACCCTCTTGGTGACGGGCGCAGGGACAGGGGCCGCAGCTCCCCGGCTTGGCCGCCTGTGGGGACGCTGTTCCAAGTGTGGTTCGAGGGCTTTGTGGGCCCGCTGCAAGCCACTCCTCCTTGGGCTGCTCCACCTCCTCGGCCTCATCCACTTCCTGGGCTTCCGCTACCACAGCATATAAGGCTTCGATCCCGGCAGGCTCACACTCGGCAGGATCACCCTCGGCAGGCTCACCCTAGGCAATCTCCTCCATGGCGTGCCCCTCGCTCCTGCCATGAGAAGAGCCCTCATCTTCGGCCTCCTCCTCTTCCTCCTCCTCCTCCACTCTTCTGGGCTTTGCCTTCCCGGCAGCTCGAAGCACCTTGTCCTCCTCAATCCGCCTCCTTATAAACTCCGCCTCCACCTTGGAGGTGCGCTTGAACATGTTGCTCTCCACTCTAGAGGCCCTTTCCTCCAGATCGGAGACCCACTCGACCTCTGCATCAAGCTTTGGTAGTTGCCAATCAGCCGCAACCCCATAAGCATTGCAATCATGCATCCACTTCAAAATCTGGTCCCAAGCAGAATTGATATTCAGCGGGATGACCCTTGTCAGCAATATGAACGGCCCAAGGCTGCCAAACAGCTGTTCGCATAGCCAGGCATGGCCGTAAACCGACAAGTTGTTGGTGAGGCCTGGGTACAACACTACAAAAAAATACACTTCTGTGATGATACGTGTTTGTCACAGAAGGTCATGTTTTCTGTCATGCATGTACATCCATGACGATTTTATGACAGAATCAAGATAGTCATACCTGTGCTGTCGTAGAAGTGTTCCATGACAATACCAAAATTATCATCACGGAAGTGTTCACTTCCATGACAATAAATGACGCGTCATGGAAGTGCTTTCGTCAAGGGTGACCGACACGTGGCATCCATCGTAACGGGTCGCCGTTAAGCTATCAGGTCCGGTTTTGGATCCGATAACCCGTTAACAACCCAGACCAATGGGGATTTTCCACGTGTAAAATTCTCATTGGCCGAAGGAAACACGTGTTAGCTCGTCATTGGGTCAGATAGGCGCCTATGATATGTCGACACATGCGACGGCCCAACACTAGCCCATTTAGCTTACAAAGGCCGATCCGTTTGACTTGGTCAAAAGTTAGCAGGCCGGCCCATGAAAAGCCTGTTAACGGTCTGTTCGCATATAGCCCATTTTATGGCCCGGTAACTCATGGCCCGTTAGGGCCTTCCCGAAATCGGCCTAACAGCGTCATGTGGGCCGTCGAATATAACACCAGCCCGTTTCACTTTCGGCCCATGTATGGCCCACGACGTCTTTCGGCCCATATGAGGCCTTTCATATCTTTAGGCCCTTTAGTGGCCCACGGTGACTCTGGCCCATAATGAACAGTAAATTTCTTTGTACCCATTAACGGCCCATGATTCACATGGGCCGTTTCCAGCCCGTGTTAGCTTTCGGCCTACTGACGGCCCATACGTTCTTGGGCTCCTTTCCGGCCCTCGGTTACTTCCGGCCCATTACTGGCCTATTCCCCTAGTGGGCCAAATTTGGCCCGTGGTTAGAATCGGCCCGTTTGTGGCCTGTTAACCCGTTGCGCCGTTTCCAGCCCGTCCTATATTATGGCCCATTAACGACCCGTTATGCCTGTGACAGAATTAAGCCTTTGCTGTCTTCCCGCCTGTTAACGGCCCGTTACCGTGCTGGCCCAATACCAATTACGCCCGTTTACGGCCCATGTGGACCCATTTATCCGACGGCCCGAGGCCCACCGATTCTACGGCTCGTTGGAGGCCCATTTATCCGATGGCCCGTAGGAGGCCCATGGATCCTACGGCCTGTAGCAGGGTCAAGGTTACCACGGTCCGTATATGGCCCATGGTTGTGGCGGCCACTAGCAAACCAGGGAAAAAGAAGACTAGGAAATAAATAAGCCCGAAACTAACGCTAGGCTATTAAGGCGATTGCACAGATTACATCCACTAGGCATCAAAGTTCGCCACCAGTGCAAATATAGGGAACACCCTACACTATACAAAAATGGCTTGCTGTTTTCTTCAGCCGGTCGCTGCACGTTAAGAACAAATTTTGTATCGTAACAAAACAAATTACAACCATAAAACAAAGGGAAGGTTGGCATAAAAGTTAACAGTCTGGCAGATAAATGCACCACCAGAAGTTCAGAAGCCCAGTTCATTTGACCTAACTGTTAAGTTTTCATGCCGTACTGTCCGATGGAGCACCATAACCTTCGCCTTCATTTCTCCTAGGCTGTTGAACAACATAGCAAATGTCTGATAGTCTGGTTTCAAAACCATGCATATCTTGACAACATCAAACAATGGCTGTCCTTGTTTCACAAAGGGTCTCTGTTAGGGAATGGACTTGTGTCTGGAGCGCAGATATAACATTGTTTTGAGCTTGCATATCTTGATCATGAGGCAGTTTCGACGAGATTGCCTTAACAACCAACCCAGTATTACGTAGGAACGTGCTTTTGGCACTGTTAGTGGACAGGTACTGACCCACTGCAGCAAGAGGTGACATTCCGGTTATAGTTGCCTCGTCACCTTCAGAAGGTGGCGGTTCCACCATTTTTTCGATAGCTTGTTGAAAAGTTGAGTTTTTACATTAGTAGTACCAGAACAGAAGATATTAAGGAGGCAGCAAAACCAAACAAAATAGCTTTGGTCTATATACAGAACTTATTCTGGTGAACCCTTGTAAAATATTAGTTGTATTTTACTGCAAAGTACATAATAAAACCAGGTTCCAAACATATGACCATGTACCATGGCTAATGTATTGTCTATTTCTTCACATTGTATTGACAGCTAAGGATAAAGAGACAAAGTTTATAATATGGTAAGCATAGTATGACATTATTCATCTCACAAAACAACTGAGAACAGACAAACATGCAATTGTAACATTGTGTGGGCAAGTCCAGCACGGAACTAGATTACAGATCAAGACCAAAGGAACATCACTCCTCTCTTTTCAACCTTGTAAGGTGCAATAATACGCTAAGACAATTGTGTATAAAATTGAAAAGAGTAATAGACATTGGCTGCAAACCATGCAGTTCAATGCATGAGTCAGAGTAAATAGTAGTTAAAAGGCATGAGGATTAAGGACTTACAACAGCGGATTTGACTGGTGTAGTCATGTCCTTCGTCTTGCTGGTGTGATAGTCCTTGAAAATTTCCACAACATTTGGTTCAGGTACTTTTTGGTCCTTGCGGGCTTTCCTCTGCATTTGGAACAAGTCAATATAGATCTGGTAATATGGCACAGCGAAAAGAGTGAAACAGCAGCTAATTACAAGAGCCTCGCAGTGTGCAATATAGCTACGAGATCCTGTCGTCTGTTGGAATTTCACTTTCGTACGGTTGGTCTTGTTCTTTGAACAGTTCACCTACAAGAAGATAGATTTGTGAGGCACATGCGTAAATAGGAGTTCAACATGTGATCTGATGACATACATATAACGTACCTGATACTTTGGATCAGACCAGTGTTTAACGAGGCCTCTCCAGTCTTCATCCGATATATTTTCACCTGAAGATGTTTGGGCAAGTTCACTGTTAGCCTTGCCTTCAAAGTGAGTTTTCCTCAAGTTATACCGATACTGTCGCAGAGCAGACTTGAAAACATGGGTGCAAGCTTGTCTGGTTGCATCATCTTGGCTATGCAACTTGAACCTCATCTGTTGAAAATTATGGGAGTCTCATTATCAGCAACCTAGAAAGTATGAGACAGAGCAAGACAATATTACTAGTTTCCATACATAACCATACTTACAGATAAATGGTCGAGGAAGGTGTTGAGCTGGGTTTCATCTTTGTCATTCCTGTACTGAATCCATGTTGGGAGGATACGTGCATGACACCTAATGGAAACCGCTGCCTCTGATACTAACTTGGCTGAGTCTGTAGCATCACGTGGCTTTTTAAACCTGCCTCAAAATGGATCTCCATTCTTCCTCCTCTAGATTTAGTTAACCTATCGAGCATTATCCTTGATGTTTATTTCCTCTTGCGCCTAGGTGCTAGTCCAACAACGAACATAGGAAGTGTTAGTGTACATCAAACTGTGAGACTACATATAAAGAAGCATGCAACTGTAACTTGAGTCCAGCAACTACCTTCTTGCTGTTGAAGCTCACAAGGTTCATATGATCTTGCCAACTCATCTTATGTCAAGAGTGCTTCGGAAGTAGTATCAGGTGGCAAGGGAGCTTGGGAACGTGCTGCTAGCTGAGTTGACAAACGAGTAACTCGTGCAGCTGGTGGTACTGTGGAAGGTATTGCAACAACTAGGGTTGTCTCTGCTTGTTTAGTGCCAGCTATTACTTTCTGTTTGGCTTGTTTTGTAGCTCGTGTAGCACGGGATACCGCATTTGTACAATTTTCCGCTGGACTTTGACCTTCTATTGCACCATCAGTACTAGCAGAATCTGCATAATTCTTCCGCTTCCGATTCCGTGTGTCCTTAGTACTAACACCATCCCCTGTCATTCTGTGTTCCTTCCTCTTTCTCTGTGCCATGTTAAGTCAAGCCGACAAGAAAAATGAATAAAAATTCAGTTCTTCAAAACAAATTGATGCATGATACAGATGAACTGAACTTTGATGTTAGACAACCACATGATAGGAGGATGTAATATGTACAAAAAACAGGACGGCGTGAGATAATCAGAACTATGATGCGTAAACTAAGCAGAAGGCATTTCAATAAATTAGAAGCAATGCAATGGAAGGTAGACACCATATGAAAGATGCTACAAATATCGCTCTGCCAAGTTAACAGTGTCTCGTCATAACTGGCCTTTAAACAAATGTGAAGCAGTACAAGAAATAAATCATATGCAAGATGCAAACAACATCACACTACCAAGTTAAAGGTCTCTCATCATTAGTGACATTGCATATTCACAGCATTGCATATTCACAGCTTATGATGTGTAAACTAAGCAGAAGGATTTCAACAAATTAGAAGCAATGAAAGCTAGACACCATATGTAAGACGCAACGAATATCACTCTACCAAGTTAAAGTTGTCTCGTCATTAGTGCCATTTCAACTAATTAGTAGTACAAGCTAGAAAATAATGCGAGATGTGAACTATATCAGACTACCAAGTTAAACGTGTCTTGTGAAAAGTGATTGTTGCAGGTTACACAACAGTAGTACTTTGATGTAAGAACATGGTGTGATAGACAGATATTGTATGTTCTAGAAACAGGAACACGTGTCTTATTCACATGTATAATGTGTAAAGTAAGCAAATGTAATTCAACAAAATTAGAAGCAATACAAGCTAGACATCAAACATAACATGAGCCACATATAACAGTGCCATGTTAGAGGGAGCACCTGTGATGGTGCTCTAGGGGAGACGTGCTCATCATCAACACATCTACGTTGAGTGTCTATGCATTTGTTGTCTTGCAAATCTTTTTTGGGGGGGGGGGGTGGCGGAGTAGAATATGTAGAGGCCCTCCGTTTGGAAGAAGCACCTTTATCCACTGCGTTGCTAATTTCCTTCTGCTTTATTGATTTTGCATTGTCAAGTAAAACCGACAAGAAAAAGCAATAAAATTCACTCTTCAAAACTCATTCGTGCATGATACTGACAATCACTACTTTGATGTAAGGCAAACACATGATACGAGGATGGAATATGTACGAAAAACAGGACGGCATGGCATATTCACAACTATTTGTGTAAACTAAGCAGAAGTAATTTAATCAAATTACAAGCAATACAAGTGAGACACCGTATGCAACATGCAAGACAATATCACACTGCCAAGCTAGAGAAAGCACCTAGGATGCTGGTTTCGCCGGAAGACCGCCATCAGTCCCTGCCTTATTTTTTCCCTTCCTATTTCTTAATTGTATTGCCTTGTCAAGTCAAACCCACAAGAAAAATGATTAAAAATTCACTTTTCAGAACTCATTGATGCAGGATGCTGACGAGCACTACTTTAATGTAAGGCGACCGCATGATAGGACTATTGAATGTGTAAGAAAAAATGACAGCATTGCATATTCACAGCTATGATGTGTAAACTAAGTAGAAGACATTTCAACAACTTAGAAGCAATGAAAGCTAGACACCATATGAAAGCTGCAACGAATATCACTCCACCAAGTTAAAATTGTCTCATCATAAGTGCCATTTCCACAAATTAGAAGTAGTACAAGCTAGAAAAGAATGAGAGATGTAACCTATATCACACTCCCAAGTCAAACGTATCTTATGATAAGTGATTGTTGCAGGTTACACAACAGTAGTACTTTGATGTAAGAACATGGTGTGATAGACAGATATTGTATGTTCTAGAAATAGGAACATGTGTCTTATTCGCAAGTATAATGTGTAAAGTAAGCAGATGGAATTCAAAAAAATTAGAAGCAATACAAGCTAGACATCATACATAACATGCAACCACATATAATAGTGCCAAGTTAGAGGGAGCACCTGTGATGGTGCACTAGGGGAGACATGCTCATCATCAACACAGCTACGTTGAGTGTCTATGCATGTGTTGTCTTGCAAATCTTCTTGGCGGGGTGGCGGAGTAGAATCTGTAGAGGCCCTCCGTTTGGAAGGAGCACCTTTATCCACTGCCTTGCTAATTTCCTTCCGCTTCATTGATTTTGAATTGTCAAGTAAAACCGACAAGAAAAAGAAATAAAATTCACTCTTCAGAACTCATTCGTGCATGATACTGACAATCACTACTTTGATGTAAGGCAAACACATGATACCAGGATGGAATATGTACGAAAAACAGGATGGCATGGCATATTCACAACTATTTGTGTAAACTAAGCAGAAGCCATTTCAACAAATAAGATGCAATGCAAGCTAGACACCACATGAAAGATGCAACCAATATGACTCTGCCAAGTTAAAAGCGTCCCATCATAAATGGCGTTTCAACAAATTAGAAGCAGCGCATGCTATAAATCATATGAAAGATGCAACTAATATCACACTGCATATACTAAAGGTGTCTCGTCATATTGATTGATGCGGGATACAAAAAAACAATAGTTTTATGTAAGGACATGCTTAATAGACAGATGTACTATGTACTAAAAATAGGAAGGCATGTCACATTAACAGGTATAATGTATAAACTAAGTAGAATAGCACATGCAATTTAACCAGATTGGAAGAATTACAATCTAGACACCATATGCAACATGCAACCACATATCACGCTGCCAAGTTAGACCATGCACCTACGATGCTGGTGTAGGGGAAATGCGCTCATCAACTACAGAGCTACGTTCACTATCTTCATCTAGCTTTGCTGTTTCTTGAGAATCATGTGGGAAGGCTGACACCATATTCCTTAAAAGAGCGTATTTTCTCACAGTAACCCACTGGCGTTACTATCTCATCATAAGTGATTGATGAGGGATACACAAGAACATTAGTTTGATGTAAGAACATGGTTAATAGACAGATGTACTAGTATGTACCAAAAATAGGAAGGCATGTCATATTCAAAGGTATAATGTGTAAGCTAAGCAGATGCAATTTATCCAAATTGGAAGCAATACAAGCTAGACATCCAGCTGGAGTGGTGAGCATGATCATCGAGGACCTGAGAACCTGGTGGGAGGCGGGCTGCTTCGCCACCATCGTGGCTTTTTAGTTGGCTTCCAGGTGATGCCTGTCTGTGCTGGGCTTGTCACTGGCTCGGCCAGTGCCCTGACTAGCTATTTGTCTTCTGGTGCTCCCGGGATGGTGGTTCATGTAAAAAATATCTTTCCTTATCTTAATAAAGACCGACTTCAGCCTTTCGAATACCAGCTAGACACCATATGCAACATGCAACCACATATGACACCGCGAAGTTAAAGCAAGCACCTGGGATGGTGGTTCATGGCGAGCGAGATCATCAACTCTAGAGCTACATTTACCGTCTCCATCTGTTGAACATGCAACCTTTAAAGCGCCGACACGTGTCTTGCCTGCCCGCGAAGAAAGCAGGAGCGACTTCTCTCTTTTATTTCATGCTTCTGTCAAGGCAGAGTCTGAAATACCCATGCATAAAAACACAATAGTGAGATTATGGGTGAAGTCTGTGCAGAACTAGTGCACTGTAAAAGTAGCAGATAGCAGGTGGCTAAAAAATAAATGACAGGAGACATATGATAGCTCTACAACATTGCATGGCAAACAAAATTAGATTCTACTCCGTATGATTTTGTAATATATGAGCACAGGGATGGCTGGAAAATGCAGGTACTCCTCCAGCACACCACCACATGTGGTCCTATCAAAATAACAGTCCATTGAAAATAAATAGGTCAGTCGATTTTTTTATGAACCGTCCGATCTATAAGGAACGGGCAGATGGCCTTCGTCTACCTCCCGCCAGTCACTGTTGACGATCTTTCTCGAACCGCCAGCGACCACCGGCCCAGACCCCTGCCTCCGCCGCCCCGCCCTCCCCTCGACCTCAAACCACCGCCATGCTTGGCAGCGCCCCAGGCCATCCCTTTAATCCCGGCCGACCTCTAGATCGGGCGCCAGCAGCTCCTAGGCCCCACACACCCCTAAGATAAACACCGAGGCGCTGCTTCCCTGGCGTAATAGGCGGACCAGCGCCTGTTACGCCGGGGAATGCTTCCTTTAATTGGGAATCAACTGACCAGGAATTGAAATCCAGGGGGGCAACGGACCTCTAGCTAAGGTGAAATAGTATATGAGGAGAAACCTTGTGCATCGCAAGTTACTAGGAACATCCAGTATCAGGAAGAAGCGGTCAACTTGTCTTCTGTGGGATGAATACCGTGCAAGTAGACACGTAAGATTTGCACGAATAAGGGAAGAGGAGTACCATTTCCGGTTGCCAGTATTGTGTCCTCCAGATGTCGCGGCGATTTTCTTTTTCTTACCGGGGGAACCGATGTTTTGGAGGAGGGTGGAGCCTTGGACGAACCCAAGGCCAAATTGTTGACTATGTTGCGGTGGCCGTCTGTCAGCAGAGGGGAAGCAGATCCGAGGCGGTGAAGGACGACGTAGCGGGAACAGCTTCGGTGCGGTGGACGGTGGTGAAGTTGGAGCGGTAGCGGTGAGGCACAGGATGCGTGGTTGAACTGGCTCGGGTACGGCGCACTTCGGCGTCCTGGAGGCAGCTCGGCCTCGGCTTCAACTACTAGCCGTGGAGGGCATTGCAGTTGTGGTTGAGGTGGACGATGACGTCGGGGTATCGGCTCCAGCGTGATGGAGGAGGGCGGCGGTTGATGGGTGGGATGGGGTGGCGGACGGAGGATGCTGGGGTTTCGCGGCTAGTGGAGAGGTAGTTTTGGCGCCCATGGAGTACGAATGGGGAATCGGACGTGGGGGGGGGGGCGGTGGAGCTAGAGAGAACCATGTTTCGGTCTGGGACGCGCTTGTTTTTGTTTTTTTTTAACAGATGGGACGCACTTGTTTGAAATTTGGGGAAAGTACAAACTTTGCCCCCCTCTTAAATTCTGGACCTACTGTGGGTTGGGGGTAGGATGGTAATCCCAGGTGTCCCAAATAGTGGGCGGGAGCGATTTCGGCCGCGTGCATGTGTGCTTAGGCGGCCATTGTGTATGACTGTTTTTCGGAGGTGGTTGCGTGGCATCTAGATGAAGCTACAAACCTACCTTGGTTTAGATCTTTGGACGTCGGGCCGATAAGTTTCACGGGTCGGAGTTAGAAAAGTAATTTCCTTCTACCAAACATTCGTCTCACGCGGTTTCGGGCGAGTAGAGGCTCTTTTGGCCCTTCGTTCGAAATTTTGAAACAGAAGCATTCACATTTAGAGTACTCTTGAACTATGAGGATTGACCTAAATAGACAATGTTAAATTTTACCTTGTATGTTTTAAAACCTCATTCAATTATGCGCTTCTTTTTGAAATTTTGACACTTGAAAATCCTATAACTACGATTATTTTGGAATGGAGGAGGTAAATTTGAATCTATTTTGTACACGACTATATATGCTATTATGTACAAAAGCAGAGCAAAGATTGGTGCCCCCATAATTTAGGTATGATTTATAAATGCCATGATATCGAATTCAAATAATTGAATGGACTTCATGTTGAATTCAAATTTTTTAAACCACCTTAAGTTGAATTCAAATGTATGCTAGTTCATAGCTAGCTATTTATAATGTTCATTGTGTAACTTTTGTATGTATAATGTTCTTTACACACACAACATGAACTATACTCATGTTTATATTCGATTGCTAAAGCGATGCATTGTCTGGAGTTCAAAATACTAACTCTATGGATCAATTATGTCGAATAATAACATAGACATGCTCAAATTCGATAGAATATAGATGTCTGATGGATCAATGACCGTTCCTTACGTGAATTGCAAATATCATGATCCCATTCTAATATTTGGATACAAATTATATTTTTAATCAATGTGTACATCAGTCTTTTACGTGTAGTTTCACTCTCCATTGGTGGTCTCTCACACATGCTCACACACTCTCTCCCATGGTGGCTTTCTCACAGACATGCTCTCGATATAACCCTCCCTCCCTCTCGTAACCATTTACGACTGTTTTCACTAACCTTTATCACAAGCACTCTTCCTCTCACAAGCATACACACGCACAATCCCCATCGACCCTTTCTATATACATAGACCTGCCTACGTGTCTCCTGCACGCACATTATCTTTAGGCATGTCTCTCACGCATTGTCTCCACCTCTCTTCCTAATTGACGAGTATGATTCTAGCAGAGCATTCTGTAGGATGCCCCTTAAAGTTAGGTTGGATGAATAGTAATATCAGAGATAAGGGGTTGCCTTAGTCCGAGGACCTAGGGCTACAAATCCTAGCCGGCTTTGTCAGTGGACACAGAGTCCTTCACGACTCTGCTATCTTTGTCTTATACGACTAGTCCTCCATGGGTCTCCCTAAATGCGTCATGGGCCGACCAATGTGGCGCAGGACGGAACCGAACCAAGGGCCTCACCTCGGCCCACCGGACCTCACGCAGTGAAACACCCTCTGCCCCCAGGTCTCGTTATCTTCTCACACCCACACATACCAACACAGACACCACACGAAATATTTTCTCCTCGTGCCTCTATCCCCTCCCCCCTTGCATATACACACTCAAGGGCATCTCTCGCCGTGACATCATATTCATCTCTCTCTCTCTAGACCTCTCTCATTTCTCGTGCTATCTCTCCCACACCCCCCCCCCCCCCCGCTGGCCCCTCTATCCATGCCTCTCTTGAATACGTAATACACACACATACCTCTCTAGGCCCTGCCAAATACATCAACTACCCATTCACACATGTTACATCACGTACCCCATTGATCTAAAAAGCCCTCTCTTCACATTTATTTCGCATACAACATTCCTTTTGAATAAAACCACACAAAGTGTGGCCAAAAAATCATTTTAGAATTTCTACATGTATACAACATTACAAAGTTATATGGAGGAGTATGAACGTTAATTTGCATTGCATGGTGCCCACAATTATATTTATTCCGCACTGTGAATTTTTTATTTTTATACTATATATAAAGTTAGTCATAATAAAGAGAAACGAAGAGCATCTCTCTCTCCATCGCATACACCCCCTCTACGCCCCTTTCACATACGCACACAAACTATCTCCAGGTCCTCTAAAAGTACGCCCCCAGCACATTCACGCATGTTTCATATTTCTCTCGCGATATATACAGTGACGATCATTGTATTTGAAGCGAAAGCACGATACGTACATTGGACTTCAGAATCCACTCATTACGGTCACCATTTACGTTTTGTGGTTATTATACAGTCACGGGCTCACCGTACAGCTCTGTATTTGCTCAAGACACGACTAGTTGACCAGTTAAACGCTCCACGTGGCACCTCTAGTGTTGCATCACATTATCTCACTACCATTGGGTCCACCTGTCGGCGTGTATAAGAATGAAAACAAACGATAAAAAAAATATTGGACAGTGGTTCGAAGTCATGACCGCGGGCACAGCGGACAAGGTGGCCTTGTATTGGTATGCTGAGTCATCTGTTTTAACACACCGGAGCTGGTGTGGTGATTATACACACACGCATGCATGCACACGAACTGCATGCACGCAACACTCACACGAACACACGCAGCCACGCACACATGCAACACTCACACGTACACACACAGCCACGCACGCACGCAACACTCACACGCACACACGCACGCATGCATGCACACACCACATGACCAACACACACTCTCACGCTCAAGTTCTCAACCTACATGTGCATGCGCACACATCAGACCCTGACAGACACATACACAACCAGGTGGTTCCCCGCACGGGTTGGAGTCTTGTCGCGCCTGCGTAAATTTGTGTTTATCTGACCTTTTTCCTATGCGAATTGACAGGTGGGACCCACGAGGAACGTGGTCAATTTAACTAGTCAACATAGTGCCACGCAGACTATTTGGTCGGTCAACAAAGTGCAATCCGATGCTGAACGGTGAGCAAGTGACCGTATAATCACCGCAAAACGTATATAGTGACCGTAATGAGCGTATTATGAAGTCCGGTGACCGTATTACGCTTTTCGCTTGAAATACACTAACCGCCCGTGTATTTATCTCTTCTCTCGCTCTCTCTATGGAGCCGAGTAGGCCAACGTGCCATTGCCTAAATTGGCGCACGCCACCCCATTATTGCTGTACTGGTTTTGTAAGAGCGAACAAGCATTCACGTCTACTGCACAAACTGTAGATATGAGTTACAAATTCTATGAAGACGAATACAAATATTTGAATCCATTTTATGCCCAATTTCTCTCTGTAGGCCCTCCAAAAGTACATCTCTGCATGTTCTCGCATGTTACATCTAACAACTATGCAATACAGCACTACTACTACACTCTAACACAATACATCATATGTGTTTTTAGTTTTACTAGATCTCATATTGTTACTTAATTATTCAGTTTGCATACATTAAAATTGCCTTTGAAATGTATGGCTAGTATCATCTACCACGCGGGAAAAATCCCGCCCTTGCCTGTTTAATCGGGTTTGTATCGATGGATCGTGCGAAACAGCAAAACTATAGTAGTACTGTAGTACAAGTAACAGTTCACTAGGCTGCCGTGTCGTGTACTCCTCCGTCGTAAGAGTGGAGCGCTCACTTTCATAAATGTTCTAGTCCCTTTCGCCAACATGTGGGACATCAAGCAACCAGGTCCACGTGCCATACCGAAATAACAGTGCAGAGCAGCAGGGGTGAAGCACCCCAGTCATGGTGCCGGCGTAGTAATGAGCAATGAGGCGTCAAATCACAAAGCTGCACCTTTTCCGCAGTTAAGTTGGAGGGACGAAGTAATAATGTTAAAAAAAATAAGTTGGCGGGACGAAACAACCATCATTTAACTCGTTGCTGAATCCGCTTCTCCCTCATCTTCTTCAAGTTAACCATGTGTTGCTTCTGCCGTTGTTCTGCCTCATGTGGGACGCGGATCGGCTTGGTAAAGCATTGACATGTGGGACCGCATGTTAGCAAACCGCCAGGCCAACGTCCTCTAAAAATAAGAAACCTCCCCCACCATCCGCGCGATAAAATCACCTCCTTTTTAGTAATCTTGATACTATAATTTTTTAGATCAATATAATCGAGATTTGTATAGATAGCACACACGAGCAAAACCAAGTGGTATGGTTAAGGGCATCCACAATGTGTAGCCAAATGTGAAAATAGCTTTTGGCATCGATGGGAACCATTGTGGACGGTGCTGCCAAAGCCAAAAAGATGGAACTGAAGCTCCCTAATTGATTGATTGAAGGAATAGAAAAATACACCTCTCTCCTCTTTCTCCCGTGCTTGGACGCATGTACAGTATAGAGCACAGAGTCTACTCCCCTGTCCCTTCTATCAAAAATCACAAAGCAGTGAGTCGTCAAATCACAAAGCACGTACGAAGCAACCATCATTTCACTCTTCGCTGACTCCGCTTCTCCATCGTCTTCTTCGAGAAACCACCTTACCGCACTAAGCTGGACGGACGACGCTATTGTGTAGTACTAGTACATTTACGCGTCCTTTGGTTCAACGGACTTCCTGGATGCAAATAAGGCGGTTGTCTCGGCTTGCAGGCGGCACTTGCGAATGATTTACCGTGGTCTCCCTCAATGGTGTTCTCCGTCGAATGCACTTCGCCAAACCACAACATTTGAGATATCGTCGACGTCACCGCAATGGGGAAGGAAGTCAAATAGTTACTACCTCCATTTTTTTGTACACAAGGCCAGTATATCAAAATTATAATTTGCAGAAGGCCACTAACACAAATCGAGGCAAAATTGATGGGGTTTGCCTCATACTAGCAACCAAGGACATTAATATACCCTTGCATGCATGCGGAAGTGAGAAGGTTGGTTTGCATGGCGCTGCATTAATCAAGCGATGAGGAGTGAGATGGTTAGCTCTTTGGGCGTTGGAGAAAAAAATACGCATTAATTGACACGTCAAACGAGGATTTGTATCGATCAATCCCGCGAAGAAAAACCCCACCTTTCTTTTTTAACACAAGTAGTACTCCTACGTACGTACTTGTATCCTGTTTGGGTCTAGGCCTTGCATTGCCATACTTCATCACACATTTTTGCCAAGCTTGCCTAAAGTTTTCAAAATGAAAAGGAGGTACACTTGCGCACGGCTGTCGCGGTCGCACCGCACCCTCACACAGTCGCTCCTGCATGCCGCAAACCCAACCAAGGGAACGCACATTGACACATGCTACCGCATGTGATCAAACCAAACTCAGCCATCCTACCGCTGACACATAATTTTCGTTCATACAGTATGTTTATCCAACTGCATGTTGGGGAAGATCCGTACGGCCCATGCGGTGGTCGGTTAGGGAAGAAGAAGAGGTGAGGAAGAAGGGTTAGGAGATGTAGGATATTCATCCAACTGCCTGAAATGGTCGACTGACCCAAATGATGAAAGTCAGGCGACTTGCATAAATATATGTTTTTACACAGCAAAAGATCCCTAAAAACAATAACATAAAGAAAAACTATCACTGCTCGCGGAACGAGACGGCCTCATCGTCTTTGGCTGTCGGCGCGAACCAGCCGTAGCTGCCGACGTGTGTCTCTGCATCGTGGTTGTCCTCGGCCTCCAGCTACTCGTTCACGCGGAGCATGCGGGCGCTCTGCACGGACAAGAGCACCGCCCGGTTCAAGTCCAGGACATCCGGTTCCTCCTGCAGGAGGGCCTTGATGGCAGCGGCATCCGCGCGCTCCGCGTCGAGTTGAGCCTCCGCCGCTTGGTTCAAGTCCAGGATGTCCAGTTCCGCCTGCAGGAGGGCGTGGATGGCAGCGGCATCCGCGTGCTCCGCGTCGAGTTGAGCCTCCGCCGCCCGGTTCAAGTCTAGGATGTCCGGTTCCGCCTGCAGGAGGGCCTCGATGGCAGCGGCATCCGCGCGCTCCGCGTCAAGTTGAGCCTCCGCTGCCCAGTTCACATCCACGACATCCGGTTCCGCCTGCAGGAGGGCCTCGATGGCAGCGGCATGCGCGCGCTCCGCGTCGAGTTGAGCCTCCGCCTCCCGGTCCTCCTTTAGTATCGTCAGGTTGAACCGCTGGTCCGCCTGCACCATGGGGGACCCGGACACCGGCACGAAGTCGATGTCCATCGTCTCATACGCATCGGGGGCCTTCTGTGCCGCGACCTCCGCCATGAACATTGGATCAGCTTCCTCCTCCTCGGAGCTTGGCTCCAGAGAACTCGGGGATTGGCCCGTCGCAAAGCGAGCTTGGGAACGGAGGTCTGTGGCGCCGACCACCGCCGCGATTTCTGCGTGGCGCTCCGGCGTCAGCATCTTGTAGTACGTGATCTTGTGGCGCACCATGGCTTTTCGGTGAATTAGGGGATGCTTGATGCGGGCTAGGGGATCGAAAGGTGGGGGAATGGGCTGGAGAGGAGGTGTGGTTTTGGGGCAGTGGCTGGCGTAGGCCGAGTAGCGAAGGTTCTGGTGTGAATAGTGGTTCCAGTGACGACCGGTCAATCGGTTTTGACTGTACATCGCTCTTGTCGCGTTTGCGTTGCACCCCGGCACGCTGGACCCTCCACGTGGACCACGTCGCTCACCGAATGGAACGCGCTTCGTCTTGCGTTTTTGCTCGCTTGTGGGACCGCAGTTGAGAGCAAACCGACGTCCCTCCCCCTCCCCCGCCCGCGTCATTTATACTACTACTCCCTCCGTTTTATGCGGAGTAAATAAAAATAGAGGGAGTATACTACTAGTACTATGAGCACTGCTTACTCTAATGCAGATGTTGTCAGTACTCCACTAGTACTACTGGACAGGGAGCTTAAAAAAAGTTACTATTGGACTGGCTATTCGTGGCGAATTCCTAGTAGGAAGAGCATGCACGAGAACAAGCACATTCACGTGTTTGAAAACAAATTGGAAACCATCTCTGTTTGAATACAAATCTAGGAGTACGTACGAATCTAACAATATTGATTGGGCATTGTTGAATGTTGATACTTTTTTCTGTAAGTTTGATCAAAGTAGAGATACTTTGACTACACATAAAACTTATATGTAAATTAGAAAGGATCGGAGGGAGTATATTGTACGTTCAAAAGCGAAACGAACATTGAATACCCTTTATATATGGTTTGCTGATGCTATGATCACCGGTTCAAAATTTTGAATCTGCCTTAGGTATCACACATGCACCCACTCGTTCTCTCTCGGTTTCATCTCCTGTTCCGGAGATCGATTGAAAGAGGACTAGGGTGGGTACAGTACGTTCGTTTCGCTTTTGAACGTACAATATACTCCCTCCGATCCCCACAGACCCCCCCGGGTCATTTCTATCATAGAAACAGACCAAACCTTTATCTCCTTGCACGACACGCAATTGATCTCTCAACGTCAATCGATCTCGTCAAGATGTGTCGGGGCATGAACTGAATGGGATGTCAAAACTAAGATGGGAAGCGACACGTAGTGGAGGCAAAGTGAAACTTTAAACGAACCGTTTGTCTGTATGCATGTCGGACAAATTACAACATTGGAAATACAAGCATGGTCTAGGCCCACATGCGAATGATACTCGGCGGAATGTTCAAATGAGGCATGCGGGAGGATGGACTCGACCAGAGGGCGGCATGATCGATGGAGAAGAGGGTTGGAGAGGAATGAGAAATAAGCAACACCACATTATTATACTTGAACGGCTCAAATAAACAATAAGTTGTCTTTGTTTTCCCTTCCGTCTTGGTCATGGAGTAAGTTACTCCGTCCGTTTTTATTTACTCTGCATATTAGGTTTGACTGCAGTCAAACTTCATGAAATTTGACCAAATTTATAGAAAAAATATGAACATTTACAATAGCAAATCTATATGATGTGAAAGTATATTCAATAATGAATCTAATGGTATTGATTTGTTATTGTATATGTTATTATTTTTGTCTATAAACTTTGTCAAAGTTTACAAAGTTTGACTTTGAGCAAAGCTAAAATGCGGAGTAAATAAAAACAGAGGGAGTACGCAGGGACTAGTATAGTTACTACTGCCGGAACATGGTAAGTTGGACCCCTAAATGCGGGCACGGACCGGGCACACCTCAATTATTCCTTCAAATAGTCGGACACCTACATTAGCACACCATCGAACTACTTAATCAAGTGGTACGCGCCACTAGTTGAAAAGGAAAAGGGTGGTACCATACCCAAAACCACCACACTTGGGGCTAGGGTAGGAACTTGGTACTGTACCACATTTGAATGAGGTCACAAAAACCACCTGTTCTGCGCCTAATGCGCCATGCGGAGCACTGACGCTCGAATTTGGCCGGGAAAATAGGGAAACCGACATGTGGGGCACACCTGTCGGGACGACGTGGCGCAGACTAGTCCAATGGAGGAGCTGGCCCATGACCTCCTCGCCACCGGCAACCGTTCATGTGGGTCATGGGGGCCAGCAACGTGGCGCACCTCCCGCACCGCCTCTGGACACGGCGAGCGCGGTGAGCGAGACGCTCATCATCGCTGGACACGGTCGGCTTCAGGGTGCCGAGGGTGGCATTAGCGCTGTGGCATGACTAGCAGATCAACACCCAGCTCGTCGAGGATGCACGGGGCACCGAAGTGCGCGCGCGCCGCGACGCGTCCGCAGAGTGTTGTAGCGCGGCCAACTGCATCCCCAGGACCTGAGACCATGCCGTGTCATCTTGCTTTTTCAATGACATGTGGGGACCCTGGCACACCAAAAACCCTCATCCCTCGCGCCGTCGCGCGGTGCATTCCCAGCCGGCGCCAGGTGCCCGCATTCATGCTGTCCGTCCGTATGCCATCATTAAGAGGCTCGGTGCCCGAGGAACCAACTCCGGCGACTTAATGACGCACCCGGACGCTTGGCCTCATCGGAATGCGCTACTTAAAGCGGCAACGCCCAGCTAAACTCCACACCATAGCGCATCATCCTGCTACCTGGCACCACATCCGCCATGACCGCGAGCGCGAACGCTCTGCAGGAGAGCTTATCTTCGGGGATGAAGCTCGAGGTCGCCGCCCTCGCTCAAGTCGCCGCTCGCAACGCAATAGCGGCATAGCCGGACACGGACGCGACCAGACAAGCGGTGGCCACGCTGGCGGCCGACGACGGGAGCACCGTCAGCCACGCGTCCTACTTGCCGCCGTCCAACGTTCGGTGGCGCATGTGGCAGGTGAAGCAACGAACCGTCCATGTCCATCATCATCGACCTCATGTCCACCGGCACCGCCGAGGTCGGGGACTCCTCCGAGGATGAGTAGGGCATGGGAGGCGGGAGGGCATGGTGTGCCAACTGGCCGGTCCGTCTCCCGTGTTCTACTCTTCCTCGCCGGAGACTGCACCTTCACTTCACGGGTCTTGAACCCCGCCCCCGTACATGGAGATTGCAGATGGAGGACGTCGGTCGCCGCCGTAGAATAGGTTTAGGGTCGGGTTTCTTTTCTTTTTCTGTCCTATAAAAGTTCAAAATGTAATGAAAATCTGCCGTGTTTGCATTAATCTCGTCCGGTGTATATGAACTTTCACAATAATAGTAAGATATATTGGAGGAGTATGAAAATATATGGAATGATGATTCGTTTTTGTGTGTATAAACTTAGAAGGTTTGACCCGAGACAAAGCTAACATGCGAAGTAAATAAACACATAGGGTCTACATACACAATTTATCTTAGGCACTCCAATAGTACGTCCACTACACATTCACCCATTTCACATCTTTCTACATCTACGGGAACCTACGAAAGGGTTAACGTAAATTACCTCTCTCTCTCCCCCCTGATTTTCAGGCTGGTGGGCCCCTTCCTCCCCCCAATCTCTAATCAACAGCTCACACATTTCACATTACGTTAATTACGTAACCGGGATTACGTCGGTGTAGCATTACTCATCCTAAAAAAACCAACTAAGCTAACCTCCCAGCATATCGCGTGGGAAAAGACCCGGCCACGCCGTTTTAGTCGAGATTACCGGATTACTAGTAGTAGTATCGATGGATCGCGCGAAGCACCAAAATTTTTTTTTTGAGGGGGCGAAGCACCAAGTTTCTCTACTCTTATCTCTATCTCTACTTCTCTACTCTTATAAAAAACCAAGTTGGTGATGATGGTGTGCCTGCCATCTTGTAATATAGACCGTCCGATCTATATCTAACAGATAGAAAGCAAACTATGACAATTTTACAAAAGATACCCGCACCTCTCTCCACATTTACAGATAAGGCCTTGCCTCGTTCATCCTTATCTCCCACAACCTCATTGCTGAGCAATTAAAAAAGGAAGTCTCTGGAATAATCTAGCATGGTGGCCACTGCCGGCGCCGTCCATCCCCATGCCTCCGCCCAGTCCAACCACCAGTCACCACAACGCCCCACTCCTCCTCACCTTATCTCTCATCTTTCTCGAGATATCATTTTTTTGATGAAATTCTCGAGATACCATTTTTTTGATAAAATTCACAAGATACCATTAGTTTTTAAACATGGCATTACTCCTGCATGGGTCAACCACAACAGGTGTTTTGTAAAAAAATGCATCTTGATGTTCCGTGCAATGCACGGGTATATTGCTAGTAAAAGGAAAAAAGGCGGTACACTCATAGCACGCCTGTCGCGGTCGCATTGCACCCCTCATACGGTCGGTCCTACACATGGCTCACGCAAACAGAACGCGCTTCAGCTTGCCTCTTCACTGACACGTGGGACTGCACTTGGAGAAACCGACCATGCGCCAAACTCCCCCGCCCACTGCGCGAAAATCCCCTCCAAAAATTCCCTCCAAATCCCAAATTCAACCGCCCTTCGGCCAACTAGCCAATAATATTCCCCAAACCCCCCTCCCCCCGGCCCCTCCACTCCATTCGCTCCGCCAAAGCCGCCCTCCCCCCCCCCCGCCGCACCGATACGTCGGCGCCGTGGTTCATCGAGGGGACGCACGACGATCCTCTCGCTCCCTAAGTACGCTCTCGTAGACTGCCGTCCTCTAGCCATGCCGCCACCGCTGGCGACATTCTTGTGGAGACGCACGGCGGTTAGCTTCTCCCATGGTACGCGCATTCTAGACTGAGGCCCCGTGCATGTCGGAGTAACGCTGAATGTCAGCTGATAGACGCTATTAATCTCACTGTTTGCCGAAGTAGTTTACAGTCAATATGCTCTGCTTAAGAAGCTTCCTTGCCCTGTTCTGCACTCAATCTGCTTAGCTGAGATGGCATGCCACGCCCGATTAGTTGCTAAAATATCCTGCCATATATTTATTGTGACGTAGATTACCATGGTCTAGTAGCCAATCTGTTAGGTGAAATAGCTCTACACCATTTTATACTTGATCTTTGTTGCTGAGATGGCCTTCGATGGCTGTGTACGCACGGCCTCATTGACTGCTGAAACAGCCTGCCATAATTTAGCACTCAAATCTGTTTGCTAAATTAGCTTTACATATATTTCGTTACTTAGATCTGCTTGTCCAAATATCTTGCCATAGCTTTAGACATCGACCTAGGTATTTTTTCCTGGACTTCATAAAAAAGCATATATGTTTTTCCTGTAATATCGAGTAGAAGAACTAATTTGTATGTCTAATAGATGGACAGGACTTGGATAACTTCTGTTCAAAGATTCTCCGCTGCATATGTCGAGGGGCTTGAAAACTTCATGAACTTTATTAGAGCTGAGTATGGTGGTCCGAAATCAGATGTGCTCTGCCCATGTAGCAGTTGTATGAATTCAGTTACAAGACCCCAGTCAACTGTGCAAAATCATCTACACTTGTATGGGATGTCGGTCACATATACTAGGTGGGTTCATCATGGTGAAGCTGTGAACGTCAATGTTACTGACTATGTGGAAGTAGCAGATCACCATCTTGATCTGCCTGATGCTCAGGTGGAAGAGGAGGAGGAGGTGGTGGTGGCGGAGCCAGTAAGTTTGACCAATATTGAAACAATGCTACGAAATGCTCATGCATTTTGTGAACTTTCACCTGCAGAAGAAAAACGGTGGGCCCGCATGTTGGAACAATGCAACGTGGCTGTCACCCCAGGAAATAAGCTGTGAGTATTCTCAGCTATGGCCACCTTTCTTCAGGTGAAGACATCTGAGCAGATGACCAACAAATCATTCGATGTGATGTTGGCTGCTTTTTGTGAATCTTTCCCAGATGCGTCTGAGCTGCCACACACCTACAGTAAAATTAAGAATTTCCTTCGTGCAGTTGGAATTGGATATGATATGATCCATGTTTGTAAGAATAATTGTGTTCTATTCTGGAAGGATTATGCCAACTTAAGTGTATGCCCAAAATGCAAATCATCAAGATGGAAAGATGGCGATGCTGTGAAGAGGATTCCTCATGCTGTTCTGAGACATTTTCCAATTATACCAAGATTGCAGAGGTTGTTTCATGATGCTGAAATAAGAGAGGATGTACTATGGCATTCTAGGAACCAGGAGTACAGAGATCAGAATGTAATGAGCCATCCATCTCATGGTAGTGACTGGAAAAGCTTCAATCAGAAACACAAAAAGTTTGCTGCTGACCCGAGAAACATTAGACTTGGCTTAGCTTCAGATGGATTTAACCCATTTGGCCACCAGAGCGCCACATATAGCATGTGGCCAGTGCTTGTTATCCCTTACAACATGCGTCCAAATGTCTGCACCAAAGAATCAAACTACATGATGGCCTTGCTCATCCCAGGTCCAAAAAGTCCTGGAAAGGATTTTGATTTAGTCATGGAGCCTCTTGTGGAGGAACCTCAACAGCTATGGAGGGGTGTTCTCACTCGAGACCTATATAGCAGCCCACCAGCTGATTTCTTTTTGCGTGCTGTTATAATTTGGTGCATCCATGATTATCCGGGTTTGGGCACTATATTAGGGCAAACGACACATGGTTACAATGCATGTGTTCGCTGTGACAGGAATCCACTGTCATACGCAATACTTAGCAAGATCTGTTACATTGGACACCGTCGTTTCCTTACCAAGGACAAGCAGTGTCCTACAAAATAACGAAGATATGTATTCAATGCAAAGCAGGAAAACCATGATGCGCCAAAGAGGCTCACCGCCGATGAGTTGCAAGTGGAAATAGAGAAGGTCAGGCATATTACACCAGGAAACCATCCTGATAATGGTAGCGGGAAAAGGAAGCGTGGCAGGGTAGAAGAGAGATTATTGTTTACCCGCAGGTCCACTTTGTGGGACTTGGACTATTGGAAAGATTTGGATCTGCGGCATAATCTTGATGTGATGCACATTGAGAAAAATATATGTGACAACTTTATCGGCACACTTCTTAATATTGAAGGCAAGACAAAAGATACCTTAAAATCTAGGATTGATTTGACACACCTGGGTATCAGAAAGGATTTGCAGGTGGAAGATGAAGGTAAACCATGGGATATGGCACCAGCTGTGTACGTATTGGACAAGGTAAAAAGAAAAGAATTCTGCGAGGTCCTGTCACGTGTGAGATTCCCACATGGATTTGCTTCCAACCCTGAAAGGAGAGTCAGTGCAGATGGAAACAAGGTAAAAGGGTTGAAAACTCATGACTGCCATGTCCTACTTCAAAGGGTTTTACCTGTTATCCTTAGAGGATTGGGCCGCCCTGACTTATACAGAGCAGTTGCAGAGTTGGGACAATTCTTCAGGGAACTCTGCATTAGAAATATCAGGATAGATACTTTGGAGCATCTTAGAGACAAGATACCAACTATCCTATGCGACCTTGAGAAGATATATCCTCCAGCCTTCTTTGATGTGATGGTGCATTTAGCTCTTCATCTACCTAATGAGGCACTACTTAGAGGTCCAGTACAGTATGGCTGGATGTACCCTATTGAAAGGCGGCTAGGCACTTTCAAGGGCTATGTTAGGAACAGAGCTAGACCTGAGGGTTCCATTACAGAGGCCTACATTGCTACAGAAGTGTTGACATTCTGCTCAAAATACATTGAAACAACTCATCAGCTTAGCAAAGAGGTGGGTGAAGACAATCCCGGGCTCAATGTTTTCGATTGTTCTGTTCGAGTTACAGGGAAGAGTCGACAAGACGACAAACCTAAAGATTTGGACAAAATGGTTTGGTATGTGTTGAATAACTGTCCTGAGATTCTACCTTATATCGAGTAAGTGCTAAGTACTGCAGCTTATACATCGTAATCTACTAAACTTGCAGCACATTCTTATATATTTAGATGTTTGACGTGATCACTATGTTGTGCAGCATCTACAAAAAGGAGTTACTGCCGCAAAATCCAAGAAACATTGACAAACTGGTTATGGCAGGATTTGCGAAATGGTTCAAGAGCCATGTAAGCTTTTCAATTGTACTATCAGTTTTTTTAACATATTGAGTACATAAGATGAACAGTTTGTCTATTTTCTAACCATAGGTTAAGAAGATGCAGGAGGATGGGCAGGTAGTTGATGATGCCCTTTACGCACTAGCAATGGGTCCTGATACTCGGGTAAGACATTATGAATCTTGCGTTGTTGGAGATGTGCGCTACAACACCCTTGCACGCAACGAAGGCAGGAAGACACAAAACAGTGCCATCATGAGCACGGATAAGTACGGTGAAGTGACAACTGAAATGTATGCTAACATAACAGACATTGTTCAGTTGCAGTATATCTCCAGTTTCAAGGTTCATCGGTGTGTGGTTCTGTTGTGCTGTCGTTGGTATAACCTATTTTCCAGGATCGCAAAACCCAGAGCTGATGATTATTTCAAATCCATCAATGTCAAGGCGACGTACCAGACCTACGAGCCTTTTATTTTGGCAAATCAAGCAACACAGATATTTTTCTTGGAAGACACATTTGCACGTAGTGATGACTGGAGAGTATTGCAAAGGTTTGAGCAGAGGAATTCGTTTAATGAAGTTGCACAACAAGATGATGCTTACACTGCTCCTGATGTAGAAGATTCCACAGATGTTCCTAATATCTTTGAGAACCATCACGTCAACGAAGCTGGCGAAAAGATTGCCTGTCGGGCTGTGGACATACGAGAGTTGATCAATAAGAAGCCAACGTTCGAGGACATTGAGGATGAAGAAGAAGATGACACTGGGGTGAATTACGATTCAGACTGATACACATGGCGAAGATGTTGACGCTGCTGCTGCGGATGATGATTAGATTGCTTTTGTCGTATTTGCCTGTCAGAAGATGTTTTTTTATCTACTATGTGAAATTGTGTTTGCTATGACAACTGAAACCTGATGAACTTGTTGTTTAGTATTTTGCTGTGAGAACATCACTTATTATGTATGTTGATTTGTGTTTGGTGATTGTATGACGACTAAAACACAATGACATTGTTGTTTAGTTGTACTCATATTTGGCTATGAAACTTGTATTTGATGACATAGTTTGCTGTTGGACTGCAATTTTCTCGACGTCTTCGAATGGGAATAAAGATGACCCGACAGGGCCTCTGCTAATTTATTTATTTATTAGCAAAAGGGCCTCTGCTATTTATTTATGAGCAAAAGGGGATACCCCTCGATTTTCGTTAATAGAAATCATTAGATGTTCACAACACTATGCCCAGCCTGCTAAACAGGTTTCATTTATTACTAGTTTCAGCAAAGTGCTCATGTCATAGCCACTGAATACATCACGAGTGCTACATACACTGCAAATAAAGAGACAATCATCCTACAGAGCACATCGATTTTGCCCATTATCTTCACAAGCTCTTTCACCTCCTCATTGCTGTCAAGGCCGTTCATCAGCAGCTGTTGCTTGGCCATGATCAGAGGAACTGCATCTTTAACCTTCTGCTCTGCATCTTCCTCTTCTGCCGTTCCTTCAGTTACTTGTCCAACACCCCAACCTGCTGGTATTGGGATTCCTCGGCTAACCAAATAATCAGCATAGTTGCATTCTCCCACATCAGCAACTTCCCAGAAATACAAGTCACACGAATCTTCCCTTTTCTGCACGAATCAAATTGGAAGATCACCAATCAAACTATTAAAAAAATCAGCAACTGAAAGCAGCAGAACAACACTTAAACATATTATTACCCCATGATTCGGGCATTTGTAGAAGACTCAGCCAGGGTTGAGGATTGTGGTTGAGATGCGACGGATGACTCTGCGTGATTTGCAGCAGTGGCACCACACCAACGGCAGCGGGTTGCGATGAACAACCGGCTGCGGTGCGTGTGCTAGCGGGGGTGTGATGAGACCCACAGGCGATGGTACGGGTGGCGACTTGGCACATATCTGGTTGTTGCCTGCTGAAGAGCAGGTGGACGAGCAGCCAGCGGACATGGTTGATGCGGCCAGAGCTTCTGATGCTAGGCAGAGTAAGTAGAGAAGAGGAGAAGCGAATGTTGTATATTTCAGTTTCATTACTTGCAGAGTAGCATAGCACCATATATACTCATAGTCTAGGTTTGGATTCGAACCAGCTACAGGAGCACTTCTCTCTTTTTTCTAAAACTCAGCAACGTCTCTTTACTGGTACACTAGCTTGTTCTGTACGCCTTCTCAAGTCTTTGATTTTCTTTCTTTCTTTTTTGCGAGGAAGGAAGGAGGACAAAATTGAGAGTTCCTGGGACTCGAACCCAAGACCTCTAGGTTGAAAACCAAGGGTGCTAGTCCCTTATGTGGCGAACATTCCCTGGGAGGAGGACGGCAGATAAACGCATCTTCCTCGCAGTTTTAGTTGCGACGCAAGATCGAACGGTCGCAGTTTTGGGAATGTTATCAGGCGAACGAGCCCAGTTTTTCTTTTCTTCCTATATATATGAGGGCTTGCGTCTGTACTGTGTTCAAAAAAGTATGCTACTTGGTGTCGGCTTAGTCAACAAATGATTGTGCCAACCTTGACCGTTGGATTGACATTCAACGTCTGTCGTGTTTCTTCAGTCTCTTCTTCCTCCAGCCGCCAAAGCCAAACCAGCGCCGGCGGGACTGCCTGCTCCCGCCTCCCATGGCTGGCTGTGCTGCCGCGCACGCATCGTGGCCACATCGCACCCTAAAACTCTGCACATCTTCCCTGGCTCCTATTCGTTCCCGTCCCAGGCCTCACCATCGTCCTCCGCCTTGGTTCGCTCACCGCGGTGCCGCCCTCTGGTGTTGTCAACATGGTCAACAACCGAGAGGAATAAGGACATGACTGTACATGGTGAGGATGACAGTAGGGACCCAGCAGCGCGCGCAGTTTTTTTTTGGGACAGAGAAGGGTATCAACTGGGTTGTGCGGGAATGTGGTCCGTCTAGCCCAGGCTTTTCTTTCATATGTTTACCACATGACCAGCCCAGTTTTTTTTCCTTTCTGAAAATGGCTAGCCCAGATATTTTGTTTTTTGCAGAATAACCAATGTAGGCCTACTTGCTTTTCTACGCCCTGCTGGGCCGAAAATCTTTCAAGACGAGGAGGGATGCATTCGGGCTTGCCCAGAAAATGGGCTATAAGTAATAATAAATGGGCTGTAAAATGAAAAAATACACCAAACAGGCAATTAGTTCCAAATAATTTTTTCTTTCAGATTTTGATATTTTAAATTTCATTGTTTTTGTGCGGGTAAAATTTCATTGGATTTAAATTAAGGTATGTTTAGTTTTTAAATTAATTTGAATCTGGCTAGAAATTTCGGGCTGTATGCTGTTTGGGACAGATTTGGAGGCTGACTTGTGGGTCTACTAGGTTGACGTGTACGAAAGGCTTTGTCAACTTAGTCCACAAACGATTCTAGCAGCAGTGACCGTGGGATGTTAATCCAATGGCCATGCTGCTTCTTCAATATCTGATCTTATTGCTCCAGCCGCCAAAACTAGCGCCGGTGGGACTGCCTGCTCCCGCCTCCCATGGCCGGCTGTGCTGCCGCACAGGCCGCACCGCCCCACCCTACTCCATCGCTGGCCAGGCCATTCCTCTACTCACCCACACCTTCTATTATTTTCCGGTGACGGCAGCCGAACCAATAAACCCTCGTACTCCCCACCGCGTGGGCAACCACTACCGAGTCTTCCCCGGCTCCGTGTCGTTCCCTTCCTAGGCCTCGCCGTCGTCCACCGCCCTGGTGCTCTCGGCGCGGCGTGGTCAACGAACAACATCCATCGAAAGTGGACTGTACGTGGAGAGGCTGACAGCTGGGTCCATGGCCGCACACAAGGAAATGCCTCCTTATTACGCGCAAAATAATGATCCCTCCAGCTGACAGCTGGGACCCACCGGAAGGGCCTCTGTATTTCGCGAAAAAAATGTTCGCCCCGCTGACAACTCGGACCCACCAGCTATATCTTCGCACGCAAAGAAGTGCCTCCTTATTACGCACAAAAATATGAATACTCCCCCTGCTAGCTGGGACCCACCATAGTGGGAGGCTGACTTGTGGGCCGACTAAGTTGACGCGGATGGAGGGCTTTGTCAACTTAGTCAATATGAACGATTCTAGCTCCAGTGACTGTACGATGTCCATCCAACGGCCGTAGTGCTTCTTCAACCTCTGGTCTTCTTGCTCCGGCCGCCCAAACCAGCGCCGGTCGTGCCGCCTGCTCCTGCCTCCCGTGGCCGGCTGTGCTGCCGCGTTGGCCTCACTGCCCCCTACTACTCCCACCGCTAGCGAGGCCATCCCTCTACTCACCCACACCCCCTGTTATTCTGCGGCGACGGCAGCCTCACACCGCAGTCGAACCAGTCAACCCTCGTACTCCTCTCCGCGTGGGCATCCACTGCCGCATCTTCCCCGGCTCCGCATCGTCCCCTTCCTAGGCCTCGCCGTCGTCCACCACCTTCCATCGGAAGAGTACTGTTTGTGGAGAGGCTGACAGCTGGGTCCACGGCCGCAGCAAGGAAGTGCAACCTTATTACACGTAAAATAATGATTCCTCCACCTAACAGCAGGGACCCACCAGACGTGCCACCATATTTTGCAAAAAAAACATTTCCCCCCTGACTGCTGGGACCCACCAGCTACATCTTCGCATGCAAGGAAGTGCATCCATATTACGGGAAAAAATGATTCTCCCCCTGACAGCTGGGACCCACCAGCAATAACTTCGCATGCAAGGAAGTGCCTCCTTATCCTCCCTGACAGTCGGGACCCACCTGGTCGAAGCATACGTAGCGTTGTCATTCTGGTTGCGAACGTGTACGTACATACTGGTCGATCGGTTTGTTTGCAGGCTGCAGCGATGAACTGTGGCCGAGTAAGGAAGGGCATGTGTCGTAGTAGAGGCGCGGACGTAGCATGTCACGCAGTCCAGTCAATATCGTGACGTACGTACAACCAGGGTGCAAGAAAGTAAATACGGCCACGTACGTACATACGGGCGGGGTCTCGAACGCCTACTCACGCATACGTACGGCCAGGGCTCGTGTACATGGAGAGGCAGCGAAGAACAGCAACGGCGTCCTGTTCATCGGCAGCCAACCGGCTAGGTCGGAACGGAGAAACTGCATCATTGTGTTCATCGGGAGGCAACGGAATGCGTCGTGTTCATTGGGAGCCAACCGGCTTGGACGAAACAGCCGAAACGAGGCCTGGCGTACCGCAGAATGGAGGAAACGGCCTTATGTTCGACCGCCTACGGTCAAAACGGGATCCTGTTCACCGGGAGGGGTCTGGCGTACCACAAAACGGAGGAAACGAACTTCTCTTCGACCTCCTACGGTCGAAACGGGGTCCTGTTGATCGGGAGGGGTGTGGCGTACCGCAAAACAGAGGAAACGGACTTCTCTTCGACCTCCTCCGTTCGAAACGGGGGTCCTGTTCATCGGGAGGGGTGTGGCGTACCACAAAATAGGACTCCACGGGCTACTGTTCATCCACCGTCAACTGCCTTGCTCCAGCCTCCATGGGCTACTGTTCATCCACCAACGACCTCCTCCAGCCTCCACCTGCGACTGTTCATCCACGTCGTCTCCCTCCTGCCTCCACCAACTACTGTTCATCCACTGGCTCGTATCCATCCAGCCTCCACCACTCCTCCACCGGCTACTGTTCAACCAGCCCTCTCCACGGGGTCCTGTTCAACCACCCCTCCATGGGCTACTATTCATCCAGCCCTCCACCGGCTACTGTTGAACCAGCCGTCCACCGGGTCCTGTTCATCCACCCCCAACCGGCTCGATTGGGGTCCTGTTCATCCAGCGGCAGCGGCCTCTACTACCACGGGGTCCTGTTCATCCAACCCCCACCGAGAACTGTTCATCCAACTCCCAACAACGCTCACTGTTCATCAAGAGGCAGTAGGTTCGATCGGCTTTAGTTAGCAGCAGTAGCGAAGGAATCGCTCGGGTTCAGTTAACAGCCAGGGATCGATCGCTAGGGTTCAGTAACGTAGCCAGTGCAATCTCTCGGGTTCAGTAAGCGAACACCTCGCTCGGGTTCAGTTAGAGCGCAACGCCTCGCACACACACGCGTACGTGTACGAGAGAAATGCGCAAACCTCCGTGCATCGCTCGGCCCCGACCACCCACCGTAACCGGGAACTCCCCGAAATTTTCCTCGCCCTCGTTTCTACCACGATTTTTTCCGTCATGGACGGCCCAAAGAATGTCATGCAGGTGCGTCTCCGGCCCGCCCAGGACAAAAAGCCCATTTTTGTCATAGAAGTAGGAGCCCTCCACATCTATGATGATACCGGGTTTTGTCACAATTAACGTCATAGAAGTGTCATAAGCATGACAGGAAAAAAATCGTTCGGCCCAAAATGTCATGGATGTGTCTTTTTTTGTAGTGCAGGCGCATCATGTCCGCAGCATCTCCATACCGCCAGGCGAATCTATCCCTCTTCTACAATGGCAGGATGCGGTGTCGGAGGAAATCGCCCCCACCTGTTCGATGGTTAGCCCGGCAGCTTTAAGACGGGCAATCCTGTTTAGCACCGGGCGAAGCCTGTCGTTGGTAAGACCTAGTTCCCTCCACTCATTGCCACGCACGGCAAACTCCGTCCGCGCCCGGCAGTACTCTAGAGCATCCTCATCCTGGATCCAACACCAGTCCGCCCTCCATTCTTCACATCTGCCTCGCTGCTGACCAGGAAGATAATCCCAAACATTCCTCTTTTCCCGGGGGATCCAGCTTATATTCCCCGAGTGGTGGGCCTTGTTTTCAACCCGCGGGACGAAGAAGTGCCTGAACAGATCCACGTTGGGGGAAACTCCGACGAAGTTCTCGCACAGATGGGCGAAAATCGACATGCACGCCATTGCATTTGGCGTGAAATCCAAAAGGTGGAATCTGTACACCACCATCATTGCCTCAAAGAAATCCAAGAAAGAAGGGCTGAGGCTGCAGAGGAAATACGCGCAGAAAAAGCGGTATGAATTTGGCGGGTCCTCTTTCCCCTCCGCCAAAACCGCAGGTGCGCCGTGCCCCTTCGGGACTTCCCTTCCCCACATGTACGCATACCTCACGACCAGGGTGTTGCTATCCAAGCTCGACGGGAAGAACACTACATTTCCCGCCGTTTCCTGTCCAGCTCCGCCGCCTTCTTCTTCTTCCCCTCCGCCGTGGCTTCCTTCGCGGTGGTCGGCTGCTTCCCCCTTCCGGCGGCCTTCCTCCCCATCCTTTGGGGCCGTGTGGAAGGTGGAAAATTAGATGGGAGATCGGAGGCGAATGTGGGCGCGGGAGCAGTCGCCCTGCTTGAGGAGGAAGATAATGGAGGGTGAAATTGATGCGAATGAGCAGTGCCCTTTCGTGTTTTCTCTTTTATGAGCAACGAACATGGGGGGTGGCTCTTCGCTGCTTTCTCTCAAAAAGTTACCATTTTACATTAACTGCTAATGTCTCATGACCCCACGACCTGGCGTTACTTACGCGGAGTGGACGTTGATTTGACTGGTCATCATAACCGCTATGCGCGTAGCACCTCCTCGACACGTGTCCGCGCACTGTTTGGGGCCTAACCCAACGTGCTCGGCGACACGTATGGCTCAGGTCCGGGGGCTTCTGTCGGGGCACACAAACAGGGCATATGTTTCCCCTGACTTATGCATGGACAGTAGGCCTCCAACCCGGTAGCACCAAACATTCAAGGCAGAACCTAGCCAGGGAGACAGCCCTTTGAAGAATCAGGGGGCGGATCAAGAAGACAAAGACAAGCCAAGAGACCAAGATATCACTAAGGGAAAGCCTCCTTTACCTGGTAGGCGAGCCTGGTCAGGTCAAGCCCACCCCGAAGACAAGTCCCAAGATTACCCCGGCAGGCTTGCTGGGGCCGCTGGCGGCCTACATCCCCCCAAGACTTCACCACTCCACCGCATTGCAATGCAAGTCATCCATCGGTGCGGTGTCGAGCCCCCAGATAGCTAAGTGGTTGTCATTTGGCACGTGGCAGCCATTTAGAAGGAAGATCACCTCTATATGACACCCGTCCAGAGGCGTGTCAGGCAGACAGGTGGAAGACGACTAAGCAGTGCGGCAGGCCTATCGGGCCGCATCCACAGCGTGACACCTAGCAGTGCATTTAATGCACTTTGTCCTAACTGCCAGAGTTAGGTATGACAGCACTATTAGCTATCTAATCACTGGATAATGACTGTTTTGCCATTATGGTAACCCCTTAGCCTATAAAAGGAGGACCATGGCAACCTTAGAAAGGATTCGAACCCTCGTGTACTCATACGCGCGTAGCTGCTCTCCCCAAGGCGACCTTGCCAGGCTTGAGCGTCGCGTGTTCTTCACGGTCCCTCCATCAATCCACCAAAGTAGGAGTAGGGTTTTACGCTTCTCAGCGGCCCGAACCTGGGTAAAAACCACCAGCGTCATCACTGCAGTGCTGTTCCATGGCCTTTGCTCTTTGTGCAATGCGACCTCCCCCCTACCGAACCACAAAGGGGCCGATGGCCCCATAGTTGGCCGTGTCCTACCATGACAGCTTGTACTTGTTTATCCACGTATTAATGAAAAAACACATGCTTGCCGGGCACTTGTGCATGTATCATACTAATGCATGGGAGTGACTTCTTTATACTTTCAGGTAAACAAGGTTTTCCGGCAAGATACCTTGCCGGACCCTTCCATTGCTACTATGAGGCTCGGCCTGGCGAGCCTGGGAGCGTGGAAGAGGACCGGCCCCTTGCCAACCCTTTTCACAAATGCCACTACAACCAACTTGACTGAAGTAACCCTCAAATCAAAAGTTGGGAGCACAAATGTTCGAGGGTGAAAAGGTTTTTCTATGCACAAGTTTTCCTCACAGAGGTACACTATGGATGTCTTAAAGGGAACTTATCTGCTTTGGGTTGGCAGGGGCTAATACGCAAACTTGTTCTCTCTTCTCCGCCTTGGGAATTTATCCACCGAAGGGTACCTGTGGTTAGTGCAGGGAAAAAAATAGCAGCATATGACCCTCTCTAAATGACCATGGTAGAATCATGCTAAAATAAACATGCATGCAAGTTTTAGGCACCGGCGCTTCATTTTATTATCTCTGCACAGGGTCCGCGCCTGGCTTTGTACAAAGGGTTACATGCACATCGGCAAGGCTTGTACCAAAGGTGGCCACCGGGGCTGAACCCAGCAGCCGCGCCTTATAGGTAGAACTTGCAAAGATGCTCAGTATTCCATGAGTTTTGCACCTTAATGCCATCTTCAGTCTCCAGACGGACTGCGCCAGGTCTGGTGACTCGTACTACTCGGTAAGGGCCTTCCCACTTCGGCGTCAACTTTTTGGAACCCTTGGTGGATTGAACATGCCTAAGGACAAGGTCGCCTTCCTCAAGGCTCCGGGCATGAATCCTGCGGCTATGATAGCGGCGCAAGGCTTGCTGGTAGCGTGCAGCATGCACAGCGGCCCGAAGACGATCTTCCTCGAGGAGCACATCATCGTCATGTCGGAACTGCTCTTGCTCTACTTTATCGTAGGCAAGTACTCGAGGTGACCTGTATATGAGTTCCGTGGGGAGCACTGCTTCTGCCCCATACACTAGGGAGAAGGGAGTCTAGCCGGTGGCTTGATTCGGTGTCGTATGGAGGGACCAAAGAACCACCGGCAGCTCGTCGATCCAGCGTCTGTTGCACTTCTGCAGCTTATCAAATGTTCTTGTCTTGAGCCACTGAGCACTTCAGCGTTCATCCTCTCAGCTTGTCCATTGCTCCGGGGATGAGCAACAGAGGCAAAGGAGACCTTGCTTCCAAGGGTTTGGACATATTGCATGAAGGCGCGGCTTGTGAATTGGGTGCCATTATCGGTGACCACTTTGGCGGGTACTCCAAAATGGCACACCAATCCCTTTTAGAACTTGATAGCTGACTGTGTGGTTACCTTCCTCACTGGCTCCACTGCTGGCCACTTTGTAAAATTTTCGATTGCAACATACAAGAATTCAAAGCCCTCGGTAGCACTGGGGAAGCGGCCCAAGATGTCGAGCCCCCAGACCGAAAATGGCCAGGATAAAGGGATTGTCTGGAGAGCTTGAGCTGGATGATGGATGTTCTTGGAGTGGAACTGGCAGGCTTCACATTTGGTGACTAGCTCGGTCGCATCTTGGAGGGCTGTGGGCTAGTAGAAACCTTGTCAGAAAGCTTTTCCAACCAAGGCCCTTGATCCAATATGGGAGCCGCACTCGCCCTTGTGCATCTCTGCCAGCATTTCCTGCCCCTCTTCCCGGCAAATGCACTTCAACTTCACATCGTTTGGCCTTCTTCTGTACAGGGTGCCATCGACAAACTGATACATACTGGACCATCGGGCTACTCTTTCAGCTTCTTCTTGCTCTTCGGGAAGCTCTCCTGTTTGAAGAAAGTGGACTATGTGTCGCGCCCAAGTTGGAGCCTGAGGCTCAACAACAAGGACTAAAGGCACCTCCTTGTTCGTGGGAGCGCTTACCTCGACCGCAAAGACATGTGGTTCCGCGGGAGGGTGCTACTCACCAACCGAAGCAGAGTTGTTCCTGGTAGCCTCTCTACCGGTGGCTTTGGGAAGCTCTGCCGGGAGATACTTGCCGGAGTCCAACTTCCTCCTTTTCCTGGCCATCGTTAAAGGGGACACTGATGGTAGAGTTAGGTGGAGGACAAAAGTTCCTAGTTCCACAGGGAGCTTTTGGGCCGCGCACTTTGATAAATGATCAGCAATGCTGTTTTCCGCACGTGGCATGTGCTCTGTTTGTAATCCATCAAAGTGCTCCTCCAACTTTCTCACTTCCTCTACATATGCCTCCATCAACGGGCTCTGGTAATCCTTGTTGACTTGCCTCACCACAAGCCACGAGTCTCCACGGATGATCAACTTCTTGATTCCCAACTCCACCACGATTCTGAGTCCGTCAAGGAGCCCCTCATATTCAGCAGTGTTGTTGGTGGCCTTTTCCCGGGGAAAATGCATTTGAACCACATACTTGAGGTGCTCTCCGGTGGGTGCAACAAGAAGCACGCCAGATCCAACGCCCTACACCGAGAAAGCACCATCAAAGTACATGGTCCACTCCTGAGGTGCTTCCTTGCCGGGGATAATTGTTCCTGGTATTTCTTCATCTGGTGTAGGTGTCCATTCTACAATGAATTCTGCCAATGCTCTGCTCTGAATGGTTGAGTTACTTTCGTACTTCAATCCAAAGCTCGACAGCTCTAGTGCCCATTCTACTATCCTGCCGATAGCTTCAGGGTTCCTCAGTATACGCTGTAGTGGGAAACGGGTGACAACCATGATCTCATGGGCTTGGAAGTAGTGGCGCAGTTTCCTCGAGGCCATGATGAGGCCGAAGATTAGCTTTTGCACTCCAGAGTACCTTGACCTATCCCCCTGTAATAGGGAGCTGACAAAGTACACTGGTCATTGCACCACTTTCTTCTTTGCCGCGGTCTTGGGATTGCCTTCGCTAACTTGCTCTGCTTCCTTTTGATTCGTGTCCAATCTTCCCGTGACTGGTTCAGTTTCACCTCCGGAGGGGACAGTTGTGGCAGCTGCTTCCTCATCTACTTCCCGCTGCGCCACCAGCGCTGCACTAACCACTTGGTTCGTTGCCGCCATGTACAACAGCAACGACTCTTGTGGTTTAGGAGCGACTAAGGTGGGAGCGGAGGAAAGATAGGCTTTTAGGTCCTACAGCACTGCTTCTGCCTCCGGGGTCCACTTCATCGGGCCTGCCTTGTTCAAAATTTTGAAAAAGGACAAGGCATGTTCGGAAGACTTGCAAATGAACCTGCTTAGCGCGGCAACGCATCCAGTTAAGCACCTCACATCCTTGACAGTCTTGTGTGCTTGTATTTGCTCGATCGCTCTGGTCTTGTTGGGGTTGGCCTCTATCCCTCGGTGAGACACAAAGAAACCAAGTAGCTTGCCGGAGGGAACACCAAACACACACTTCTCAGGGTTTAACTTCAAATTGATCCTGCGCAAGTTTGCAAAGGTCTCTTCCAAATCATGAATTAGTGTTGATTTGTCTTTGGTCTTGACCACTATATCATCCATATAAGCTTCTATGTTTCTATGAAGCTGTGGTTCGAAACCAATCTGTACTGCCCTTGCAAAAGTGGATCCAGCACTCTTTAACCCGAAAGGCATGCGTACAATGCAGTACGTGCCACATGGAGTGATGAACGCGGTCTTCTCTTCATCTTCCTTGGACATGAATATCTGATGGTATGCAGAGTACGCATCCAGAAAGGCAAGTAGATCACACCCGGAAGTGGAGTCTACGATCTGATCGATGCACGACGGGGGGAAAGGGTCCTTCAGGCACGCCTTGTTCAAGTATGTAAAGTCAATGCAGAGCCTCCATTTCCCATTTGCCTTGCGCACTACCACTGGGTTTGCTAACCATGTTGGATGCAGCACTCCCCTGACCAAACCAGCTGCCTCAAGTTTCTTGATTTCCTCGGCAATGAACTGCTGCCGTTCTAAAGCTTGATTCCTAACCTTTTGCTTGACGGGCCGGGCGTGAGGGCAAATAGCAAGGTGGTGCTCGATTACCTTCCTGGGAACATTGGGGATGTCAGATGGCTGCCAAGCAAATGCATCAACATTCGTCCGCAAGAAGGCAATGAGCGCGCCTTCCTATTTGTCATCAAGGGTGGCACTGATGGCGAACGTACCGTCAGTGCCATCCTGTCTTGCCGGGACCCTTTTCACAGCAGGTGGAGTAGCCTTAGGCCTTTTGCTAGTGGAACTCTCCGACCGGTCCTCAACAGGTGCGGCGCACTCCGAAGAGGCGCACTTCCCGGAGTCTTTGCCGGTGTCACTGCTAGCTTTCTTTCCCTTCTTTGCCTCCTTGGCGGGAGCCGTGGCTTCAGCAGCTTCAGCTACTACCACCTCTTGATGCATCTGATCCACACATATAATTGCATCTCTCTTATCTGATGGAATGGAAATGACGCCCAACGGCCCTGGCATTTTTAAGGTGTTGTAAGCATAGTGGGATGCTGCCATGAATTTTGCCAGAGCTGGACGACCAAGGATCCCGTTGTATGGCAAGGGAAGCTCAACAACATCAAACACAACCCTCTCTGTCCGGTAGTTCAGCTCCCCGCCGAATGTCACCGGCAGCGTAATCTTTCCCTTAGGACGGCTCCTACCAGCGTTGATTCCTTGGAACGTACCAGTAACCTTGAGTTCCTCATCAGGGATCTGTAGCTTGCTAACCACTTTGGGGGAGATCAGAATCAACCCAGCCCAGCCTTCAACTAACATCTTTGTGACTTTGAGGTTGCGGATCATTGGGGAGACCAACAACGGCAAACACCCTACCGCGGTAGTGCGGTCGAGGTGATCCTCTTCATCAAAGATGATAGGCGTGCGGGACCATTTGAGTGGTTTCCGGGAGTCTGCAGCTGGCTCCATGGCGTTGACCTCTCACGCCCACTGCTTGAGCTGGCGGTGAGAGGAGTGCAAAGATGCACCTCCGTCAAATACACATGGCTTCAGTTGCTTTATGGAATTCTTGCTCGCTGCTTTCTTCCTCATCCCCTCCATCACTTTCACCATCTTCTTCTTTCTTCTCACAGCCTCTAGCAGGTTTCTCCTTTTGCAGTGGGGCCTTGCCACGGTGGCCCCCTCTACCGCCACGGCCCTTTCATCCAGCACCTTCTTGGTCCTTTTCTCTGTCTCTTTTCTCATATTCTGCCTCCTACTTCTTGACAAGCTATTCAACCTGGTGGCATTCTTGGAGGTCGTGACCTTTGGTGCGGTGGATCTTGCAGTATGGACCATCGGACTTCCCAATTTCTCTATCGCCGCAGCCTCCCGGCAATCAGTGCACGCGGCAGCTTCCTTGCTGGGGGCTTCGGTTTTGGCCTTCTTGCCAGTGCTGAGGTTGCCAGGGCTCTCTACGGCCAATACTGATTTATCTTTGCGCTTCTTATTGCGCTTCCGGCTCCTCCTATTCGGGTTGGCAGCCTCATCGTCATCCTCTGAATCGACCTCGACGCCATCCTCTTCTCCATGGAGTCTCCTTCCCTCCTCTACCCGAGCACATTTATCCGCCAACGTGTACAACTCATTAACAGTCTTGGGCAGCCGGACGTTCATCTTGGACCGTATCCTTATGTTGCGCACGTTCAAATGGAACGCAGCAATCACAACTGCTGGATGTATCTCTGAAATGTTGTAGTGTACTCGACTGAACCTTTGCATGTACTTCCGCAAGCTTTCCCGTTCCTTCTGCGGAAGGACTTGCAGATCACTGGGCCGCCCTGGCTCTTGGTGGCCACTCGTGAAGGCGCCAAAAAATCCGTTGCACAGGTTAGCCCATGATGTAATGGAATTCTCTAGCAGGTGCATTAGCCACGACCTTATGTTTGGCTTGAGCACCAAAGGGAAGTAGTTGGCGAACACTTTCTCATCCCTGCCTCCGGCGGCTTGAACGGCAATAGTATAAATGCTCAAGAACTCTACCGGGTTTTGCTTTCCATCGTACTTTTCTAGTAACTCAGGTTTGAAAACGCGGGCGGGCGGCCAGCGGACTTGCCGTAGCTCGCGAGTGAAGGCGGGGCACTCAACCTCGTAAGGCAAGTACCCGCCATCACTGGGCGTGGGTTCATCAACGTCTGGGCCATTTCGCCTGTCAGATTGACGGCGGGTCTCCCAGCGTCGCTCTATGGTGACACGTGCATCTTCCATCCGCTGATCCTCCAGGACCTGCCGCTGGTCCCGATGGGCTCGCAGATCAGAAGAGGCCATCGATGCTTCGTCAGGCTCACAGACATGTTGTTCTTGCTGTTGTCGCCTCTGGGCCTGCTGTCACGGAGGAGATTGCACCATTGGTGCGGCCTCCTCTACGCGGACATCAACCCGGGCTGCTGTCGCTATTCACGGTTGCCGCGATGGCTCTGCCTACTGCGATTTTCCAGCTTCAGTGAAGCCGATCAAACTCTAGATGGTGGCTCTCCATTCATCCATTTGATCAGCTGCCGGTGGGAACCTCAGTAGAAGTTGGGCCCGTGCCATGGCTTCCGTAGCCGTGCTTGGCGTAGAGGATGAGGCAGACCGCGATGTCGCTCGACTCTTGGTAGGACCAGCAGGGCAGCGCCACCTTCATGCCATCACGAACCAGCCGCCAAGGCAGTTTGGAGATGAGTGGGCTGCGCCAGGGGATCGGCAAGCCCGTTTGGCGCTCTGCCTTGTTCGCCACGCTCTGGGCGAGGCGCACGCTCAGTAGCTGCGCCCGTGGTAGGCATGGCTAGAGGGGCACGACTCGCACCAGAGCGAGCATCGTTGCTGCGGCTGCCCCCGCTAGTGCGGCGATTCGGTGGAGATTGAACGTTCCCTCCACCCGCACCTTGCGGGTCGTGGGCATCGGGATGTTGTGGATGTCACCCTCCCCCTGCGTCTCCTACTCCAGCTTCGACTGCAGGGGACACAACGACTGCACCACTTGCGCTGGTCGTGTCACCTATGGCACCCGCCTCACCTAACGCTGCCGAAGTGCCTACGACGTCAGCGGCTATGTGCGAGGGGGCCTTCGAAGTGGAAGGATGGGCTGTTGCGCCGGGATTCTTCTTGGGCGCCATGGATGAAGATGATGATGATGAATGCATTATTTGCAACCTGAGGTTCGCGCAAGTTTTCCCCTACCTGACGCGCCAAAGATGTCGTGGTGGAACACGATCACCTATGGGGCCGTCGGCCCCTTATGGTTCGGCAAGGGGGAAGGTTATGTTGCACAAAGAGCAGAGGCCATGAAACAACACTACAGTGGTGACGCTGGAGGTTTTTACCCAGGTTCGGGCCGCCGTGAGGCATAAAACCCTACTCCTGCTTTGGTGGATTGGATGGAGGAACACGATGAACACGCAGCGCTCAAGCCCGGCAAGGAGTCCTCGGGGAGAGCAGCTACATGCGTACAAGTGTGAAAGGGTCCGAATACCTTTGCTAGTTAGCCTTGGACCTCCTTTTATAGCTTAAGGGGTGACAACAGTGGCAAAGTAGTCTTTATCTAATGATTAGATAGCTAACAGTGCTATCATACCTAACTCTGGCAGTTAGGACAAAGTGCATTAAATGCACTGCTAGGTGTCATGCTGAGGATGAAGCCCGGCAAGCCTGCCGTGCCGCTTAATCATCTCCTGCTTATCTGCTTGACACGCCTCTGGACGGGTGTCATATGGGGGTAATCTGTCTTCCAAATGGCTGCCACGTGCTTAGCGGAAGCCACTTAATCACTTGGGGGCTCAACACCGCACTGATAACTGACTTGCGTTGTGGTGTGGTGGAGCGGTGGCACCTTGGCGGGGAGATTTGCCCTTGGCGGACCCGGCAAGCCTGTCGGGTAAATCTTGCCCTTGTCCTTGGGACGGCCTCGACCCGGCCAGGCTCTCCTGCCTGGCAAGGGAGGCCTTCCCAAGGTGATGCTCTGTTGTCTTTCTTGTCTTGGTCTTCTTGATCTACTCCTTGATCTCACGAAGAGCGGTTCTTCTGGCTTGGTCTAGGGCATGCAATGCCAGCACGCCTGTGTATAAGTCCGGGCAACCAAACACGAATGTTTGTTGCACTGACAATGCGTAGCTTCTCATGAGTCCTTAGGAGCTCTCTATGATCCTCTAGAGTTGTTTCATGAGCTAACTTAAGAGTGTTTACTTCCTTAGTTAGACGCTCAATCTCCTTCTTATCATTGTCATTCATTTCATCTTGATTAGCATGATTATTAGCAAGTTAATCATACTTTTCATCACTAGTGTTGTTAACAAGTAAATCATCATCACCTAGCAAATCATCTTCATCACTATTGAAATCAACATACTCGGGGTGTGATACCTTAGGGCCTTTAGCCATGAAGCATCTTCCAATTCCTTCATTTGGTGAGTCAAATAAGTCCTAGGAGTTGGATGACACAAGTGCAAGACCGGCAACACCTTCATCTTGAGTATAGTCGGAGTCGGAATGATAGCTTCTCTCGGAGTAGTGGTCGGAGTCGGAACCGGATACCCATTCACCAATGTGAGCTTCATGTCTTCGTCTTGTGTAGCTCTTTGATGACTTGTCTTTCCTTTCCGAATCCTTGCTTCTACGAGAAGGTCTTCGTTCATAACGATCTTCTCTACTCCATCTCTCTCTTGGAGGTGATTCATCTCTTCTACTCCTCCTTTTTGGTGAATCTTATCTTTTCTTGTAGGGAGTAGTGTCCGGGTCTTCCACAATTATAGCAATTACGTTCACGACTAGAAGATCTTTTGTCATTGTAGGACCATGACTTGGAGCTTCTCTCCTTTCTTCTAGTCTTGTAGAACTTGTTGAAGTTCTTCACCATTAAGCTCAATTCTTCGTTGGAGACTTGCTTCTCACTTGATGTTGTAGGAGCATCACTTGAAGCTTTGTAAGCACCACTTGACTTGTTGTGGAGCTCTTCCTTATCCTTGAGTGACATCTCATGAGCAACAATTCTACCAATGACTTCCGTGGGCTTGAGATCTTTGTAGTTGGGCATCATTTGCATCAAGGTGCAGACGGTATCATATTTTCCATCCAAGGCTCTTAGGATCTTCTTGATGATGAATTTGTTGGTCATCTCTTCGCTTCCTAAGCCGGCAATCTCATTTGTGATGAGAGCAAGCCTAGAGTACATCTCAGCGACTCCTTCACCATCCTTCATCTTGAACTTGTCAAGTTGACTTTGAGGCACATCCAATTTGGATTCCTTGGCGGACTCGGTACCTTTGTGCATATCAACCAAAGTATCCCAAATTTCCTTTGCATTCTCAAGGCGGCTGATTTTGTTGAATTCTTCGGGGCACAATCCATTGAAGAGAATATCGCAAGCTTGAGCATTGTATTGCAACATCTTCATTTCTTACGCTGTCACTTCACGATCCAGTTCTTTTCCATCCTCGAAGGAATCACCTTGCAAGCCAATACGCACAACAGCCCAAACGATGGGGTTATGACCAATAATATGCATTTTCATCTGATGCTTCCAACTAGCAAAATTAGTACCATCAAAGTAAGGACCTCTACGGTGGTAATTTCCCTCACTAGATGCCATACTCTCCTAGGTTGTGAAACCATGGCTATGATCACCAAAGCTATGGAAATCAAGGAAAAAGGATACCAAAGCTTTGATACCACTTGTAGGATCGAAAGTATGTCTAGAGGGGGGTGATTAGACTACTTGACTAAATAAAAATCTAACATTTTCCCAATGTTAGTTGTGGGCAGATTTTAGCAACTAGCACAAGTCAAGCAATCAACCTACACATGCAATTCTAAGAGTATAGCAGCGGAAAGTAAAACATTGCATATGAAGGTAAAGGGAAGGATTTGGAGAAGGCAAACACAATGGAGACACGGAGATTTTTGGCATGGTTCCGATAGGTGGTGCTATCATACGTCCACATTGATTGAGACTTCAACCCACAAAGGGTAACGGTTGTGCGAGTCCACGGAGGGCTCCCCCATGAAGGGTCCACGAAGAAGCAACCTTGCCTATCCCACCATGGCCATCGCCCACGAAGGACTTGCCTCACTCGGGTAGATCTTCATGAAGTAGGCGATCTCCTTGCCCTTACAAACTTCTTGGTTCAACTCCACAACTTGACGGAGGCTCCCAAGCGACACCTAACCAATCTAGGAGACACCACTCTCCAAAAGGTAATAAATGGTGTGTTGATGATGAACTCCTTGATCTTGTGCTTCAAATGATAGTCTCCCCAACACTCAACTCTCTCTCATAGATTTGGATATGGTGGAAAGATGATTTGAGTGGAAAGCAACTTGGGGAAGTCTAGAAATCAAGATTCTTGTGGTAGGATTGGAATATCTTGATCTCAACACATGAGTAGGTGGTTCTCTCTCAGAAAATGTACTGTGGAAGTGTAGGCACGTTCTGATGGCTCTCTCACATATGGAGAAGGGGGTGGAGGGGTATATATAGCCTCCACACAAAATCCAACCATTACACACATTTGACCAAACTCAGTGAGACCGAATAGCTAGACTCGGTCTGACCGATTAGTTCAAAATGTGAACGTTAGGAATCTCAGTGGGACCGACTAGAACAACTCGGTGGGACCAATGTGCTAGGGCTTTAGGGCAAACATCATCTTGGTGGCACTGATTGCATCAACTCGGTGAGACCAAAATGAAGCAATAAGGCAACAAAGAGAATGTCAAGCCAACTCGATGAGACCGATTGCATAACTCGGTGAGACCGAAATAAATGCAACAAGTCACAGAGTGTTGGCAAGGCCATATCAGTGGGACCGAGACCCGTATCGGTGAGATCTAACTGTTAGGGTTTCTGGCAGTAGCTATGTCATATGAACTCGGTGGCGCCGGATAGGATGAATCGGTGGGGCCGAGTTGGAGTTTAGGGTTTTGACATATTTGGATGGAGAAAGTCGTTGAGGGCTTTGAAGCAATATCACTAAGCATTTTGAGCAAGCAAGCCATTAAGCAACACCTCATCCCCTTTTATAGTATTGGCTTTCCTATGGACTCAATGAGATCTTGGATCACTAAAACAAAGATGAAGAGTCTTGAGCTTTTGCCAATATGTGTCCTTAGCATTTTGAGGGGTCCACATTTCTAGTCCATGCCATGCCATTCATTGAACTTTCTGAAATATTTAACTTGAATGGATATTAGTTCAATGAGCCATATGTTGTTATGAATTACCAAAACCACCCGGGGATTAGTTGCACTTTCAAAATCCCACGGTCTCCCATGGCCCTCCGCCGTCTTTTGGGTCGCCGGACCCTCGCCATCGGCGCGCCACCGCTCCGGAGTCTCTGGCTCGTGGCCCCCACATAATTAGCCACTAACACCCCACTAAACACTCACTAACATGTGGGCCCTCCACTGTAGCAATTAGTTAAATTATTAAAACACTGCTAATTAACCCTCAGCCACTGACAGTAGGCCCCACCACCCTAATTAACTTAATTAGACTAATTAATTATGTTAGTACTGACTATGTCACTGACTACAGGGTCCTGCTAGACCCAGTTGACTAGTCAACCTGCTCACTGGGCTAGCCCCAGTCAATGATAGGTGGGTCCCTGTTGACCTAGTTGACCAGTCAACTGGTCAACACCTGACCTGCTGACTCAGCAGATAGGTCCCACTGTCAGCCTCTATAGCATATTGTTGTGTACACTTTCTGTGTACACATAGCAATTTATAGTTATTTCATTTTTGAATTAAAATAAATCCAGTAATTCAAGAATACACTACAAGAAATATGTCAACTTGCGACCATCACTATTGGTCGCTGAATGGTCATTGTTTTTCATTTGCGACCTTTTTGTGACCAAAAACAGTTGGTCAAAAGCTGACCGTCTTTAATGAAACTTAACGACCTTCTTTCTGATAAGGTCATTGACGGCAACGACCAAAACAAAAGGTCGTTGATCCTACAACCAATTGCTTTGGTCGCTGGTTGTCTGCCAAGGCCACGTCGGATCCGACGTGGCAAGCTGACGTGGCAAAATTGCGACCAAATGAAAAGGTCATTGATTATAATCAGCCCGGTCCAATTCTACCTTTTTATGGGCCGAGCCCACTAATTTAGCCCATTTAATATTATTTTTCCTATTAATTCAGGTCAGCCACATGGGCTAGGCCCAACAATTCAGCTTTTTTATTTCATGGGTCGTGGCCTTTTTGTGATCCATTTTTTTGGGCCTCTATTTTTTACCGTCCAATTTCTTTTTAATTTCCAGCCTTTGTTACTACCAACATATTTTGGTCCATAGACTTTTCAAAGCCCAAATAGATTTTGTTCAATACACATTCCAACCACTTCTTGATTTGGCCCATGCCTATTTTTATCAAATAATTTTTATATCATCGGCATACAACCAGCCCAGATTCAATGCCAACATATTTACCAATTAGAATAGTATTCTAAGAATATGTACATAACTCCCAGCATTTGAATTTTGTTAGCATGCAAATATACATCAAATTCTCAGCAAAATCACCACTACATCGAAATTCCACGAAAATTCAGCATTAAAACAAAGTCCTGAAGCAAAGATACGAGCGTGCATAAATGCCTAGATCCTGCATGCCTTGCTTCTTCCGACTTCTTTGTCATAGTGCTCACGACGAAACATTAATGAAGGCCATCATCTGAATGTTATAAAATAGAATGGTTAGAAACAAAATAAAAGCACATCTAACAAAATGTTAAGTTGTAGGCAGTCTGTACATAAATAAAAATACAAGAACAAAAATGAGTCATTGTTATCAGTGATACTAGTGACTGTGAACAATCTGTAAATACACTATATTAGTCACAAACAGCATCATAAAGACAACAATGGGGATGCCACAACTGAAAGGAGCAAGTTATTTTGTATTTGAGAAACAAAAAAATGCACCAACAATTTCTCAAAAGATAACTTAACTTGTGTGCATGCATTTAGACAGATTCAAGTGCTTGGACTATACACATTAATTAGAACATGATTGCAAGACACCAATATAAGCTTAGAATTCACAAGTACACATTAATTGTAATCACTTAGTAGTTATCCGCCTAAGCAAACACAAAAGTACAATGCTTGAGATACATGTATGCAGCAAGAAAAACAGGCAATGTGATGACAGTATGAGCGCACAATAATTCTGGGAGTAAAAAGAACATAAATAATACACAAATCTCTGGAACAACTAGGTAGTAACTAGTATGGTTGCTTGCTGTTCATGAGTGTCAATCATCTGCATGTGTGTACATCAAAAAGAAAACAATAGGATTCAATTCATCTTGCCCATATACAGCAACTAGTAGACATCTAACATCATTAGATTAACACAAAAGAAAAGTCCAGAATTCCCAAAAGGTTGCATTCTAACAAAATTACAGATTCACCTAAGTGAGATTAATGGATGTCACCTGCAAGCAAAGCAGTGGCAAGGTATTCGGTTTCTTGTTGCCATGCCTCCTCCTTCTCCCTCTCCATCTTCTTCTACCTAGCTCGACTCTTCTTTTTCTTCTACCTAGTCCACCTAAGTAAAAGAAATTGTTATAATCATATTTTCTTTTACCATAACACAGAACAAAGAACTGTTACTTGACATCGAATGATCCGACAGAATTAAAGTTTACAAAACAAGGAACGAGGTATAATGGTTTCCCTTGCTCAGTTCCTTAAGCCACAAACTAAAATACAAATAGAATATTAATAAACTTGTTTAAGAGAGGCATTTGGCTCCTAATGGGTGTCCTGATTCACCAAGTACACATGCATAATGATGATGAAACAAATCAATAGAAAAAACCTGAATCTTTCTTCATGCCATGCTAACAAGATGTCATCTAACCAGAGTGGATTCAAACAACAGAGGAGACATCTAATTTGACTGCCACAATCATTGAGTGAAAGCTAAATGAAAGCTAAATCCTTACTCCTAATTTTACGATATTAATGAACAAGAACACATGTTACATACTTTATTACTGGACCTTACTTGAGTTACTACTGCTACTATCAAGCAACGACTGCTGCAAGCAGTACAGCACAACAGCAGCCTGTTCTACCAGTCGCAATTGCATGCAAGACCATGGCTGCATTCAAAAGAAAAATGCTTGCACAAGACCATGGCTCATCTGATATCTGATGGTATTAACAAGGAATAAAGTTATAGGAACAACAGCCTGACCTTACTCTACATCCAAACATTGGCAGGACATAAAGGTAATCACTTAACAAGCAGTGCGAACGTGAATAAATCACATAACTAAGTACAATCCAATATCCAAGCTGAGAGCGACCATGTATTTGATATTTTGGCATTTCAATACATGCACGACAGAGTGTGAAGCTCTGTTCTTACCATTGCACAAGGTGGGTTAAATGGCAACCAGCTGATAACCATGAGCGGCTATAAAATGGAAGAACAAAAAGTTTGAGACTACTTACAACAGCTCCTTCATCTTAGAATCATAGTTCTTAGCGTCAAACTGGGAACCTTCTGATGCCATTGCTGCCATGGCTGTAGCAGAAATAATATACGTTAGCTCGAACAAGCAACATGAAAAGAGAGGTGCAACAAAACATGTAGAAGCTTAGTTAACCAGAAAGTACATTGTAGTGTATGAAGATAACATTAACAAGATGGTCAAGAGAAACAAAAACACCTGACACTACTCCATATAACTCATTTTGTGTATGGACAAGTCTACACAGAACCCAGTTAATACCATTGAATTCATTGCAAACTTATACCACCCAGACAAGAATTCATATGCACTAGATCCATTACAGATGAGAGACACGGCTCAAAAAATTGCCTTCAACACTTCCTTTTACAGAATGTCAAGAGAGCAAACAGCAAAATAACTAAATGTAACTATTTCCTCTTGTGCTCAATATAACTAGACAGAGCTTGCCCGCCACAACTGCCCGCACAGCTATCACAAACAATTTTAGCATACAATCACTACAAGCATACGAAGCTCATCCAGCTAACTGAGCATCGAAATACGGGAGAGCACCCATACAAGCCGGAGACAACTATGTACACAAGCTTTTCCCGCAGGAGAATAACAAAACCCTAACATGTCAACTAAAGCGCATCACGACCAAAATATATAGAATCCTGCATAACGAAACCATATAATCAGCCAAAACAGAGGCTCAAAAACATGAAAGACGCTGATCCTGTCGGCCGCAGACGACCCGTATCGGCGTCAGCAAACAACATGACCCTAAAACCGCGGCCTCCGCCGCAGAAAACTAGAATGTGTGACTGGAGTGTAAAAGCATATTTGAAACACCAAAGTTTAACACAGAATAGGAGTATGAGAAAACTAGAATGTGTGACTGGTATAAAATTGCTTGCCTGAAAGGAGAATTTACTGGTATTAGCAATGCACTTGGTATGCTATGATTGGTATAACTAGAGTGCGTTTACAATCCATGTACTATCATTAGCTGCAGGGATGTAACTATAACTATAAGAGCTACATGTAGTTGGAATATCAGTGTTAACACTTTAACAGAAGTATAACACATCCCAAATTTTGATGTGGAATTGCTTTTTACCAAGACAAACAGAATTGCAGGTCTATTTTGATGTGGAAAGTAGCACCCGAACATGTCTATTTCTGAGCCACAACACACACGGCAATGGACTACTACTCTCGTTTGAATACTATTCTGTAATTTGTGCCTCCACCTTTGAAACCCTGATCAATTCATAATCCATGAGATCTACAAGTTTCATGCATTCCCTAGTCCAATTGCCATACTAGACCAACATATAATTTACTGATCGCCGGAGGAAAAGGGGCATGTCTCACTGATGACTACTAACCTGAGAGAGCTCAAGGAAGGAGGCCCCCGGGTCGAGCAGGCGGTCGATGCGGTCCCTGGGGAGCAGCTTCCCCCGCCCCTCGTTCCCCTTCACCGCCCCTGCGCCTTCGCCGCCCAGCACCTGCAGCGCCTTCTGTTTCATTAGGAGAGGGAAGGGGTCGGGCCAAAGAAGTGAAAGAGGCCAGGAGGTGGCACGCAGGCACGCACCTGGGAGACGCGGGAGCGCGGGTCGGAGAGGAGGCCCCCGACGGCGGCGGCATTGCGGGCGTAGGCGTCGGTGTCCCGGTCGAGTGCGTCGGGGAAGAACGAGGAGGAGGCCAGATCTAGCAGAGCGGAGGACCTCGGGTGTGGGGGAGGCCATGGACGGCGGCGAGCTCCGCCGGAGGAAGGTGGCGGCGGCGATTTGGAAGGAAGGAGGCGAGCTCTCGCTCTCTCTCGATCTGGACTGGATCGAGATCGGTTCAATGGGTGGAAGCGGCGGGGAGAGGACTGGATCGGTGTCGGGAGGGGAGGGGAAAGGGGATCGGGATCGATGGGCGCGTCACGGAAGGAGGCCGGGGACGGGGAGGAGGTGACAGCGGCGAGGAGATGAGGACGAGGGAGGAGGAGTGCGATGGTAGGAGACAGGCGGCGGCGGGTGTGTTCTCGGGAAGTGGGGGAGAGAGATCTGGATGGAGCAAGGGAGAGGGGGCTGCTTGGGTTTGGGTTGGGGGAGAGAGACCTGAGAGGTGAGTGAGAGCCATTGGATCCGTCGGATGTGGACGGTTCAGATCGGCTACATTGGAGTGATCCGTGGGAAGAGCCCTGATTGGTTCAGAAAATTTATGATTTAAAATAGTTTCTAAGTACTAAAACTAGGAGGTTTTGTGAAGCAGCTATTAAAAATATTTTGCAAAATGGCACAACTAGATTTATCACTCAAGTTAGACCACATTTTATGGATGATCACAAATTTGCATGCATTTTTTATATTTCTAGCTATTTTTAATCATTTTTTGAGTGACCAAAATGAGTTTTTTCGTGAGGGACCTACCATATATTTGTTGCAAAATTGGACCAAATCATTTTTCTAAAATAATAGGCCATATTTAAAGCACAATTGACCAAATGGTTGGGTGTCAAAAGTTTTGATCCACCTCTCGTGAAAAAGACAAATTTCCGCCGATTCAGTAGGAAGCGGGTCAAATTTGAACTGTAGCTGCCTCATAGTTTGCTCTTTATTTTTTCCAAAAACCATTTCTAGGTACATAAGTATCTATTCAATCAGAGAAACACCAAAAAAATCCCAAGATTTAACCACTAGCTATGAACGGTCATTCCCGTCATTTTGGCCGCATTTTGAAATGGGCATAAAAAATTCAAAAAAAAACAAAAAAATTGGAAAACCTTTGAATTGTGTCATTATATGTGACCAAGTTACCAGGAAAAATAATAAACTTGTAATACAGCAATTATTTTAAAAAAGTGTTCTCAGAAATGAGCTATCATGTGTGAAGATTCATGGCTTTCAACCCAAATGCTCAATCTTATGGCCACATTCATGGCATAGTTTGTTTAAATGATCTAATATTGTACACAAGGGTGCATATTAGAATGGCAAACAATGTTGCCTAAGGAAGTTTTCATTTTCTTTGGACGAAGAATTCATTTTCCATTTTTTGAGTGCCCGAAATGAGTTTTTTTGTGAAGGACATACAATATATTTGTTGCAAAATTGGACCAAATAAATTTTATAAAATAATAGGCCATATTTAATGTACAATTGACCAAATGGTTGGGTGTAAAAAGTTTTGATCCACATCTCATGAAAAAGACAAATTTCCCCCGATTTAGTAGGAAGCGGGTCAAATTTGAACTGCAGCTGCCTCATAGTTTGCTCTTTATTTTTTCCAAAAATCATTTATAGGTACATAAGTATCTATTTAATCAGAGAAACACCAAAAAATTTCCAAGATTCAGCCACTAGCTAGGAACGGTCATTCCCGCCGTTTTGACCGCATTTTAAACGGGCAGAAAAAATTCAAAAAAATCAAAAAAATGGAAAACCTTCGCATTGTGTCATTATATGTGACCAAGTTACCAGGAAAAATAATAAACTTGTAATACGGGAATTATTTTTAAAAAGTATTCTCAGAAATGAGCTATCATGTGTGAAGATTCATGGCTTTCAACTCAAATGCACAATCTTATGGCCACATTCATGGCATAGTTTGTTCAAATGATCTAATATTGTGCACAAGGTTGCATCTTGGAATAGCAAACAATGTTCCCTAAGGAAGTTTTTATTTTCTTTGGACGGAAATTTCATTTTCCATTTTTCGAGTGCCCAAAATGAGTTTTTTTGTGAATGACCTACCATATATTTGTTGCAAAATTGTACCAAATCAATTTTCTAAAATACTAGGACATATTTAATGCACAATTGACCAAATGGTTGGGTGTCAAAAGTTTTGATCCACCTCCCGTGAAAAAGACAAATTTCTGCCGATTCTGTAGGAAGCGGGTCAAATTTGAACTGCAGCTGCCTCATAGTTTTCTCTTTATTTTTTCCAAAAATCATTTCTAGGTACATAAGTATCTATTTAATTAGAGAAACACCAAAAAAGTTCCAAGATTCAACCACTAGCTAGGAACGGTCATTCCCGATGTTTTGACCGCATTTTAAACGGGCATAAAAAAATCAAAAAAATAGAAAACCTTCGCATTGTGTCATTATATGTGACCAAGTTACCAGCAAAAATATTAAACTTGTAATACGGGAATTATTTTCAAAAGTGTTCTCAGAAATGAGCTATCATGTGTGAAGATTCTTGGCTTTCAACCCAAATGCTCAATCTTATGGCGACATTCATGGCATAGTTTGTTCAAATGATCTAATATTGTGCACAAGGGTGCATCTTGGAATAGCAAACAATGTTGCCTAAGGAAATTTTTATTTTCTTTGGACGGAAATTTCATTTTCCATTTTTCGAGTGCCCGAAATGAGTTATTTTGTGAAGGACCTACCATATATTTGTTGCAAAATTGTACCAAATCAATTTTCTAAAAGTAGGACATATTTAATGCACAATTGACCAAATGGTTGGGTGTCAAAAGTTTTGATCCACCTCTCATGAAAAAGACAAATTTCCGCCGATTCAGTAGGAAGCGGGTCAAATTTGAACTGCACCTGCCTTATAGTTTGCTCTTTATTTTTTCCAAAAATCATTTCTAGGTACATAAGTATCTATTTAATCTGCGAAACACCAAAAAAATTCCAAGATTCAACCACTAGCTAGGAACGGTCATTCCCGCCGTTTTGACCACATTTTCAAACGGGCATAAAAAATTCAAAAAAAGCAAAAAATTGGAAAACCTTTGCATTGTGTCATTATATGTGACCAAGTTACCAGGAAAAATAATAAACTTGTAATATGGCAATTATTTTTAAAAAGTATTCTCAGAAATGAGCTGCCTTGTGTGAAGATTCATGGCTTTCAACCCAGATACTCAATCTTATGGCCACATTCATGGCATAGTTTGTTTAAATATTCTAATATTGTGCACAAGGGTGCATATTGGAATGGCAAAGAATGTTGCCTAAGGAAGTTTTCATTTTCTTTGGACGAAGAATTCATTTTCCATTTTTTGAGTGCCCAAAATGAGTTTTTGTGAAGGACCTACAATATATTTGTTGCAAAATTGGACAAAATCAATTTTCTAAAATAATAGGTCATATTTAATGTACAATTGACCAAATGTTTGGGTGTAAAAAGTTTTGATCCACCTCTCGTGAAAAGACAAATTTCCGCCGATTCAGTAGGAAGCGGGTCAAACTGCAGCTACCTCATAGTTTGCTCTTTATTTTTTCCAAAAATCATTTCTAGGTACATAAGTATCTATTTAATCGGAGAAACACCAAAAAAATTCCAAGATTCAACCACTAGCTAGGAACGGTCATTCCAGCCGTTTTGACCGCATTTTGAAACGGGCATAAAAAATTCAAAAAAAATCAAAAAAATGGAAAACCTTCGCATTGTGTCATTATATGTGACCAAGTTACCAGGAAAAATAATAAACTTGTAATACGAGAATTATTTTTAAAAAGTGTTCTTAGAAATGAGCTATCATTTGTGAAGATTCATGTCTTTCAACCCAAATGCTCAATCTTATGGCCACATTCCTGGCATAGTTTGTTCAAATGAACTAATATTGTGAACAAGGGTGCATCTTGGAATAGCAAACAATGTTGCCTAAGGAAGTATTTATTTTCTTTAGACGGAAATTTCATTTTCCATTTTTCGAGTGCGAAACATGAGTTTTTTTGTGAAGGACCTACCATATATTTGTTGCAAAATTGTACCAAATCAATTTTCTAAAATACTAGGACATATTTAATGCACAATTGACAAAATGGTTGGGTGTCAAAAGTTTTGATCCACCTCTCGTGAAAAAGACAAATTTCCGCTGATTCAGTAGGAAGCGGGTCAAATTTGAACTGCACCTGCCATTTAGTTTGCTCTTTATTTTTTCCAAAAATCATTTCTAGGTACATAAGTATCTATTTAATCAGCGAAACACTAAAAAAATTCCAAGATTCAACCACTAGCTAGGAACGGTCATTCCCGCCGTTTTGATCGCATTTTGAAATGGCCATAAAAAATTAAAAAAATCAAAAAAATGGAAAACCTTCGCATTTTGTCATTATATGTAACCAAGTTACCAGGAAAAATAATAAACTTGTAATACAGCAATTATTTTAAAAAAGTGTTCTCAGAAATGAGGTGCCATGTGTGAAGATTCATGGCTTTCAACCCAGATGCTCAATTTTATGGCCACATTCATGGCATAGTTTGTTTAAATGATCTAATATTGTGCAGAAGGGTGCATATAGGAATGGCAAACAATGTTGCCTAAGGAAGTTTTGATTTTCTTTGGACAAAGAATTCATTTTCCATTTTTTGAGTGCCCAAAATGAACTTTTGTGAAGGACCTACAATATATTTGTTGCAAAATTGGACCAAATAAATTTTCTAAAATAATAGGCCATATTTAATGTACAATTGACCAAATGTTTGGGTGCAAAAAGTTTTGATCCACCTCTTGTGAAAAAGACAAATTTCCGCCGATTCAGTAGGAAGCGGGTCAAACTGCAGCTGACTCATAGTTTGCTCTTTATTTTTTCCAAAAATCATTTCTAGGTACATAAGTATCTATTTAATCAGAGAAACACCAAAAAAATTCCAAGATTCAACCACTAGCTAGGAACGGTCATTCCCGCCGTTTTGACCGCATTTTGAAACGGGCATAAAAAATTCAAAAAAATGGAAAACTTTCGCATTGTGTCATTATATGTGACCAAGTTACCAGGAAAAATAATAAACTTGTAATACAGCAATTATTTAAAAAAAGTGTTCTCAGAAATGAGCTATCATGTGTGAAGATTCATGGCTTTCAACCCAAATGCTCAATCTTATGGCCACATTCATGGCATAGTTTGTTCAGAATGATCTAATATTGTGCACAAGGGTGCATCTTGGAATGGCACACAATGTTTCCTAAGGAATTTTTTATTTTCTTTGGACGGAAATTTCATTTTCCATTTTTTGAGTGCCCAAAATGAGTTTTTTTGTGAAGGACCTACCACATATTTGTTGCAAAATTGTACCAAATCAATTTTCTAAAATACTAGGACGTATTTAATGCACAATTGACTAAATGGTTGGGTGTCAAAAGCTTTGATCCACCTCTCGTGAAAAAGACAAATTTCCGCCGATTCAGTAGGAAGCGGGTCAAATTTGAACTGCACCTGCCTTATAGTTTGCTCTTTATTTTTCCAAAAATCATTTCTAGGTACATAAGTATCTATTTAATCAGCAAAACACCAAAAAAATTCCAAGATTCAACCACTAGCTAGGAACGGTCATTCCCGTCGTTTTGACCGCATTTTGAAACGGGCAAAAAAATTTAGAAAAAAATCAAAAAATTGGAAAATCTTCGCATTGTGCCATTATATGTGACCAAGTTACCAGGAAAAATAATAAACTTGTAATACGGCAATTATTTTAAAAAAGTGTTCTCAGAAATAAGGTGTCATGTGTGAAGATTCATGGCTTTCAACCCAGATACTCAATCTTATGGCCACATTCATGGCATAATTTGTTTAAATGATCTAATATTGTGCACAAGGGTGCATATTGGAATGGAAAACAATGTTGCCTAAGGAAGTTGTCATTTTCTTTGGACGAAGAATTCATTTTCCTTTTTTGAGTGCCCGAAATGAGTTTTTTTGTGAAGGACCTACCATATATTTGTTGCAAAATTGTACCAAATCAATTTTCTAAAATACTAGGCCATATTTAATGTACAATTGACCAAACGGTTGGGTGTAAAAAGTTTTGATCCACCTCTCGTGAAAAAGATAAATTTCCGCCGATTCAATAAGAAGCGGGTCAAACTGCAGCTGCCTCATAGTTTGCTCTTTATTTTTTCCAAAAATCATTTCTAGGTACATAAGTATCTATTTAATCAGCAAAACAGCAAAAAAATTCCAAGATTCATCCACTAGCTAGGAACGGTCATTCCCGCCGTTTTGACCGCATTTTGAAACGGGTATAAAAAATAAAAAAAAATCAAAAAATTGGAAAACCTTCGCATTGTGTCATTATATGTGACCAAGTTACCAGGAAAAATAATAAACTTGTAATACGGTAATTATTTTTAAAAAGTGTTCTCAGAAATGAGCTATCATGTGTGAAGATTCATGGCTTTCAACCGAAATGCTCAATCTTATGGCCACATTCTAGGCATAGTTTGTTCAAATGATCTAATATTGTGCACAAGGGTGCATCTTGGAATGGCAAACAATGTTGCCTAAGGAAGTCTTCATTTTCTTTGGACGAAGATTTCATTTTCCATTTTTAAGTGCCCAAAATGAGTTTTTTTGTGAAGGACCTACCATATATTTGGTGCAAAATTGTACCAAATCAATTTTCTAAAATACTAGGACATATTTAATGCACAATTGACCAAATGGTTGGGTGTAAAAAGTTTTGATCCACCTCTCGTGAAAAAGACAAATTTCCACAGATTCAGTAGCTAGGAAGCGGGTCAAATTTGAACTGCACCTGCCTTATAGTTTGCTCTTTATTTTTCCCAAAAATCATTTCTAGGTACATAAGTATCTATTTAATCATAAATACATGGTTTGGTGGCGATACGTCAAGGTTTGGACGGTGGCCGAGGGCCCCAACTCCAGACCGCGTAAACTCGCATGCCTGCCATGTGGTCACCGCATGACCGTGGCGTTGCCATGCGTTCTGGGCGGCCTAGGCTTGTCTAGTGGGTTGGGCACTCCCCCAGTAGGTGTCAGGAAGAAGAAGGCAATAGAAGAATCTCACGAGGAGATTGAACTGAGCTCAAACATGAATTAGCAGCCAAGTGTTTGATTAGTGGTGGGGAAAATGCACATGGCCAATGGGCCTTATTTTTAGCCGAGGATGATAATCTACTAAGGACACTGCCTTGGAAAATTTGCAGCTCAAATGGAGGAGCCTAGGTGTCACTTGCTTTGCAAAGTACCACACTGGACAGAAATATGAATGTTGAAGCTGGACTCAAATGAATGAATGGATTGATTTGAAATTTGGAGGAGGATGATAATTTGGGCATATGAAGGCACTTTAAAAATTTCATACCATTTGTATAAGTAAAAATGGTACTTCCTTCATAGTGCTCTCCACTGAACAGAAAATTGGGAAAAATGCTAAGGGAAATTGGCTAGAATAAATGAGCTAAAATTTGGTGGAGGGAGGTCCTATGGGCAGGGTAATGTCGTGGTAAATTTTCAGCAATTATAAATTAACATAAAATATTGTTGCTTCACAAACTGAAAATATTACCAGAAACAAAGACTGGATGGTGAGCTCACATGGATTGTTTGATGGGGCTCAAATTTTGTGGAGAGCAATGATTTCGGAATATAGAAGATGTGGCAAAAATTCAGCTCATTAGGATATGCCTAGCTAGTACTTCCTTCACAATGGTTCTAGCTGAACAGAAACTTTGGAAATTTGCCGAGGAAGATTTAGCAGGCAAATGGAGCTGAATATTGTCATGAGGCAATGATTTGGATAGTAAAGAATGCCCAATTTTTTTGGGAATTTTGGGAATGACAGAAATATAGGCTGCTTCACAACCTATGGCAAAAATTGACACATAGGCAAAACTGATGAGGTGGCGCCTAGTCATAGCAATGCACCACAATTTACAAGGCTATGACCATCTATATTGGTCGTTATCAGCTAGAAATAAGGCAGCGGACTAGTGCTGTTTGCTTTACAACCATTTCGTGTAAGGAAATTACGACCTTTCTGACCAAAATGGTCATTATGGTTTAGGCTTTGGAGCCCCTCGAACAGCTTTTGACCAATTGGTCTCAAATGGTCATAGATTTATGACCAATTCTTCCAGGGTCACTGACAGAAGGTCACAAGTTGACATATTTCTTGTACTGATATTATTAAAACTTTGAAAAATCATATAAAATAAGCCGTAAGTCCGATGAAAATAATTTATATATGAAAGTTGCTCAGAAAAAATATAACGAATCCGAATATGCTTTCCATTCATTTGTCACATGCCTCTAACATGATGAACATGGATCCTTCCCCTCTGATTCATTTGTCCAAAAACTGCCAAACGCCGGGAAAACATCCCCAGATGTTTTCCCGCTTCGTCTGTAACATGTAGCACTACGTTAGGTGACCCCTAGCACTGCATATTGCCATGTCATGCATCATGATACATTTGTTTGCTTTATATTTATTTTTTCTTCCCCCTCTTCCCTCCAGTAGACCTCGAGACTGATGCTGCTCCCGGGTACGACTACACACCTGACGACCAGTCCTTTTCCGCAGAGCTTCCAGGCAAGCAAACCCCCTTGATCATTCCTATGTTGCCCAATTCCTTCTCTGTCATGCTTGTATTAGAATTTGCTACTGTTGTTCATTTGTACCTATTTTGATGCATAGCCTGATTTTGTAACCTGTATTGTTACCTACCTGCTTATCCTATATGCTTAGTATTGGTTGGTTAGTGATCCACCAGTGACCCCTCATCTTGTCCCTATTGCCCCCGCTTTATGATCGATGACTCGATCAACATGATGGACATCCAGAGCCCGACACATCACCTCACACCCCCTTAGTTGTATGACTCCGCAGAGGTACTATCGAGTGCCGAGGGTGATACCTCGTATAGCATTTTTGCTGAGATCTCTATAGTGTAGCTAATTGGTCGTGGTCTACGGAGGGTGATTCCTCCTTCACCACTCCCGATAATGACTATGTCGTGCAACACCTCAAGTGTGAACCCTCGAGGGTGAATCCTCCAAATTCACCTTGATGGTTACATCAAGTGGAATCCATCGAGGGTGATACCTTGGATTCCCCCTTGGTGTTATGGATACACGGTTACTTTGACTTTACCCCAGAACCATCTTGAAGTCGGGTCAGCCCCGAGGGGTACCCGCGAGAGAAAAGTGAAGACGGCTTGACCGTGAGGGTACCCACGAGTGATGTGAAATCGGGTTGACCTAGAGGGTACCCGCGAGATAACTAGGCGGCACGGCCTGGCATTCTTAGCCCTTGCCGTAAGTCCGTGAGACGGGGCGACGGGACCATATATCGTGGATCATTGATCGTCTCGCGCGATCCCAAGACACTAACAGTTTGGATATGTGAACCGAGTTGGCCTCTGCCCTTTTTGTACTAACCACCAAGCGGGAATAAGTATGGGCAATCTATGTTGTATGATTCTTCGAAAGCTCTTTGGGCGTCAGCATTTGAGCGGCACACACCGGGGTGGTCTTGCTACTTCTTGAGCTTGCATTGATTTTTTCCTTGAAGAGGAAAGGATGATGCAGCAAAGTAGAGATAACTATTTCCCTCAGTTAAGAACCATGGTATCAATCCAGTAGGAGGCACAAGCAAGTCTCCAATCTATGCACCTGCACAAACTAACAAACACTTGCACTCAACGTGAAAAAGTTGTCAATTCCTTCACGGTCTCGAACAAGAGTGAGATCTAATAGAGATAGGTATAAAAGATTACTAAAACGTAAAACAAAGTAAAAACAAATAAATTGCAGCAAGGTATTTTTGGGTTTTTTGGCTTATAGATCTGAAAATATATGATGGAAAATAGACCCGGGGGCCATAGGTTTCACTAGAGGCTTCTCTCTTGAAGATAGCATACGGTGGGTGAACAAATTACTATTGAGCAATTGATAGAAAAGCGAAAGTTATGACGATATCTAAGGCAATGATCATGAATATAGGCATCATGTAAGTGACAAGTAGACCAAAATGATTCTTCATCGGCTACTATTACTCCACGCATTGACCGCTATCCAGCATGCATTTAGAGTATTAAGTTCATAAGAACGGAGTAACACCTTAAGCAAGATGACATGATGTAGAGGGTAAACTCAAGCAATATGATATAAACCCCATCTTTTTATCCTTGATGGCAACAATACAATACATGCCTCACTACCCCTTCTGTCACTAGGTGAGGACATCGCAAGATTGAACCCAAAACTAAGCACCTCTCCCATTGCAGGAAAAACCAATCTAGTTGGCCAAACCAAATCGATAGTTCGAAGAGAAATACAAAGATATCTTAATCATGCATAAAAGAGTTCAGAGAAGACTCAAATAATATTCATAGATAATCTGATCATAAATCCACAATTCATCGGATCTCAACAAACACACCGCAAAAAAGTATTACATCGAATAGATCTCCAAGAACATCGAGGAGAACATTATATTGAAGATCAAAAAGAGAGAAGAAGCCATCTAGCTACTAGCTATGGACCCATAGGTCTGTGGTAAACTACTCACACATCATCGGAAGGGCAGAAAGGTAGATGTAGAGGCCCTCCATGATCGAATCCCCCTCCGGCAGATCGCCGAAAAAGGCCCCCAACATGGGATCTCATGGGAACAGAGGCTTGCGACGGCGAAAAAGTATTTTGGTGGACGCATCTTGTGGTTTGGGAATTTATAGCGCAAGAATTAAGGTTGGAGGACCCCCGAGGGGCCCACAAGCCCTCAGGGTGCGCCCCCCCAGTGGCGCGCCTGGCAGGCTTGTGGCCTCCTCGGCCATCTTCTGACCCCCTCTCCAAGCTCCATGAATGTCTTCTGGTCCAAGAAAAATCATCGTAAAGTTTTATTCCGTTTGATATTCCTTTTCTGTAAAACTCAAAAACAAGGAAAAAAACAGAAACTGGCACTGGGCTCTAGGTTAAAACCAAAACAATATAAAATAGCATATTAATGCATATAAAACATCCAAAACAGATAATATAATAGCATGGAACAATAAAAAATTATAGATACGTTGGAGACGTATCAAGCATCCCAAAGCTTAATTACTGCTCGTCCTCGAGTAGGTAAATGATAAAAACAGAATTTTTGATGTGGAATGCTACCTAACATATTTATCAATGTAATCTTCTTTATTGTGGCATGAATATTCAGATCCATAAGATTCAAAACAAAAGTTTAATATTGACATAAAAACAATAATACTTCAAGCATACTAATAAAGCAATCATGTCTTCTCAAAATAACATGGCCAAAGAAAGTTATCCCTACAAAATCATATAGTCTGGCTATGCTCCATCTTCATCACAAAAAATATTTCATCATGCACAACCCCAATGACAAGCCAAGCAATTGTTTCATACTTTTGGTGTTCTCAAACTTTTTCAAATTTCACGCAATACATGAGCGTGAGCCATGAATATAGCACTATAGGTGGAATAGAATATGGTGGTTGTGGAGAAGACAGAGAAGAAGGAGAAAGGGCATGTTTGGTTCATGTCCTGGGTGTGATGCCTGGAAAAAGTTGATGCCTGATAGTAGCCTGGGAGAAGGAGGATTTTTGCCTGCCCAGGTTGCTGTGTGCATGTGATGTTTGGTTGCAAACCTGGCCTGGGACAAGTACTTAAATATTAAATAATTAGATGGGACAACTGAGTTGACATAAAGTGCAGTATAGAACTTGCTAATTGACGCAAAATGCATCTACCTAGAGGCCAGGCGTCTGGTTCCATCAGCCTGGTCCAGGCTAATCAAGCTGCGTGTGATCTACCCAGGCTAATCAGGTGCATGTTAGCTCAAGGCCAGGGACATGCCTGGGATTTCAGGCTACCAACCAAACAACGACCAGGCACAACCCAGGGAGGTCTCAGGCCAGGCAACTTTGCTCCCGGAACTCAACCAAACACGCTAAAAGTCTCACATCAACTAGGCAAATTAATGGGCTATGGTGATGCCCATCAATTGATATCGATGCAAGTGAGTAGGGATTGCCATGCAACGGATGCACTAGAGCTATAAGTGTATGAAAGCTCAAAAAGAAACTAAGTGGGTGTGCATCCAACTTTCTTGCTCACGAAGACTTAGGGCAACTTGAGGAAGCCCATCATTGGAATATACAAGCCAAGTTCTATAATGAAAAATTCCCACTAGTATATATGAAAGTGACAAAATAGGAGACTCTCTATCATGAAGATCATGGTGCTACTTGAAGCACAAGTGTGGAAAAAGGATAGTAACATTGTCCCTTCTCTCATTTCTCTCATTTTTTGTTTGGGCTTCTTTGGCCTCTTTTATTTTTTTTATAAAGTCCGGAGACTCATCCCAACTTGTGAGAGAATCATAGCTTCCATAATCCATTCCTCACATGGGACAATGCTCTAATAATGATGATCATCACACTTTTATTTACTTACAACTCGATAATAGAACAAGATATGACTCTATATGAATGCCTCCGGCGGTGTACCGGGATGTGCTATGATCAAGAGTGACATGTATAAAAAATATGAATGGTGGCCTTGCCACAAATACTATGCCAACTACAAGATCATGCAAAGCAATATGACAATGATGGTGCGTGTCATAATAAACGGAACGGTGGAAGTTGCATGGCAATATATCTCGGAATGGCTATGGAAATGCCATAATAGGTAGGTATGGTGGCTATTTTGAGGAAAATATATGGTGGGTTTAATGCACCGGCGAATGTTGCGCAGTACTAGAGAAGCTAGCAATGGTGGAAGGGTGAGAGTGTGTATAATCCATGGTCTCAACATTAGTCATAAAGAACTCACATACTTATTGCAAAAATTTATTAGCTATCAAAGCAAAGTACTACACACATGATCCTAGGGGGATAGATTGGTAGGAAAAGACCATCGCTCGTCCCCGACCGCCACTCATAAGGAAGACAATCAAAAAGTAAATCATGCTCTGACTTAATCACATAACGGTTCACCATACGTGCATGCTACGAGAATCACAAACATTAACACAATTATTTCTACCAATCCACAATTACTCACTAGCATGACTCTAATATCACCATCTTTATATCTCAAAACAAATGCAAGGAATCAAACTTCTCATCTTATTCAATGCTCTTTATATGAAAGTTTTTATTATTTCCCTCCTGGATGCCCATCATATTAGGACCAAATTCATAACCTAAGCAAATTACCATGATTTTTAAAGACTCCCAAAATAATATAAGTGAAGCATGAGAGTTCAAAAATTTCTATAAAATAAAGCCACCGCCGTGCTCTAAAAAGATATAAGTGAAGCACTAGAGCAAACTGCCTAGCTCAAAAGATATAAGTGAAGCAAATAGAGTATTCTAATAAATTCACGATTAATGTGTGTCCCTCTCAAAAGGTGTGTACAGCAAGGATGATTGTGGCAAACTAAAATGCAAGGAATCATATCATACAAGATGCTCCAAGCAAAACACATATCATGTGGTGAATAAAAATATAGCCTCAAGTAAATATACCGATGGATTGAAGACAAAAGAGGGGATGCCATCCGGGGCAACCCCAAGCTTAGATGCTTGGTTGTCCTTGAATATTACCTTGGTGTGCCTTTGGCATCCCCAATATTAGGATCTTGCCACTCCTTATTCCAATGTCCATCAAATCTTTACCCAAAACTTGAAAACTTCAGAACACAAAACTCAACAGAAAACTCAGAAGGTCCGTTAGTATAATAAAATAAATCACCACTTTAGGTACTGTTGTGAACTCATTATTTATTTATATTGGTGTAATATCTACTGTATTCCAACTTCACCATGGTTCATACCCCCCCCCCGATACTACCCATAGATTCATCAAAATAAGCAAACAACACATAGAAAACAGAATCTGTCAAAAACAGAACTGTCTGTAGTAATCTAAAAATTTCGTATACTTCTGTAACTCCAAAAGTTCTGAAAAATTAGGACAATCTGGGAAATTTGTATATCAATATTTTTAAAAAAATTCATATCAAAATCATGTTTCTGTGATTTTTTGAATTTCTGGCAATGAGCGCAAAAGTTTCTGTTTTCAGCAAGATCAAATCAACTATCACCGTAGACCATCCCAAAGGTCTTGCTTGGCTCAAACACTAATTAAAAAACCAAAACACAATTACTACAGAGGTAATAATGTGTATTTTTTGAAAAACAGAAACAAAATCAAAAAAACATAAAAATAAAATTGGGTTGCCTCCCAACAAGCGCTATTGTTTAACGCCCCTAGCTAGGCATAAAATATAGATCTAGGTATTGTCATCTTTGGTATGCAAACCATAAGTAGACCTCATAATTGATCCATATGGCAACTCAATTTTCTTTCTTGGGAAGTGTTCCATGCCCATTCTTAACGGAAATTGAAATCTAATGTTTCCTTCTTTCATATCAATAATTGCACCAATCGTTCTAAGGAAAGGTCTACCAAGAATAATAGGACATGTAAGATTGCAATCTATATCAAGAACAATAAAATCTATGGGCACATAATTCCTATTTGCAACAATAAGAACTTCATTAATTCTTCCCATAGGTTTCTTAATAGTGGAATCCGCTAGATGCAAATTCAAAGACCGATCATCAAATTCACGGAAACCTAGCACATCACATAAAGTTTTTGGAATAGTGGAAACGCTAGAACCCAAATCACACAAAGCATGCACTCATAATATTTAATTTTAATCTTAATAGTAGGTTCCCACTCATCATAAAGCTTTCTAGGGATAGAAACTTCCAACTCAAGTTTTTCTTCAAAAGATTTCATCATAGCATCAATGATATGTTTAGTAAAAGCTTTATTTTGATTGTAAGCATGAGGGGAATTTAACATGGATTGCAACAAGGAAATACAATCTATCAAAGAACAATTATCATAATTAAAGTCCTTGAAATCCAAAAGAGTGGGTTCATCGCTACTTAAAGTTTTGACCTCTCCAATCCCACTTTTATCAAATTTTTCATTAAGATCTTTAAACTCCAAATTATTGGGACGCCTTCTAGCTAAAGTTGACTCATCTCCAGTCCCATCTTTATCAAGATTTATATTAAAAAACAAAGATTCAATAGGACTCACACCAATCACTTTAAGATCTTCATCATTATTTTCACCAAAACTAGAAGAACACGCTTTTACAAACCAATCTCGTTTAGCACGCATCCTATCGGTTCTTTCTTTACATTCATCCATATAAATTTTAATAGCTTTCAGAGAATCATTAATATCATGCTTGGGTGGCATAGATCTAATCTTTAAAGAATCAATCTCAAGAGAAATTCTATCAACATTCCTAGCCAAATCATCAATCTTAAGCAATTTTTCTTCTATCATAGCATTAAAATTCTTTTGAGAATTAATGAAATCTTTAATATTGTTCTCAAGATCAGAGGGTATTTTATTATAATTTCCATAAGAATTGTTGTAGGAATTACCATAATTATTAGAGGAATTACTAGGAAACGGCCAAGGGTTGAAATTACCACTATACGCGTTATTACCAAAATTGTTCCTACCAATAAAATTCACATCCATAGATTAATTATTATTCTCAATCAAAGTGGACAAAGGCATATCATTAGGATCAATAGGAGCACTCTTACTGGCAAACAATGTCATAAGTTCATCCATCTTTCCACTCAAAGTACTAATTTCTTCAATCGCATGCACTTTTTTACTAGTGGAAGATCTTTCGGTATGCCATTGAGAGTAATTTGCCATAATATTATCTAGGAGTTTAGTAGGTTCTCCTAATGTAATCTATTATATACTTAAGACAAGAGCCAAATAAGCCACCATGTTCATCCACACAGATTAAATTATCTCAACCATTAACTTCTTAATATAAACGGCTGAGATTTAAAGATATAACGTAACGTACAAATATTGTGTATAATCATATATTGTGTTGCACAGGTCAAATCCATCACATGCACACAACATCGAGACAGAAAAAAAGGCAGAAGCTGTCACGATTCTCATCATAAAAGAGGCAAAACCAATTACCGTTCCTACATGGGTGAAGGAAACCGATCCGTACAAGCTAGGAATTATAAATTCAAAAGGTAGTCACGGTTTCCTAAGAAAATGAGATACTCATCCCACAAAGTAGCAAAATCAATCACGTGCCTGGCTACATAGTGGATGGCAACCGTAAAACATACCTTTGCATACTCCGACTAGATTTCAATCTAGGACTCCCTGCACATGCAAATATGAGATAAGCACATGTCCGGGTGGACGAGCGTAGTAACGATGGAAACATACGTGCCTGGATGCCTAGGGAATCAAAATCATAATAATACAAGGGTGCACCTTCAGCTCAAGAAAAACTCCATCTCTTTGTCCCAGATATGCTGTGGTTCTATTCGCACGTCAATCATGTTGCGCAGCAATCCCGACCATCATGTCCTCAGGTTATGCATGAAGAAACAGTTGTAAATCATATGGATGGTTGATATATAGGTGGGGATTCCGAACAACCGCATAAGCATTGATGGAAGTGCATATAGCTTCAAATAGCCATGCATGTACAATGCCCGTTGAAGGATCTGGATATGAGAACAACGCCTACAAGGGCCCAACATAAAGCATAGATAAGCTCAAGCTGCGATTGTCATCTGGCGCCGACGAAGCCGATAAATACACATAGGCACCCTGAGTTTATGGCATGATTCACAACAAGTAGGCATGGGGATCATCAATCTAGCAAGTTGGCGGCAAGGCCTACGACAAGTTCGTAGGTAGGGCGACATCGATCTAGCAAGGATCGATAGTGTTGAAAGTCCTCGACACAGGGACCTTGAGTCTAAGGTAAGTTCAATAAAATATATATTACTCTAATCATCGTGTTATTTATCTTAGATGAATATACATGCATCAGTTAGTAAACCGATTAATGGGTTAAAGCATGGATTTCTAAGCCAAGCAAGAAAATACCAAACAAACTATGGTACATTATTATGAGATAAAGATTAATTAATTTTTAGTATGAGCATATAATGCTTTTAAGTAACATGGATTGTCCTCACGAAATGAATTATTTAGAAAAATAACTAAAGTGGTCCGTGGTTATTTGAGGTCCAAGTTGTACTCTCATTATTTTGATTAATCTGAAGTGTAAATGGAAAAATTGATTAAATTTAGCAAGTACGCCACAAAAATAAAATACCTTTTAAACATGTACGAACAAGGTAGTAAGTGTGCACTGTTTGAAAGTAATACGTTGAACAAAAGGCATCTTTGAGATTATTTGAAGTGACTTTACACTATAGTATGGGCAGCGGTGAAGCGAGTGGTCAAAGAGAACACAAGATTTATTTATGATCTATGTCTAGATTAAATACATCTTCAGAAATACTACAAAAATGTTGCATATGAAAAAATTAACGAGATCCACAAATGGTGTGATTAAGCTTATGGTTTTAAATTCCGATCGACAGACCTCTAGACATTTTGTCTTCAGTTACCAAATACCGTGATCTTTCCCAACAATGTAATACACCTAATAAGGAAAACTACAAAACCCATGTTTGGTCAAGACACTTATTTGACTATTTCTTCATAAAATCAACTGATATTTGAAACCTGATACATCGAGAAATTATATAAAATAAAAAATGCAATATGTGCAATTAATTGGCATAAAAAATAAAATATGTGATTCGGGTCATTCAAAAATAGATGACATCCTAGAATACATGTGATTAATGTGTTCTAAATTTTCCTGTAAAAACACAATAAATACTGGGATCGGACAAGTAGCATATCATTAATAAATGATAATGATTTCAGAAATATACTAGAGACCATCTCAATTTTTTAAATAATTGGGATAACAACATGAGCCAAATATGAAGTTGTTATCCATTTACATGGAAATCGAGCCAAAAAATACATTTGAGATAATGCTTTTTAAATTGGATACGAGGGCATGTGTCATTAAAAATTGAAAGGACTACCAAGTTTGATTTCCATTTGGTATCACTAATATGCGCCAAAGGAGAACAATTCAAAGAGAACATGTCACTTAGAAGTGCAAACATGCATGCACTCGAGGTAACCGTAGGCATGCACAGTTTAACTCACTCTTGGAGTCCATGTTAGCTGGTACTGATTGAGATGTGTTAAACTGGGAAATAATCAAATGTATGTGCATGCATGAAAATACCATAGAATACATGCATCACATCATATAATAATAACAACGTATGGACAATGCTCAAGTGAGCATATTTTACGGAGGAAAAAGGTAATAAAACATGTAATACTACCGCAAGATACGAAACAAAAATTTTACCAAAAAATACAAGTGATAAAGAACATGTTGTGACAAGAATGACCATGCCGTAAATGTTTTTATTAGTTTTATGTACAATTGCTTGGAATATGTGTAGAGGAAGAGAAAACAAACTTTAAGCAGACACCATCTCAGTCGATTTAATTCTCAATAGGAAATTCTCAAACTACCTCCGAAACAATTAACACTAAGGGGTGAGGAGGAGTGTTTGAGAGAAGGATGAATATTAGCAAGACATACAATGATTTTTGCATGCCAGGCTACATTCCTCGCATTTCCATTGTCACGCAAGAAAGTCAATACCAAGAAAAAAGTCACAGAAAATATGAAAGAAGTTCAACTTGATGTAATTGTGATATCCTATCATATGCAATTTTAAATGTCTATATAATAGTAAACCAACATGTAAATGTGAATACAGTAAATATTTAAAAACACAAGTAACAGAATACATCAAAATCTAGCCGCGCAAATTGCACGAGTCACCCTACTAGTTTCCATAAAAGTACCTCCCGCGGCGGAATCTAAAATATTTCTAGATGCAAAAGTCAATCCGGCATAAAAAATTTGTATGATCATCCATAAACTTAAACCATGAGTAGGGCAATTTCTTATCATTAATTTCATCCTCTCCCAAGATTGTGCAACATGTTCATGATGAAGTTGCTTAAAATTCATTACGTCATTCCTAAGGGAGATGATCTTAGCGGGAGGAAAATACTTGGAAATAAAATCATCTTTACACTTGTTCCATGAATCAATACTATTTTTAGGCAAAGATGAAAACCAAGTTTTACCACGATCTCGTAGTTAGAACGGAAATAGTTTCAATTTAACAATATCATTATCCACATCTTTTTTCTTTTGCATATCACACAACTCAACGAAAGTATTTAGATGGGATGCGGCATCTTCACTAGGATGGCCGGGAAATTGATCTTTCATAACAAGATTCAACAAAGCGGCATTAATTTCATAAGATTTTGAACTAGTGGCAGGAGCAATCGGAGACATCGTGACAAGGCAACGAATCTAACACACGAGCAAAAGAAAAGCAAATGAAAAAGACGAACGAAAGAAGGGCGAATAAAAAGGAAAATCTTTTTGTGTTTTTTGAAAATGTTTTAGAAGTGGGGGAGAGGAAAACGAGAGGCAAATGGAAAATAATGTAATGCAAGAGATGAGAGTTTATGATGGGTACTTGGTAGGCTTGATGTAGAACCTCCCCGGCAACGGCGCTAGAAATTCTTCCTGCTACTTCTTGAGCTTGCGTTGATTTTTCCCTTGAAGAGGAAAGGGTGATGCAGCAAAGTAGAGATAAGTATTTCCCTTAGTTAAGAACCAAGGTATCAATCCAGTAGGAGGCACAAGCAAGTCTCCAATCTATGCACCTGCACAAATTAACAAACACTTGCACTCAACGCGAAAAAGGGGTTGTCAATCCCATCACGGTCTCGAACAAGAGTGCCGTGGGAAACCACAGCCACCTATGGGGACATGTGCCCCTTCTGGTTCGGTGGGGGGATGGGCACGTTGTACAAAGAGTGGAGAAGCATCGCGCAACACGGCAGAGATCACACGGGCAGTATTTACCCAGGTTCGGGCCGCCGTGAGGCGTAAAACTCTACTCCTGCTTTGGTGGATTGATGGTTGATAATGGTGGTGAACGTAGCACACTCGCCCGGCAAGGTCACTCTGGGGGCGAGAGTGGCTATGCGCGTAAGGATATGCGAGGGTCCAACCCTTTATACCATTGCCATGGGCCTCCTTTTATAGATTAAGGGGTCACCACAGTGGCAAATCAGTCTTTACGTACTGATTAGATAGCTAATAGTGCTATCATATCTAACTCTGCAGGCTGACAGAGCACATTAAATGTGCCGCTCAGTGTCATATCACAGCTCGCCCGGTAGGCCCTTCCGGGCTGTTTTGCCAGCTTCGCGCCTACTCGCTTGACACGTCTCAGGACGGCTATCACATGGAGGTGTTTGCTATAGGAAGTGGCTGCCATGTGGAAAAAAGCAGCCACTTAGTCACCTTGGAGCTTGACACTGCTCTGATTAATGACTTGCGTTGCTTGTGAGGTGGAGCGGTGGAGCGGCTTGCCTCCGCCAGCCCCGGCAGGCCTGCTGAGATGATCTGGGAGCTCGCTTCCGGGGCAAAACCCAACCCTGCCGGGCTCGCCTGCCCGACAAGGTAGGTCCTTCCCTTAGCGATGCCTTGTTCCTCTGGCTCACCTTGGCCTTCTCAACTTGCACTTGGATCCTTCAAAGGAATTGATCCTCCTTGTTTGGTCTGATCTTGGTCATGTAATCTTGTCTCTGGCATGTGCACAGTCCGTGCAATGGACCCAGGGTCTGTTGCACCGACAGGAGCCCCCGGGCCTGGCACGAACGCACTGCTGGGCGTCGTCGAGGTAGGCCCTAACCAGTGCACATGCAAGAATGTAAGGGCGGCTCCGCCCCTTGAGATCTTCTTTGTTTCTTCATTAATCTGAGCTTGGGTCAGTTTTCGGTTTTCCCGCGCATCGTGCAAAACGCTTAGGGGAGAAACTGAACCACGATCTGCGGGCAGCCCACGCCCCACGATCACGGGGTAGGAAACTGCCGTCCCACTTGTCGCCTGCCCCGGGGCGCCTCCGCCACATGTACTGCATGCATTGCATAGGGTAGGTGGTGGACGCGAAGGACGCGGGAACGGGAGCCATGGCAGAAAGCCGGGCATCGCTGAGTGGTGTAGAGGGTCGGCTCTGATTCCTCGAGCCGTTGGAGGCGCAGGGGAACCGCATTGGATGAGCAGGGTGGTCGCCAGTTGGGCGAGAGGCCAGCCCCCTGCCTTTTTCTCCTATAAAAAGAGGGGTAGGAGTAGTGCGTCTACTCACACACCTTCCTTCTCCCTTTCAAAGCTTCCCTTGCTTGCCATAGTGAGGGGGCGAGGGCGTGGTGGTACTCCGGTGGTGGCAACAAGAACTTCTGCTCGATAGCGTCCCCCCTCCTCTTGATGATGTGGGGGCTGAACCTGCTGTGAGAGGAGGCAGAAGGGGCATGGCCGAGGTCGTCGCTGTGTGCACGGTCGAGGAGGCCGGGGCGGTGCCTCAATTGCGCCCGCACCAGACGCTCCTCCCCCGATGGAAGGCCACATCAAAGATCAACCCTTGGAGTTCGTCAGCAGGCTGTATAAGCCTCTGCGCGGCCGCCTCCGCCTCCCTACTCCATTGCAAGGGTGATGGAGCTGGAATAGTTGCGTGCACTGAGGTTGCACATGAGGGGCTATGGGAATGGTGGCATGTGGGTGGATGTTGACTTCCCTGCTCCTTATGTTATGTACCTCTGCCGCGGCTGGAAGACCTTTGCTCGAGCCCATAGCTTGTCGGAGGGGCACATTCTCCAGTTTAAATTAATGGAGATTGGCCTTCTTTCTGTCAAGGTCTTTGGGCGCTTGGGAGCTCGCTTAGGGTGTTGCACGGAGAGCTTGACCGACGACGAAACCTCCTCCTCGAGCGAAAGCGACGAGGAGGACAGTGATGGCGATGACGACGGCAGTGACCGGGAGGGCGACGACTCTGACTCCGGCTGAACATCGCCCGCACCATCTTCATCAGGAGGCAGCACCATCATCTGCACCTGCGTCTTCTCCCCGGCAAGGTGGTTTGCCGGGAAGTTGGGTGCAGAGGTGGTGACGGTGCCCCCTGGCTCCTCCAGTAATCCTCCGGCTGGACCTCGGCAGACTTCCTCTCAGGCTGCAGCTCCGTTAGCCCTGCCATGTTCTGCTAGCCTTGGTGGTGGTGGTCGACGGGTCGCCTCCGCCATGCTCTCCATTGTCGTCTTCGTCCACGCCCTCCCGCCCCCGCCGGGCAACCTCTCCTAGAGCCCAACAGGGTCAGGCTGAGATTCTGCCTAGGCACTCCTTTTGCCCTCTTCACCTTCTACCGCCGTGCCTAGGAGGAGAGGGACAAGAAAGGGCAATACGGGGCACTTATCTTTTTTTTAATCTTAAATCTGTAGGGACTTGCCAAATTTTAGTTCAAATAATGTAATCTCCCGTATCCATGTTTATGTTCCGTGAGGTTTGTACTTGTTGATCAGCATATTAATGAAAAAGATAAGCTTTGCCGGGCACTTGTGCATGTATGATATCCATGCAAAGGTGAAACGCCTCCATACTTTCATGTAAACAAGTAGATCCCGGTAAGCTACCTTGCCGGTACCCCATAGGACTGCTGCCGTGAGGCTGAGCCTGCCGGGAGCAGAACCCATTGGGAGAGACCAGCCCCCCGCCAACCCCTTTCAGCCAAAGGCCACTACAACCATCCTGACCGAAGCAGCGTTCGTGTCAGTAGATGGGAGCACCTTTGTTTCTGAGGCGGTGAGGTTTTCATATTCACAAGTCCTACTCACGGAACATGTATGGATAAGAGATGGAACTTATCTATTTGGCTTGCCGGAGACCGCAGTGCTGGCTTGTCTTCGCATCCTCTTCCCAGGACTAAGTCCATGGTAGGAGCCTGCAGTTTATGCAAATGAAGATGATGCCAGATGCAATCTATCTACATGATCATGCAACCTATCTACATGAATCATGCAATGCTTATGATATGCTTATGCATCCATGCAACTTGTCGGGGGCCCCCAGCGCTTCATTTATTTCTCTGTTGCTCAGGGTCTGCGCCTGGCTTTGTACAAGGGGTTACATGCAGCTGAGGCAAGGCATGTATAAAAGGGTGGCTGCCGGGCAGGGCCCGACAGCCGCGCATTACTGGTAGAACTTGCGGAGATGCTCAATATTCCATGAGTTCTGCAATTGAATGCCATCTCCGGTCTCCAGACGGACTGCGCCGGGTCTGGTGACTCGTACTACCCGGTAAGGTCCTTCCCACTTCGGCGACAGCTTGTTTGTACCCTTAGCGGACTGAGCGTGCCTAAGGACAAGGTCACCTTCCTCAAAACACCGGGCAGGAACCCTCGGCTATGATAGCGACGCAGGGCTTGCTGATAGCGTGCAGCACGCGTAGCAGCCCGGAGACGGTTCTCCTCGAGAAGCACGGCATCATCACACATGTGCTGTTCCTGCGCTACTTCATTGTAGGCAAGCACTCGAGGTGACCCGTAAATGAGTTCCATGGGGATAAATGCTTCTGCCCCATAGACTAGGGAGAAGGGAGTCTGCCCGGTAGCTCAGTTTGGTGTCGTTCTGAGGGACCAAAGAACCACCGGCAGCTCATTGATCCATTGCCTACTGTGCTTCCGCAGTTTATCAAATATTCTTGTCTTGAGTCCTCGTAGAACTTCAGCGTTCGCCCTCTCAGCTTGTCCATTGCTTCTGGGATGTGCGACAGAGGAAAATGAGATCTTGCTTCCGAGGGCATGAACATACTGTATGAAGGCGCGGCTTGTGAACTGGGTGCTGTTGTCGGTGATGATCCGGGCAGGGACCCCGAAGCGGCACACCAATCCTTTCAAGAACTTGATAGCTGACTGAGCAGTCACCTTTCTCATGGCATCTACTTCTGGCCACTTTGTAAACTTGTCGATTGCAACGAACAAGAATTCAAAGCCCCCGGCAGCTCGGGGGGGGGGGGGGAAGGGTCGAGGATATCGAGCCCCCAGACCGAAAATGGCCATGACAAAGGGATTGTCTGGAGTGCTTGGGCAGGCAGATGGATATTTTTGGAATGGAACTGACAGGCTTCACACTTGGTGATGAGCTCAACCGCATCTTGGAGGGATGTGGGCCAATAGAATCCTTGCCAGAATGCTTTCCCAACCAAAGCCCTTGATTCAATGTGGGAGCTGCACATACCTTTGTGTATCTCTGCCAGCAGTTCCTTTCCTCCTTCCTAGCAAATGCACTTTAATTTAACACCGTTGGGCCTTCTTCTGTATAGTGTGTCATCGAGAAACTGATACATACTGGCCCTCTGGGCTACTCTTTCAGCTTCTTCTTGCTCTTCGGGAAGTTCTCTGGTTTGGAGGAAATGGACTATGTGCCTTGCCCAAGTTGGAGCCTGAGGCTCAGCAACGAGGACTAGCGGCACTTCCTCATTCATGGGGGCACATCCCTTGACCGCGGGGACCAGTGGCCCGGTAGGAGGGTGCAGCCCGGCAATCGAAGGGTAGTTGTTTCCGGCAGGGTCCCTGCCAGGAGCCCTGAAAGGCTCTACCGGAGTCCAATTTCCTCCTCTTTCGGGCCATTGTTGTCGGGGATACGGAGGGCTGAGTAAGATGGAGAACAAAAGTTCCTGGTTCCATAGGAAGCTTCTACGCAGCGCACTTCGATAGGTGATCAGCAATGCTTTTTTCCGCACGGGGTACGTGCTCTGTTTGCAACCTGTCAAAGCGCTCCTCCAATCTTCTCACTTCCTCGACGTATGCCTCCATCAATGGGCTTTGGTAATCCTTGTTGACTTGTCTCACCACCAGTTGTGAATCTCATCAAATGATCAGCTTCTTTATTCCCAATTCTGTGACAATCCTGAGCCCGGCAAGAAGCCCTTCATATTCTGCTGTATTGTTGGTCGCCTCCTCCCGGGGAAAGTGCATCTGGACGACATACCTCAGGTGCTCTCCAGTGGGAGCCACGAGAAGAATGCCAGCCCCTGCGCCTTGTAGGTAGAAGGCACCATCGAAATACATGATCCATTCTTGGGGCGCTTCCTTGCCGGGGATAACTGTTTCCTATACTTCTTCATCAGGGGTTGGCATCCATTCTGCAATAAACTCTGCCAACGCCCTGCTCTGGATTGTTGATGTGCTTTCAAACTTTAGGCAAAAGCTGGATAACTCCAATGCCCACTCTAATATCCTGCTGGTGGCCTCTGGGTTTCAAAGTATCTTTTGCAACGCGAAGCGAGTGACAACCATGATCTCATGGGCTTGGAAGTAGCGGCGCAGTTTCCTTGAGGCCATGACAAGGCCAAAGATCAATTTTTGCACGCCAGAATACCTGGATCTAGCCCCCTGCAACAGTGAGCTGATGAAGTATGTGACGCCCCCGGCTCAATCGTGCACTAATCATACACGCAAATGCACACGATCAAGCCTAAGGACTCACGGGAAGATATCACCACACAACTCTAAAACATAAATAAAGTCATACAAGCTTTATATTACAAGCCAGGGGCCTCGAGGGCTCGAATACATAAGCTTGCGAACAAGCATCAGCGGAAGCATCAGATATCTGAGTACAGATATTAAAAGAGAAACAGAAAGGCCTTTAGAAAGGCGGGGCAAAATAAAACACTACGATCGAAAGGCGTAGGCCTCCTGCCTGGGACCCTCCGATCCTACTCCTGGTCTTCAGTCAACTCGTAGTAGTATCCATCCTCGGGGTCGAAGTAGTAGTCGATCGACGGGGCATCTATCTCAGGGGCTCCGTCATATTGGTCACGACAAACTGATATGGGGAGAAAAGGTAAACAAAGCAACCGTGAGTACTCAGAAGTACTCAGCAAGCAAGGATCTACACTACATATGCAACATTTTCAATGAGAGGCTGTATATGTGGACTGGGCTGCAGAAATGCCAGAATAGAGAGAAGGCCTAGTCCTATCGAAGACTAGCATCTTCAGCGGTCTTGCAGCAGTAGAAGAGAGTAGAACAGTTCAATATAATGTAGCAGTATCATTAAGTCTCATCCTCACCCAGAGATCCTTTCTCGACTCCCTGCGAGAAAGCAATCCCAGAGCCATACAGTCATCAACCTCGTCCGGAGATCCCTTCTCGACTCCCTGCGAGAAGCAATCCCAGAGCCATAGTATCCAAGTATCCAGTTCTAAATTGTATCAATCAGGATACAACTCCGAGTGTCCTTTACCGTAGGACCGGCTATCGATAGAAGTGTTCTTCCCTGCAGGGGTGCACCAACTTACCCAACACGCTCGATTAACTCCGGCCGGACACACTTTCCTGGGTCATGCCCGGCCTCAGCCAAACGACACATCGCAACCCTACCTACAGCTCAGCAGAGAGGTCCCCGCCGGTCTACATCCTAAGCGCAAGGGGGTCTTGGCCATCGCCCCTCGCCCTCCGGGTCGTTGTTAGCAGGGTGGATACCAGCGCCAACGGCACGATCTGACCCGGCCACAATGCTAAACTGGACGTCTGACAAAGCTTTCGGCTGATGCTACGATGCAGAACGCCCATACTATGCCCACGTGATGGTTAGTGCTATCAGGCCAGAGACCTGCTCGGATCAAATATCCAAATCATTAATGGACTAGGGCTTGCGGTAACGAGCAGAGACTCACGAAAGATGTGACCCCGTCGCCCCGTCTCGAGGACTTGCGGCAAGGGCCATGAATGCCCGGCCACGCCTCGTATTCACCACTCGGGCACCATACAGGCACCCGTCTCCACAACACTCGCCTCTCAGGCGCACGCGGGTACCCCTCAGGGTCGACCCGCCTATCCAAGTAACAATGTAAAGTCCAAGTATCCGTGTGTCGGTAACATCAGGGGAATCCGAGGTATCACCCTCGTTGGATTCCTACTCGATGTATCTGTCAAGGTGAACTCGGAGGAATCACCCTCGAGGGGTTCACACTTGATGTGTTGCACGACAGCGTCGTTACCGGAAGTGGTGAAGGAGGAATCACCCTCGATGACCACGACCGAATAGCTACTCTACAGAGTTAACATCCGAAGTGCTACAAGAGGTTTCACCCTCAGCACTCGATAGTAATGCTGCAGTGTCGTTACAACTAACGGGGATGATGTGCGGTGTCGGGGCCTGGTCTTCAATCCCGTTGATCGGGTCTTCTGACGATCCAGCGCGGCAGTCGGGATAAGTGGGGTCACTGATAGGTCTCTACCCAGCCTATACTAAGCAGTTTAGGTTATGCAGGTAATTATCAACAGCATGTTACAATGAACAGGCTATGCATTAGAATAGGTAAAGCAGTAGCAGCAGCAATTGTAATGCAAGCATGAGAAATAGAATGGGTGATATCGGGATGATCAAAGGGGGGGCTTGCCTGGTTGCTCGGCGGCAAGGGCAAGGTTGTCAATGGTGTCTTCGCTCTCCGGAGCTGCGTCGGTCTCGGGGACGACGTCGGTGTCAGGGTCTACCGAGAGAGAAGAGGGAGAGGAAACAGTATAAATATAGAGCAAACATGAGCAACGCAAAGTACGACATGACAATATGCAGTGCCGGGTGTGTCCTAACGTATGGTTGCACGTCACCGAGGAAGGAGTAATCCATCCGGGAATGTTTTCCCGGTTCCGGGCATTTGTCAGACAGATGACCGGAGGGGAATGGTTGTATGTTCGGATAGTTAGGGACGTGTGACGGACAAACGAACCGCGAATTCGGATTCGTCTTGTCGTTCTGAGCAACTTTCATGTACAAAGTTTTTCCATCGGAGTTACGGATTATTTAATATGATTTTCTAAAGTTTTTATTAATTTCTGGAATTTATTTAATTATTTAAATTAACATTATCCGAAACAGTGTTTGCTGACGTCAGCATGACGTCAGGACCAGTGGGTCCCCCTTGTCATACTCTGTTAGGTTTAATTAGGGTTTAGCTAATTAATTACTGGTTAATTAAACTAATTAATCAATTAGACTAATTAAGAAGGATTAATTAAATTAATTAATTCACTAATTAATTAATTAACTAACTAATTATTCATTTTAATAATTCATTTTTATTTTTTGTTATTTTTATTATCGTTTTTTTTAAACGTTTCAGGGCTGGGCCCCGGCTGTCGGTGGCACAGAGGCCAACGGGCGACGGGCGCGGGCGCTCGCGGGGCGGGCGTGGGCGCCCGCCCGATCGGGCACGGGCGTGCGGGCAGGGCTAGCCGGCGAGCGCGCAAGCGCCAGCGTGCGCGGGGCGGTGGCCGGAGGCGGGGCAGCGCGGCGCGGCGCGACAGGGGGAGGCGGTGGCCGGAGCGGGCGGCAGCAGGGCGAGCGGCAGCGCGGCGCGGCGATGCGCTGGCACGGGGAGGCGGAGGCGCGGCGCGGAGCGGGCCGGGCGTGGGCGAGCGGAGGCCGGCGCGGACGCAGCCGAGCGCGCGCGCGCGCGGGCGAGCGGGCGGCAGCGAATCGGCGGGGATGAGGAGGGGGAGGGGTTCATACCCCCGATGCAGGGGTTCGCCGGCGAGGCTCAAGGAGGCCGGTTGGGGGAAGAAGATCAGGAGGTCGGCGAGCGGCGGCGTCGGCGACGAGCTCCGGACGGCGCGGCGATGGCGCCGAGCGTCGGAGGAGGAGGTTCGTGGGGGGGGGGAAGGGGGAAATGGATCGGGCTAGGGTTCGGCCGAGGGGGGGGGGATATAGGCCAGGGGGGGAAGGCAGCTGGGCTGGCCGGCTGGGCTGAGGCCCAGTTGGGCCGGGGGAATTTTTCCTTTCTTTTTCTTTTCTCTTTTCTGTTTTGTTTTTCTTTTGTTTTTCTTTTCTTTTCTGTTTTGCAAAATGTGTTGCCCCCATTAGAGTTTTGTAAAATATGAGAGCTGGCCCACAAATCACAGCACAATATATCCTACCACCAAAAATTAGTTTGGGGTTAATATCTTTTCATATTTATTTTAGATTAAATAAAAGGTAATTAAATATTGTCTTTAGTCACTGTTTGGGGATGTTTGAGTCACTTACCCAACTCCAATGATGTTGGTTTCAATTTTAGAATTGTCTCTGATTTATTTGCTATTTAATGAACAATTTAGTTTCTATGTTGGACAACTTTTATTTTTCACTTTCATCTAAATTTGAATTTTGAGTTAGGAGTTGAAATGCATTATGATGCAAATGATGATCACGCACTGTTAATCATGCTAACTTGGCATTATCAAAATGGAATTACTGTGGCTAACCACTGGGGGTGTTACAAATCTCCTCCACTAATAAGAATTCTAGTCCCGAGAATTAAGAGGTAGAAGGAAAAAGTTTGGGGTATTCCGCACAAAGATTATCCTCGCGTTCCCAAGTGGCTTCATCTTCAGTATGATTTGACCACTGCACTTTGAGGAACTTGGTAACCTTCTGTCGGGTTCGACGTTCAGCTTCATCGAGAATGCGGATTGGATGCTCCTTATAAGAAAGATCATCATGTAATTCGAGCATTTGGTGATCCACAGCTCGGTGTGGAGATTCCTTGAAGCATTTACGAAGTTGCGACACATGGAAGACGTCGTGGATATGAGAGAATTGCGGCGGCAACTCCAATTTATATACCACCTGACCACGTCTAGCAATTATGCGGAAAGGACCAATGTAGCGCGGAGCTAGCCTGCCCTTGATTCCAAAACGGTGAGTGCCCTTCATAGGGGTGACACGTAGATAAGCTTGATCACCAGGTTGATAAGTCAAACCCCATCGTTTGCGATCGTAGTTGCTCTTCTGGCGGTCCTGAGCCGCCTTGAGATTTTCCCGGACAATACGGACTTGTTCTTCGGCGTGTTGAATAATATCCGGACCCACGAGCGGTCGTTCCCCAGTTTCTGACCAATTCAGAGGGGTTCGACACTTACGTCCATATAGAACTTCGAAGGGGGCCATTTTCAAGCTGGCTTGATAGCTGTAGTTATATGAGAATTCCACATAAGGAAGAGATTCTTCCCACTTCTTGCTAAACAATATAACACAAGCCCGAAGCATGTCTTTAAGCACTTGATTAACTCGTTCATCTTGGCCTTGGGATTGAGGGTGATAAGCTGAACTCCAGGTAATATGAGTTCCCATAGCTGTTTGGAAACTTTCCCAGAATTTGGAAGTGAAAAGGCCGCCACGGTCCGAACTAATCTCCTTCGGAATACCGTGGAGTGATACAATTTTGGAGATATACAACTCTGCTAACTGACTAGCAGTGATAGACTCTTTGACAGGCAGAAAGTGTGCAACTTTAGAGAGTTGGTCGACGATGACAAGAATAGCATCGTGACCCTTCTGTGACCTGGGAAGTCCTGTAACGAAATCCATCTGAACCTTATCCCATTTCCATAGAGGAATAGGAAGTGGTTGCAGAATTCCAGCAGGCTTCTGATGTTCTGCTTTAACGCGACGACACACATCACATTCAGTAACATATCGAGCAATATCCTGCTTCATTCTAGACCACCAGTACCTTTGACGGAGATCCCGACACATCTTGGTGCTACCCGGATGAATAGACAGCGGGGTATCATGTGCCTCCTTCATGACCTTGTCGGTCATAAGCTCGAAGCGAGGTACGACAATGCGGTCTCTGAAATACAAGGTTCCATCTTCAGACAGCGAGAAATCCCTGTACTTTACAAGGTGAAGGTCTTTCTTCATCAGATCAATTTCAGCATCTTTAGCTTGCGCATCCTTAACAGCTTTCTCGAGATCTGGTTGTATCACAAGGTTATTAAGAGAACCCTGTGGAACAATTCGCAGATTCAGCTTGCACAGTTCTTCAAAAAGACGAGGTTGAGCTCACCTAACCATGAGGTTGTCGCAATAGGACTTGCGGCTTAAGGCATCAGCCATCACGTTAGCCTTGCCAGGGGTATAGGAAATACCCAAATCATAGTCCGCAATGGCCTCCATCCATCTTTGCTGACAGAGGTTTAGAGAAGGTTGAGTGAACAAGTACTTCAGACTTTTATGATCCGTGTAGATCTCGCAACGATTACCGAGAAGGTAATGTCGCCACAACTGCAATGCATAGATCACAGCAGCTAGTTCTAGATCATGTACCGGATAATTCTCTTCATGTGGGCGCAACTGACGAGAGCCATAAGCAATCACTTTACGCTCTTGCATTAGAACACAGCCTAATCCTTCACGTGATGCGTCACAATAAATCACAAAGTCTTTGCGGGTATCTGGAGGAGACAGTACTGGGGCAGATGTTAGCTTGTCTTTGAGTGTCTGGAAACTTTCCTGACATTTTTCTGTCCATTCGAACTTAACGCCCTTGTGAAGCAGATCAGTCAAAGGCTTAGCAATCTTTGAAAAATTCTCGACAAAACGACGGCAATAACTTGCAAGGCCAAGAAAACTTCTCACTTGCTTGACATTCTTCGGAGGAGTCCAGTCAAGAATAGCCTGAACTCGTTCTAGGTTAACAGCAATTCCATCCTTGGAAATTACATGACCAAGGTAGGTTACTTCAGAAAGCCAGAATTCACATTTGGAGTACTTGGCATACAACTGGTGTTCTCGAAGCCTTTCCAGTACAAGACGGAGGTGTTCGGCATGTTCTTCTTTATTCTTTGAATAGACCAGAATATCATCTAGATAAACCACGACAAATTTGTCGAGGTAATCCATGAAGATGTAATTCATCAGACGGGAGAATGTGGCTGGAGCATTGGTTAAGCCGAAGGACATGACCGTGTACTCGTAGGAGCCATAACGAGTAACAAATGCAGTCTTGGGAATATCCTCTTCACGAACACGGATCTGATGGTAACCCAACCTCAAATCAAGCTTAGAGAATACTGAGGAACCGGCAAGTTGATCATACAAATCATTGATCCGAGGAAGCGGATATTTGTTCTGGATGGTGGCTTGGTTAATGGGCCGATAATCCTGAACCAATCGGTTAGTTCCATCCTTCTTCTTAACGAAGAGTGAAGGTGCTCCCCAAGCAGAGGAACTGGGGTGGATGAAACCTTTCTTGAGTGACGTGTCGATTTCTTCCTTAAGTTCGAGAAGATGATGCGGAGGCATCTTATAAGGGCGCTTCGCAATAGGGGTAGTGCCAGGTTTCAAGTCGATGACGAACTCAACAGCTCTAGCAGGGGGTATCCCTGGAAGTTCTTCTGGAAATACATCTTGAAAATCACGAACAACTGGAACGTTCTCGATGCCTTCAAGAGGTGAAGCATTCAATTCATTCAGAACATATATCTGGCTCTCAGCATCTTGAGCTATTCGGGCTGAGTATCTGACTGTCTGGCCCGAAGAATGGGTAAGTTGGACTTTCTTAGCGGCACAGTCAATCAAAGCATTATGGGCTGTCAACCAGTCCAAACCGAGAATGATGTCTATGTCGGAAGGTCCAAGAGCAATAAGGGAAGCAGAGAACATCAACCCTTCAATTCTGATCTCATTGTTGTGACTTACCATTTTGGTTTGCCACCTGGAACGGGGAGTAATGATTTCTAAAGGAGTGGGTAATGAGCTCATAGCTAACCCATGCATTTGTGCAAATTGCTGGGACACGAAGGAATGTGAAGCACCTGAATCAAAAAGAACAGAAGCTGGCACTGAATTCACAGAGAGTGTTCCTAGCACGATAGTCGGTTCCTTCTGAGCCTTTTCAGCATTGACGTGATTGGCATGGCCAAGTACCATAGTAGATGGTATGGCATTACGGTTTCTGAGTCGGCGGTTTCGACAATTCTTCTTACGACCATTAGGAGGACGTGGCGCAACTTGAGGAGAAGCCATAGCATCAGGCGGTCCATCATGAACCGTAAACTGTCTTGGCGGTGGAGGCAGACGAGGTGCAACATATGACAGCCTTGGTGTTGGAGCAGGTCGGTGGTAAACATTGTGGGGAATCCAGACTCGACGCTTCTGAACAGGCTGACCCAAGGATGAGCCAGCTCCACGAGTGCGCTTGAGCGACCCCTGGTACTCAGTCAGAGTTGTTTCAACTTGGAAAGATTTGCTGACAAGGGTTGCGAATTCTGTGCAATCATGGACAGCAAGTGCAAGTTTTATATCCGTACGCAGTCCTTCACAGAATTTCTGCTGCTTGCGAGTGTCAGTGTCGACGTCATCCGCAGCATAGCGGGCTAATTCAAGGAATTTCCTCTGATATTCATCTACAGTCATTGTGCCCTGTGAGAGTTTGCGGAACTCCTGCTTCTTTTGGTCGATCAGACCTTGAGGAATGTACCGTGCACGAAAAGCTGACTGAAATTCCTGCCAAGTGGTTACAGTTTCAGTAGGCAACATACCCTTGTGGCTTTCCCACCATTGAGCAGCTGGACCCTTTAAGTGGAATGTCGCAAAGGTGACGTGACTGTCAGGGGCAACATTAGCTGACTCCATCTCAAACAGGATGTCACGAAGCCAATCATCAGCATCCATAGGATTGGTGGAGTTGCGGAAAACGGACGGGTTGAGGCGCACAAATTCTAGCAGAGTTATTGGAGCATTCTGCTGTTGAGTATTCTGATTTGGGAATTGAGCCATTAGTCCGGTCATAAAATGCTGCATCATTACAGCAGTATAAGTTGGAGGTGGAGGATCGTCAGCCATCCTGCCAAATCAACAGGGGCGATTTAGCAAGAAAAACTGCAGGTGTATGGAATAATTCATGAAGTAACACGCACAACAGAAGGAAGTGCAATAGATACTTCAGCATATTCGCACCAGACATTCAAATCCACACCTAGTCTCGATTACGAACCGGCATTACGACAGCTGAAAGGAGAAGGCTAGACAACTAGGCGGAGCGCAGGCACGCGGTAGGGAAGTACACAACGAGACATAGCAAAGGCTACATCAACGTCGGAGAAAACTATTGGAGCGAGGAATCTGCAAGTGACAACACAGGGTGCCCTCGATAAGAGGATCCTGTAAGCAGAACCTGGCCCACAATCTTGGAGCAAGGGGGGGAATAATTCCGGGTGGATGTGATCACGAGAACCTAATGTTGGAGTTAGTAAAATTTCAACCCGAATAGAAGTGAGATCAGAGTCCTAGAGTAAAGGTCGAGGAGTAAAGGATACTAATACCACCCAATTGGCGACGTGGGCCCGTAAGCCACACAGCCAAGTTAGTAAAACAGTTTTCGGTTACTAGAGTCAACTTTGGCCAAGGAGTTGGAAAGGGGGATTCCTACAGTCAGTCGGCTCTGATACCAACTTGTGACGCCCCCGGCTCAATCGTGCACTAATCATACACGCAAATGCACACGATCAAGCCTAAGGACTCACGGGAAGATATCACAACACAACTCTAAAACATAAATAAAGTCATACAAGCTTTATATTACAAGCCAGGGGCCTCGAGGGCTCGAATACATAAGCTTGCGAACAAGCGTCAGCGGAAGCATCAGATATCTGAGTACAGATATTAAAAGAGAAACAGAAAGGCCTTTAGAAAGGCGGGGCAAAATAAAACACTACGATCGAAAGGCGTAGGCCTCCTGCCTGGGACCCTCCGATCCTACTCCTGGTCTTCAGTCAACTCGTAGTAGTATCCATCCTCGGGGTCGAAGTAGTAGTCGATCGACGGGGCATCTATCTCAAGGGCTCCGTCATCTTGGTCACGACAAACTGATATGGGGAGAAAAGGTAAACAAAGCAACCGTGAGTACTCAGAAGTACTCAGCAAGCAAGGATCTACACTACATATGCAACATTTTCAATGAGAGGCTGTATATGTGGACTGGGCTGCAGAAATGCCAGAATAGAGAGAAGGCCTAGTCCTATCGAAGACTAGTATCTTCAGCGGTCTTGCAGCAGTAGAAGAGAGTAGAACAGTTCAATATAATGTAGCAGTATCATTAAGTCTCATCCTCACCCAGAGATCCTTTCTCGACTCCCTGCGAGAAAGCAATCCCAGAGCCATACAGTCATCAACCTCGTCCGGAGATCCCTTCTCGACTCCCTGCGAGAAGCAATCCCAGAGCCATAGTATCCAAGTATCCAGTTCTAAATTGTATCAATCAGGATACAACTCCGAGTGTCCTTTACCGTAGGATCGGCTATCGATAGAAGTGTTCTTCCCTGCAGGGGTGCACCAACTTACCCAACACACTCGATTAACTCCGGCCGGACACACTTTCCTGGGTCATGCCCGGCCTCGGCCAAACGACACATCGCAACCCTACCTACAGCTCAGCAGAGAGGTCCCCGCCGGTCTACATCCTAAGCGCAAGGGGGTCTTGGCCATCGCCCCATGCCCTCCGGGTCGTTGTTAGCAGGGTGGATACCAGCGCCAACGGCACGATCTGACCCGGCCACAATGCTGAACTGGACGTCTGACAAAGCTTTCGGCTGATGCTACGATGCAGAACGCCCATACTATGCCCACGTGATGGTTAGTGCTATCAGGCCAGAGACCTGCTCGGATCAAATATCCAAATCGTTAATGGACTAGGGCTTGCGGTAACGAGCAGAGACTCACGAAAGATGTGACCCCGTCGCCCCGTCTCGAGGACTTGCGGCAAGGGCCATGAATGTCCGGCCATGCCTCATATTCACCACTCGGGCACCATACAGGCACCCGTCTTCACAACACTCGCCTCTCAGGCGCACGCGGGTACCCCTCAGGGTCGACCCGCCTATCCAAGTAACAGTGTAAAGTCCAAGTATCCGTGTGTTCATAACATCAGGGGAATCCGAGGTATCACCCTCGTTGGATTCCTACTCGATGTATCTGTCAAGGTGAACTCGGAGGAATCACCCTCGAGGGGTTCACACTTGATGTGTTGCACGACAGCGTCGTTACCGGAAGTGGTGAAGGAGGAATCACCCTCGATGACCATGACCGAATAGCTACTCTACAGAGTTAACATCCGAAGTGCTACAAGAGGTTTCACCCTCGGCACTCGATAGTAACGCTGCAGTGTCGTTACAACTAACGGGGATGATGTGCGGTGTCGGGGCCTGGTCTTCAATCCCGTTGATCGGGTCTTCTGACGATCCAGCGCGGCAGTCGGGATAAGTGGGGTCACTGATAGGTCTCTACCCAGCCTATACTAAGCAGTTTAGGTTATGCAGGTAATTATCAACAGCAGGTTACAATGAACAGGCTATGCATCAGAATAGGTAAAGCAGTAGCAGCAGCAATTCTAATGCAAGCATGAGAAATAGAATGGGCGATATCGGGATGATCAAAGGGGGGCTTGCCTGGTTGCTCGGCGGCAAGGGCAAGGTTGTCAATTGTTTCTTCGGTCTCCGGAGCTGCGTCGGTCTCGGGGATGACGTCGGTGTCAGGGTCTACCGAGAGAGAAGAGGGGGAGGAAACAGTATAAATATAGAGCAAACATGAGCAATGCAAAGTACGGCATGACAATATGCAGTGCCGGGTGTGTCCTAACGTATGGTTGCACGTTACCGAGGAAGGAGGAATCCATCCGGGAATGTTTTCCCGATTCCGGGCATTTGTCAGACAGATGACCGGAGGGGAATGGTTGCATGTTCGGATAGTTAGGCACGTGTGACGGACAAACGGACCACGTATTCGGATTCGTCTCGTCGTTCTGAGCAACTTTCATGTACAAAGTTTTTCCATCGGAGTTAAGGATTATTTAAGATGATTTTCTAAAGTTTTTATTAATTTCTGGAATTTAGTTAATTATTTAAATTAACATTATCCGAAACAGTGTTTGCTGACGTCAGCATGACGTCAGGACCAGTGGGTCCCACCTGTCATACTCTGTTAGGTTTAATTAGGGTTTAGCTAATTTATTACTGATTAATTAAACTAATTAATCAATTAGACTAATTAAGCAGGATTAATTAAATTAATAAATTCACTAATTAATTAATTAATTAACTAATTATTCATTTTAATAATTCATTTTTATTTTCTTTTATTTTTATTATCGTTTTTTTATTATTATTTTTAAACGTTTTGGGGTTGGGCGTGCGGGCGGGGCTGGCCGGCGAGCGCGCGAGCGCCAGCGTGCGCGGGGCGGTGGCCGGAGGCGGGGCAGCGCGGCGCGGCGCGGCAGGGGGAGGCGGTGGCTGGAGCGGGCGGCAGCAGGGCGAGTGGCAGCGCTCCACGGGGAGGCGGAGGCGCGGCGCGGAGCGGAGCAGGCCGGGCGCGGGCGAGCGGAGGCCGGCGCGGACGTGGCCGGAGCGCGGCGAGCGCGGGGGCCAGAGCGCGCGCGCGCGGGCGAGCGGGCGGCAGTGAATCGGCGGGGATGAGGAGGGGGAGGGGTTCATACCCCCGATGCAGGGGTTCGCCGGCGAGGCTCGGGGAGGCCGGTTGGGGGAGGAGGACGAGGAGGTCGGCGAGCGGCGGCGTCGGCGACGAGCTCCAGACGGCGCGCCGACGGCGCCGAGCGTCGGAGGAGGAGGAGGGGATCGGGAGGGGGGGAGGGGGGAAATGGATCGGGCTAGGGTTCGGCCCGAGGGGGGGGGATATAGGCCAGGGGGGAAGGCAGCTGGGCCGACCGGCTGGGGTGAGGCCCAGTTGGGCCGGGGGAATTTTTCCTTTCTTTTTCTTTTCTCTTTTCTGTTTTGTTTTTCTTTTCTTTTTCTTTTCTTTTCTGTTTTGCAAAATGTGTGGCCCCCATTAGAGTTTTGTAAAATATGAGAGCTGGCCCACAATTCACAGCACAATATATCCTACCACCAAAAATTAGTTTGGGGTTAATATCTTTTCTTATTTATTTTAGATTAAATAAAAGGTAATTAAATATTGTCTTTAGTCACTGTTTGGGGATGTTTGAGTCACTTACCCAACTCCAATGATGTTGGTTTCAATTTTAGAATTGTCCCTGATTTATTTGCTATTTAATGAACAATTTAGTTTCTATGTTGGACAACTTTTATTTTTCACTTTCATCTAAATTTGAATTTTGAGTTAGGAGTTGAAATGCATTATGATGCAAATGATGATCACGCACTGTTAATCATGCTGACTTGGCATTATCAAAATGGAATTACTGTGGCTAACCACTGGGGGTGTTACAAAGTATACTGGGCGCTGCACCACCTTCTTCCTTGTTGTGTCCTTAGGGTTGTTTCCGCTACCGTGCTCCTCTTTGTCCTGATCCGTATCTGGCCTTGCCGGGCCGCTCTCTTCCTCTTCCCCGGGCGGGACACTTGCTGAGGTGGCTGCTTCTTCCACTTCCCACTGCGCTACTAGGGCCGCACTAACCACTTGATTAGTTGCTGCCAGATATAGCAGCAATAGCTCTTGTGGTTTGGGTGTGACCAAAGTAGGCATAGAAGACAAGTAGGCCTTCAAATCCTGCAGTGCTGCATATGCTTCCGGGGTCCACTTCATGGGTCCTGCCCTCTTCAAAATCTTGAAGAACGGCAAGGCACGCTCGGCAGACTTGGAGATGAATCTGCTAAGCACGGCAACGCATCCTGTCAAACGCCTTACATCCTTAACTGTCTTGGGTGCCTGTATCTGCTCAATAGCCTTGATCTTATCGGGGTTGGCCTCAACCACGGTGGGACACAAAGAAACCAAGTAGCTTGCCGGAGGGAACACCAAACACGCACTTCTCCGGATTCAGTTTCAAGTTGAACTTGCGCAGATTAGCAAATGTCTCTTCTAAATCCTTGATGAGGGTTGATCTGTCCTTGGTCTTGACCACAATATCATCCATATAGGCTTCAATGTTCCTGTGCAACTATGGTTCAAAGCCAATCTAGACTGCTCTTGCAAAAGTGGACCCGGCACTCTTCAACCCGAAAGGCATGTGCACAAAGCAGTATGTGCCGCATGGGGTGATGAATGAGGTCTTTTCTTCGTCTTCCTTGGAGATAAAAATCTGATATTATCCATAGTATGCATCTAGAAAAGAGAGCAACTCACATCCTGAAGTAGAATCCACGATCTGGTCGATGCGCGGCAAGGGAAATGGGTCCTTTGGGCATGCCTTGTTCAGATCCGTGAAATCTATGCAAAGCCTCCATTTTCCATTAGCCTTGCACACAACCACTGGTTTTGCTAACCATGTTGGATGCAGTACTCCTCTGACCAAACCAGCTGCTTCAAGTTTCTTGATTTCCTCGGCAATAAAATGCTGCCGCTCCAAGGCCTGCTTCTAAACCTTCTGCTTGACGGGCTGGGCGACAGCAAGGTGGTGCTCGATTACCTCCCTAGGAACACCGGGGATATCAGATGGTTGCCAGGCAAACACATCGATATTCACCCGCAGGAAGGCGATGAGCGCGCTTTCCTATTTGTCATTGAGGGTGGCACTGATAGTGAAAGTACCATCAACGCTAGCCAGCCCTACCGTGACGTTTTTCACTTGGGGTGGAGCGGCCTTGGATCTCTTGCTGTTGGAACTCTCTGGCATGTCATCAACGGGCGCGGCACATTCCACAGAGGTACGCTTCCCGGATTCCTTGCCTGTGCCTCCGCTATGCTTTCCCTTGGCGGGAACTGTGGCTTCCGCGACCTCTGCTGCGACCGCGTCCCGTTACATCTTATCCATGCAAATAATTGCGTCTTTCTTGTCCGACGGAACAGAGATGACGCCCATCGGCACCGGCATCTTCAAGGTGTTGTAAGCATAGTGGGATGCTGCCATGAATTTGGCCAGGGCCGGGCGCCCAAGGATCCTGTTGTACGACAGGGGGAGGTCAACCACATCAAACACAACTTTATCAGTCCTGTAGTTCAACTCTCCTCCAAATGTCACTGGCAACGTAACCTTTCCCTTAGGACGGCTCCTACTGGGATTGACTCCATGAAACGTGCATGTGGCCTTAAGTTCTTCCTCTGCTATCTGAAGTTTGCTGATAACCTTTGGGGAAATCAGATTCAACCCGGCCCCGCCATCAACCAGCATCTTTGTGACCTTGAGGTTGCGAATTGTTGGTGAGACCAACAACGGCAAGCACCCTATCGCAGTAATGCGGTCGGGGTGGTCATCTTCATCAAAGATGATGGGTGTGCGTGACCACTTGAGTGGCTTCCGAGAATCTACCGCTGGCTCCATGGCATTAACTTCACGTGCCCACTGTTTAAGTTGGCGGTGAGAGGAGTGCAAAGATGCACCCCCGTCAATGCACAGGGCGTCAGTGGCTTTCTGGAACTCCTGCTCGCTAGTTTCCTCTTCATTCCCTCCATCACTATCATTACTGCAATCCTCCTTCTCTTGGCCCTTGGAGGGTTTCCCTTGGTTCCGAGGAGCCTTGCCCGGGCGATTTGCTTCACCACCCCGGCTCTTCCTGCCAGCGCCATTCTGACCTTTTTCCTTATCACGCTTCTCATACTCAGCCTTCTGCCTCTTGATGAGTTGCTCAACCTGATGACACTCCTGGAGATCATGGCCCTTGGTCTGATGAATCTTACAGTATGGCCATCACTTTTCCCAGCTTTCTCGGCAGCTGCCACCTCCCGGCAGTCAGTGCATGCGGTAGCTTCCTTGCCGGGGGTTTCAGCCTTGGCCTTCTTGCAATACTAGGCATGCCTGACCCCTCAACAGTCATCACAGTCTTATCCTTGCGCTTCTTGTTGTGTTTCTTGTTCTTCTTCTTCTTCTTACTGATGGTTTCGTCATCGTCTTCTGAGTCGATGTCGACGCAATCTTCCTCTCCAGGAAGTTTCCTCCCCTCCTCCACCCGAGCACACTTGACCACCAAAGTTAGAGCTCCTTCACAGTCTTGGGCAACCGAACGTTCATCTTGGAACGTATCCTGCGGTTGCGCACGTTGGATTGGAAGGCAGCTATCACGGCAGCCGGGTGGATATCTGGGATATTTCTGTGGACTCGACTGAATCTCTGCAAGTACTTTCGTAGAGTTTCTCCTTCTTTTTGCTGGAGAAGCTGTAGGTCGCTGGGCCGCCCTGGTTCTTGATGGCCGCCCATGAAGGCACCAATGAACTCGTGGCACAGGTCAGCCTAGGTCAAAATGGAGTTCTCCAGCAGGTGCATCAGCCAAGACCTCACATTTGACTTGAGGGCCAAAGGGAAGTAGTTAGCGAACACCTTCTCATCTCTTCCCCCGGCAGCTTGAACAGTGATGGTGTAGATGCTCAAGAACTCTGCCGGGTATAGTCTCCCATCATACTTCTCAGGTATCTCCGGCTTGAACGTGCGAGTGGATGGCCAACGGACTTGCCACAGCTCACGGGTGAAGGTAGGGCACCCAACCTCGAAAGGCAGGCACCCACTATCTCCGAGCGTGGGCTCGTCTACGTCGGGGCCATCACACCCATTGGACCGGTGGGGGTTGTCGCGACGCCGCTCATCGATGACGCGCGCACCTTCCCCTCGCCTACCCTCCGGGGCACACTGTCGTCCTTGACGCGCTCGAGGGTCTGACGAGGCCATCGAGACATCATCGGGTGCTTGGTTTTGTGGCTCCCAGGTGGCTTGCCGTGGTGGGGATTGCACCATGAGGGTGGCCCCTCCCTCGCGACCAGCCGCACTAGCCGATGTTGCTGCCTGGGAAGGCCGTGGCGGTCCGGCCCATTGTGATCTTTTCGCCTCGGCAAAACCAATCAAAATTTGGATGGTGGCTCACCACTCATCCATCTGGTCTGCCGCCGGTGGAAATCTCAATAGCAGTTGGGCTCGCGCATTGGCCTCTGAGGCAGTGCTTGGCATTGGTGATGACGATGTAGATTGTAGTGTCACTCGGCTCCTGACGTTGCCGATGGCGACCGCGCCGCGCCCTTGCTGCTGCGAACCTGCAGTTTGGATGGCATGATGACGCGGCGGAGGCGCCTGAGGGCCAGCGGCTATGTTGGGCACAGTAGCGGGGTCAGCCTGCCCCAGGGGTGACGCGTGCCCTGCTTTCGCGCCCGCAGCGGTGGCGGCCGGAGGGTTGTGATTCACCCCAGAATGAGCGTCATCACTGCGACTGTGCCCATTGGCGAGGAGAAGGGGTTCAGGCGGAATGATCCCTCCATCCATACCTCATGGAGCATGGTCGTCGGGATGTTGCTGATGCTGTCCTTCCCCGGTACATCCCGTTCCTGCTTCGGCCGTGGGGAAGGTGGTGACGGCGCCGCCTGCGCCGACCATGTCCCCCGTAACATCCACACCCTCGCGAGCCCCCGCACTCCCCATGACGTCGATGGTCGCGGGTGGTAGAGCCTTCGAGGTGGACGGGTGATTTGCAGCTCCGGGCTTCCTTTTGGGCGCCATCGTCGATGACGCCGTCGGCGACAAAAATGTCGGTGAAGATGATGCGCAGCATACACTCTTGGTTTCGCGCAAGTGATCCCCCTACCTAGCGCGCCAAAGATGTCATGGGAAACCACGGCCACCTTTGTTGCCATGAGCCCCTTTTGGTTCGATGGGGGGATGGGCACGTTGCACAAAGAGCGAAGAAGCATCGCGCAACACGGCAGAGATCACACGGGCAGTCTTTACCCAGGTTCGGGCCGCCGTGAGGCGTAAAACCCTACTCCTGCTTTGGTGGATAATGGTGGTGAACATAGCAGACTCGCCTGGCAAGGTCGCTGTGGGGGCTAGAGTGGCTACGCGCGTATGGATATGCGAGGGTCCAACCCTTTCTACCATTGCCATGGGCCTCCTTTTATAGATTAAGGGGTCACCACAGTGGCAAATCAGTCTTTACGTACTGATTAGATAGCTAACAGTGCTATCATATCTAACTCTGCAGGCTAACAGAGCGCATTAAATGTGCCGCTCAGTGTCACATCATAGCTCGCCCGGTAGGCCCTACCTGGCTGTTTTGCTAGCTTCGTGCCTGCTCGCTTGACACGTCTCAGGACGGGTGTCATATGGAGGTGTTTGTTGTAGGAAGTGGCTGCCATGTGGCAAAAAGCAGCCACTTAGTCACCTTGGAGCTCGACACCGCTCTGATTAATGACTTGCGTTGCTTGTGACGTGGAGCGGTGGAGTGGCTTGCCTCCGCCAGCCCCGGCAGGCCTGCCGGGACGATCTGGGAGCTCGCTTCCGGGGCAAAACCCAACCCTGCCGGGTTCGCCTGCCCGGCGAGGTAGGTCCTTCCCTTAGCGATGCCTTGTTCCTCTGGCTCACCTTGGCCTTCTCGACTTGCACTTGGATACTTCAAAGGAATTGATCCTCCTTGTTTGGTCTGATCTTGGTCTTGTAATCTTGTCTTTGGCCTGTGCACAGTCCATGCAATGGACTCAGGGTCAGTTGCACCAACAAAGAGTGAGATCTAATAGAGATAGGTATAAAAGATTACTAAAACGTAAAACAAAGTAAAAACAAATAAATTGCAGCATGGTATTTTTGGGTTTTTTGGTTTATATATCTGAAAATATATGATGGAAAATAGACCCGGGGGCCATAGGTTTCACTAGAGGTTTCTCTCTTGAAGATAGCATATGGTGGGTGAACAAATTACTGTTGAGCAATTGATAGAAAAGCACAAAGTTATGACGATATCTAAGGCAATGATCATGAATATAGGCATCACGTCCGTGACAAGTAGACCAAAACGATTCTGCATCTACTACTATTACTCCACACATCGACCGCTATCCAACATGCATCTAGATTATTAAGTTCATAAGAACGGAGTAACGCCTTAAGCAAGATGACATGATGTAGAGGGATAAACTCAAGCAATATGATATAAACCCCATCTTTTTATCCTTGATGGCAACAATACAATACATGCCTCGCTACCCCTTCTGCCACTGGGTGAGGACACCGCAAGATTGAACCCAAAACTAAGCACCTCTCCTATTGCAAGAAAAACCAATCTAGTTGGCCAAACCAAATCGATAGTTCGAAGAGAAATACAAAGATATCTTAATCATGCATAAAAGAGTTCAAAGAAGACTCAAATAATATTCATAGATAATCTAATCATAAATCCACAATTCAATCAGATCTCAACAAACACACCGCAAAAAAGTATTACAGCGCATAGATCTCCAATAACATCGAGGAGAACATTGTATTGAAGATCAAAGAGAGAGAAGAAGCCATCTAGCTACTAGCTATGGACCCGTAGGTCTGTGGTAAACTACTCACACATCATTGGAAGGGCAACAAGGTTGATGTAGAGGCCCTCCATGATCGAATCCCCCTCCGGCAGATCGCCAGAAAAGGCCCCAAGCTGGGATCTCACGGGAACAAAGGCTTGCGGCGGCGGAAAAGTATTTTGGTGGACGCTTCTGGTGGTTTGGGAATATTTGGGAATTTATAGTGCAAGAATTAGAGTTGGAGGACCCCTGAGGGGCCCACAAGCCCTCAGGGTGCCCACCAGGGGCGCGCCTGGCAGGCTTGTGGCCTCCTCGGTCATCTTCTGACCCCCTCTCCAAGCTTCGTGGATGTCTTCTGGTCCAAGAAAAATCATCGTAAAGTTTATTCTGTTTGGACTTCGTTTGATATTCCTTTTCTGTAAAACTCAAAAACAAGGAAAAAACAGAAACTGGCACTGGCACTGGGCTCTAGGTTAATAGGTTAGTCCCAAAAATAATATAAAATAGCATATTAATGCATATAAAACATCCAAAATAGATAATATAATAGCATGGAACAATAAAAAATTATAGATACGTTGGAGATGTATCAGGTCTACGTAAGCACCTGCTTTGTATAAAGAGGTAGCCAGGACTGATCTCGGCCGTCCATGCAATGTGTAGGAGTGCAAATGGCGATATGCCCAATACCCCTGCACGCTTAGGATGTAGACCGGCGTGCTGGCCTCTCTGTTGAGCCTAGGTAGGACTACAGCATGTCGATCAGCCGAGGCTGGGCATGACCCAGTAAAGTGTGTTCGGCCGGAGTTAATCTAGCATGGTGGGTAAGTTTGTGCAACCCCACAGGGAAGTTAATCTATTCGAATAGCCGTGTCCATGGTAACGGGCGCTCGGAGTTGTATCCCGATCTATATAACTAGAACTGGATGCTGGTGATGATAAATGGATATGATGGCTCCAGGATCGCTTTCTCGTAGGGAGTCGAGGAAGGATCTCTGGGCACTACAACATTTTTATTATTTATGTTATGTTACTCTACTCTCTTCTATTGCTGCGATGCTGCAAGATACTAGTCTTTGATAGGCTAGGCATTTCCCTTCTCTTTTGGCATTTCTGCAGTTCAGTCCAAAGATATAGCCCCATTTCTTTGATACTGATGCATACTTAGTTTAGTTTTGATGTAAGTCTTGCGAGTACTTTGGATGAGTACTCACAGTTGCTTTACTACCCCCTTTTCCACTATACCCGATTGCTACAATCAGATGACGGATCCCAGGAGCTAGATGCCACCACCAATGACTACTACTACCCCGAGGATGCCTACTACTATGTGGAGGCCGCCAATGATCAGGAGTGGTTAGGAGGCTCCTAGGCAGGAGGCCTTGCCTTTTCGATCCATGTTGATGTTTGTGCTAGCCTTATTAAGGCAGACTTGTTTACCTTATGTCTGTACTCAGATATTATTGCTTCCGCTGACTTGTTTGTATTCAATCTTATGTATTCGAGCCCTCAAGGCCCCTGGCTTGTAATATAAAGCTTGTATGACTTTAATTTGTGTCTAGAGTTATGTTGTGATATCTCCCCGTGAGTTTCTGATCTTGATCGTATGCATTTGCATGTATGATTAGTTCATGTTTAAGTCAGGGCATCACCGTCACCCTATGGATGCTTTCAATGCTATGGGAAATTTAGTGGGATTACCACCTATCATTATTAATGAAACAACATTGGCTTTGGAACATGTTATGCAAAGGTTAGACACTACTGAAAATAAAATGCCTACCATAGAACATATTGAAAATTTGGATAAAAAAATTCATAACCACATCACTCAATTTGGATCAAAGGTAGGAAACACTTTTACGATGCTAAAAGAGAAAGAGAGGGTAGAGCAAAGTCCCGCTAGGATTGATAAGTTGGAAGAAATTATCAATAATTTGGGTTCTTCTTTTTCTTCCGTTAAAACCATTGAAAAAACTCCTCCTAGCAAGAATTGCAAGTTTATGTGTCTTCCTAAGAATAAGGGTGCTACATCTAGTATTGGAAGCGGAGATCTTAAAATGATAAGAATTCACCCCGATTATGTTGATATAATAAAGGAACACATCTATGAGAATAAATTCCTCAACTTTATCCCTAGGAGCGTGATCTTTAATTTTTTTTGTGTTAAAACTCCTAGGAAGAATGGACGTGTGATTGAGAAATTGGAAACTAAAGATGACAACACTTGAAACTATGCATTACACCTAGCTAGGGGCGTAAAACAATAGCGCTAGTTGGGAGGCAACCCAATAGTTATCTTAATTTTCTTGTTTCTTTTTCTGGTTTTTTGTGTGCAAACAATTATGCTACTGCTATTGTTGTGTTTTTGTGTTTACTTTTGCTTCCAGTAGCAGAATTGTTAAAAAAAATTGGCATGTGATAAAATTCTAAAAAATTTACACATGATTGATATACAAATTTCTCATGTTTTCATAATTTTTCAGAATTTTTGGACTTACAGAAGTACGGTCATTGTTCGAATCATTATAGATTGTTCTGTTTTTGACAGATTCTATTTTTGTTGCATTGTTTGCTTGTTTTGATGAATCTATGGATTGTATCAGGGGTATAAGCCATGGTGAAGTTATAATACAGTAGGTATAATGCAATAATAAAATATGAATGGGTTTACAATAGTACTTTAAGTAGTGTTTTTCTTTGTTATGCTAACGGATCTCATGAAGGTTTTTGTTGAGTTTTGTGTACTGAAGTTTTCAAGTTCTGAGTGAGATCACGATAGATGAAGGAATAAGGAATGGCAAGAGACTAAGCTTGGGGATGCCCGAGGCACCCCAATGTAATATTCAAGGACTCCCAAGCATCTAAGCTTAGGGATGCCCCGGAAGGCATCCCCTCTTTCTTCTACCAACTATCGGTAATTTTACTTGGAGCTATATTTTTATTCATCACATGATATGAGTTTTGCTGGGAGCATCATGTATTATATGGGTCTTTGCTTTGTTTGCTTTTTATTTTTTCACAATCATCTTTGCTGGACACTCCTTTTTGAGAGGGACAAGCATTATTCATGATTTGTTAGAATACTCTATGTGCTTCACTTATATCTTTTGAGCTAGGTAGTTGCTCTAGTGCTTCACTTATATCTTTTAGAGCACGTCGGTGGTTATATTTAAAGAAATAGTTGCACTCTCATGTTTCACTTATATCTTTTTGAGAGTTGATAATAGTAATGGCAATTAGTACAAGTTATGAATTTGGTCCTAATATGATAGGTATTCAAGAGGGATATAATAAAAACTTTCTTGTAGATCACTGAATATGATAGGTTTGATTCCTTGCAATAGTTTTGCGATATAAAGGTGGTAATATGTGGGTTGTGCTAGTGAGAAATTGTGGTTTAGTAAGAATATTGATATTAAGGTTTGTGATTCCTGAAGCATGCACTTATAGTCTCTCATTATGCTAAGAAGTTGGAGCATGATTTATTATTGATTCTCTTCCTTATGAGTGGCGATCAGGGACAAGTGATGGTCTTTTCCTATCAATCTATCCCCCTAGGGGCATGCGTAGTAGTACTTTGCTTTGAGGGCTAATAAACTTTTGCAATAAGTATATGAGTTCTTTATGACTAATGTGAGTCCATGGATTATACGCACTCTCACCTTTCCGCAATTTTCTAGCCTCTTCGGTACCGTGCATTGCCCTTTCTCACCTTGAGATGTGGTGCAAACTTCGCCAGTGCATCCAAACCCCATGATATGATACTGTCTATCACACATAAGCCTCCTTATATCTTCCTCAAAACAACCACTATACCTACCTATTATGGCATTTCCATAGCCATTCCGGGATATATTGCCATGCAACTTCCACCGTTTTGTTTTATTATGACACACATCATCATTTTCATATTGCTTTGCATGATCATATAGCTAACATAGTATTTGTGGCTCAAGCCACCGTTCATATTTTTTATACATGTTACGCTAGATCATTGCACATCCCGGTACACCGCCGGAAGCACTCACATAGAGTCATATCTTGTTCTAGTATCGAGTTGTAACTAAATAGAAGTGTGATGATCATCATATTCATTATTAGAGCATTGTCCCAAGTGAGAAAATAAAAAAAGAGGCCAAAAAGAGCCCAACAAAAAAAGAGAAAAAAAAGAAAATGAGAGAAAAAGAGAGAAGGGACAATGTTACTACCCTTTCCAAACTTCTGCTTCAAAGTAGCACCATGTTTTTCATATAGAGAGTCTCCTATATGCTTTCATTTTCATATAACTAGTCGGATTGTGGGAATTTTTCATTGTAGAACTTTGCTTATATATTCCAATGATGGGCTTCCTCAAATTCCAGAGGTCTTCATGAGCAAGCGAGTTGGACGCACACCCACTTAGTTTTATTTTTGAGCTTTCATACACTTATAGCTCTTAGTGCATCCGTTGCTTGGCAATCCCTACTCCTTGCATTGACATCAATTGATGGGCATCTTCATAGCCCATTGATTAGCTTCGTCAGTGTGAGGCTTTCTCCTTTTTTGCCTTCTCCAAATTATCTCCATCACCATACTCTATTCCACCCATAGTGCTACATCCATGGATAGTGCTCATGTATTGCGTGGGAGTTGAAAAAGCTGAAGCGCATTAAAAAGTATGAACCAATTGCTCGGCTTGTCATCGGGGTTGTGCATGATAAATACTTTGTGTTAAGAAGATGGAGCATGACAAGGCTATATTAATTTTGTAGGGATAACATTCTTTAGCGTTGGTATTTGAAAGACATGATTGTTTGTTGGTATGCCTTATTATTATCGTTCTTTAGCGTTGAATCATTTGGATTTTAGTATTCATGCCACAAAAGAGGGATTACATGATGAACATGTTAGCTAGCATTCCACATCAAAAATTATGTTTTTATCATTTACCTACTCGAGGACGAGCATGAATTAAACTTGGGGATGCTTGATACGTCTCCAACGTATCTATATTTATTTATTGTTCCATGCTATTATAGTATCAATGTTGGGTGTCTTATATGTCATTATATATCATTTTTGGGACTTACCTATTAAATTAGTGCCAAGTGCCAGTTGTTGTTTTTCCCTGTTTTTGGTTTCTAGAATATCAGTACCAAACGAAGTCCAAATGCCATGAAACTTTTTGGAGATTTTTTTCTTGACATATGATGACCCACAAGTATAGGGAATAAATCATAGTCCTTTCGATAAGTAAGAGTGTCGAACCCAACGAGGAGCTGAAGGAAATGACAAGTGGTTTTCAGCAAGGTAATTTTTGCAAGCACTTAAATTGTCGGTAACAGGTAGTTTGATAGCAAGATAATTTGTAGCAAGTAACAAGTAACAATAGAAACAATAAGTGCAGCAAGATAGCCCATTCCTTTTTGTAGCAAAGGACAGGCCGGAACGATCTTAGGTAATAAGTAAAATGTTCTCGAGGACACATGGGAATTTCATCTAGTCACTTTCATCATGTTGGTTTGATTCATGTTCGCTACTTTGATAATTTGATATGTGGGTGGACCGGTGCTTGGGTGCTGTTCTTACTTGAACAAACCTCCCACTTATGATTAACCCCCCTCGCATGCATCTGCAACTATGAAAGAAGTATTAAGATAAAATCTAACCATAGCATTAAACATATGGATCCAAATCAGCCCTTTACGGAATAGCGCATAAACTAGGGTTTAAGCTTCTGTTACTCTAGCAACCCATCATCTAATAACTACTCCACAATGCATTCCCTTTGGCCCAAAGATGGTGAAGTGTCATGTAGTCGACGTTCACATAACACCACTAAGGGAATTACAACATACATATCATCAAAATATCGAACACATATCAAATTCACATGATTACTTGCAACATGACTACTAGTCACCCACAGGTACCAATCTGAGGTTTTGATACAAAGATTGAACACAAGAGATGAACTAGGGTTTGAGTTGAGATGGTGATGTTGAAGATGTTGATGCAGATTGGCCTCCCAAAGATGAGAGGGTTGTTGGTGATGACGATGGCTTCGATTTCCCCCCTCAGGGAGGGAAGTTCCCCTGGCGGAATCACTCCACCGGAGGGCAAAAGTACTCCTGCCCAAGTTCTGCCTCGTGATGGCGGCGCTCCATCCCGAAACTCCTCCCCTTATTTTTCTAGGTCAAAAGACCTCATATACCAGAAGATGGGCACCAGAGGTGGGCCTGGGCCCCCACTACCCACCAGGGTGCGCCTGGAGGGGGTGGCGCGCCCTGGTGCCTAGTGGGCACCTGGGTGGCCCCTTGCTGTAGTTCTTTTCTCCAGTACTTTTATATATTCCAAAATAATTCTCCGTGAAATTTTAGCTCATTTGGAGATGTGCAGAATAGGTATCTCTGACATAGCTTTTTTAGGTCCAGAATTCTAGCTGTCGGCATTCTCCCTCGTTTTGTAAACGTGCATATTATGAGAGAAAAGGCATTAGAATTACTCCACACAGTGTTATATTGCATAAAAACACTATAAATAACAGTAGGAAAACATGATGCAAAATGGATGTATCAACTCCCCCAAGCTTAGACCTCGCTTTTCCTCAAGCAGAAGCCGATATCGAAAATCATGTCCACATGTTTAGAGAGAGAGGTGTCGATGAAAACAAAATACGGACATAGTAGCATCATGCTTATTATTATAACAACAATAAACTTTATCATAAAACTTCCCATGATCAAGTAACAATTCATCACAGCATCGAAGTATGAAGCATAAACTTTATTGAAAACCAACAAACTATGTTCTCAGTCAACTTTGCAATTACAATTCATCATATTTTCAGGAAGGGTCTCGTATCGGAGCCTTTTGGCAAGTCCACATACTCAACCATCATTTAGTATTCTATGATTGCTAACACTCACAGCATACATATGAGCAAAAAGTTTCAACCGGACACAGAGAAAGATAGGGGCTTATAGTTTCGCATCCCAACTTATTCACCTCAAGGGTGATGTGAACAATAATAACTCATGATCACTCACATCCAACTGGATATATGTGCCTAGATCTTTACCCACCACACGGTGCTTGCAAAAGAGAAAATAAAAAGGAATAGAGAAGAACACTTTGACTCTTGCATAAAAAGTAAATACATAAAAGTAAAAGATAGGCCCTTCGCAGAGGGAAGCAGAGGTTGTCATGCGCTTCTTGGTTTTGTATGCACAATCACTTATTGCAAAAGAACGTCACGTTATATTGTCCCTTATGATAGCAACCTTTATTATGCGGTTTGTCTCTTTTATTACTTTGCCATCACAAGTTCATACAATGCTTATTTTCCCTTACACCAAAAGATCAAACACATTTAGAAGCAATTTTTATTGCCTTATGCACCGATGACAACTTACTTGAAGGATCTTACTCAATCTGTAGGTAGGTACGGTGGACTCTTAAAAAGTGGATTTGGGTTTAAGGGTTTTGGATGCACAAGTAGTATCTCTACTTAGTGCGGACTTTTGGCTAACAAAGATATTGAGCAAGCATCACATGTTGAAAGATCTATGACAATATAACTTCTATGTGAATGTGAACAAACATAAATCATTACGTTGTCTTCCTTGTCCAACGTCAACAATTTGGCATAAAATATTTAATGGGGGATCACAATCATAAAAGATGTCCAAGATGATATATTTGCATGTGAATCTTCTCTTCCCTTATTAATTCTTTCATGAATTGCATCATTGACCAATGTTATGTTTGTCAACTTTCAATAAATTTTACCCTTATACTTTTCCTTATGTGATGTCATTACTTACCATAAGATTGGCATATGATCTTTTTATTATTTCCTTTATTTTGATTGAAACATAAAAGTAAAGAAGCAAAAACTCAAACTAATCTTTGTTATATAACTCTCACTTGATTACATAGATAGATAGATCACGAAACTAGCACTCGAAAATAGATCATACTAAACTTTTATTAAACTAAATCACAAAATAACTAGGGATCGAACTAAGATAGGTAAAGGTAATAAAAGTGATGGTGATACGATACCGGGGCATCTCCCCCAAGCTTGGCACAAGCCAAGGGGAGTGCCCATACCCGTGTGCTTAAGTCTCCTTCTTTGGTGATGGTGGTGGTGATGAGGTAGAGGCAAACTTGTCCTCTGGCTTCCATGGCAGCGGTTCACCGTCATAAGAGGAAGCACGAGTCTCCTGAGTCCTACAACTGGTAGCTAAACTCATACCTTTAAATCTTGCTTCATACTCAAAAACTTGATTTTGGAGATGATAGATTTGGCTTTGAAGAAAATTGATTTGCTCGTTGAAGGTGAAGACGATGTCCTTCATAGACCGGCCATCCACCTTGTGATCACGGGTGAATTCTGTGATCATGGAGTGATTGGCACTGAGTCCATGCTCCACCATCCCTTGGCACTTGAAGATCTCCTGCTCTACCGGATCGAGCCTGGCCTCCACGCTTCCCGTCTTCTTGGGCCCTTGAACATCCCGGATGTGGAGCACCCCCTCACGCATCTCAATGGCTTGAGGGTGTTTCATCACCTCCGACAAGTTGGGATCGATTACCCTCTCAAAGAACTTGTCCTTGGAAGAGCTTGGAGTGGCCATGTCGATCTAGAGTTGTCAGAAAAACATCCCGAAACAAGAAAGGAGGATATTTCCATGATGCGGTGGTCAATACGTCCTGGGGAATATATAAAGAATTTTTATCTTGGAAACAAGTATACTATAGGAAAACGGGGTCGGAAGGTGCCCGAGGGGCCCACTACCCACCAGGACGTGCCAGGTGGGGCGGGCGCGCCAGGTGAGGCAGGCGCGCCATGGTGCCTAGTGGGCACCTGGGTTGCCTTCCCGGTTGTTTCTTATTTCTTTTTTTCCTAATATTCCAAAACTGACAGAAAATATTTTTGCAGAATTTTTGGAGTCCGTTTACTTACCGTATCACTTACCTCTTCCTTTTCAGGGTTCTGGAGTGTTCTGGAAGGTCTCTTTCATGTATTCCTCCAGTGTCATGGTTTGAATAATATTAGTTTCAACATTAATAGGTGCACCTGAGAGATATAGTGCTTAATTCTTTGTCCATTGACCACCTTCGGATTAGTGCCTTCGGCGTTATTGATCTTAATAGCTCCAGAATGATGAACTTCTTCGATGATATATTGTCCATCCCATTTGGAAAGAAGTTTTCCTGCAAAAAATCAAAAACAAGAATTGTACAATAGAACATATTCACCAACTTTGAATTCCCGCTTCTGGATTCTTTTATCATGCCATCTCTTAACTTTTTCTTTGAATAGTTTGGTATTTTCATAGGCTTGGGTTCTCCATTCATCTAGTGAGCTAATATCAAATAACATCTTTTCACCGGCAAGTTTGAAGTCATAATTGAGTTCTTTAATTGCCCAATATGCTTTGTGTTCTAACTCAAGAGGCAAGTGATAAGATTTTCCATAAACCATTTTGTATGGAGACATACCCATAGGATTTTTATAAGCTGTTCTATAGGCCCAAAGTGCATCATCAAGTTTCTTAGACCAATTCTTTCGGGACCTATTGACAGTTTTTTGTAATATTAGTTTTATTTGTCTATTTCTAAGTTCAACTTGACCACAAGATTGAGGATTATAGGGTGATGTAATTCTATGGTTGACATCATATTTAGCAAGAAGTTTACGGAAAGGACCATGAATAAAATGTGAACCACCATCAGTCATTAAATATCTAGGGACTCCAAACCTCGGGAAGATAACTTCTTTAAGCATTTTAATGGAGGTGTTATGATCAGCACTGCTAATTGGAATGGCTTCTACCCATTTAGTGACATAATCAACAGCAACCAAAATATGTGTATACCCATTAGAGGAAGGAAAAGGTCCCATATAATCAAAGCCCCAAACATCAAATGGTTTAATAACAAGCGAATAATTCATAGGCATTTCCTGACGTCTACCAATATTACCAATTCTTTGACACTCATCAGAAGATAAGACAAACTTACGAGCATCTTTGAAAGGAGTAGGCCAATAGAAACCAGATTGTAATACCTTATGTGCAGTTCTATATCCCGCGTGATGCCCTCCATAAGCTTCGGAGTGACATTTCCATAGGATTTGTTCGTGTTCATGCTCAACTATAGAACGTCTAATAATACCATCAACTCCTTCTTTATAAAGATGTGGGTCATCCCAAAAGTAATGTCTTAAATCATAGAAGAATTTTTTCTTTTGTTGGTATGTGAAACTAGGTGGTATAAATTTAGCAACTATATAATTAGCATAGTCAGCATACCAAGGACTATTATGAGAAGCATTTATGATAGCTAGTTGTTCATCAGGAAAACTATCATCAATAGGCAGTGGGTCATCAAGAATATTTTCTAACCTAGACAAGTTATCAGCTACGGGGTTCTCAGCTCCCTTCCTATAAGTGATATGTAAATCAAATTCTTGTAGCAAAAGAACCCACCTAATGAGTCTAGGTTTAGGATCTTTCTTTGCCATAAGGTATTTAATAGCAGCATGATCAGTGTGAACAATTACTTTAGAATCAACAATGTAAGATCTGAATTTATCACAAGCAAACACAACTGCTAAAAATTCTTTTTCAGTAGTAGCATAATTTCTTTGGGCACTATCTAAAGTTTTACTAGCATAATGGATACCATTAGTTTTTTATCAACTCTTTGTCCCAGAACAGCACCAACAACATAATCACTAGCATCACACATAATTTCAAAAGGCAAGTTCCAATCATGTGGTTGAACATTAGGTGCAGAAGTTAAGGCTTTCTTAAGTGTTTCAAAGGCTTCTACACAATCATCGTCAAAAACAAATGGAACATCCTTCTGTAAAAGATTAGTAAGAGGCCTAGAAAATTTAGAGAAGTCTTTAATAAACCTCCTATAGAAACCAACATGACCAAGGAAACTACGAATACCTTTAATGTCTTTAGGACATGGCATTTTCTCAATTGTATCAACTTTAGCTTTATCCACCTCAATACCTCGTTCAGAAATTTTATGCCCCAAGACAATACCTTCATTTACCATAAGGTGGTACTTCTCCCAATTCAAGACAAGATTAGTTTGTTCACATCTCTACAAAACTCGATCAAGGTTGCTTAAGCAATCATCAAAGGAAGTTCCATAAATGGAAAAATCATCCATGAAAACCTCAATAATCATTCACAAAAGTTAGAGAATATAGCAGTCATACATCTTTGAAAGGTAGCAGGTGCATTGCATAAACCAAAAGGCATACGTCTATAAGCATAAGTTCCAAAAGGGTAAGTAAAAGTGGTTTTCCCTTGATCAGGTTGTGATACAGGTATTGGAGAGAAACCAGAATATCCATCAAGAAAGCAAAAGTGTGTGTGCTTAGATAGTCTTTCTATCATTTGATTGATAAAAGGCAGAGGGTAATGATCCTTTCTAGTAGCTTTGTTTAATTTCCTAAAATCAATTACCATTCTATAGCCAGTGACAATTCTTTGTGGGATAAGTTCATTTTTATCATTAGTAACAACAATAATACCTCCCTTTTTAGGGACACAATGAATATGAATTACCCATCTAGTATCAGCTATGGGATAGATTATACCTGCTTCTAGAAGCTTTAGTATTTCAGTTCTTACCACTTCCTTCACCTTAGGATTTAATCGTCATTGATGATCAACAACGGGTTTAGCATCAGGTTCCATATTAATCTTGTGCTGACAGAGACTGGGACTAATGCCCTTAAGATCATCAAGAGTATATCCAATAGCAGCATGGTGCTTCCTCAGAGTTTTTAATAATCTATTCTCCTCATGCTCTGTAAGGTTAGCACTAATAATAACAGGATATATCTTTTTCTCATCAAGATAAGCATATTTCAAAGTGTCAGGCAATTTCTTTACTTCAAACACATGATCACCTTTAGGTGGAGGAGGACCTCCTAGAATTTCAACTGGTAAATTATGTTTAAGGATAGGTTGTTGTTCAAAGAATATTTTATCTATTTCATTTCTTTCATGCAAGTGCATATCATTTTCATGGTCTAGCAAATATTGTTCTAGTGGATGAGTAGGAGGTACGACAATAGAAGCAAGACCAATTATTTCATCCTTAGTAGGCAATTCATTATTACAAGGTTGCCTACGAAACTTAGAGAAATTAAACTCATGAGAGACATCACCAAAGTTAACACTGACGTTTTCTTTCTTGCAATCTATCTTAGCATCAACAGTGTTCAAGAAAGGTCTACCAAAGATAATGGGACAAAATTCATCTTGTGGGGAACCAAGAACTAGAAAATTAGTAGGGTATTTTATTTTTCCACACAAGACTTCAACATCTCTAACAATCCCAAGTGGTGTGATAGTATCTCTATTAGCAAGTTTAATAGTGACATCAATATCTTCTATTTCAGCGGGTGCTATATCATTCATAATTTCTTGGTAAAGAGTAAAAGGAATAGCACTAACACTAGCAGCCATATCACATAAGCCATGATAACTATGATCTCCTATTTTAACTGAGACAACGGGCATGCCAACAACAGGTTTATTTTTATCTTTAGTATCGGGTTTAGAAATTCTAGTAGCTTCAGCACAGAAGTTAATAACATGCCCATCAATATTATCGACCAAGAGATCTTTAACCATAGCAATACTAGGTTCTACCTTAATTTGTTCAGAGGGTCTAGGCGCTCTAATATTACTTTTGTTAACCATGGTTGAAACCTTAGGATGTTCCTTTATTCTAACAGGGAAAGGTGGTTTTTCAATATAAGCAGTAGGAACGATAGGATCAACATTGTAAATGATAGTTTCATCTTTAACTATAACCGGTTCTTTAATTTCTTCCTTAATAGGGGGATGATATTTAAACCACTTCTCTTTAGGGAGATCAACATGAGTAGCAAATGATTCACAAAAATAGGCTACTATCTCAGAGTCAAGTCCATATTTAGTGTTAAACTTGTGAAAAGCATCGGTATTCATAAAAGATTTAACACAATCAAACTCAAGCTTAATGCCTGACTCTTTACCTTCGTCGAGTAAGTTCCCAATCTTCAGAGTTGCGTCTAATTCTTTCCAAAAGGTCTCACCTGAATTCAATAGTCTTCTTCATAAAAGAACCAGTACATGAAGTATCGAGCATGGATTGATCATTATGAGAAAGCCGAGCATAAAAATTCGGTATAATAATTTCTCTCGAGGGCTCATGATTCACTACTAGAATCAGCTGCTTTGCCGTCTGCCAGGCATGCTTGGCGGACGGCAAAGGCTTTGCCGTCCGCTAGCAGACGGCAAACACTCCGGCTGAACTGATGCCGGTAAATGCCGCTTTGTCGTCTGCTGGCGGACGGCAAAGAAGGAAAGTTCTTTGCCGTCTGCTAGCTCAAAAATGACATAATAAGCTTAATTAGCTCAAAAATGACCTATTTAACCTAGGATAGCTCTAAAATGACCTATACTTAGCATTTATTCCTCCAAAATGACTTAATATGCTCCAAAATGACTTAATATGCTCCAAAATGACCTATGTAGCTCCAAAATGACTTAATATGCTCCAAAATGACCTATTTAGCTCCAAAATGACTTAATATGCTCCAAAATGACCTATTTAGCTCCAAAATGACTTAATATGCTCCAAAATGACCTATTTAGCTCCAAAATGACTTAATATGCTCCAAAATGACCTATTTAGCTCCAAAATGCCTTAATATGCTCCAAAATGCCTTAATATGCTCCAAAATGACCTATTTAGCTCCAAAATGACTTAATATGCTCCTAAATGACCTATTTAGCTCCGAAATGACTTAATATGCTCCAAAATGACCTATACTTAGCTTATTTAGTTCATTTATGACATACTTAGCCTATTTAGGTCAAAAATGGCCTATTTAACTAGGTTAGGTCTAAAATGACACAAGTAAGCAATAAGAAGAAGAAAAAGAAAGGGAAGAAAAATTCTTCTTCTTCTTTTTCTTCTTCTTCTTCTTCTAGTCTTCTTCTTCTTCTTGTTCTTCTAACTTTCTTCTTTCCCATTTTGCAGATTTGCTTCAGATCACGGAAGCTTGCGTTGGAGTCTACTCTTCTCCTTGTCCTTCCTTTTTGTTTTGGTTTTGTAGGATGAACAATTTGAAACTTGCTACGTATATATGTATGGATGGTGGCTATATTGTATATGGACCTTTTGCTTAATTGTTGGATATGTTGGACTTTTCATTTGGTGTATATATGTGTTGGATGATGATATATGTGTTGGATATGTTGGATGATCCATATGGCAGGGATATGTTGGCTATATGTACTTGCTGAAATATTTTGAAATGAATATATATATATATATATCTGTGAAATTGATTGAATTTAAGAAAAAACAGGGGCTATATAGCCAATTTGCCGTCTGCTAGCAGACGGCAAAGTTCTTTGCCGTCTGCTACCAGACGGCAAATTGGCCATGTGGCAGCAGACTGTTCAACCTGGGCTGGCCTATTTGGCCTCTTTGCCGTCTGCTAGCAGATGGCAAAGAAGCAAATGTCTTTGCCATCTGCCGGCAGACAGCAAAGAAGCAAGGTCTTTGCCGTCTGCCAGCAGACGGCAAAGAAGCAAAGGTCTTTGCCATCTGCGGGCAGACGGCAAAGAAGCAAGGTCTTTGCCATCTGCCAGCAGACGGCAAAGAAGCAAAGAGTGCCGTTAGCCCCCTAACGGGGCTGCTACCTTTTTTGTGCCGTCCACAAGCTTTGCCGTCTGCTAGCAGACGGCAAATTGGCTATATAGCCCCTGTTTTTTCTTAAATTCAATCAATTTCACAGATATATATATATATATATTCATTTCAAAATATTTCAGCAAGTACATATAGCCAACATATCCCTGCCATATGGACCATCCAACATATCCAACACATATATCATCATCCAACACATATATACACCAAATGAAAAGTCCAACATATCCAACAATTAAGCAAAAGGTCCATATACAATATAGCCACCATCCATACATATATACGTAGCAAGTTTCAAATTGTTCATCCTACAAAATCAAAACAAAAAGGAAGGACAAGGAGAAGAGTAGACTCCAAGCAAGCTTCCGTGATCTGAAGCAAATCTGCAAAATGGGAAAGAAGAAAGTTAGAAGAAGAAGAAGAAGAAGAAGAAGAAGAAGACTAGAAGAAGAAGAAGAAGAAGAAGAAAAAGAAGAAGAATTTTTCTTCTCTTTCTTTTTCTTCTTCTTATTGCTTACTTGTGTCATTTTAGAGCTAACCTAGTTAAATAGGCCATTTTTGACCTAAATAGGCTAAGTATGTCATAAATGAACTAAATAAGCTAAGTATAGGTCATTTTGGAGCATATTAAGTCATTTTGGAGCTAAATAGGTCATTTGGAGCATATTAAGGCATTTGGAGCATATTAAGTCATTTTGGAGCTAAATAGTCATTTTGGAGCATATTAAGTTCATTTTGGAGCTAAATAGGTCATTTTGGACTAAATATGCTCCAAAATGACTTAATTGCAAAATAGGTCATTTTGGAGCATATTAAGTCATTTTGGAGCATATTAAGTCATTTTGGAGCTAAATAGTTCATTTTGGAGCATATTAGTCATTTTGGAGCTAAATAGGTCATTTTGGAGCATATTAGTTATTTTGGAGCTAAATAGGTCATTTTGGAGCATATTAAGTCATTTGGAGCTACATAGGTCATTTGGAGCATATTAAGTCATTTTGGAGCATATTAAGTCATTTTGGCGACTACATCTAAGTATAGGTCATTTTAGAGCTATCCTAGGTTAAATAGGTCATTTTTGAGCTAATTAAGCTTATTATGTCATTTTTGAGCTAGCTAAGCATATTGAGTCATTTTGGAGGGAAAAATGCTAAGTATATGATTATGTCGCTAGTATCCATATGGCAGAGAACCCGGGCCGACATGACTAGTCATAGAACCAAGGTGGCACAAACGTACAGGGACAGGCATACATGACCCAGCAATGCACGTGTCGGTCATCAGCGAGTGCAACCAAGTCGTAGCAAGCTACAAGGACTTCGGTGATACACCGTGTGACATTTCCCCGTAGGGACAGACACAGGAGCAAAGAAGGACACATGCCGGTCAATCCATGTGTTCCGGAGCAGTAGCGAATTACCATGGCTCAGTGGAAGCACTAGGAGGCATTTCCCTGTATGGAAGGCTACCAAAGGCACACGACTAGGTCATTTCTTAAGCTAAGTATGCATTTGTTAAGCTAAACACTTGGGAAAACTTACCGTCATCAAGGAGGTGTAGTTGTAGGACCGGTCGCGCCAGTGGCAGACGGAGAAGCATCGGTCGATGCTTGTCGGGAGTTATGCTGCACCAAAGATCATTTCCAATGTATCGTTAGCATGATGCAACTCAAACGTGAAGACTAGTAACTAATGACCATTCAAATGAAACTCACCGTGCCCGCCGGAACAATGTCTGGCATCGCGGGAGGAGTCGTGCCGGTCTTCTCGCACATGGTCTACACATTTGGTTTTGACGAGTCAGTCATATTAGATACTAATGTAAGGAACATTACATGCATGATTTGGCTAACATGCAAAAGAAAATTACCGCGAACATCTCGTATAGGGCCCGGGTAGCCATCATGTTCCGGTTCCTCTCCTCCTCCAACAGCTTAGCCGTCTGCCAGTCCCTCTCCGCTAGAAGCGCCTGCGTGTTCGCTCTCTCTTCCTCAATAGCAGCCTGGGTCTTCGCTCTCTCTGCCTCAATAGCAGCCTGCAACACCACTCGTTAGCATTGTAATAATCGACGACCGCACACACAATGTAATGGAGGAAAGGTATCTGACTCCGTATAACTAACCTTGAATTGGAGCTCCACTGGCCATGCACGAGGCAATATCTCAGGATCAGAGCTGGTCTGGCGCTTCTTGATCTGTGGGAGAGTGCTACTACAATGTATCAGTCCATTCCCAATGGCTAACGAGCCATGGGACCTCCCGCCACCAGATATCATCACCAGCTCTGGATCAAGAGGTTGGCTCGGGTTAAAGTCCGGCCCTTTCCTCGCCTTCCCCTGGTCTCTGTACATCACAAGCTTGTGGTGGGAGGTGGGGTTGGTGAATTTCTCTGGATCATCGAGGTCAGACTTAGAGAATGCCTTGGCCTTCTTGTACGAGGCAGTATTGGACATGGCATAGAGGTCGAACAGCTCTGGCACTTGAGCCTTGTTGTGTCGCGGCTAAAAGAGAGGAACAGAGTATTAGTTAAGGGCTCAAGCTAGCATGAAGAATGAATTTGCATGAATCATGAAGCAAACCACATACCCAGTTTTCCCCGAACTGACGTAGGTTGACGCTGCCTAGATGGTGTGGGACACCTTTCATTTGGGCACGCTTGTTCTTTGCAGTGTCGTGGACGGAGCGCCATTCGGGAGTGCACCACTCTTCCACCAACGCCTCCCAACAGTCCATCCTATCCGCACACCATCTCGGGGGCACCTAAGTTAAGCAAGAGAAATTTGAGCGCTACGCCTACGAATCAAATCAAGGAAACTAAGTACAAGGCCTTAAGAATAGGTAATTACCTTCATGTACTTCTCCTTACTCAGATACTTGACGCGGCACTTCCCTTTTTTCCTCCTAATACCAGCCGAGGCGAAATAGTCTCGAACAGCCTGCGTCCGAGCCTCGTGCCGAAAGTTTTGAAGTAGGCGCCTGCACTCGGTGTCGATAACCCGAGCCGCGGCCTCATCCTGTCCCTCAGCACACCTGTAGAAGGTCTGCAATCAAACAAGAAAACACGGATTAGTACAATCACTAGGGTTGCCAATCAAAGAAGAAAACACAACGTAGACGGCAAAGGAGAAATTACCCAAAACGTCTGGATCACAATGTCGGCGACCGTGTGGCACTCGACATCGCCGATCCTATGCCCCGGCGGGGCCGGGCAGCCAAGTAGTGCTCCCAGGTCATTCCTAGCTCTCGAACCCGGCCCTCACCGGGCAACGTGACCCACCCCGGGAAGCTCTGGCGACAAATCACACCAAGGACACTCTTGGGCTTGCGGACATTCGGCTCGTGTGTCCAAGACCTGCAGTATGAAAAGGCCAACGCATTAGATATTCGAAGAAACGTGAAGACAAAAGGTTAAAAAAGAGTAAATGCACTTACTTCTCCCCGCTAGGTGCAATCAACCACCTCTGGTCGGGGGTCGCCGGGGTGTCAGGGAGCTTTGTACCACCACGCTGGTAGACTTTGCGCCCCTCAACCCACTCACCCTCGCTATAGCTATCAAAGCTATAGCCACCCTCAACACGGCCACTCGACTCCGACGAGTCCTCCAAAGGGTTCTGCTGCGACTCAGCATGATCCCCGCTGAGCTCCGGAGTCTCGTGGGACGGAGTCTCGCGAGACGAAGGCTCGGCGGCCCGACGCTCGTCGGCCGTAGGCGCGTCTGCCATAGGCTCATGGACCGGAGTCCGAGACGGCTCCACCTCAGGCGGCTCCATCTCAGACGGAGCACTCCTGTGGTCGGGTGAATCAGCCGGGGTTGGCGGCGAGGAAGGTGTAGCAGCAGCCTTCCTACCTCGCCCGCCGCCACGTCCACCTCTAGCAGCCTTCTTCCCCCCCGACCTCTCCCGGCCGAAGAAGAAGCAACCGCCGGTGGTGTCTGCATACCGAGATCCAGCGCTCTTCGGAGGCTCTTGGGTGGAATGGAACTACCCCTCCCACCACGCGCCGAGGAAGGAGCCTCGGAGCGCTCTCGACCCGCGCCCACCATCTGTCAACACCTGCAATGACAAAGAGTAAACGAAATTAGTACAACATAAAAAGAATGAATACCTGACATGAATAATATGTATATAATTTTAGTGTATCATCATCATGAACATAATAAAAAATTGAATACCTAACATGAACTAATTAATAATATATATGTACATAAGAATAATTGGATACCTGACATGAACTGTAATATTAATCTTCATCGTCATCATTAATAAATGCATCATCATCATCGTCTATATATGCTTCGGGGTCAATAAATGCATCATCATCATCACTATCAGTAATGACGTGCTCATCATCATCAATAAATGCATCAACATGTGGAAGGCCTCCTGTACGTAATCGGTCAAGCATTGACAGGTCATCCGCAGCAGTAACCTCTTCTTGTTCCGGCTCTTCTTGTTCCGGCTCAGGCTCGGATTCACTGCCGCTGTCTACTTCAATGTTCTGGGGTGAAGTAGAGCGGTTCTTGAAACGTTTTTTGGAAAGACGTGTTTCTTGGAAGAATTCTCCTTCATATGTGTCTGGGTTAATGTGAGGTTCATAATCCTCTTCATTGGGGGGAGGTGGTCTAACATGTGGCGGCACTTCATAAATGACATCCCAACCTTTGAGACTTGGATCACTTTGGCAGGCCCATGGTAGATAGAAAACTTGGGTCGCCTGTTGAGCCGTAATATAGACATCGGGAACATTCAAATGAGTGCTTTGTTTGATTTCGACTAGCCCTAGATGTTCATGAGTCCTTCTAGTCTCCTTCGGCTGGAACCAATAACATTTGAAGACTACGACGTTCGGTGGGTTGGCACCATAGAATAGAAGTTCATAAATTGCTTCAACTCTTCCATAATACTCGGTATCTCTTTCGCCGATAGCAGAGACACAACAATTTGTAGACTTTCGGTCGGCCATAGATAGCTCTTTGCCATAGGTACGAAAGCGATACCCATTGATGTCGTATTTGTCAAATGAATGGACCTTATAGTCAAAACCATTAGCGACTTGTCTCAATTCGGCATCCATAGACTCTGAACTAGCCTACAAGTTTAATACGAAAGGATTGTTGCATTAGCCGGAAATTAGAAGAAGAAATGAAATGGTCTAATGGAAATTACCGTTTGTTTGAACCAAGAGATGAAACCAGGATAGCCGCCTCCATACATTGCCAGAAGCTCATACTCTTCGACGGAATCCTTTTGGATCACCGCTCCATACGAGAATTCGGCGACGTATCGACTGTATCAAATATCCGGGAATAAGAGCAGTTCAAAGGAATTAAAGGTTGCGAAACAATGTACCGAGAACTTACTCGATGTACGGCCGCACTTCTGTTAGGTTGTTCAAGATATAATACGTAATGGTCCGCCATTCATCGACATCCAACGATAAGGGAGTATAAGCACCGGCTGGTGCGAGCTTCCCTTTGAATAGGCTGAGGTTGGATCCACCCTTTTTAGGGTCGCCAGCATTGTACCGAGGCTTCGGATTATGCAAATGATGATTTTTGGCTTCGTAGTGTGCTATCACGAAGTTTGCCACCTCCTCAGTAATGAATGCCTCGGCCATCGATGCTTCAATTCGACATTTATTTTTACATTTTTCTTGAAGCATCTTCTGCATCCTCTCAGTTGCGTAGCACCAACGATTCTGCACGGGCCCCCCCAATCGTGCCTCGGTTGGGAGATGCAAAATCAAATGCTGCATTGCATTAAAGAAGCCCGGTGCAAAGATCCTCTCTAACTTGCAGATCAACTCTGGCGCCAACTCTTCCAGTTCTTCTAGCAAGCCAGGCAATAGTTCTTTTGCACAAAGAACACGGAAAAAATAGCTCAGCTCTGCCAGTACTAGCCATTCATCCTCAGGGATAAAGCCACGCAACATCACCGGCATTACCCGCTCAAGCCATATGTGCCAATCATGACTCTTGAGACCAAATATTTTCAATTTTTCAAGGCTCGCTCCCCTCTTTAGATTCGCTGCATACCCATCGGGGAACATTAACTCATTTTTCACCCACAGGAGTATTTCCCTCATAACTGGCCTTCCAAGATTGAACCATGCCTTTGGCTTCGTCCAGTTCTTCTTTTCTTTCGGTTGTCGCATGTTTTGTAGCGGTCTATCACATAGAGCCTGCTGATCGACTCTAGCCTTAGGATTATCCTTTGTTTTCCCCTCTATGCCGAACAATGTACCAAAGAGGGCCTCGCCGACATTCTTTTCAGTGTGCATCACGTCGATGTTGTGTGGGCAAAGGAGGTCTTTGAAGTAAGGCAGATCCCACAAGCATGTCTTGTGAGTCCAGGCGTGTTTGGAATTATACCCCTTGAAATACCCTGGATGCTCCGGATCCGGCTCGAGAGAGTTTAACTGATCCAGGGTCTGTTGACCTGTCAACGCAGGTGGTGCAGAGTTTTTGACAACTCTACCTTTGATGAAGTTCTTCTTGTCTTTTCTGAACTTATGGCGAGGATCCAGGAACTGTCTATGCATGTCGAAGCAAGAAAACTTGCCACCCGCCTGCAGCCGATGAAACTCTAGAGCTGCCTTGCATGTGGGGCACGGGAACCTTCCATGCACAGACCAGCCAACGAATAGCGCATATGTCGGCAAGTCATGCATCGAGTACATGTACCACGCACGCATTAGGAAGTTTTTTTTGTAGCGGTGTCGTATGTCTTAATCCCATTATCCCAAGCTTCTTGCAGTTCATCCTTAAGCGGCTGCATGTACACATTCATATTCTTCCCCGGATTGTTGGGCCCTGGAATTATCAACGTCAGGAAAATGTTCTTTCTTTGCATAATCTGTCCGGGGGGAGATTGAGTGGAATGACAAATACAGGCCAACAACTGTATTGGGCTGCCATCATACCAAACACATTGAACCCATCCGTGCTTATGGCGAGTCGAGGATGCCTTGGATCTGCCGCTTTAGCATGATGTATTGCATCGAAGCGCTTCCACGCAAAAGCGTCCGATGTGTGTACCAACATCGGCTCCCCATCTGCATCTAGTTTGGTTCTTTTGCCCAATTTATGCCATGTCATCTGTCTGGCCGTCTCTTCGACCATGAAAAGATGTTGAAGTCTTGGTATGATTGGCATATACCGAAGAACATTAACTGGGATTTTTGTCTGACTCTTCTCACCCATACCGTTGTCTACCTCAACATACCTAGAAGACTGGCAAACGGGACAATACTTCAAGTCCGCATACTCAAGCCTAAATAAGGCACATCCTTTCTCACAGGCAACTATCTTCTCATAGGGCATCTTAAGTACACGGAGGATTTTGTCCGACTGGTACAGGTTTGCAAGCATTACATGGCCTTTGGGTAGAAAGCGTCCAAATAGTGTCATCATCGCGTCGTAGCATTCTCTGCCCAAGTTGAATTGAGCCTTCAGAGCCATTACTTGTGCGATGGCATCCAGCTGACAAAGCTCAGTGTGCTCGTGGAGAGGATGTTTTGAAGACTCCAACATATCATTGAAGGCCTTTGCAGATTCCTCCATCTCATCGTCCGAATCCCGAGCATCATCAAAGTCTTCCACCATGTCTTCCATCCCGGTACCATGCTCGTCGGTGCGACGACGGCCCTCCTCAGCTCTGGCACGTTTGGCACACTCACCATGAAATGTCCAGACCGTATAATTAGGCGTGAAACCCAACTTCTGCAGGTGTTTGATCATTTCTAACTCTGACATCTTATGAAAGTTGTCGCAGCGGACACAGGGGCACCAAGTTGTTTCCTGTCCATTTGCAAATGCGGCTCTCACAAACCCCTTGGCTTTTCTCATCCATTCATGGGTCATGTCTTTCTGACTAGTGTGACTGGTGTACATCCACGCACGATCACTCATCTTGCCTAGCTACTGGACACACAAGAAATACATACATAATTCAGCAAACCATATTCATCAGTTAATAGAGTTTGTCAGTTTTATTACGTCCATGCAACCTAGATGCTAGTAGGTAAGGATAGGTCCTAATCCCACCCGAGTATGTGTAGATTGGGTTCATTTTCCCATGCTCTGCTCCGGATCCGACGCAAAATTTCGGCAGCACCTCCCCGCTGTTCTCCTGATACACGTCTCGGCAATAAGCAGAGAGGATGTGTACCCAGAGAACAATAGGGAGGCACTGACGAAATTCTGCATCGGATCCGGAGCAGAGCATATGGGAAAACAAACCCAATCTACACATACTCGGGCTGTCCATGGATAATGTTGGACAATTCGAAAGAATCACGGTTATAAATATGCAAATGCATGCATATTTATAGATGTAACCCTTTCGAACAGGAGACGCATAGTGGTCACGCATACTGATGATTGACACCTACAGCTAGCAAGTTTCATCGGCACGAAGACCGGAACAGAGCAAATGAAGGGGGGAGGAGGAGATGTCATTTGTGCTCACCCACGAACGCAGGGGCGGAGCTCGCCGACCGCACGGGGAGGTCGTCGAACACCAGACCCTCGCAGCAACGAAAGAACTGCACATTTAAATCCACCCGATCAACACAAATATATATGATGTTTTTCTTAACAAAATCGGGAAATATACTTCCTAACTCATAATTCACAAATATATGACCCCATCGGCCTCTGGAAGGCCGAAGAGCACCTTTTCGGTCAACAGGAGGCCGAAGAGGTGTCGGGGGTCGGGGGGTGTCATGTCTGGGTGTCGTGGTGTCGGGGTGTGGGGGTGTCGGGGTGTCATGTCAGGGTCGGGGTGTCGGGGTCGGGGTGTCGTGTCGGGTGCCGGGGTGTCGGGGTGTCGGGGGTGTCGTGTCTGGGTGTCGGGGTGTCATGGTGTCAGGGTGTCATCCCTCGACCACTCGACCCCTCGACCCCTCGACGACCCTCGACCCCTCGGAGAGACGCCTAGGTTACGTGACTTCGCATGAAAATAAAATCTAGTGGCATCGGCAGAACGACCGGAACAGAGCAAATAGGGGAAGGTCAGGGAGGAGATGACAGTCGAGCTCACCCTTAGACCGTAGAGGTGGTAGTCGAACGACGATGACGGCAACGGGACTGACAGTGCTCTTGGAGGTGAAGAGAAGATCCCTGCACATGAAAAACAATCCAACATAAGCACCGCAGAACAATCTAATCAACAACATCTAACCTAACGGAAAAAAGACACTATTTTTTTAAATGAAAATCCATACATAAATACACCCATACATCTATATAGCATTCATCCATCTTTCCATCCATACATCTACACAGCATACATCCATCTAGCAATCCATATAACAACTACAAATTGTTCAAAATCACATATACATACATCTATATATACATGGTTCAATACATCAATCGTCCATCTATACATCAATCAGACCCACCAGTAGGAATCAACCAGGCCAAACACGCACAGAATCTTACTGCGTCAAAGTTTACATGTACAAGTATGCATACATTGTATTTTTAGAAAAAAATAGGTATGGCAGCTGCCAAAGCTTGCCAGATTGCTGGCACCGCCCCTGTATACATACATCCATCTATCCATCCATCCTTACATCAATCTATCCATCCATCCATCCACAGATCCATCAACTCCTAAATCTATACATGCAAAAAAATAAGAACAAAGAGGGGGACCGGTGCTCACCGTGGGCTGGGCAGAGGGGGCAGAGAGCAAGGAGAGCTGGTGCCTGGCTTCGGTGGCACCAGCGGCGGGGAACGGCGGCGGCCGGTGCTGCCGTGACCGCAGCAGCAGGTGGCGGCGGCCCTAGGGTGCGAGCCGGGGAGGGGGCCCCATGGCATAGGGGTGGGGGGGGAGTGGAGGAGGGAAGTGGGGCGGCGGCGGGGAGGCAGCGGCACGGCGGCGGCGGGAGGCGTGCTGGGGTGGCGGGGCGGGCGGCGTGCTGGGGTGGCGTGGCGGGTGGCGGTGCTGGGGTGGTGGGGCGGGCCCGGGGCTGGGTGGCGGGGCTGCGGTGGAGGGGCGGGCGCCGGGCTGGGCGGCGTCGGGGAATGGCGGGCTCGGTCGTGGTGGGTGGGTGAGGTGGGGGGAGAGAGAGGGGTGGGGCCGGGCTGCAGGGAGAGATAGGGGAGAGAGAGAGGGGTGGGGCCGGGCTGGGCTTTGCTATCAGCCAGCGGATGGCAAAGAACCCACCTCTTTGCCGTCCGCTGGCAGATGGCAAAGAGGGGGCGAAAATTAAGACACCCTCTTTGCCGTCTGCTGGCAGACGGCAAAGAATTCTTTGCCGTCCGCCAGCAGACGGCAAAGAGGGTGACCGTTAGCACGCCCACGCCGTGACACTGTGGGCCCCCCTTACCTCTTTGCCGTCTGCTGGCAGATGGCAAAGAAATCTTTGCCGTCTGCCAGCAGACGGCAAAGAAGTGGCCCGTGTGACCTAGGCAGTGCAGTACCCCCGTGGGGCCCACTTTGGTCTTTGCCGTCTGCCAGCAGACGGCAAAGAAGTGGCAGATGGCAAAGACCCTCTTTGCCATCAGCTGGTTCTTTGCCGTCTGCTTTGACAAGACAGACGGCAAACAACCTCTTTGCCATCAGCTGGCAGACGGCAAAGAGCTGGCAGATGGCAAAGACCCTGATTCCTGTAGTGATTGGGCATGAAAATAACATTAACTTAAGCCTCCACCAAGCTAGAGTGATACTTTCTCCTTCACGAGGCCAAAAATTATATATATAATTTCGATCACGATGAACTAGATGCATAGGATAAATTTTTTGGTGAAATTCTAATTTCAATCGATTCCAATTCCAAGCTCCAATATCATCACATAGCCTATACCATGTCAATGCTTTTACCCCCAAAGATAAATGGAAAACCTTCTTCTTAACTTCATCTCCGGGTAAACCTGCAAGCTTAAACAATCCACAAATTTCATCCACATGTATCAAATGGATATCAGGATGTTTCGTTCTATCTCCTGCATACACTACCAAAAAACCACTTCCGTGATGATACTTGTTTGTCACAGTAGGTCACGTTTTCTTTCATGCATGTACATCCATGACAATTTTATGACAGAATCAAGATAGTCATACCTGTGCTGTCATAGAAGTGTTCCATGACAATACTAAATTATCATCACGGAAGTGTCAACTTTCATGATGATAAATGACGCATCATGGAGGTGCTTTCGTCAAGGGTAACCGACACATGGCCTACACTGTAATGGGTCGCCGTTAAGCTATCGGGTCCGGTTTTGGATCCGCTAACCCGCTAACAGGACGGACCAATGGCGATTTTCCACGTGTAAAATTCTCATTGACCGACGGAACCACGTGTCAGCTCCGCGCCGCGACAGATGTCAACAGTCCAATGGACAGCAGGCACCTATGATACATCGACACATGGCACGGCCCAATAGTGGCCCGTTTAGGTTAAAAGGTCGGGCCTGTCAAAATAAGCGGGCCATCCCATTAGCGGTCTACTTGAGTCAGGCCCATTCACAACCACGGCCCATACGAGTTACACAGAATCGGCCCAGCAAAGGCCCATTCTAGATTTCACAATTTCCAACCCATCATTAGTTCCAGCCCATTAACGGCCCACTACGTCTTTGGGCTCAATTACGTCCCGACCTTCTTTTAGCCTATTAGCAGCACATTATAGATATGGACCAATATGCCGCCGGTACGTCTTTCGGCCTTTTCTCGGCCCATTCTGTAGTTTGGCCAACTTCTAGCCCGTTGTGACTTTCGGCCTTTCCTCGGCCCATTCTGTACATGGGCCAACTTCTAGCCCAGTTTGTCTTTTGGCCTATTAACAGCCTGCACAACAGTTGGGCCTTTGACGGTGCCACCTGATTTTGGGTCCATTAGCGGCCCACATTTCGCAGGGCACAATTTCAGCCTGATGCGACTTTCGGCCTGTTAAAAGCCTAGTTTGTAGATTGGGCCTCTTTTGGCCCAAAACACTTTTGGCCTCTTGCTGCCTCGTCAAGTGAAAGGGCCAAGACAAAATTGACATTTATTTCGGCCTACTAGAGGCCTGCGGGCCATTTCCATTTATACGGCCCTATCGAGCTTTCGGCCTGTTAACGACCTGCTAAGAGCCGTTGTTACGGTGGGCCACATCGATTGGGATCCTCTAAATAGTAAGTTAACCAGCCCAATTAAGGCCCGCTTTGACTACTCATGTTTGTTCGGTCGGATGGCGTCCAGGTAATGTTTGGGCGTGTTGGCCCCGTTTCAACGATATAGCATATACAAAGAATTATCCTACTCTATACTATCGCCTCTAAAAAACCTACAATATACAATAAAGAGACTAAGCCATAAAAACGAAGAATAATCCTACACTATACAATAAAGAAATTACAGCAGATTATATCCACTAGGCATTATAGTTCGGAACCAGTGATAATAAAGCGTACACAAATAGCAAATTACATACACTGGGCAAATAAAGCTCATACATCATGGACGCGCATCAACAGAACTTACCATTTGAACTATAATCTCTTCAAAAAATAGGATTAGCCGGATTCAGATAGCACAAATTTTAGTTTGCAAAATCTCCAATTCCTTTGTGGTTACCTCAGTGTCTTATTTCATTTTTTTTGACTCCTGCATCTAATACCTGCAACTCTAGTCTCAACATGTTGATTACATGTTGAGAATCATATACACGTTGTCTTGCCACCTCTAGTTGATGCTCGAGAACATCAGCACATTCCAATTCCAATCCATAATCATTTGGTAACGGCCATGCCGCACTGCTCTCAGATCTTTGTGTTGATGTCACTTCATCCTGAAATGTTTCTGTAAGTACACATGACTAGGGAAAAAATATAGTTACAACAGTGAAGCGAGCTAGACAAACTATCTTGTACATGGCAAAACAGGACTAACAATAATGTTACATGTCATGAAGCATAAGCAGGTGATATTTTAAAAATTATAAAAATGGTAGTCTATGCAGCCCGCATACAGAAATCTCTCTTAGCTCACCAGAGGAGCATGATGTTGGGGCCAAATCCAAAACACAGACATGTTACAAATTTAGACCACACGCAGCTAGTAAGCAAGCAGTTGGCCATTCTGTAGCTCAATTAAAGTCTTAGGGAGCATAATGAACAGCAGAGGGATTCATACAAACCTACTACAGCAAGCAAAACTATGCAATCATTAGCCTCGTATAAACTAGATTGTGAGCCTCATGCAGTAATAGTTGGTTAATAGACTTCAAAGCTTCAGGCACACTTAGCCAGAGTAATTAAATGGTAAGGCCTTTAATTATGTCAACTAATAGTTATACAAGTACCCTACATCAGGCATCATTGTTTGGGCATCTCATTAACTGTGGACAAATAAAGCAATTGAAAAGAGCAATTTAACTATGCCTGAAACAAACAAGCAATTGAACTGTTGAGTTGGTAGCATGCATACATGCACGCCTCAATAACATCCATGGCCTAGCTACATTTACTATATAAAGGAACAAGTAATGTAATATTGTTTGCCCCCTATGAAGTATCTCGACTAGTATGTAATCAAGATCCTAGTAATGATAGGGAGGCTAATGATGTGAATATGTGTTTGGTTATGACATTTATGACATCGACAACTCTACCATAGCAGGAAGCAGTTTCACACTGTTCACTACTATAAGATGTTTTACATATTTAAAAGTAGACTACATCTGTAATGAGTGAATAGACACATTAAAATGTGTTTACATACATCTGATTTACAAAAAAGTTAGAACATCATATAGTAGTGAGCGGAGGGAGTTTTAATCAATGGCCCAATGACTGGGTTATAGGTGAAGAACCCTATGCAAGCACAATGTCAGACAAATAGGATGTCCTGGTAATTGTAATATAGTGCCTTACCATAACTGGTTGAACAGGCTCAGCGCTGCTCCTCCTTCTCATGCAAGGCTCCTCCCTAACATCTTGTACTTCGAGATCCTCAATATTATCTTCATTGCACCCCCTCTGCAAGGTGACACGAACTAGTTACTGGTCTCCTTGGAAGATAAATATGCATACTTTCCAGTCTGTGAACAACACCAAATATGAGTTTATAACAAAACAACATCACATAATGAAATATGCCACATCTCTTGCACACAATGAAATGAGCATTTACTATGTGTGCGCTGTGTAAAACTAGGCATACCTTCGAACTGGACCTCCAGGTACTCTTGGAGAGCCTACTTTAGTGTACAGCCAAACCTTTATGTCACCTATGAGTTATACAAGCCCCCACTACAGTAGCCCTTAGTGTTTAAATCGTTAACAAGCTCTGTTAGGTCAAGAAAAACAAGTAATGAAAGCAAATAGTCCTAGTATGGCTGGCTGATACAAACAAGCAATTGAACAAATGTGTGAGCAAATCTTGCACAACACTGAATTACATATCAAGAAAAGAAGCATAGAAGGAGGCTTAAAGACCATCACTTGACTGGCTAGATTTAAGGGGCATTTAAACATCATGTGCAATGTATGAACTAACATAAACATTACATATTTCAGATTCTATAATGAAATGCTAATATATTAGGTTATGCCATGTATGATGCCTAAATGTACACTATAGCAGGCAGGAGTGATTCATCATTACACGCATAAATGAATTGCAGGTTAAGGGCTAGTTCTATTCCACCTTTTCAGAGCTTATTGTCAAAATAAGCCATAAAAGATGTAAAGAACTCGTTTTTGAGTTATGGGCTTGGGCTTAACTTATTTCACTTTTGGGGGGGGGGGGGTGCTTTGCGTAGAAGCTCACTAAAAATTGAAGGAAAGGGGAATAGCGAAATGACTCTGTTGTTTGCCTATATTACACTCAAAATGCCATTGATCACGCCCGCGTCACACCTGACCCTCAAGTAGAAACAAATACGCAAGCGTTCATTGCCCTGCCCGCTTGCATCTCCTCTCCCCTTTCCCTCTACCTCGATCCCCTGCCTGCAGCACTAGGGTTCCTCCAGCGAGCCACCGCCACTGGTCCCATCGGGCCTGCTCCTCGACGATGCTCTGTCCAGCTAGGCTACATGGCCGACAGGTAGGGCCCAATCTCCCCGGGTTCTCCTCCCTCCGGCGCCACCCCTCATTCTGATGGTCTCCAGCAGCTGCTCCACTATGGTCTGTCCAATGCACTACTCCGGTGGTCGCTGCACAACTACGGCCGATGCCCCACTCCGACAGAAGGCACCTCGTTCCCCCTCCCCTCCTCCCAGGTCGTGGCCTTGAGGTGCTATTCGAGGATGAGCTCATCCAACAAGGTGAGGATCTTCTCTGATTTTTTGCCAAATTTTCATTCTGATCCGCTATACGATGAATTGCTATGAGCTGCTAGTGCTGCTATATGATGCATTGCTATGAGTTGCTCCTGCTGTTGCTATATGATGAATTGCTATGAGCTGCTACTGCTATATGATGAATTGCTATGAGCTGCTACTGCTATATGATGAATTGCTATGAGCTGCTGCTGCTATATGATGGGTTGCTATAAGTTGCTCCTGTTGCTGCTATATGATGAATCGCGATGAGCTGCTCCTGCTGCTGCTATATGATGAATTGCTATGAGCTGCTGCTGGTATATGATGAATTGCTAGCTGCTGCTGCTGTTGTATGATGAGTTGCTATGAGCTGCTGCTGCTATATGATGCTTTCAGGTGGTGCTGCTATATGATAACAACCAACCACTTGGACCATCGAATTTCGATAAATAATGGTTCTTCATTTAAATTTAGGCAATGCGTTCTTCATTTAAATTAGGCAATGGGCTCTCTATGGAAGACATTGACAAAAGTAGATTCTGCCAAGTAGATGGTATCTTTGTATTTCCATTTTGAACAAATATTGATGGTCTGTTTTCCTATCATATTAATTACTGCACTGGGTTCAGTTTTGTGATGTTTGCAAGTCAAATTAATTTTTATATGGGCAGCAAAATGACAAAATATAATGCAATCTAGTCTTTTCACTGATCATACCACAGATAAGCTGAAAAAGCAGGCAATGAAAAGAACTGGTTGGCTTATTATCTGGAGCTTATATTCAAAGGGGCTTATTTTCTTAGGATAACTCAAAATAACTGTCCCTAAGAACCCTGGCCAATAGCACTGACATAAAAATAACATGTCACGATGATTGCAATGGAGTGACCTACCATAGCACACTATATAGGCTCACCGCTGCCTCTCCTTTTTTGCGATGTTCCATGAAATTGTCACATACATATTGTACTAAGAAATCTTGTACTTTTTCATTGTGGCACCCCATCTGCAAGTTGACATGGCTAATTTGAGATATCTCTACATGATAATACATTGCATATCACTTGCGCATATTTAAACCACCAATTAACGATTGTGTGTGTACCATAAACTAGCCATGACTCTATGTACTGGACTAGCAGGCACTCTAAGGGAGCCTAATGTAGTGCACGGGAATTCCTACATGCCATCTACGATTTTGTGTAATGTACTACCTCTGTTTCTAAATATATATCTTTGTAGAGATTCAACTATGGACCACATAAAGATGTATATAGATGCATTTTCGAGTGTAGATTCACTCATTTTGCTTTGTATGTAGTCTATTGTGGAATCTCTAGAAAGGCTTATATTTAGGAACGGAGGGAGTATCATGTATGACATCTACACCTCTAATTTAGCAGCCAGTAGTGGAAATCATTGTCTGCACAAAGGGATTACTGGTCGAAAATCCTAGCAAAGCACGCTGGCAGGCACACAACAATACAAGAGAGAGACGCACTTACAAGATCATAGCAATGCCTCAGTCTAGGATCTTGGTTGGCCAAGCTGTTAGATCCAGAAGAAACATCGTCCTTGTAGTTCTTGCCAGCTAATAGTGACTTGTTAGTATATTTGAAGTACATCGGGCAGGTGATGCTGGACGGGTTTAAAGGTGACAAGTACCTAGGCCACGGCGGGTGCTTGGCATCTTGCCAGACGGTGGGAATCAGGTTAGAAACGTCAAGGGTGATGACGCTGCGCTGGCTATCGGGGTCCGGTAAGGAGATCTAGAACAATGGAGTAGGGTGTTTGTGGAGCGGCTCCGGTAGGGTGGACTACGGTGTGGGCAAAGCGGATCTGAGGCCGTGGACGAGGGTGTCGGTGAAGCTGCTTCGGTGGTTGGGTTCAGGATGGTGTCGACGATGTGGATCAGCGGCTATGGACGGGGCGTCAGAAGCTACTCCGGTAGGTTGGGCGAGGGTGCGACGAAGCGGATCTGAGGCCGTGGACTTGGGTGTTGGCAAAGCGACCCCGGTAGGGTTGAGAATGGTATAGGTGAAGTTAGTCCGGTAGGGTTGAGGATGGTGTCGGCGAAGCGGCTCCGGTAGGGTTGAGGAAGGTGTCGGTGAATAGGATTAGAGGCCGTCAACGGGGGCGTCGGTGGAGCGGCTCCGGGGGTGTGGACGAAGCATCTCCGGTGAGGAGTACGAAGGAGCCGCTGGAGATGCGCTGCATTTGACGAGAGTACCGGCGAAGAAGATCCGGCACCATGGACAAGGCTGGCACTGAATGGGCTGTGGTACAGTGGTGGATGAGCAGTCTACTTGTTACTAGGGGAGGTGGGAGGGGTAGATGTGGCCGCAGAAGCAGATCCGGCGAGGTGGACGACGCTGGCAGTGAATGGGCTCTGATACGCCGGTGGACGAGCAGTCTAGGGTTTCGAAAGGGAAGGGGTAGAAAGGCCGATGAAGTACGGACGACGTGATGTAAGATGCTCTGGTGCTGTGGAGTAGTCGTTTTTGCGGGAGTGGGAGAGGAAATGGGGGTGCCATGTGGTGGGAGGAACCGGAAGTTACCAAACCAACCCCGACCTATTATGTAAATGAGGGTTGTATTTTAACTATTGCTCTCCGTGCACCAAGGACAAAAGGGGAATTTCACATGGTAAAGACTAGGTGGCGGAAATTTTAGAAGGACGCGGGAGATTTTGCCGCCCCGGGATTGTTCGTATCCAGTTTCAACTAATATTGGACAGTGCTAGTGGGAAGGTCATGCGAGACTGTGTACACAGGGCACACGTCAGCAGTTAATAACTGGTATGAAGTCCACCCAGAAAAAAAGACAATAACTCAGGATGATGCACCGATAACTTGGACATTCACACGGGCGCGGCCAATCGTATGGGTGTAGAGGCGCGTTCACAAAAAATGGATCAAACGCCCAGCCTTTGTATTTCTCGTGTAAATATATAATTTAGTGCCATTGGTTATTTATTTTAAATACAATGCATTGACGTGTTAATTTTAATTATATTGCACAGTAACAAATGGATAATATAGATGCACACAAAGAAATGGATATTGTAGTCCGCTACTTAAAAGTGTTACCTCATATGATTACATGGCCTCCATTTAATAAATTGCATACCCATTGAATTCATATATGAATATTACATATATTACTTCATAATAGAACCTTAAATCATTCTAGACTAATGAATTTGAATGCAAAACTAACAATGGTGCAAGTAGATGATAACTGCAGTGGTTGTTTGAAGAAACATCACTATAACTTTGGCATGCACAATTGAAAATGACTATTCGAAAAAAAATGCGGTACCTCAGTGTCCAATCTTTATAGCGTTGAATCAATATTGTATCTTTGGCCACGATACGAAGTAGATATTGATTATGTTCAAGTGATACACGTCCACGATCGCTAGATAGTGATACGTGAATGAATTGTGCAATCTCTCTCACACCCATACATATCTGGTTTCTCCGTGGGCATCGGAATCACACATGCGCACTTCATGTATTACTCTCCCTCTGTCAAGGTTAGAATTTGTCTTTCTACCATGCCCTACAAGTCTCTCACACAAAAACACACACGCTCTCTCTGTCGAACACGCCCACCCCTTTAATTCTGCCCACCCACCGCCACTCATGTCTCAAAGTATAACTATGTCTCACACACATATGCGTAAGGTTAACTCGAGTCCCGGAACCATATGAATACATACAATGGGATTCCAGCAGAGCACCTTTTGTTTCGAGGTTTCACTCTCACACACACACATACACACACACACACACACACACACACACACACACACACACACCCACGCACACATTATTTCTCTCTTCATTTTTTTCCAGCACTTGCATGCACACCGCTGGTTTATCAACGTGATGCTTTAAGTATGCCTCGCACACATGCTATCTACCTATCCCTTAATATAGATATGTAACATACAAACTCCTTCTCCCTATATCTAAGTGTCACTGGCACCCCCCACACACACACTTCCCGACACCGAAGGAGTAGGGTGACACCTCGATCTTGATACTAATCTATCTACTGGCTTCTCTCTCAAACACACACACACACACAAACTCGCTAGTTGTGCCTCTGTGCCTACCGCGCACACACTCTCGATACGTCTTTTTCTCCCTCCCCACCCCCTCCCAACAATGACAGCAGAAGGGTGACACCTTGATCTTGATCTTAATATATCCATTGGCTTCTCTCTCAAACACACACACTCGCTAGTTGTGTCTCTGTGCCTCGGTCACACACACTCGATACGTCTTTCTCTCCGTAGCCCCCCTCAATATGTAGATTTCTCGCGCATGCACAGCTGTAGTGACGATGACTCTGAACCCAGTGTGTCTTGTTTTTACTGGCCTCATGTGATAGTTTGCACCCTATTTTCTATAAATTAATAAGGCAACCTTTTCTTTGTTACTACTAGTGAATTTGAGATCAATCGGGGCAGACATAAAATATATCACTTCAAACCAATTATCGCAGTAACTATTTAAAAATAAATATATCTCTTGCATCGTCCACAACGAACATCTGGTGGACTGGTTAGCGCCGGATCCTCGCAACGCGGTGACCTGAGTTCGAATTATGTCTTAAACTTTAGATTTTATATAAAAAAAAAATATACTTCTTTCGCTACTGTACTTACAGTGGAACCCACAGAGTACTTTGAATACAAGATTAAGGATGACTTTGTTTCTTTTTAACTTTCTGTACGAATCTGTAGCCACCCTGCAAGTCATGTACACTGTACATTCAATTAACTTTTTATAGTGGGAGAATCATACACGCAATTAACTCAAATGGATTGGATGTGACTCTATTATTTCTAGCATAAGAGCATCTCCAACAGCAACCGGCAAATTTCCCCCCTCTTCCTTCGGCAGAGGACGACATCCAACGCCAGCGGCATACATTTTCACAACTCTAAGCAACCAGAGGAAATTCGTGCAAACACGGACTGATTTCATATAAGCATGAAGGATTTCGTATAAAAAAGCCGGATTTTCATATAAACATGACGGATTTCATTACATTTACATGAAATAAGCGGTGCTAATCCGGCTCTTGTGGTATAATTAATACCTAACCTAAATGGCCACCCGCGGATCCCTTTGTCCTCCTCATGTTTGGTAGACACTTGTGGGGTCGACAAAGGTCCTCGCAAGAGACGAAGCAGCCAAGAGACCACCTGTATATGCAGTTGTCGCCTCGACGGTGGCCTTCATGGGACCCAAGCAGCGGCGGCCTCTTGTGTTCTACTTCTCCTCGATGATGGCGGCGGACACGGAGAAGCTGGCCACCAACTCGTCACTCTCCGTGCACTTGGCTTCTGTCTCTGCCTGCATGGAGCTAACGCAGGCATGGGAGGCGCGGCCATACACACGGGAGGCATGGCTACCGCAGACATGGGAGGGCAGTATGACGCGGCAGCGATGACGCCCGTGCCGCCGTGCTCGCCGCCGTGCTGGTGTGGAGCAACTCGACACTCCTCATCGAGATGAACTGGAGCGGCGAGTTGCTGAACCATGCGCTGGCTTGGGGTGGCAACTGGCTCCGTCGGGCTAGGCGAGGTAGGTGAAGCACCAAGCGGCCTCGCTCATATCCGGAGGGCTCGGCGGGCCACCCAGCCGGCTAGTATGCCAGAGAATGGCTCCTCGAAAGCCATCGGAAGAGTGGAGAAAATGGTGAAGGAGCAGATGGGGGAGCGACGGAGGGATGCGATTCTTGCCTGCCGTTTGGCCTCGTTTAAATGGAGGGCGGACGGTATGAGCTTGGCCGGCGTCTGGCCTCGGTTAAACTGAGGGCGGACGGGAGGAGCTCGACCAGTGTTGCGTTTAATTCCGGACTGCTCATGGACGGACATGTGGCCGGAGTAGGTTTCTCGGTTTGCATGCGGGTTTAATGGATGTGTTTAATGGAGGCGAGGAGGCGTGTTCAGCCGGGCGTGTAGCGGGCCTCGTAGTACTATTTGATTTGATAGCTACTAGTAAAATAGGAAGGTAAAAATAAATTGAGAAATGGATGGTAAACTAGTAGTAAACCAGGACATTTCCCGATACGGCTTTAATGCAGACGAGGGGAGGGTATCGGTTCCCGAAATGTTGAACGACCAATAATGCTTCCTCCTTCAATTAGTAGCTTGCTGAGGGAAGTACGGAGGAGGACGCAGAAAGGAGGCAGCACGATGTGAATGCAACATAGTTTGCACTCATATAAAGGCGCCCCTCCATTCCAATGCATCCACCACATTGTACGCACCTACGCACCTACACTAAGCGCAACAGTGCTCACTTCAGACCCATGGCGGCGATGCAATTGACCGGCCAGCGGCTGTGCCAGATGGTCCATGATGCCGGCCTGCAGCATGGCACTGAGGATCCTCTCCAGAGGGTGTTGGCGACTGGCTGGTTCATGGCCATCATCGACGCCAGCTACGACTCTCAGTTGGACAAGATGATCGTTGCCACCATCAACAAGTTCACCGTCATGAAGAAGCTCGTGGACGACATCGCCGTACTCCTCCAGCCTGCGCGCCCAGGATCCGCATTGCCTGCCACCCTAATCGGCCTCCACGGTGAGAAACCCTTTCAAGCACTGGTGGCCCTGCGACTGCCCACCGACGCAATGAAGAATGCCACCTCGAGGTCGCGCTCGCCGCTAGGTGCCTCGCCCTGCAAGAATTCATCAACCTACACATCCACGTGTACGAGGAAGTCGTGTACATAGGCATCTACAAGGCCGGTGAGGACGCTATGACGTTGGCCTTTGTCAACCGGCTGGAAGCCTTGGACGCCTTTGTTGAGAAGCACCTTGACCTCGCCACAAAAGCCACCGCTCCTCAGCCGCCGGTCGGTGGCCCGGCGCACTGAGTCGAGGAGGAGGAGGTCATTGATGGATGCATCTTTCTTCTTGCCTCCTGTAATCACCACTGTGATCGCGTCGTCATGGCCATAATTCTTATTGTACTATTGCATTGCCGTTCCAGTCGATAAAGACATGTGTGATCCCTTTGCTCACATTTGGCGTCAATTATATGCATCACTGTAACTATTACTCCCAACGTCAATTTGTAAGTTGTGCTTACCTTTTGCATCAACTTCGCAATTTAAGTACGATGCTTGACCCGGCCTACGCTCTACTCGTAAATTCAAAAACTGAGACCGAACTTATAAATTCAAAACTACTCGTGCAACACGCCTGTCATGTTCGCAAGTTCAAAACAAGAAACTGGAACACGTACATGAAGCATGTCCCTTCGCCGTCGCATACCACACTATCGTTCCGGCCCCCGGTCAACATGCATTGGCTAGGCTTTATATCCCTACAACATGTGGGACCACATGTGACCAAACCGATGATGCGCCAACCTAGCTACTACTATTACTGTACCCTACTTATCGGGCGGGAAAAGCACCGCCCTAGCATTTCCAATCATTATTTCTATCTATCGATCGCGCCAAGGAGCAGAACCAAATGTTACAATTTATACATATTTAAAAGGAAAAGGCCTGCCGCGTTTGCGTCAGCCAGCTCTTTGCCGTCAGCTAAAGGAAAGCTGATGGCAAAGAGAGAGCTGACGGCAAAGATCATGTTTGCCGCCAGCCAGCTCTTTGCCGTCAGCTAGCGAACGGCATAGAAGCTTTGCCGTCCGCTAGCAGACGGCAAAGAGGGAGGGTGGACCACTAGCGAGAACCACCTAACGGCCACTTTTCTTTGCCGTCTGCTAGCGGACGGCAAAGAAAGTGGCCAACCTAATGTCCGTTAGCTAGGCTCTTTGCCATCTGCTAGCAGACGGCAAAGAGCTGTGACCTAACTAAAAAGCGGCCAGCGTGCGCCCCACCCCTCTCTCTGTCCGCTCTCTCTCTCTCCCCTGCCCGAGCCGCCGCCGCCCCTCACCCGCGCCGCCAACCCTGTCGCCGGCCGTCCCGCCCCCGTGCCCGAGTCGCCGCCGCCTCGCGCCACCCCTGTCGCCGGCCGCCCCGCCCCCGTGCCCGAGCCGCCGCCGCCCCGCGCCACCCCCATCGCAGGCCGCCCCGCCCCCATACCGAGCCGCTGCCGCCCCGCGCCACCGCCGTCGCCGGCCGCCCCGCCCCCGTGCCCGAGCCGCCGCCGCCCCACGCCACCCCCATCGCCGGCCGCCCCGCCCCGCCGCCGCCTTGCCCCTCCTCGTGGTGAGTTTTTTTTCTGTTTTTTTAATTTAGTTTATGCTTGTTTAGTTTAGGTTAGGTTAGTTTAGTTTAGGTTAGGTTAGTTTAGTTTAGTTTAGGTTAATTTAGTTTATTTAGATTTTTTTTCTATTTTTTAAGAATAAACAAGAAATATGAAAAAAAAGAAGTAAAAGAAGAAGAGGAAGAAAAAGAAGAAGAGGAAGAAGAAGAAGATAAAAAAAGAACAATAAGTAGTAGAAGAAGAAGAGGATGAAAAAAAAGAAGTAGAAGATGAAAAAAAGAAGTAGGAAAAGGGGGCGCCCGGGGACGAGCGGGTTAGGGGGTTCCTCGACGTCGATGGAACCCTAAATAGCAAGTATCGTCGGTGCAAGATACATGTGGCCGTCGGTGTCGAACACTACATCCACGTCCCACAAGTGACGCCGGTGTCCGGCGTCCCGCAGCAACAGTTCTCGGGGTCGATGGCGGTCGAACACCTTTGCGAATTTGTCTTGCAGCCTCTACAATGGCGATTAAAAGCCAAGAGTTGAAACTTGAAACACCCAAACTGACTCAAGTCGGTTTGGTTGTTTGAAGTTACAAAACTTGGCTTTAATCCTCATCGCATAGGCTGCCAGACAAATTCACCAAGGTGTTCGACCGTCATCGGCCCCCAGAACTATTGCTGCGCGCGGGACGCCGGGCGCCGGCGTCACTTGTGGGATGTGGATCTAGTGTTCAACGCCGAGCGCCACATGTATCTCGCACCGATGATACTTGCTATTTAGGGTTCCATCAACGCTGAGGAACCCCCTAACCCGCTCATCCTGTTGTAAATATTTAGTTAGGTTGACGGAGAAAACAAAATAACTATGTTACTCATCTTTCGATTTAAATGTGCAGTTTTTTCGTCGCTGCGAGGGTCTAGTGTTCGACGAGATCCACCCCTGCGTTCGTGGGTGAGCACAAATGACATCTCCTCCTCCCCCCTTCATTTGCTCTATTCCGGTCTTCGTGCCAATGAAACTTGCTAGCTATAGGTGTCTTCAATCATCAGTATGCGTGACCACTATGCATCTCCCATTCGAAAGGGTTACATCTATAAATATGCATGCATTTGCATATTTATAATCGTGATTCTTTCGAATTGTCCAACGTTATCCATGGACAGCCCGAGTATGTGTAGATTGGGTTCATTTTCCCATATGCTCTGCTCCGGATCCGATGCAGAATTTTGTCAGTGCCTCCCTGTTGTTCTTCGGGTACACATCCTCTCTGCTTATTGCCGAGACGTGTATCAGGAGAGCAACGGGGAGGTGCTACCGAAATTTTGCGTCGGATCCAGAGCAGAGCATGGGAAACGAACCCAATCTACACATACTCGGGTGGGATTAGGACCTATCTTTACCTATTAGAGTCTAGGTTGCATGGACGTAACAAAAGTGACAAACTCCATTAACAGATGAATATATACATGCTGATTTATATATATATTTCTTATGTGTCCAGTAGCTAGGCAAGATGAGTGATCGTGCGTGGATGTACACCGGTCACACTAGTCAGAAAGACATGACCATTGAATGGTTAACAAAAACCAAGGGGTTTCTAAGAGCCGCATTTGCAAATGGCCAGAGGACAACATGGTGCCCCTATGCCGGGTGCAACAATTGGCACACGATGACAGAGGATGAAATGGGCAAACACCTGCAGAAGAGGGGTTTTACGCCAGATTATAAGGTGTTGACATTTCATTGCGAGTCTGCCCAATGTGCCAGAGCTGAGGTGCTTCGTCGTCACACCGACGAGCATGGTACCGGGATGCAAGACATGGTGCAAGACTTTGATGATGCTCGGGACTCGGATGATGAGATGGAGGAATCTCGAAAGGCCTTCAATGAAATGTTGGAGTCTTCAAAACATCCTCTCCACGAGCACACTGAGCTTTGTCAGCTGGATGCCATCTCACAAATAATGGCTCTGAAGGCTCAATTCAACTTGGGCAGAGAATGCTACGACGCAATGATGACAGTATTTGGACGTTTTCTACCCAAAGGGCATGTACTACTTGCAAACCTGTACCAGTCAGACAAAATCCTCCATGCTCTTAAGATGCCCTATGAGAAGATACATGCCTGTGAGAAAGGATGTGCCTTATTTATTCTTCAGTATGCGGACTTGAACTATTGTCCCATTTGCAAGTCATCTAGGTATGTTGTGGTAGACAACGGTATGGGTGAGAAGACGCAGACCAAAATCTCCGTTAATGTTCTTCGGTATATGCCAATCGTACCAAGACTTCAACGTCTTTTCATGGTCGAAGAGACGGCCAGACAGATGACATGGCACAAAACGGGCAAAAGAACCCAACTAGATGCAGATGGGAAGCTGATGATGGTGCACACATCGGACGGTGAAGCATGGAAGCGCTTCGATGCATTACATGATGACAAAGCGGTAGATCCAAGGCATCCTCGAGTCGGCATCAGCACGGATGGGTTCAGTGTGTTTGGTCTGACGGCAGCCCAATACAGTTGTTGGCCCGTATTTGTCTTTCCACTCAATCTCCCCCCCGGACAGATTATGCAAAAAAGAACATTTTCCTGACGTTGATAATTCCAGGGCCCAACTATCCAGGGAAGAATATGAATGTGTACATGCAGCCACTGAAGGACGAATTGCAAGAAGCCCGGGATAATGGGTTCAAGACATACGACGCCTTTAGCAAATAGAACTTCATAATGCGTGTCTGGTACATGTACTCGACGCATGACTTGCTGGCGTATGCGCTATTCATTGGCTGGTGTGTGCATGGAAGGTTCCCGTGCCCCACATGCAAGGGAGCTCTTGAGTTTCATTGGCTTCAGGCCGGTCGCAAATGTTCTTGCTTCGACATGCATAGACAGTTCTTGGATCCTCGCCATAAGTTCAGGAAAGACAAGAAGAACTTCATCAAAGGTAGAGTTATCAAAAACTCCGCACCACCTGCGTTGACAGGCCAAGAGACCCTGGATCAGTTAAATGCTCTCGAGCCAGATCCAGATCATCCAGGGTATTTCAAGGGGTATAATTCGAAACATGCCTGGACTCACAAGACATGCTTGTGGGATCTGCCTTACTTCAAAGACCTCCTTTGCCCACACAACATCGACGTGATGCACACTGAGAAGAATATCGCCGAGGCACTTTTTGGTACATTGTTCGGCATAGATGGGAAGTCAAAGGATAATACTACGGCTAGAGTCGATCCGGAGGCGCTATGTCATAGACCATTACAAAACATGCAACCATCGAAAGGAAAGCAGAACTAGACAAAGCCAAAGGCATGGTTTAATCTTGGAAGGCCAGCTATGAGGGAAATTATCTTGTGGGTGCAACAGCAGTTGATGTTCCCCGATGGGTATGCGGCGAATCTAAAGAGGGGAGCGAGTCTTGATAAATTAAAGATATTTGGTCTCAAGAGTCATGATTGGCACATATGGATTGAGCGGGTAATGCCGGTGATGTTGCGTGGCTTCATCCCTGAGGATGAATGGCTAGTACTGGCAGAGCTGAGCTATTTATTCCGTGTTCTTTGTGCGAAAGAACTATCGCCTGGCCTGCTAGAAGAAATGGAAGAGTTGGCACCGGAGTTGATCTGCAAGTTAGAGAAGATCTTTCCGCCGGGCTTCTTTAATCCAATGCAGCACTTGATTTTTCATCTCCCATCCAAGGCAAGATTGGGGGGCCCGTGCAAAATCGTAAGTGCTACGCAACTGAGAGGATGCAGAAGACGCTACGAGCAAAATGTAAAAATAAATGTAGAATTGAAGCATCGATGGCTAAGGCATTCATTACTGAGGAGGCAGCAAACTTCGTGACAGCACACTACGAAGCCAAAAATCGTCATTTGCATAATCCGACGCCTCGGTACAATGCTGACGACCCTAAAAAGGGTGGATCCAACCTCAGCCTATTCAAAGGGGATCTCGCACCAGCCGGTGCTTCTAATTCCTTAACGTTGGATTTTGAAGAATGGCAGATCATTTCGTTGTATATCTTCACCAACCTAACAGAAGTGCGGTCGTACATCGAGTAAGTTCTTGGTACATTGTTTCGCAACTTCTAATTCCTTTGAACTGCTCTTATTCCCGGATAAATTTGATACAGTCATTACGTCGCCAAATTCTCGTATGGAGCGGTGATCCAAAAGGATTCCGTCGAAGAGTATGAGCTTCTGGCAAAGCATGGAGGCGACTATCCCGATTTCATCTCTTGGTTCAAACAAACGGTAATTTCCATTAGACCATTTCATTTCTTCGTCTAATTTGTGGCTAATGCAACAATCCCTTTCATATTAAACTTGTAGGCTAATTCAGAGTTTATGGACGCCGATTTGAGACAAGTCGCTAATGGTTTTGACTTTAAGGTCTGTTCATTTGACAAATACGACATCAACGGGTATCACTTTCGTACCTATGGCAAAGAGCTATCTATGGCCGACCGAAAGTCTACAAATTGTTGTGTCTCTGCTATCGGCGAAGGAGATACCGAGTATTATGGAAGAGTTGAAGCAATTTATGAACTTCAATTCTATGGTGCAAACCCACCAAACGTCGTAGTCTTCAAATGTTATTGGTTCCAGCCGAAGGAGACTAGAAGGACTCATGAACACTTAGGGCTAGTGGAAATCAAACAAAGCACCCATTTGGATGTTCCCAATGTCTATATTATAGCTCAACAGGCAACCCAAGTTTTCTATCTACCGTGGGCCTGTCAAAGTGATCCAAATCTCAATGGTTGGGATGTCGTTTATGAAGTGCCGCCACGTGTTAGACCACCTCCCCCCAATGAAGAGGATTATGAACCTCACATTAACCCAGACACATATGAAGGAGAATTCTTCCAAGAAAAACATCTTTCCAAAAAATGTTTCAAGAACCGCTCTACTTCACCCCAGAACATTGAAGTAGACAGCGACAGTGAACCTGACTTGACCCCTGAGCCGGAACAAGAAGAGCCTGAACTAGAAGAGGTTACTGCTGTGGATGACCTGTCAATGCTTGACCGATTACGTAAAGGTGGCCTTCCACATGATGATGCATTTATTAATGATGATGATGAGCACGTCATTACTGATAGTGATGATGATGATGCATTTATTGATCCCGAAGAATTTATTGAACCTGACGATCCAGATTATTATTAGGTATTCAATTTTTTATGTTGTACTTGATTTATATAGTTACTTGTATGATTGTATGATTTATATAGTTACTTGTATAATTTTCTTACTTTGTATGATTGTTTCTTATACATAGTGCCATGGTCTTGATGTCCGTCCCCGTTGGCCCTCACCCGCTTTATGATTCGGATGTGGTAAATTCTCTTTTATAACTATTTGTTGCATTTTGCATTTATGACAATTATGGCCATCAAGTTGACATAGATATATTTTAATCTAGGAGGTATGTGAACCGGAATTTGAAACCGACCCTCTTGTCGAGAAGTTAAATTTAGTTGAAAAAGAAAATGAGTATTTGAAAGAAAAAATTAAAAGAATTGAAGAAGAGAAGATGACATTGGAGTTGTATGTTGTCGATGTCGTCGAAAATCACAAGATGAAGATGAATGCAATGCGCTTGAAGATGGATGCAATGCGCCTGAAGCTTAAGAAGATTAGAAAATATGCCATGAATAATGAGGCTTGGTATCATTATGCCATTGGATCAATTGTTACCTTAGTTGCGATCTTCATCGCATTTGTTGTGATGAGGGTAAGTTTTCTCTAGTGTTTTGCTTAACAAATGCATACTTAGCTTATTTTCCTCCTAAATGGCATAATTACCAAAGTTAGATAAAAATGGCATTTTTACCTACCTTAGTTAGAAGAAGAAGAAGATAAAGAAGAGGAGAGGAGAAAAAGAAAGAGAAGAAAAATTCTTCTTCTTCTTCTTCTTCTTCTTCTTCTTCTAGCTAGTCTTCTTCTTCTAGTCTTCTTCTTCTTCTTCTAACTTTCTTCTTTCCCAATTTGCAGATTTGCTTTCGATGAGGAAGCTTGCGTTGATGGAGTCTACTCTTCTCCTTGTGCTTCCTTTTTGTTTTGATTTTGTAGGATGAACAATTTGAAACTTGCTACCTATATATGTATGTATGGATGAAACCATTGTATGCTTGTTGTTGGATATGTTGGCTAGCTATATATGTGGCATATGGACTTTTGATTTGGTATGTATATGTGTTGGATGATCATATCCATATGGCAGGGATATGATTTGGTATGTATATGTGTTGTTATGCTTGTTGAGAGTATTCTCAAATGTGTATATATATCTATGAAATTGATTGAATTTAAGAAAAAAACAGAAAAAACAGGGGCTGTACAGGCTCTTTGCCGTCTGCTGGCTGACGGCAAAGAGCTTTGCCATCAGCCAGCAGACGGCAAAGCTGCCACATGGCAGCTACTTGTGCAACCTGGGGTGCATTGGGCTGGCCTATTTGGCGGCTTTGCCATCTGCTAGCAGACGGCAAAGACCTTTGCATCTCTGCCGTCTGCCAGCAGACGGCATAGCTTGCCACGTGGCAGCTACCTAGGGGGCATCTGGGCTGGCATATTTGTGCACTTTGCCGTCCAGTGGCAGACGGCAAAGATGCAAAGGTCTTTGCCGTCTGCCAGCAGACGGCAAAGCATGCCGTTAACCCCCTAACGGACCTAACCAGCCACGTGTGCCGTCCAGGCTCTTTGCCGTCTGCTGGCGGACGGCAAAGACCATTTCATCTTTGCCGTCCGCCAGCAGACAGCAAAGAACCCTTTGCCGTAGCGTATTCAGCCGGACCTGTTGCCGTCTGCCATGCATGCCTTTGCAGTCCGCCATGGCACACTTCAAAGTGCCGGATTCCTGTAGTGGCACCCCCACACGCCCGGGAATCGGGAGTACTCCACGGTCCGCCTGGCACTCCACATAGCTATGGAAGGCGTGTTGCCTAGCATTTTCACTTCCATGTGGGACCGCAGTTGAGCAAACCGACTATCGGCAAACAGCACCCCACCCGCCACGTTGGAAAACAGAAACGAGGAGGGGAAGATCTAGCTGTAGCACGGAAGCCAAGAAATTTGGTGTCAGATGCGACTCGTTGATAGAGTAGGAGCACTCCATACTACTCCTACTACGAAGTTTGTACTACTACTACCACCACTATACAACTAGGTACGTTCACGTCACAACATCGTAGGAACAAAGAACGGGAAGATCTTGTTTTCGGTGATTTATCTTGTTTTTCAGTCAACGTAGTATGAATAATATGATGTGGGGGGCACCCATGAAGTCACGTGGCATGTATGGAGGTCTTATTGAGAGCTTCTTGTGTGGATCGATCACACTGTCGTGCTGCTCGTTCGAGAAGACCGTGTATGGGTACAATTAGGTTATAGTAGATTCGAATCGCAGCCACCTGGACCATTGGATCAACGTCAGTCAACGGTTTATATCATGTACGTGCAAATACATGCATTGACTGCAGAAAAACAATGGATATATAATATATAATGCATAATACCGCATATTGGATTTCTCTAAAGTCAAACTTTGTATACTTTCAACAAGTTTGTAGGAAAAAGTATTAACATATACACCACCAAATATATATCATTTGATTCATCATTGCTTTTATTTCCACATCATGTAAATTTGTTAGTGTAAATGTTCATATTTTTTTCACCAAATTTGGTCAAGCTTTATAAAATTTGGCTGCAATCAAAGCTATGTGCGGACTAAATTACAAACGGAGGGAGTGGAATAGATATAGATATAACTATACAGATAAAAAAATATAGTAATGTAGTCTATATATATATAGATAAGGCTACTACTTTTTTTCTAGGTTAGAACTCGTGTTCTTGTGTACACATTGTTTTGCTTCGCTATAATTTACATTTGCGGGGTGTGTAGGACTACCGCCTCGTTCAGATCTATACCAGCAACCCCACCATTATCCTTAATTAATTCATATTAGCAATTAAGATTGCATTATCTTAGTTCTTACCGGTTCTTCAGTTTCTTAGAGGAATTCCATCTTGTTATTCAGGTTGATTTTGTGCATACGACAAGATCATCGACCATCGAAGATTGGTTTAGTAACGATTGTCGATTTGTATCACCGGGTACGATATAGCTATATCGTCAATGTCAAAATCCACCAAATCGATACTTATCCCGACTATCATTGAAAGGTTGAGTCGCCATCATAAGACAACCACCTAGACAATTCCTTCCCTCTAACATACACATGAGCACCCATCTCATTATCCAGGTCCATGCCTCCCTCTCTCTCTTGAAACACACACACCTCTCCACATGATGCGTGTCTCTTGGTCTCTCTCACATCCCATGAAAAAAAGACACACCGCCATTCTCTTCTTCTTGCTACCCCCGTCTATGTAGTTAGGTCTCCTTGCAACCAAAAAGCATTCGTCTCTCTCTTTATTGTCTCTTTCTACCACACATAACCTTCCACCCCCTAGCCAGCCGTGCTGTCGAGGTCTATCCAGCTCTCTCACACGCAAATAGACGTTGTCTCTGGGTCCCTTCATCGCACACACACTATCGCTCTCCCATATCCCCAACCTCGTAACCTTGTTGATCCCGATGTTACACGCACCTCTCTCTCTCTCTCTCTCTCTCTCTCTCTCTCTAACACACACACGTAGACGCACACACCCTCTCTCTCCCTTTCGGACACTCCTCTCTCCATGACACACACAGTCTTTCGAACACGCATATGCCCCTCTCTCGTTAGGTATCGCTGCCCCCGCCCCCCCCCCTCTTTGTCACACAAATATTGTCTCTATACCTATCTCTCGCAATAATACATGCATAGTCTAAATTGAAACCAAATACAAAAATGAGCTCCGATTACAAAAATCAAATCCACTCCCAAACAGAATATGAAAATAGGGTGAAATCATGCACACAAATGTTCGTTGCGTGCATGAATGTCAGTGATACGGATGTACTACTCGTACATCCACACAGACCCATTTCACACAAATTACATTAAACCCTTCTCAAAATATGGTGCGCCTGTGATGTTTGTTGTACTGCTCCTGCCAGCCTTCCTCTGACACATTCCAACATATTGTGCTACTTGAGATTCTATTTTTCTCCTCAGACCATGTGAAACCACGAAAAGGTCACCCCCCGCCCCCACTGGTACTGTAGCTCGAAGCTCCCATACGGACACAACACCCACCGGTGCACGCAGCCGTTGCCGAAGTGGACGGCACCGCGGCCTGGGAAGAGGACGGAGTCTCCGACATCACCGAGGTGGAGCACAACCGCGAGGAGGTGCATCGCGTCCTCTCCGCTCACAATGTGGATGAGTGCATTCTCCAGCAGCATGCCCGCGAGCATCACATCATCGCTGCTCTCAACGTGGACGAGAGCATGCCCACGAACATCGCATCGTTGCCGCTCCCGATGTGGATGAGCGCGTGCTCTGGCAGCACGCCCGTGAACATCGCATCCTCGCTGCTCACAATGTGGACGAGCGCATTCTCTAGCAGTATGCCCGCGAGCATCGCATCATCGCCGCTCTCAACATGGACGAGAGCACATCCGCGAACATTGCATCATCGCCACTCTCGACGTGGATGAGCGCGTGCTCCAACAGCATGGCCACGCGCATGGCATCTTCGCGGCTCACGAGGTGGTTGAGCGCGTGCTCCAGACAGTACCCTAGGAGTCGGGACGCGAGCACCGCGCCCCCGGCTACGATGAGTACTGCATGGTGCCCATCGTGGTTTAGGAAAATCCCATGATTCCGCCACTCCCTGGAGGAGCGCGAGCTCCAGTGGGCGCTCGAGAAGTCCCGCGCCAATATGTAGGTGGCGGCGGACGTGCAAGATTATCCTTCGAGCTCTCCTCCTCCTACGAAGACGCCTACACCGCCCCCATTGTACGTCCTCTGCCTCGGCTCCGGCGGAACTTTGGAGTTTAGTTTCATGGAACATTAATATTTGGATTAATCATACCTCTACCAAACTGTGAAGGATCAAGACTAATGCAAAAAACAGCCTATGACTATCAGGAATTAATAGATGATGTGGCTGCATTGCATGCTGGAGAGTAACGCAAGTATATTGCAATTTATGGATTGCATGCATGACTAGCTTATGTGGCATGGTTGCATGGCCAGGAAAGGCTAGAGAAAAATAAATAGATAATGTGTTTAGATTGCACTCCACTAAATGGGAGCATGTAAATATCTTTAGAGTGCACTCCACTTTTTTTGCCAGACTATTAGGTGCACCGGATGCCGTGCCACGCTACAAAATGTTAAAAAAAAATCTGCTACAATGTTTTAAAAATCTATTATTATCTTGAAACCAGCCACACCCGCCCCTCACCTCATCAAAACAGCCCGAGGAATATGTCTTGAGTGAAGCATAATTTATTTTTACTGATATATATATATATATATATATATATATATATATATCAAAACTAGAGTGTTTATATTTCATGTCTGTGAACAAGTATTATTCTACTACTTTGGATCCATTGCAACGCATGGTCCGGCACATTGGTAGTAGTAAGAAACAAATTTCGAGTTTGGCGTGAGTTCATACGGCGGGAGCACCACAAGGCCTGGCGCAAGAGATACATTTCCCTCTCGGGGCCCATAGGACCGAGCTTTAGTGGCTTAGTGCACCTGCCTTTGAGTCAATGACATGTGGACCCTACAGGTGGCAGTTCCACATGTCATTCTCACAAAGGCAGAGAGGCAGTGGGACCGAGAGGGGTGAGGCCCAGGTCGGGTGACATGTGGTGTCATGGGTTCGAGCAGCGTCGTGGGAATCGCGTGTGGCTATGGTAGAAACTTGATGGTCACCGCAGTTCAGCTGGCCCACATGTCATGCACACAAAGGCAGAGGAGCGGTTGGGCCGAGAGGGGTGAGGCGCATGTCGGGGGACGTGGTGCCGTGGGTTGGAGTGGCGTCGTGGGAATCACGTGTGGCAGTTTCAGAAACATGATGGTCGCCGTAGTTCAAGTTCCATGGACAAGCTATCATGTCTACTGACACATGCATTGCATACCGATCACTGCAAGGAGTAGTAGAGAAAACTAGGATGATAAATAGCTAATTATAGTCAAGCGGACCTACGCTAATACACTTGTTCCAAAGGCATGCACACCAGCGAAATAGTTCATCTATATCAATGTACACAGAGTGGAATTTTTTTTACAAGAGAGGAAATAATTCATCCATCTATAATGCCCTATTGCTGGTGCAACTTCTTCTTCTTCTTTCTTCTTCTTCTTCTTCTTATTCTTCTTCTTCTTCTTCTTCTCATTTTCTATGGGAGACAGCTTCGCAACAAGCTCTTTCAACCTTGCAGCTATCTCAAAACTCACACGGGAATCGAGGGCAGCATATTTTATCCGCTCGTAGGTGAAGGGATAATTCTGCCATCCAGACGGCCTTAATCCCAGCGTCTCGTCACCCTTCTCAAGATTTGTTTCGAGCACATAATTTGCTACGTCAAATAGGGATGGTGTTTCTTTATCACAACCGTCTACATGAATTCTGGTTTGTAGGTCAGTGATGTTTTTCAAGTCAAGGTTGTACGGCACGAGCTTCTATTTGTCCCCTTAAATGGCTGCACCACAAAAGTATATGTCTTCCCGAGACATGAAATCTTGGAGCTCACCTAGTATGGAGGGCGCGTGTATGATGTGATACACCAAAAAATCATCTTTGAGGCAAAGCTGAAGGACAGCGGCGCGTTGGATCATCCTAGTGGCACTCTCCGTGTACTCTACGTCGAGACCGATGACCTTCATCTCCACCTTTTCGAGGGAGTTGGATACATTGTTGATCCACTCCCGAACAACCCTTGGGTGGTCGGTGACGGTGGCAACTATGCTCAACGAGCCTTCGACGAGGACATGTTTGACGCTAAAAACCTGCATAGGGATCTCTTTCGCCATTTGGAACCGCTGGACCGGAGGGCTATGGTTTGGAGAATTAGGATTAAGATGGCTAGCCTAACTGAAGAAGATGATTATTTAGAGGGGCTTCGAAATTACTCCAGGAGTATCTGAAGAGGTTAAACAATGTGAATCCAGTGGGGTTTGAATGCAAATGAAGGAGAGGTGAAGATGCCGAGGAAAATCGGTTCCCGATGGAGAAGTAAATGGGAGAAGTGGCATGCAGGCAGTTGATTAGACGGCTAGGTAGACCAACCTGCAAAACAAAAAGGCTATGCGGGTAGCGTAGTGAGGAGTGGTACGTGTCTGTGTACATGCCCATCCTTCTATCGCTACATGTGCCACTGGTTAGTTGAGGTCACTCTTTTGAATCACCGTCGCAAAACATTTTATGATTCCTTTTTATTTCTACACCCCTCCTGGCAGGTGGGACCTATGCAAAACCCACTTGGGTGGACAAACAAATATACAAACATATCCATCTCTTTGCACAAAAAAATGTGTCATAGCTGGTTCGGATGGATATTGGCGCCTGCCTGCGAGACACAATCTTTTCTGGTTAAGGAATATGTGGTTATCCTAAAAAAATAAAAGCCCTTCTTTGCGCTTCCGCATGCATGAGAATTTGGTTCTGCTCGCAATATGGATGCTACCTGGAGGATGAAGTGAACCCAGAGGCATGCTAGCACGGGAGACCTCTTTCCGCTATACAGTACTACTCCGTAGTACAACTATAGTACACTTGATGGTCAAAATATTATTCATCTGGTCCTCACAGTGAAGTGACAAGACCCTGCACCCAAGGTGACACTAGTCCAGGCGGCATGTTCGGGTTACCAAAGTCAGCCTCACCTTGTGCATTGTGCAGTCACTGTCACCGCCGCTGTATAGCATGCCTCGCCTCGTCTCCCTCTCCCCTAGCACCACTCCATCTCCATCTCCATCTCGCCGGAGATCCCGAGGTCACTCTTCAACATTTCACTGTGCCCCCGCGTACCCTCACCTCGCTAGCCGCTCCAGCACCGAGAGCCTTCTCCCCCGTAAATCAAGCCCCGAAAAACCCCACCTTCCAAACTCCACCATGGCTGAACACGAAGCGTGCAGCATCCATATGAGCCGCGACTGGAGTGATCTCCCCAATGACATCCTTGACCTATGTTGTTCGCGTATGGATATGTTGAGCACCATGCGGCTGGCTGCATGCTCGAGGGACATGCACGCGGCCATCATCGAAGCGAGGCCTGAGCTTTTCAAGACACCCTGCTTGCTATTATCTGCTCTTGCGAGATGTGCCCACCATGATACGGAGGCGTACATGATGCCCCTCGACTTCATTCCGACCTCCATTAGCCAAAACTTCTTTGCAGGTATGTACTGGGTCACCGTACATCATGCCCCTCGACTTCGATCCGATCACCATCGCCCGAAACTTCTTGGCAGGTATGTACTGGGTTGGCATGAACTCCCACTGGATGGCTGCCGTCAGAGAAGACCGGAAAAAGTTGGTGCTCGTGAACTTCCACACCTCCCATGAGATTATCCTTCCTCCGTTGGATTATTTAGGGTTTTACCTTCGCGGTCCAAGTCATGTAGATTACCACGTTAGTTGGACGGACCTTGTTTTGCAGAAGATTGTAATCTGCCAAGTGCCCACACGATATGTGAATTATGTAGACTTCAAGCTAATTGCCTTGTTTGACCGCGGACTCGCCTATCATTCCGCCGGTGCCTTCTTTAGCTGGAGACGACTCACCTCGCAGTGGATCGTCAAAGTTGATACACACTTCTGTGATGCTATTGAACATAATGGCATCATCTACACGATCGACAAAGCAGATGGCACCACATATTGCTGGGACGACGCGTGTAAGTTGTTTTTGTCTGATTTTAATGATAACGCCATGACACTATTTGAACTTTTTGTGATGATTGGCATATCCATGTTTGAGAAGAATTTGGGTAGAACTATGGCAATGTATTAGAACGCCGTAAATCAGCTATATTTGGAATGAGTTAATTCATGCGATTGTGACCATGTCATTACAGCCAATTTGTACCCTTGAATAATCAAACGGTTAGGACGATATGGATATTGTCCTTACTTTATAGTAATCTATATACTACTAAATATGAGTGTGTATCAATAGCCATGTTAGTTTCCTCATTTTCATGATGTAGAAACATGCATCACACTATTGGTTTCATCTAACCATACATTAGGGAAGTAAATGTGCATATGGAGAACTCTATATTTGGAAGTAGTGAAATCATGTAATGCTTACCATGTGTACATACCTATATGGCCCTTCAGCAATCAATGGCTAGAATAATATCCTCACAAGAATTTTGCCCATAGAACATGAGTATATAACAATGCATGGTATGTTAGTTTCCTTGAAGAATTTATTTGTGAGGACAGATCATGATTACATAACATGCATGGCATGGTAGTTTCCTGTGAAGAATCGATTGCGAGATAACATGAGTATAACCATGCATGGCATTCTATATTTTCGAACCCAGTATACATTTCCCTGTATTTTCCTCTCAGTTCCAACAGGGACAGATCAATGATGTTTCTTGCATTATCCTACTCATACTCTAAACAATGCTGATCTTACATTAACAATGCCTATCCTTTTTGATATGATGCATTGTCCCTACAGTTACTACCCTTTGTAATCACACCACCTTTGCCAAAAATAGAGAAGCACAACTGGTTCCTCGCACGATCAGACGACGACAAAAGACTGATGATCATTCGCACACATGAGCCGGTAAAGTTATATTGAAAAAACCCCACTGTGTACAAGCACCGTGAAATACGTGAGTTTCTAGAGAGTGGCTGTTACGTCTATGAGCAGGATACCAGCTTGTTGGGTCCTTCAGGATTTTTGAGTTGGAGGTAGCTAGGTAAACAACCTTGGATCACACTCTCTGTTTCTCGGACTCAGTTATCCGATTAACCAGGAGATCACCATTGACAAGGACCTTGATGGCAAAGAGGCTCTGTTTGCTAGGGAAAACTGTGTCTACATGGCGAGCCATAGGACTTCGGGAGCAAACTCCCTTGATTGTCAATGATACAGCTTGCAGCCAAAAGAAGGTGAGAATGACAAAGGCATTTGGATTAACTTTGATCCTTGTATGTCTCAACTCCGACAGGCAGTGATGTGGTTCAAGCCTTCAGGTTGATAGGTAATTGGGTTGTTGCGTCGAAAGGGTGGAGTCCTGGTGTTTCTAAATCACTGGTGGTTGAAGCAGGGCTGCAAATTATGATGGTGTTGGATCATCCCTCTTCGAATGACTTGTTGTCTTTGCTGCTTGTTCTGGATGGGTAGTTCTCTCTTTTGTTATGCAGACTCCTTGTCATTTGGTCATCCTCGTCTATGTCACTCTTACTATGTAATAGTTGCCTCTCTTTAGAATGTCATTCTCGTCTAGATCACGAGAGTCTGAGCGCTGTAGATGGGTGCATTTTGGTGGTGTAGCAAGACTTCTTATGAACTATCATGTCTTGCTGTTTATGTTAATAGTAGTCACTAGTCAGTGTTTGAATGTTGTATATATCGTTGTTTTGAACTATTTATTGTCTCCAACTGCTGGTGGCCTAAATGAGGGCACCACCATTCTCAAGTGTTCAGTGTATATATCCTTTTTCAAGTTATAATTTGAGCTCAGTGTCTTTTCGATGATGTACGCTTGTTTGGGCCAATGTGAGGTGTCGTTGAATATGGACCGAGTAGTAACGCAATGCCAAACAGGTCAATTATGACTCTTAGGCCGGGCGCTCAAAAAAAGAAAGAAAAAGGACTCTTAGGCTGATATGTGCCCCCCCCCCCCCGGTGTTTTCGTGCGCTTGCGCCTCGAGAGGGTATTGGCGCGTGTTCGAAATTCATGCTACCTTTTCATCCCCAATCTCCCGACCCTCCCCCACCTCTGGAATCTCGATTCGTATTCCAGTGTCCAGTTCCCCCAAATCCCCCTCCTGTACTCCCTGTACTCAAGCACACTATCATGTCGCCGGTCAATGCAGATCTCCGAGCCGGAGATCCTGAGGTCCGTCCTGCCTTTGGGTGCTGCGTGCTGTTGCTCAACAGTGGCATGGCGGCGCTTGACAACCAGTGTCATGGGAAACCATAGCCACCTATGCGGCCATCAGCTCCTTGTGGTTCGGCAGGGGGATGAGCACATTGCGCAAAGAGTGGAGAACATAGCGCAGCACGACAGAGATCACACGGGCAGTTTTACCCAGGTTCGGGCCGCCACGAGGCGTAAAACCCTACTCCTGCTTTGGTGGATTGATGGTGGATTGTGGTGGAAACACAGTGCTCTTGCCCAGCAGGGTTGCCTCGGGGCGAGGGCAGCTACGCGTGTACGAGTGTACAAGGGTCTGAATCCTTTCTATGGTCTCCATGGCCCTCCTTTTATAGATCAAGGGGTCACCACAGTGGCAAATCAGTCATTGTGTACTGATTAGATAGTGAATAGTGCTATCATACCTAACTCTGCAGTCAGAGCAGGGCACATTAAATGCGCTGCTTAGTGTCACATCGTGGCATGCCCGACAAGCCTTGCCGGGCTGCTCGGCCACCTCCTCGTCTGTCTGCTTGCCACGTCGCTAGACGGGTGTCATTTGGAGGTGATTTCCATAGGAAGTGGCTGCCATGTGTCGAATAACAGCCACTTAGTCACTTGGGGGCTTGACACCGCACTGATCGATGACTTGCGTCACTGTGAGGTGGAGCGGTGGAGCCTTGGCGGGGTAGTTTGCTGCCGTAGCGCCCGGCAGGCCTCCCGGGACGGTCTTGAGGCTTGACTTCGGGGCAACCTCATCCTCGCCAGGCTCGCCTGCCCGGCAAGGGAGGTTTCTCCTTAGTGGTGTCTTGCTCATTTAGCTTGTCTTGGTCTTCTTGATCTGTCCTTTGATCTCTCAAAGAGTTGATCTCTCCTTGCTTGGTCTAGACTTGGATGTTGCAAGCTCGCTCTTTTAGGCCTGTGCACGGTCTGGGCAACAGACCCAGGGTTTGTTGCACCGACAGGAGCCCCCGGGCCTGGCCCGAACACGCTACCGGGCGTCGTCGGGGTAGGCCCTATCTAGTGCACAGGCAAGAGGGGACCAATTGCTTGTGCTTTGAGATCTTCTTTGCTTCTTCATTAATCTGAGCCCAGGTTAGTTTCCGGTTCTCCCGCACATCGCGTAACGCCAATTGTAGTGGGAGAGATAATGGGCCACGATCCGTGGGGTACCCATGTCCCATGTTCACGGGGTGGTAACCGCTACCCCCATTATCCTGCCCGCCCCAAGCACCTCCGCCACGTGTATTGCATGCATTGCACAAAGTTGGTGGAGGATGCGGAGGGCGCGGGAATGAGCGTCGTGGCAGAAAGCCAGGCATCGCGGATTGGTGCAGGGGGTCGGCCTTGATTCCTCGAGCCGTTAATGGAGAGGAGGAGCCGGACTGGGCGAACGGGGCGGCTACCTTCATGGAAAAATCTAGCCCCTGCCCCGCTTGCCTATAAAAAGGGAATGTGGGGCAAGGCGTTTTTCCACACATCCTTCTCCTTCCATTCTTGTAGCAGTCCTCGCCCACCATGGTGAGAGGTCGGGGGCGCGGTGTTGCTCTAGTGGCGGCGACGAGAACTTCTGCTCGACAGCGTCTCCCTCCTCCCTCCGAAGATGCGGGGGTGGAGCCCACCGCGAGAGGAGGTGGGAGGGGGCGAGGTCGTGGTCGTCATGGCGCCCGGGGCCGAGGAGGACGGGGTGGCGCTCTGATTGTGCCCCCACCGGCCGCCCCTCCCCTGATGGAAGGCCACGTTGGAGACCAACCCCTGGAGTTCATCATCAAATTGTACAAGCCTCCTCGTGGCCACCCCGTCTCCCCACTCCATTCGCGAGGGCGATGGAGCTCGAGTAGCCGTGCGCATTGAAGCTGCACATGAGGGGTTGCGGGAACGGTGGCATGTGGGTGGACATGGATTTTCCCGCCCCTCGTGTCATGTTCTTCCGACGTGGCTGGAAGACCTTCGCTCGCGCCCATAGCTTGTCGGAGGGGCACGTCCTCCATTTTAAATTAATGGAGGCCGGCCTGCTCTCCGTCAAGGTCTTTGGGTGCTCGGGTGCTCGCTTAGGGTGCTGCATGGAGAGCTCGACCGACGACGAAAGCTCCTCCTCGAGCGACAGCGATGAGGAGGACAGTGATGATGATGACGACGGCGCCGATGGGGAGGACGATGGCTCTGACTCCGGCTGAACACCAGCCACACCATCACCGTCAGGCTGGGGCACCAATATCTGCACCTGCACCCCGTTCCCGGCAAGGTGATTTCCCGGGGAGTTGGATGCATAGGTGTGGATGGCGTCCCGGGCTCCTCCAGCAGCCTTCCAGCTGGACCCCGGCATGCTTCCTCGTGGGCTGCAGCTCCATTAGCCCTGCCGCATCCTGCTGGCCCTGGTAGTGGCGGCTGGTGGGCTGTCCCTACCGCTCTCTTCACCATCACCTTCACCCGCGCCCTCCCGCTCTTGTTAGGCCGCTCGCCAAGGGCCTGACGGGGTCAGGCTGGGCTTCTGCCTAGGCACCCCTTTTGCCTTCTTCACCTTCCGCCGCAGTGCCTGGGAGGAGAAGGGCAAGAAAGGGCATCATAGGACAGTTATCTTTTTTTAGTCTAAAATATGTAGGCACTTGGCAAACTTTAGTCTAAATAATGTAATCTTCTTTATCCATGTTGGTGTTCTGTAAGATCTGTACTTGTTCATTTGCATATTAATGAAAAAGATAAGCTTTGCCGGGCACTTGTGCATGCATCATACCCATGCAGAGATGAAATGCCTCTATACGTTCAAGTAAACAAGTTATCTCCGGCAAGCTATCCTGCCGGTACCCTCGAATTGTTGCCGTGGGGCTAAGCTTTCCAGGCACAAATCGCAAAGAGGGACCAACCCCCCGCCAAGCCTTCTCCGCCAAAGGCCACTGCGACCATCCTGACCGAAGCAACGGTTCGAGTCAAAGGATGGGAGCACCTAAGTTTCGAAGGTGATGAGGTTTTTATATGCACAAGTTTCTACTTACAGAACACGTAAGGATAAGAAGAGGACTTATCTATTTGGCTTGCCGAGGATCTTCACATAGGCTAGTCTTCATTTCTTCTTTTTGGGACAAGTCATCGGTAAGAGCCCTCCAACCTAGTGCAGATGAAAATGATGCCATGTGTGATCTGATCTACATCATCATGCTATGCTCATGATATGATTATGCATGCATGCAAGTTTTGGGGGCCCCCCAGTGCTTCGTTTATTTCTATTGCTCAGGGTCTGCACCTGGCTTTGTACAAGGGGTTACATGCAATAGCGGCAAGGCCTATACAAAAGGGTGGCTGCTGGGTAGGGCCCTACAGTCGCGCCTTACGGGTAGAACTTACGGAGATGCTCAATGTTCCATGAGTTTTGCAACTGAATGCCATCTCCGGTCTCCAGACGGACTGCGCCAGGTCTGGTGACTCATACTACCCGGTAAGGGCCTTCCCACTTCGGCGTCAACTTGTTTGTACCCTTAGCGAACTGAACACGCCTAAGGACAAGGTCGCCTTCCTCAAAACCCCGGGCACGAACCCTGCGGCTGTGATAGCGACGTAGGGCTTGCTGGTAGCGTGTAGCACGCGTAGCTGCCCGGAGACGGTTCTCCTCAAGTAGCACAGCGTCGTCACGTCGGTGTCGTTCCTGCGCTATTTCATCATAGGCAAGCACTCGAGGAGATCCGAATATGAGTTCAGTGGGGACAACTGCTTCTACCCCATAGACTAGGGAGAAGGGAGTCTGCCCGGTAGCTCGATTTGGTGTCGTTCCGAGGGACCAAAGAACCACCGGCAGCTCGTCGATTGATGTCTACTATGCAACTTTATTCTTGTAGACTCGTGTTGGGCCTCCAAGCGCAGAGTTTTGTAGGACAGTAGAAATTTTCCCTCAAGTGGATGACCTAAGGTTTATAAATCCGTGGGAGGCGTAGGATGAAGATGGTCTCTCTCAAACAATCCTGCAACCAAATAACCAAAAGTCTCTTGTGTCCCCAACACACCCAATACAATGGAAAATTGTATAGGTGCACTAGTTCGGCGAAGAGATGGTGATAAAAGTGTAATATGGATGGTAGAAATATATTTTTATAATCTGAATAAATAAAAACAGCAAGGTAGCAAGTGACAAAAGTGAGCACAAACGGTATTGCAATGCTTGAAAACAAGGCCTAGGGTCCGTACTTTCGCTAGTGCAACCTCTCAACAATGCTAATATAACTGGATCATATAACCATCCCTCAAAGTGTGATGAAGAATCACTCCAAAGTTCCTATCTAGCGGAGAACATAAGAAGAAATTGTTTGTAGGGTACGAAACACCTCGAAGCTATTCTTTCCGATCGATCTATCCAAGAGTTCGTACTAAAATAACACCAAATAATTTCAGATTCATAATACTCAATCCAACACAAAGAACCTCAAAGAGTGCCCCAAGATTTCTACCGGAGAAACAAAGACAAGAATGTGCATCAACCCCTATGCATAGATTACCCCAATGTCACCTCGGGAATCTGCGAGTTGAGTGCCAAGACATAGATCAAGTACTCTCAAATCCATAAAAGTATTCAATCCGATAAAACAAAATCTCAAAGGGAAAACTCAATTAATCACACCAAGATAGAGAGGGAAAAACACCATATGATCCAACTATATTAACAAAGCCCGCGATACATCAAGATCGTGCCATCTCAAGAACATGAGAGAGAGAGAGATTAAACACAAAGCTACTGGTACAAACCCTTAGCCCCGAGGGTGGACTACTCCCTCCTCATCATGGTGGCAGCCGGGATGATGAAGATGGCCACCGGAGATAATTTGCCCCTCCGGCAGGGTGCCGGAATGGGGTCTAGATTGGATCTCGTGGATACAGAGGCCTTGCGGCGGTGAAACTTCTGATCTAGGGTCTCTGCGAGGGTTTTTGGAATAACTGGCAATTTATAGGGCGAAGAGGTGGTGCGGGAGGGCACCGAGGTGGGCACAACCCACCGTGGCGGGGCACCCCCCAGGTGTTGCTCTGGCCCATTGGATGTCTCCTGGTCCATAAAAAATCCACAAAAAGTTTCGCTGCGTTTGGACTCCGTTTGGTATTGATTTTCTACAATGTAAAAAACAAGCAAAAAACAGCAACTGGCACTGGGCACTATGTCAATAAGTTAGTCCCAAAAAATGGTATAAAGTTGCTATAAAATGATTGTAAAACATCCAAGAACGATAATATAGCAGCATGAATACTTCATAAATTATAGATACGTTGGAGACGTATCAGCATCCCCAAGCCTAATTCCTACTCGTCCTCGAGTAGGTAATTGATAAAAGAAATAATTTATGAAGTGTGAATGCTAGCAAAGTGCATAAGTTTGATCAATAGTAATTTCAATCACTTTTCCTAGCATCATAACAACAACTCTTTCTCATAAAACTCATCATGTTAAATTGGCAACCAATTCACATGTTAAGGTTCAAACGATGAATTCTCTTGAAACTCAACAACCTATATCCTTAGTCACCAAACAATTGCAATTCAACTTATTCAACAGAGTCTAAGTAAGAGCTCCACATACTCAACCATCATATAGCCTTCTATGATTGCTAACACTCACCGCATACACATGAGCAAAATGTTTCAACCGGACACATAGATAGGGGCTTATAATTTCACCTCCCAACGTATTCACCTCAAGGGTGATGTCAACAATAATAACTCATGCTACCCATATCCAACTGGATATATGTGCCTAGATCTTTCCTCACCACATGATGCTTGCCAAAAGAGAAAAATAAAAAGGAATAGAGAGAATTTTTTTACTCTTGCATGAAAGTAAATACATAAAAGTAAAAGGTAGGCCCTTCGTAGAGGGAAGCAGAGGTTGCCATGCGCTTTTTGTTTGTATGCTCAATCCCTTAGTGCAAAAGAACGTCACGTTATATTGCCCCTTATGATAGCAACCTTTATTATGCAGTCTGTCGCTTTTATTCTTTGCCATCACAAGTTCGTACAACGCTCAATTTTCTCTTGCAGTAAATGATCTAACACTTTTAGAAGCAATTTTTATTGCCTTATTGCACCGATGACAACTTACTTGAAGGATATTACTCAATCCTTAGGTAGGTATCGTGGACTCTTGAAAATAAGATTTGGGTTTAAGGGTTTTTGGATGCACAAGTAGTATCTCTACTTTGTGCGGAATTTTTGGCTAGCAAAGATGGGGGGCAAGCACCACATGTTGAAGGATCTATGACAATATAACTTCTATGTGAATATGAACAAACATAAATCATTATGTTGTCTTCCTTGTCCAACGTCAACAATTTTGGCATATAATATTTTGATGGGGGCTCACAATCACAAAAGATTTCCAAGATAGTGTATTTGCATGTGAAAGTTCTCTTCCTTATAGTAATCATTCATGAATTGCTTGTATGACCAATATTGTGATTGTTAAGCTTCAAAAGATTTAACTTTCTAAACCCAATGTGAAGCTACCACTAGGCATGATATGAACATATAATTTCAACTTCATGATATTCAATTCATTCAACAATTTACTCATTGGATATAAGTGAAGCACGAGAGTAAATGACAAACTACTCCAAAAAAATATAAGTGAAGATCAAGCGAGTAGTTAAGTAAAGGGGTAGCTAATTGAGGACTCTCTCTTATTTAAAAAAATTCAGATCTAAGTATTTTATAAAAATAGCAAGTAAAACAAAACAAAATGAAATTCCAAGAATAGCACAACTCAAGTGAAGAAGCAAAAACTTAGGCTCAACCGATACTAACCGATAATTGTTGATGAAAAAAGGTGGGATGCCTACCGGGGCATCCCCAAGCTTAGATGCTTGAGACTTCTTGAAATATTATCTTGGGATGCCTCGGGCATCCCCAAGCTTGAGCTTTTGCGTCTCCTTAATTCCTTTTATATCACGGTTTCCCTAAATCTTAAAAACTTCATACACACAAAACTCAACAAGAACTCGTGAGATAAGTTAGTATAAACCAATGCAAAAACCTTATCATTATCTACTGTAGCAAATCACAAAAATTATTATTCAACATTGCATACTAAATTCCTCTTCATATTTAATACTCCTATCCTCAAATAGAATCATTAAACAAGCAAACATATGCAAACATAACAGCAATCTGCCAAAACAGTACAGTCTGTAAAGAATGTAAGAGTACCAATACTTATTTAACTCCAAAAATTATGAAAATTTACCAAACTGTATAAAATTTATCAGATCTTACTTTGCAAAAAGTTTCATCATTTTATCTCATTCTGAATTTTCTCGGGAATTTTTGCAACATCGATAAACTTTCTGTTTTGAAACAGCAACTCATATACTTGCAAAATGAGCATGGTAAAGGCTATCCTTGACATTTTTATTGAAAAGAAAGATGCAAAACATTATTCTAAATAACAGAAAGCAAATCCTAACAAGAAAATGACGCTCCAAGCAAAACACATATCATGTGACGAATAAAAATGTAGCTCCAAGTGAGGTTACCGATAATGTTGGAGACGAAAGAGGGGATGCCTTCCGGGGCATCCCCAAGCTTAGTTGCTTGGATCTTCCTTGAATATTACCTTGGGGTGCCTTGGGCATCCCCAAGCTTAGGGTCTTGTCACTCCTTATTCTCCTCATATCGACATCTCACCCAACACTTGAAAACTTCAATCACACAAAACTTAACGGAACTTCGTGAGATAGGTTAGTATGATAAAGAGCAAACCATTTCACTTTGGTACTGTCAAAGACAAGATTCATAATTGTTTCCACACAATGCCTACTGTAGAATATCATTTCCACAATTTATATTGAGCAATATAATCCATAGAAACTAGAAAACAAGCAAACTATGCATTGAAAACAGAATCTGTCAAAAACAGAACAGTCTGTAATAATCTGTACTCCAACCATACTTCTGCTACTCCAAAAATTCAGAAAAGTTTGGAAAACGTAGAGAATTTGTATATCTATCACCTGTAAAAAATTCAGATCTAAAGCACGTTCCAGTGAATTTTCAAAATTCCTGGACTGAGCGCAAACGTTTCTGTTTTTGCACAGATTCAAGTCAACTATCATCCATACTATCCCAAAGGCTTTACTTGGCACTTTATTGAAACAAAAGCTATAAAACAAATCACTACAGTATACTAATCATCTGAACACACAAAAACATTAAGGGTAAATGTTGGGTTGTCTCCCAACAAGCGCTTTTCTTTAATGCCTTTTTAGCTAGGCATGATGATTTTAATGATGCTCACATAAAAGATAAGAATTGAAATACAAAGAGAGCATCATGAAGCATATGACTAGCACATTTAAGCCTAACCCACTTCCTATGCATAGGGATTTTGTGAGCAAACAACTTATGGGAACAAGAATCAACTAGCATAGGAAGGCAAAACAAGCAAAACTTCAAGATTTTGAACAAGAATCAACTAGCATAGGAAGGCAAAACAAGCAAAACTTCAAGATTTTCAACACATAGAGAGGAAACTTGATATTATTGCAATATGTAAAAGCATATGTTCCTCTCTCATAATAATTTTCAGTAGCATCATTAATGAATTCAACAATATAACTATCACATAAAGCATTCTTTTCATGATCCACAAGCATAGAAATTTTATTACTCTCCACATAAGCAAATTTATTCTCATGAATAGTAGTGGGAGCAAACTCAACAAAATAACTATCATGGGATTGAAAATTAAAATCATGATGACAAGTTTCATGGTTATCATTATTCAATATAGCATACATGTCATCACCATATTCATCATATGTAGGAACTTTGTTGTCATAATCAATTGCAACCTCCTCCAAAATAGTGGATTCATCATTAAATAAAGTCATGACATCTCCAAATCTACTTTCATCAATATAATCATCATAAATAGGAGGCATGCAATCATTATAACAAATTTGCACATCAAATCTTGGGGGACTAAAAATATCATCTTCATCAAATATAGCATCCCCAAGCTTATGGCTTTGCATATCATTAGCATCATGAATATTCAAAGAATTCATACCAACAACATTGCAATCATGCTCATCATTCAAATATTTTATGCCAAACATATTATTGAATTCTTGTTCAATCAATTGAGCACAATTTTCCTTTCCATCATTTTCATGAACGACATTATAAAGATGAATAATATGATGCAACCTCAATTCCATTTTTTTGTAGTTTTCTTTTATAAACCAAACTAGTGATAAAACAATAAACTAAATGATTTGATTGCAAGAGCTAAAGATATACATTCAAGCACTCACCTCCCCGGCAACGGCACCAGAAAAGAGCTTCGTTGATGATGTGTGAGTGCCGCTTACCTAACCTCCCTGGCAACGGCACCAGAAAAGAGCTTGATGTCTACTACGCAACTTTATTCTTGTAGACTTGTGTTGGGCCTCCAAGCGCAGAGTTTTGTAGGACAGTAGCAATTTTGTAACACCCCATGTCATTAGCCACAGTAATCACTTTTGATAATGACAAGTCAGCAAGTTTAACAGTGCATGATCATCATTAGCATCATATTGCATTTCAACTCCTAAGACAAAATTCAATATTTAAATGAAAGTGGAAAATAAAAGTTGTCCAACATAGAAACTAAAATGTTCAATAAATAAAAAATATTCTAGAGACTATTCTAAAATTGTAACCAACAATTAATAAATTATTTAGGTGGCTCTAACATTACCAAAACAGCAGGGATTAATGCATTTTATTTATTATAAAATTTGTGTGAACTCCAATTGCCTCCAAACCAATTTTTGGTAGTAGCAGATAATGCCTAGTAATTAATGGAACAATTGCCATGTTTTACAAAAATCATATTGTGGTCTAACAAATTACAAAACAGGAGATAGGAATAAATAAAAAGAAAAAGGTAAAACAAAACAAAACAAAAAATAAAATAAAAGAGGAACCCCCCCTAGCCCAACTGTGCCACAGCCCAGTCAGCCGGCCCACCCGCGCCCCCTGGCCTATACCCCCCTGGAGACCCCCAGAAACCCTAGCCCACTCCCCCACTTCCCCCCTCCCGATCCACTCTCTCCCTCTCCTCTGGATCGAGATCCAGGGAGAGGAGGCCGCCGACGTCGCCGCCTCGCCGCGCGTGGACGCCGTCGCCACCTCGTCCCCGCCGCTGGACTGCCCTGCCCCGCCTCTCCATCGCCGGCTCCACCGAGCCTCGCCGCTCCTCTCCTCTGCAACAAACGGTGAGGCCACCGGCCTCCGTCGTCCCCGCCCCCACCCCTCTCTCCCCTCGGTCACCGCCACCGCGTCGCGCCACCCCGCCTCCCGCGCTGTTCCGTTCACCGCGCCCGACCCTCGCACCGCGGTCCCGCCTCTGCGTCCACCGCATCGCGCCTGGGCTCGCCAGCTCCATGCGCGCCCGCGCCCCTGGAGCTCCGTGCTCGCCCGCACCCTTCGCCCCGCCGCCTCCCTTGGCCTTGGCCGCCGGCGCCGGCGTGCGCCGGGCGTGCCCCGCGCCCCCGAGGACGCGCCCGCTCGGGCTGCGCCCACGCCCGCCCCGTGTGACCGCATGGGCCACTGACGGTTGGGCCCCGCCCCATGTGTCTATGACACAGGGGCCCCACTGCCCAGAACGAAAATAAAAAAATAATTAGTCAAAATAAAAATGAATTAAATAAAATCAATAATTAATTAATTAATTAGTCAGTTAATTAATTCTGTTTAATTAAACTAATTAATTAGTTAGTCTAATTAAACTGTAATTAGTTTGGTTAAACCCTAATTAACTAGACAGAGTATGACAGGTGGGACCCACATGTCAGGATGACTACTGATGTCATGCTGACATCATGATGACGTCAGCATACACTGTTTCGGATAATGTTTAATTAAAATAAATAAATAATTCCAGAAATTAATAAAAACTTTAGAAAATCATATTAAATAATCCGTAACTCCGATGAAAATACTTTATACATGAAACTTGCTCAGAATTCCGATACGAACCCGAATACGCCCTCCGTGATCCTGTCAGATGCCTCTAGCTATAAGAACATTGAACTTTTAGACCGATTTCGATAAATGAATAGTGCCCAACTTTAATTAAATAAATCCGAATAAATTCCTAAATTAACTAAATCATTTAGTTTGGAAGTAGAACACCCCGGCATATCATTTAGACATGTCATTCATATTGTTTGCATTATTGCCGTGAATTTATTGTTTCTCTCCCCCCCTTCTCTCTCGATAGACGCCGAGACCGACGACGCTGCACCTGGGTACGACTACACTACCGACGAGCAGCCCGTTGACGATCCCTCTCTCTTGCCAGAGCAACCAGGCAAGCCCCCCCCCCCTTGAGCATCCAGATATCGCCCATTCTATTCTCCTGCTTGCATTAGATTTTGCTACTGTTAATGTATGTTCCTATTCTGATGCATAGCCTGCTTTCGTAACCTGTTCATTGTCACCTTACCTGCCTATGATAAACTGTTTAGTATAGGTTGGTATTGAACCATCAGTGACCCCACCACCTTACCCTTGTCGCCCCTGCTTGATTATCGACGACTCGATCAACGTGATCGTCGACCAGAGACCGACACCTCACTTCACACCCCCCTTAGTTGTACGACTCTGCATAGTAACTATCGGGTGCCGATGGTGATACCTCGTAACGCACTCCTGGTGAATACTCTGCAGTGTAGCTGTTCGGTCGTGGTCATCGAGGGTGATTCCTCCTTCTCCACTTCCGATACGACTCTGTCGTGCAACCCCTTAGTGTGAACCTCGAGGGTGATGCCTCATCCGTTCACCCTAATGATTTCATCGAGTGGAATCCGCCGAGGGTGATTCCTCGGGTTTCCCCCTGGATGTTATGACCACACGGTTACTTTGACCTTTGTTACCGGCGGGTCTACCCTGGTGGGTACCCGCTGGGGATCTATGATGTTGAGTGTGCCGGAAGGGCACTCGAGTGTGATATTGTGGCGGAGCATTAGAGACTCTAATTGTCTCCGCGTGATACTAATTGAGCCTATTGGATTTGGGTTTGTGATCTGAGCAAGTCGACGTGCCCTATACGCACTACCACCACGCGGGATAATGGTTATGGGGCCCTCTGCGATGTATGTTTCTCCCGAAAGCTTGTCTGACATCACGATTCACCGTGCGGGCTGATCGTCGGGACTGGGCTGGATACTTCACTGACGAGTTCATTGTCGCGCCTGCACCCCGGCCAGCCACGCAACGCGCAGGGTGCCCAGGGCGATGGCCCAAGACCTCTGGGTGCATAGGTTAGTCCGGCGTGCTGACCTCTCTGCCGAGCCTAGGTAGGGCGTTGCTTCGTGTTGATCTCCCAAGGCCAGGCATTACCCAGCAAGTGTGTCCGGCCAGAGGTGATCGAGCGTGTTGGGTAACAGTAGTGCACCCCTGCAGGGATGAATGATCTATCGATAGCCGGTCCTACGGTAAAGGACGCTCAGTTTGTGTATCCCAATCTACTACTTGAACTAGATACTTGTTACTTAATTGAAGCTTCGGGATCGCTTTCTCGCTGGGAGTCGAGGAAGGATCTTTAAGCTGTACTTCAACATGTTTGCTAAATAAAATGCTATTCTACTCTCTTCTACTGCTGCAAGATGATGGCTTCGTGAAGATGTTTGAAGATGCTAGTCTTTGATAGGACTAGGCCTTCTCTCTATTCTGGCAATTCTGCAGCCCAGTCCACATATACAGCCTTTCTCCATTGATAATGTTGCATATGTAGTATAGTTCCTTGCTTGCTGAGTACTTCGGATGAGTACTCACGGTTGCTTTACTTTCTCTTTTCCCCATATCCCACTTTGATGATACATCAGACAATGGAGCCCCGGAGCCAGATGCCACCTCAGGAGCTTACTACCAGGAGGGTCAAGAGGGCACGTATTACTGGATTGAGCCAGCCGACCAGGAGTAGGATCGGAGGCTCCCAGGCAGGAGGCCTTCGCCTTTCGATCTAGAGTCATTGTTTGTGCTAGCCTTCTTAAGGCAAAACTTGTCTAACTATGTCTGTACTCAGATAATATTTGTATGACTGACTTATGTATTCGGATCTTCGGATCCCTGGTCTGTAATATTGTGGATCTCCGTTTTTTTGTGTTTAGAGTTGTGTTGTGATATCTTCCCGTGAGTCCCTGTGCTTGATCATACACGTTTGCGTGTATGATTAGTGTACGATTGAGCCGGGGCGCCACAAGCTGGTATCAGCGCCGACTGCATGTAGGAAGCCCCCTTCCAAATTCCTTGGCCGAAGTAGAGTCTAGAAACCGAAAAACTAATTTACTAACTTGGCTGTGTGGCTTACGGGCCCACGTCGCCAACTGGGTGGTATTAGGATCTTTTATTCCTCGTCTATACTCTAGGACTCTGATCTTTCTTCTATTCGGGTTAAATAAATTTTTCTAACGCCGACATTTAGCATCTCGTAAATTCCGTCTACCCGGAGAGCTGGATATCTGTGCGATTTCCCTGTCATTGATCTGATTAGTCTGATAATCATTTTCCTTTCCATTGTTTTGTTTAACCTTTCTCTCCGAGTTGTGTTAAACTTCTCATTGTCGTTTGACAAACATGAATTTCCTCTGTTTTAGATGGATCGTTTGTTTCCACCACATCCTACGACACAGCTTGTGCTTCGCACTTGGGCTCGTGATGCCCCTGGGTTTCCAGCTGTTATGATCGCTCTCATGACCAGACTTGGCTACCGCTGGTACCCTAAGTACATGGTTTACGAGGATTACCGCGAGTTCAATCAGGAGCAGTACCATGCTGATGTTCATATCTATGATCGGCAAGATGACTCAGACACTGAGCTACACCTTTTCCATGGTATCGGCGTGACGATTGAGATGGCAGTACATGATGCTGCCTACTCTGCTGTCGCACGTCTCCGAGGACAGTTCAGCGATATCTTGGATGACTCTGAGTTCCGATACATTTCTTATGCCCCTGCTGGAGATGCTACTGGATACTACACAGCTATCTGTGCCCCGCACGAGCCTCGTTGCTATGACCCGCGCATTCTGATTCAGTGCACTCAGGCCCTGGATCGCACTGTTCGGGCTCTTGCCATCGAGTTGGTTGCCACTCGAGCACGTCTCTACGATGCTATGACACAGTTGCTACCCGCAGTTCGTGCAGGGATACACCCGGAGCATATCCTTTACCCGCGCAGGACTCAGATGTATGCTGGTATTGATTGGCCTGCTGTTGGAGGTCACGCACCTACACGTGGACCTCTTCTTACAGCTCGAGACCGGGTTCTGCATCAGAGTGCACATGGAGCACAGGATCCTACCGCGACGAACATTCGTCGTTCGCACTTGCAGTTACCCCGTTTCAGTGGTTTTCCCCGACGTTGATGTAGCCTTTGCTATGTCTCGTTGTGTACTTCCTTACCGCGTGCCTGCGCGCCGCCTAGTATGTCTAGCTTTTTAATTTGCGCCATTATGCTGTCCGCATGTACCCGACTCTATGTATGGATCTTTATGTCTTAATCGACTACTGTTATGTATCTGTTACACTACTTAATTGTTGTCGAGTTACATCATGCTTGTCACTAAACGCTCGCAATTGCTTTTACTAAACTACCCCCTGTTGATACTTAGCAGGATGGTTAGACCAGGTGGTCGTGGTCGTGGTACCCCTGAACGCCCACCACCGCCAGACTATATGGCAGCCATGATGCAACAATTTGAGCTCAACCGCCAATTCATGACTGGAATCATGGCTCAGTTCCCGCATTAGAAAAACCAGAACCAGAACCCTGCTTCAATAACTTTGACAGAGTTTATGCGACTCAACCCAACTCAGTTCCGCAACTCTGACAAGCCACTGGATGCTAATGACTGGCTCCGTGACATCACTCATGAGATGGAGTCTGTTAATGTCGCCCCTACCAACTTCGTCAACTTCGCGGCCTTTTTCTTAAAGGGACCCGCAGCTCAATGGTGGGACACCCACAAGCGTACACTGCCTGCTGGAACAGTCATTACCTGGTATGAGTTCCAGGCTGCTTTCCGTACACGTTACATCCCTCAGGCAATTATGGAACGCATGAAGACCCAGTTCCGCAACCTCACTCAAGGCAACAAGACTGTCGAAGCTTATCAACGGGAATTTCTTGATCTCTCCCGCTATGCTGAAGAAGACATCACCACAGATGCACGCAGACAAGAGAAGTTCCGTAATGGACTCCACCCAGACCTCAAGCTTGCACTTGCTGCTCAAGACTTCAATGACTTTTCAACTCTAGTGAACAAGGCTATTCTTGTTGAGACCGCTCAGATGGAACACAAGGACTCGCAGAAGCGCTATCGTGATGCTGGCTCATCTTCGGGCTCAGCACAGAAGCGTCGAGTCTGGATTCCCAACAATGTGTTCCGTTCAAATACCTCTGCGCCAAAGAACAACTATGCTGCACCACGTCTGCCTCCTCCACCGCCGAGGCAGCCAAAGGCTCAAGCTATTCAAAACAATACTCCTCTTCATCCTGAAGATGGTCTGTGCTTTAAGTGCCGCAAACCAGGTCACCAGGCTAAAGACTGCCGCCAGACTCAGAAGCAGTTGGCTTTCCCTCGTACTGGCCGTGGCAATGGTCGTGGCAACAATTAGGCCCGCAACTATAATACTGGGTCTGCTGCACATGGTCGTGGACACGCTTACAACATTGATATTGAAGAAGTACAGGATCAACCTACTACTGTGATGGGTACCCTTTTCGTTAACTCAGTACCCGCTTCTGTATTATTTGATTCAGGAGCATCGCATTCATTCATGTCAAAAGCATTTGCATTATCTCATGACATTGCATTCGAAAAGATGGACCTGCCAGTCGTTGTCCGCACCCCTGGAGGCTAGTGTCAAACCACTATGATGGCACACAATGTCCCTGTTGAAATCGAGGGATTCGAATTCTTTGCCTCACCTATTATCCTGAAGTCTTCCACTATAGACCTCATTCTCGGAATGGATTGGTTGAAAGCTCACATTGCTTCGATCAATTGTGCCACTAAAGTTATCCAACTTCTTCACCCCTCCGATGAGATAGTGAACTATACCGCCCGCATTACACGGGACGCTGAAGCTCAGATATATGTTCTAAATGCTTTGAACGCCTCACCTCTGGAAGGGATCGAGAACGTTCCTGTCATTCGAGATTTTCCAGACATCTTTCCAGAAGAACTTCCAGGAATACCCCCGGCTAGAGCTGTCGAGTTTGTCATTGACTTGAAGCCTGGCACTATCCCTATTGCCAAGCGTCCTTATAAGATGCCTCCGCACCACCTTCTCGAGCTTAAGGAAGAAATCGACAAGTCACTTAGGAAAGGTTTCATCCGCCCCAGTTCCTCTGCTTGGGGAGCACCTTCACTCTTTGTTAGGAAGAAGGATGGAACTAACCGATTGGTTCAGGATTATCGGCCCATTAACCAAGCCACAATCCAGAATAAATACCCACTACCCCGGATCAATGATCTTTATGATTAGCTTGCTGGATCCTCTGTCTTCTCAAAACTCGACTTGAGGTTGGGTTATCATCAGATACGTGTTCGTGAAGAGGATATCCCGAAGACTGCCTTTGTTACTCGATATGGCTCATATGAGTACACCGTCATGTCATTTGGTTTAACCAATGCTCCAGCAACCTTCTCCCGGTTGATGAACTATATCTTCATGGATTACCTTGACAAATTCATCGTAGTTTATCTGGATGATATCCTTATATATTCCAAGAATGAAGAAGAACACGCCGAACATCTTCGGCTTGTACTGGAGAAGCTACGAGAACATCAGTTGTATGCTAAATTCTCCAAGTGTGAATTCTGGTTATCTGAAGTGACCTATCTTGGTCATGTGATTTCCAAGGATGGCATTGCTGTTAACCCCGAACGAGTTCAAGCTATTCTTGATTGGACTCCCCCAAAGAATGTCAAGCAAGTCAGAAGTTTTCTCGGACTCGCTAGTTATTGCCGTCGATCCGTTGAGAATTTTTCCAAGATTGCAAAACCATTGACGAATCTGCTCCACAAAGGTGTTAAATTTGAGTGGACAGAAAAATGTCAAGAAAGCTTTCAGACACTAAAATATAAGTTAACATCTGCCCCAGTGCTAGCGCCCCCGGATTCCCAAAAAGATTTCGTGATATACTGTGATGCATCTCGTCAAGGATTAGGCTGTGTCCTAATGCAAGAGCGTAAGGTGATTGCTTATGCCTCTCGACAATTGCGTCCTCATGAAGAAAATTATCCAGTGCATGACCTTGAACTTTCTGCGGTTATTTATGCCCTGAAGCTATGGCAACATTACCTTCTCGGTAATCGTTGCGAGATATATACGGATCATCAAAGTTTGAAGTACCTATATACTCAACCAGATCTGAACCTTCGTCAACAAAGATGGCTCCAAACAATTGCCGATTATGATATGAATATCTCATACACCCCTGGCAAGGCTAATGTAATGGCCGATGCTTTGAGTCGTAAGGCTTATTGCAACAATCTTATGGTTCAGGAAGCACAACCTGTTCTTTATGAAGAGCTTCGCAAATTGAACCTCCATATTGTTCCACAGGGTTACCTCCATACCCTGGTCGTCGAACCAGATTTAGAACACAGCATTAAGACTATGCAACGGTATGACTCTGAAGTTGAAAGGATCAAGCGATACCTCAAAAAAGGAAAACCGTCGGAATTCCATCTTGATAAGGATGGGATCCTATTTTTCCAACACCGTCTCTTCGTACCCAAGTTCAAGGATGAGAGGGAACACGTTATGAAAGAAGCTCATGACACTCCTCTGTCTATTCATCCTGGTAGCACAAAGATGTACCGTGACATTTGTCAGAGATACTGGTGGCCTAATATGAAGCGAGATATTGCTCGTTATGTTTCTGAGTGTGACATCTGCCGACGCATTAAAGCAGAACATCAAAGGCCTGCTGGAACTCTGCAACCCCTTGAAATTCCTGAATGGAAATGGGACAAGGTCCAAATGGATTTCATTACTAGTTTTCCCAGATCTCAGAAGGGCCATGATGCTATTTTTGTCGTCATTGGCCGATTCTCCAAGGTTGCTCACTTTCTTCCAGTTAAGGAGACAATCACTGCTAGCCAGTTAGCAGACTTGTATGTTTCCCGAATTGTGTCACTCCACGGTGTTCCGTTGGAGATCAGTTTTGATCGTGGCAGCCTCTTCACCTCCAGATTCTGGAATAGTTTCCAAGAAGCTATGGGAACTCATCTATCTTTTAGCACCGCCTTTCACCCACAGTCACAGGGTCAAGTTGAACGAGTTAATCAAGTGCTCGAAGATATGCTTCGAGCTTGCGTCATCTCCTTTGGTAAGAAATGGGAGGAATCTCTCCCGTATGCCGAATTCTCTTACAACAATAGCTATCAAGCTAGTTTGAAGATGGCACCGTTTGAAGTTCTTTACGGACGTAAGTGTCGAACCCCTCTGAATTGGTCAGAAACTAGGGAACGCTCACTCGTCGGACCGGACATTATCCAACAAGTAGAAGAACAAGTCCGCATTGTCCGTGAACATCTGAAATCTGCTCAGTCTCGTCAGAAGAGCAACTATGACCGAAAGCACCAGGAAAGGGTCTATCAACCTGGCGAGCAAGCTTACCTTCGCGTCACTCCGTTGAAAGGCACTCATAGGTTCGGAATCAAAGGCAAGTTAGCTCCTCATTACATTGGCCCGTTCCGTATTTTTGCCCGTCGAGGAGAAGTGGCATATCAATTGCAGTTGCCGCAAAATCTTTCTCAAGTGCATGATGTCTTTCATGTATCCCAACTTCGTCGCTGCTTCAAGGATCCTATTCGAGCTGTGGATCATGAAGTGCTTGAATTACCGGAAGATCTGTCTTATCCAGAATATCCCATCCGTATTCTTGACCAAGCTGAACGTCGGACTCATCAGAAGTCAATCAAATTCCTCAAGGTTCAGTGGTCAAATCATTCTGAAGATGAAGCCACTTGGGAACGCGAGGATCGTCTTCGCGAAGAATACCCCTCTTTCTTTCAGTCTTCCTCTTAATTCTTGGGACGAGAATTCTTGATAGATGAGGAGAATTGTAACACCCCATGTCATTAGCCACAGTAATCACTTTTGATAATGACAAGTCAGCAAGTTTAACAGTGCATGATCATCATTAGCATCATATTGCATTTCAACTCCTAAGACAAAATTCAATATTTAAATGAAAGTGGAAAATAAAAGTTGTCCAACATAGAAACTAAAATGTTCAATAAATAACAAATATTCCAGAGACTATTCTAAAATTGTAACCAACAATTAATAAATTATTTAGGTGGCTCTAACATTACCAAAATAGCAAGGATTAATGCATTTTATTTATTATAAAATTTGTGTGAACTCCAATTGCCTCCAAACCAATTTTTGGTAGTAGCAGATAATGCCTAGTAATTAATGGAACAATTGCCATGTTTTACAAAAATCATATTGTGGTCTAACTAATTACAAAACAGGAGATCGGAATAAATAAAAAGAAAAAGGTAAAAGAAAACAAAATAAAAAAAATAAAAGAGAAACCCCCCCTGGCCCAACTGGGCCACTGCCCAGTCGGCCGGCCCACCCGCGCCCCCCTAGCCTATACCCCCCTGGAGACCCCCAGAAACCCTAGCCCACTCCCCCACTTCCCCCCCTCCCGATCCACTCTCTCCCTCTCCTCTGGATCGAGATCCAGGGAGAGGAGGCCGCCGACGCCGCCGCCTCGCCGCGCGTGGATGCCGTCGCCACCTCGTCCCCGCCGCTGGACTACCCTGCCCCACCTCTCCATCGCCGGCTCAACCGAGCCTCGCCGCCCCTCTCCTCTGCAACGAACGGTGAGGCCACCGGCCTCCGTCGCCCCCGCCCCACCCCTCTCTCCCCTCGGTCACCGCCGCCGCGTCGCGCCACCCCGCCTCCCGCGTTGTTCCGTTCACCGTGCCCGACCCTCGCACCGCTTCCCCGCCTCTGCGTCCACCGCATCGCGCCCGGGCTCAACAGCTCCATGCGCACCCGCGCCACTGGAGCTCCGCGCTCGCCCGCACCCTTCGCCCCGCCACCTCCCTTGGCCTTGGCCGCCGGCGCCGGCGTGCCCTGCGCCCCCAGGGACGCGCCCGCTCGGGCTGCGCCCACGCCCGCCCCGTGTGGCCGCATGGGCCACTGACGGTTGGGCCCCGCCCCATGTGTCTATGACACAGGGGCCCCACTGCCCAGAACGAAAATAAAAAAATAATTAGTAAAAATAAAAATGAATTAAATAAAATCAATAATTAATTAATTAGTCAGTTAATTAATTCTATTTAATTAAACTAATTAATTAGTTAGTCTAATTAAACTGTAATTAGTTTAGTTAAACCCTAATTAACAGAACAGAGTATGACAGGTGGGACCCACATGTCAGGATGACTGCTGACATCATGATAACGTCAGCATACACTGTTTCGGATAATGTTTAATTTAAATAAATAATTAAATTCCAGAAATTAATAAAAACTTTAGAAAATCATATTAAATAATCCGTAACTCCGATGAAAATACTTTATACATGAAACTTGCTCAGAATTCCGATACGAACCCGAATACGCCCTCTGTGTTCCTGTCAGATGCCTCTAGCTATAAGAACATTGAACTTTTAGACCGATTTTGATAAATGAATAGTGCCCAACTTTAATTAAATAAATCTGAATAAATTCCTAAATTAACTAAATCATTTAGTTAGGCAGTAGAACACCCCGGCATATCATTTAGACATGTCATACATATTGTTTGCATTATTGCCGTGAATTTATTGTTTCTCACCCCCCCCTTCTCTCTCAATAGACGCCGAGACCGACGATGCTGCACCTGGGTACGACTACACTACCGATGAGCAGCCCGTTGACGATCCCTCTCTCTTGCCAGAGCAACCAGGCAAGCCCCCCCCCCCCTTGAGCATCCAGATATCACACATTCTATTCTCCTGCTTGCATTAGATTTTGCTACTGTTAATGTATGTTCCTATTCTGATGCATAGCCTGCTTTCGTAACCTATTCATTGTCACCTTACCTGCCTATGATAAACTGTTTAGTATAGGTTGGTAGTGAACCATCAGTGACCCCACCACCTTACCCTTGTCGCCCCTGCTTGATTATCGACGACTCGATCAACGTGATCGTCGACCAGAGACCGACACCTCACTTCACACCCCCCTTAGTTGTACGACTCTGCATAGTAACTATCGGGTGCCGAGGGTGATACCTCATAACGCACTCCTGGTGAATACTCTGTAGTGTAGCTGTTCGGTCGTGGTCATCGAGGGTGATTCCTCCTTCTCCACTTCCGATACGACTCTGTTGTGCAACCCCTCAGTGTGAACCTCGAGGGTGATGCCTCATCCGTTCACCCTGATGATTTCGTCGAGTGGAATCCGCCGAGGGTGATTCCTCGGGTTTCCCCCTGGATGTTATGACCACATGGTTACTTTGACCTTTGTTACCGGCGGATCTACCCTGGTGGGTACCCGCTGGGGATCTATGATGTCGAATGTGCCGGAAGGGCACTCGAGTGTGATATTGTGGCGGAGCATCAGAGACTCTGATTGTCTCCGCGTGATACTAATTGAGCCTATTGGATTTGGGTTTGTGATCTGAGTGGGTCGACGTGCCCTATACGCACTACCACCATGGGGCATAATGGTTATGGGGCCCCCTGCGATGTACGTTTCTCCCGAAAGCTTGTCTGACGTCACGATTCACCGTGCGGGCTGATCGCCGGGACTGGGCTGGATACTTCACTGACGAGTTCAGTGTCGCGCCTGCACCCCGGCCAGCCACGCAACACGCAGGGTGCCCTGGGCGATGGCCCAAGACCTCTGGGTGCATAGGTTAGTCCGGCGTGCTGACCTCTCTGCCGAGCCTAGGTAGGGCGTTGCTTCGTGTTGATCTCCCGAGGCCGGGCATTACCCAGCAAGTGTGTCCGGCCAGAGGTGATCGAGCGTGTTGGGTAACAGTAGTGCACCCCTGCAGGGATGAATGATCTATCGATAGCCGGTCCTACAGTAAAGGACGCTCAGTTTGTGTATCCCAATCTACTACTTGAACTGGATACTTGTTACTTAATTGAAGCTTTGGGATCGCTTTCTCGCTGGGAGTCGAGGAAGGATCTTTAAGATGTACTTCAACATGTTTGCTAAATAAAATGCTATTCTACTCTCTTCTACTGCTGCAAGATGATGGCTTCGTGAAGATGTTTGAAGATGCTAGTCTTCGATAGGACTAGGCCTGCTCTCTATTCTGGCAATTCTGCAGCCCAGTCCACATATACAGCCTTTCTCCATTGATAATGTTGCATATGTAGTATAGTTCCTTGCTTGCTGAGTACTTCGGATGAGTACTCACGGTTGCTTTACTTTCTCTTTTCCCCATATCCCACTTTGATAATACATCAGTCGATGGAGCCCCGGAGCCAAATGCCACCTCAGGAGCTTACTACCAGGAGGGTCCAGAGGGCACGTATTACTGGATCGAGCTAGCCGACCAGGAGTAGGATCGGAGGCTCCCAGGCAGGAGGCCTTCGCCTTTCGATCTAGAGTCGTTGTTTGTGCTAGCCTTCTTAAGGCAAAACTTGTCTAACTATGTCTGTACTCAGATAATATTTGTATGACTGACTTATGTATTCGGATCTTCGGATCCCTGGTCTGTAATATTGTGGATCTCCATTTATTTGTGTTTAGAGTTGTGTTGTGATATCTTCCCGTGAGTCCCTGTGCTTGATCGTACACGTTTGCATGTATGATTAGTGTACGATTGATCCGGGGCGCCACAAATTTTCCCTCAAGTGGATGACCTAAGGTTTATCAATCCGTGGGAGGCGTAGGATGAAGATGGTCTCTCCCAAACAACCCTGCAACCAAATAACAAAAAGTCTCTTGTGTCCCCAACACACCCAATACAATGGCAAATTGTATAGGTGCACTAGTTCGGCGAAGAGATGGTGATAGAAGTGTAATATGGATGGTAGACATATATTTTTATAATCTGAATAAATAAAAACAGCAAGGTAGCAAGTGACAAAAGTGAGCACAAACGGTATTGCAATGCTTGAAAACAAGGCCTAGGGTCCGTACTTTCGCTAGTGCAACCTCTCAACAATGCTAATATAACTGGATCACATAACCACCCCTCAAAGTGCGATGAAGGATCACTCCAAAGTTCCTATCTAGCGGAGAACATAAGAAGAAATTGATTGTAGGGTACAAAACCACCTCGAAGCTATTCTTTCTGATCGATCTATCCAAGAGTTCGTACTAAAATAACACCAAATAATTCCAGATTCATAATACTCAATCCAACACAAAGAACCTCAAAGAGTGCCCCAAAATTTCTACCAGAGAAACAAAGACAAGAACGTGCATCAACCCCTATGCATAGATTACCCCAATGTCACCTCGGGAATCCGCGAGTTGAGTGCCAAGACATAGATCAAGTGCTCTCAAATCCATAAAAGTATTCAATCCGATGAAACAAAATCTCAAAGGGAAAACTAAATTATTCACAACAAGATAGAGAGGGAAAAACACCGTATGATCCAACTATATTAACAAAGCCCGCGATACACCAAGATCGTGCCATCTCAAGAACATGAGAGAGAGAGATTAAACACATAGCTACTGGTACAAACCCTCAGCCCCGAGGGTGGACTACTCCCTCCTCATCATGGTGGCCGCCGGGATGATGAAGATGGCTATCGGAGATGATTTCCCCCTCCGGCAGGGTGCCGAAACAGGGTCTAGATTGGATCTCATGGATACAGAGGCCTTGCAACAGCGGAACTTCTGATCTAGGGTCTCTGCGAGGGTTTTTGGAATATTTGGCAATTTATAGGGCGAAGAGGCGGTGCGGGAGGCCACCGAGGTGGGCACAACCCACCGGGGCGCACCTGGGGGCCCAGGCGCGCCCTGGTGGGTTGTGCCCCCCTCGGGGCACCCCTAGGTGCTGCTCTAGCCCATTGGATGTCTTCTGGTCCATAAACAATCCACAAAAAGTTTCGCTGCGTTTGGACTCCGTTTGGTATTGATTTTCTGCGATGTAAAAAACAAGCAAAAAATAGCAACTGGCACTGGGCACTATGTCAATAAGTTAGTCCCAAAAAATGGTATAAAGTTGCTATAAAATGATTGTAAAACATCCAAGAATGATAATATAGCAGCATGAATACTTCATAAATTATAGATACGTTGGAGACGTATCATCGATCCATCGCCTGCCACACTTCTGCAGTCTATCAAAGGTTCTTCTCTTGAGACCTCGCAGCACTTCAGTGTTTGCCCTCTCCGCTTGTCCGTTGCTTCTGGGATGGGCGACAGAGGCAAATGAGATCTTGCTTCCGAGGGCATGAACATATTGCATGAAGGCGCGGCTCGTGAATTGGGTGCCATTATCAATGATGATTTGAGCAGGCACCCTGAAGCGGCACACCAATCCTTTCAAGAACTTGATAGCTGACTGTGCGGTCACCTTTCTCATGTGCTCCACCTCTGGCCACTTTGTGAACTTGTCGATAGTGACGAAAAAGAACTCAAAGCCCTCGGTAGCATGGGGGAAGGGGCCCAAGATATCGAGCCCCCAGACCGAGAAGGCCATGACAAAGGGATCGTCTGAAGAGCTTGGGCAGGCTGATGGATGTTTTTGGAGTGGAACTGGCAGGCTTCACATTTGGTGACGAGCTCAACTGCATCTTGGAGGGCTGTGGGCCAATAGAAACCTTGCCGGAAGGCTTTTCCAAATAGAGCTCTTGATCCAATGTGTGAGCCGCACATACCCTTGTGTACCTCTGCCAATAGTTCATTTCCTTCCTCCCGGCAAATGCACTTCAATTTCACACCATTGGGCCTCCTTCTGTACAGCGTGTCATCAACGAACTGATACAGACTGGCCCTTCGGGCTACTCTTTCACCTTCTTCTTGCTCTTCGGGGAGTTCTCCAGTTTGGAGGAAATAGACTATGTGCCGTGCCCAGGTTGGGGCCAGGGGCTCAGCAACCAGGACCAGTGGCACCTCCTCATTCGCAGGAGCGCACTTCTCGACCGTAGGGACTGGTGGGATGGTGGGATGGTGCAGCTCACTGATCGAAGGGGAGTTGTTCCCACCAAGCTCTGCCGGGTGAGGCTTGCCCGAGTCCAGTTTCCTCCTCTTTCTGGCCATTGTTGCCGGGGATACGGAGGGCTGAGTTAGATGGAGAACAAAAGTCCCTAGTTCCATAGGGAGTTTTTGCGCAACGCACTTTGACAGATGATCAGCAATGCTGTTTTCCGCACGGGTCATGTGCTCTGTTTGCAATCCGTCAAAGCGCTCCTCCAACTTTCTCACTTCCTCAATGTATGCCTCCATCAATGGACTTTGGCAATCCTTGTTGACTTATCTCACCACAAGTTGTGAATCTCTGTGGATGATCAGCTTCTTGATTCCCAGTTCTGTTGCAATCCTGAGCCCGGCAAGGAGCCCTTGATACTCTACAGTATTGTTCGTAGCCTTCTCCCGAGGAAACTGCATCTGGACGACGTACTTAAGGTGCTCGCCAGTGGGGGCAACAAGAAGAATGCCAGCCCCTGCACCTTGTAGGGATAAGGCACCATTGAAATACATAATCCATTCTTGGGGCGCTTCCTTGCCGGGGATGATCGTCTCCAATACTTCTTCATCAGGAGTTGGTGTCCACTCTGCGATGAATTCTCCTAGTGCTCTGCTCTGAATAGTTGACGTGCTTTGAAACTTCAAACCAAAGCTGGACAACTCCAAGGCCCATTCCACAATCCTGCTGGTGGCCTCGGGGTTTCGGAGTATGCACTGCAAGGGGAAGCGGGTGACAACTGTGATCTCGTGGGCTTGGAAGTAGTGGCGCAGTTTCCTTGAGGCCATGATGAGGCCAAAAATTAACTTTTGTATGCCAGAGTACCTCGATCTAGCTCCTTGTAACAGAGAGCTGACGAAGTACACTGGGTGCTGCACCACTTTCTTCCTTGCCACAACCATAGAACTGCTTCCGCTGCCCTGCCTTTCTTCGCTCTGGACTGACTCTGGTCTTCCCGGGACGGGTTCGCTTTCCTCTTTAGAGGGAACAGTGGTTGTGGCTGCCGCGTCATCCACTTCCCGCTGCGCCACTAGTGCCACACTAACCACTTGATTGGTTGCCGCTAAGTATAGCAGCAACGACTCTTGTGGTTTGGGAGCGACCAAGGTGGGCACAGAGGAAAGATAGGTCTTCAAATCTTGCAGCGCAACGTCTGCCTCTGGGATCCACTCCACGGGTCCTGCCTTCTTCAAGATTTTGAAGAATGGCAGGGCGCGCTCAGCAGACTTGGAAATGAACCTCCTCAGTGCAGCCACACATCCAGTCAAACGCCTCACGTCCTTGACTATCTTGGGTGCTTGAATTTGCTCGATAGCCTTGATCTTGTCGGGGTTGGCCTCTATCCCTCGATGAGACACAAAGAAGCCAAGTAGCTTGCCGGAGGGAACTCCAAACACACACTTCTCCGGGTTCAGCTTCAAGTTGATCTTGCTCAGATTAGCAAAGGTTTCTTCCAAATCCTGGATGAGGGTTGATCTGTCCTTGGTCTTGACCACAATATCATCCATGTAAGCTTCAATGTTTCTGTGCAGCTGGGATTCAAAGCCAATCTGTACTGCTCTTGCAAAAGTGGATCCGGCGCTCTTTACCCTGAAGGGCATCCATACAAAGCAGTACGTGCCACATGGGGTTATGAATGCGGCCTTCTCTTCGTCTTCCTTGGACATGAAGATCTGGTGGTATCCGGAGTAGGCATCCAGAAAGGAAAGCAGGTCACACCCGGAAGTGGAATCCACAATCTGGTCGATGCGCAGCAAGGGGAACGGGTCCTTCGGGCATGCCTTGTTTAGATCTGTGAAGTCTATGCAAAGCCTCCATTTCCCATTCGCCTTACGCACCACCACTGGATTTGCTAACCATGTGGGATGCAACACTCCCCTGACCAAACCAGCTGCTTCAAACTTCTTGATCTCCTCGGCAATAAACTGTTACCGCTCCAAAGCTTGCTTCCAGACCTTCTTCTTGACGGGCCAGGCATGCGGGCTGACAGCAAGGTTGTGCCCGATTACCTCCCTGGGAACACCGGGGATATCAGATGGTTGCCAGGCAAACACATAGATATTCGCCCGCAGAAAGGCAACAAGCACGCTTTCCTATTTGTCATTAAGGGTGGCACTAATAGTGAAGGTACCATCAGCGCCAGCTAGCCCTGCCGGGACCTTCTTCACAGCAGGTGCAGCAGCTTTGGATCTCTTGCTATTGGAACTCTCCGGCAAGTCATCAACAGGCGCAGCACACTCCGGAGAGGCACGCTTCCCGGATTCCTTGCTGGCATCCTTGCTAGCTCTCTTCATTTTCTTACTTTCCTTGGCGGGAGCAGTGGTTTCTGTAGCCTCAGCAGCGACCGCCTCCTGGTACATCTTGTCCACGCATATGACTGCGTCCTTCTGATCTAACGGAATGGAAATGACTCCTATCGGCCCTGGCATCTTCAAGGTGTTGTAGGAATAGTGGGATGCCGCCATGAACTTGGCCAGAGATGGGCGACCAAGGATTCCGTTGTATGGCAAGGGGAGGTCAACCACGTCAAACACGATCTTCTTAGTCTGGTAGTTTAGCTCCCCTTCGAATGTCACCGGCAGCGTGATCTTTCCCTTAGGACGACTCCTGCCGGGGTTGATTCCTTGGAATGTACCAGTAAGCTTGAGCTCCCCATCTGCTATCTGAAGTTTGCTGATGACCTTTGGAGATATCATATTCAACCCGGCCCTGCCGTCAACCAACATCTTTGTGACTTTGAGGTTGCGTATTGTTGGTGAGACCAACAACGGCAAGCACCCTACCGCGGTGGTGCTGTCAGGGTGATCCTCTTCGTCAAATACGATGGGCATGCGGGACCACTTGAGCGGCTCATGAGAATCTGCCGCTGGCTCCATGGCATTGACTTCACGCGCCCATTGTTTAAGTTGGCAGTGAGAGGAGTGCAGAGATGCACCCCCGTCAATGCACAGGGCGTCAGTGGCTTTCTAGAACTCTTGCTCATTGGTTTCCTCTTGATCTACTCTGTCACTCTCATCATTGCAATCCTCCTTCTTACGGCCTCTGGCAGGCTTCCCTTGATTCTGAGGAGCCTTGTCGGGGCGACTTACTCCGCCGCCTCGGCCCTTCCCGCCAGCACCATCCTACTATTTCTCCTTATCACGCTTCTCATACTTAGCCCTCTGCTTCTTGACAAGCTGCTCAACCTGATGACACTCCTGAAGGTCGTGGCCCTTGGTCCTATGGATCTTGCAGTATGGCCCATCACCCTTCCCAGCCTTCTCGGCAGCCACGGCCGCCCGGCAGTCAGTGCACGCGGCAACCTCCTTACCGGGGGCCTTGGCCTTGGCCTTCTTGCCGGTACTAGGTGTGCTTGATCCTTCGACGGCCATCACAACTTTCTCATTGCCCTTCTTATTGCATTTCTTGTTCTTCTTCTTCTGACTGGTGGCCTCGTCGTCATCGTCTGAATCAACGTTGACGCCATCCTCTTCATCGGGAAGTCGCCTTCCCTCCTCTATGCGAGCACACTTATCCACCAGAGTGTATAACTAATTCACAGTCTTGGGCAGTCGCACGTTCATTTTGGAACATATCCTGCGGTTGCGCACGTTGGACTGGAATGCGGCTATCACAGCTCCCGGGTGGATATCTGGGATGTTCATGTGCACTCGACTGAACCTTTGCATGTACTTCCGCAGACTTTCTCCTTCCTTCTGTGGGAGGAGCTGCAGATCGCTGGGCCGTCTTGGTTCTTGATGGCCGCCATAAAGGCGCCAACAAACTCATGGCACAGGTCAGCCCAAGTTGAGATGGAGTTCTCCAGCAGGTGCATTAACCAAGACCTCACATTTGGCTTGAGTGCCAAAGGGAAGTAGTTGGCGAACACCGTCTCATCTCTTCCCCCGGCAGCCTGAACAGCGAGGGTGTAGATGCTCAGGAACTCTGCCGGGTTCAATCTCCCATCGTACTTCTCTGGTATCTCTAGCTTGAATGTGTGGGAAGATGGCCAACGGACTTGCCGTAGTTTACTAGTGAAAGCAGGGCAACCAACCTCGAAAGGTAGGTACCCACCCTCACCGGGTGCAGGCTCATCGACGTCGGGGCCATTGCACCTATCAAACTAGCGGTGGGTGTCGCGGCGCCGCTCGATGGTGACGCGCGCGTCTTCCCCTCGCCTGTCTTCCTGGGCCTGTCGCTAGTCTCGACGTGCTCGAGGGCCGGACAAAGCCATCGAGACGTCGTCGGGTTCTTGATCGTGTGGCTCTGGCCGTGGCCCCTGCGCAGGCTGCCATGGAGGGGACTGTGCCATGGGGGTGGCCCCTTCGGCATGGCCAGCAGCGCGGGCCGTTGTCGGCGCTTGGGGAGGCCATGGCGGGCCAGCTCACTGTGATCCTCCCACCTCGGCAAAACCAATCAGGCTCTGAATGGTGGCTCTCCACTCATCCATCTGATCGGCTGCCGGCGGAAATCTCAACAGCATTTGGGCCCGCGCCATAGCCTCCGAAGCGGTGCTTGGCATGGATGATGACGTAGACTGTAGCGTCGCCTGGCTCCTCATGGTGCTGGTAGTAGCTGCGCCATGTTCTAGTCATCGTGAGCTCGTCGCCAGGGTGGCGTGGTGACGAGGTGGAGGCGCTTGAGGGCCAGCGGCTCCGTTTGGTGCACCGGCTGGGGCAGCTCGTTCTGGGAGTGGCGCACGCCCTGCGGCCGCGCCCGCGGCGGGTGCGGCCGAAGAGTTGCGATTCGCCCCAGAGCGAGTGCCACCGCTGCGGCTGTGCCCTTCAGCTGGGCGAAGAGGTGCAGACGGAATGATTTCTCCACCTGTACCTCGTGGAGCGTGGCCGCTGGGATGCTGTTGGTGCTGTCCTTCCCCGGTGCATTCTGCCCTCGTTTCAGCCACAGGGAAGGTGGGGACAACGTCGCCTGCGCCGGCCACGTCCCCTGCAGCGTCCATGTCCCCGTGCGTCCCCGTAGCCCCTGCGGCATTGGGTTCTAGCACCGGGTTTCTTCTTGGGCGCCATAAATGATGGAGCCATCGATGAAGAAGATGATGAAAATGATGTGTTGCGTATGCTTCTCGGGTTCGCGCAAGCGCGGCCCCCTACCTGGCGCGCCAAAGATGTCGTGGGAAACCACAGCCACCTATGGGGCCATCAGCCCCTTGTGGTTCAGCAGGGGGGATGAGCACATTGCACAAAGAGCGGAGAACGTAGCGTAGCACGACAGAGATCACACGGGCAGTTTTACCCAGGTTCGGGTAGCCGCGAGGCGTAAAACCCTACTCCTGCTTTGGTGGATTGATAGTGGATTGTAATGGAAACGCGGTGCTCTTGCCCGGCAGGGTTGCCTCGGGGCGAGGGCAGCTACGTGCGTATGAGTGTACACAGGTCTGGATCCTTTCTATGGTCGCCATGGCCCTCCTTTTATAGATCAAGGCATCACCACAGTGGCAAATCAGTCATTGTGTACTGATTAGATAGCGAACAGTGCTATCATACCTAACTCTACAGTCAAAGCAGGGCACATTAAATGCACCGCTTAGTGTCACATCGTGGCATGCCCGGCAAGCCTTGCCGGGCTGCTCAGCCACCTCCTCATCTGTCTGCTTGCCACATTGCTGGACGGGTGTCATTTGGAGGTGATTTCCATAGGAAGTGGCTGCCACGTGTCGATTAACAGCCACTTAGTCACTTGGGGGCCTGACACCGCACCGATCGATGACTTGCGTCACTGTGAGGTGGAGCGATGGAGCCTTGGCGGGGTAGTTTACCCTCGTAGCGCCCGGCAGGCCTGCCAGGACGGTCTTGAGGCTTGACTTCGGGGCCACCTCATCCTCGCCAAGCTCACCTGCCAGGCAAGGGAGGTTTCTCCTTAGTGGTGTCTTGCTCATTTAGCTTGTCTTGGTCTTCTTGTTCTTTCCTTTGATCTCTCAAAGAGTTGATCTCTCCTTGCTTGGTCTGGACTTGGATGTTGCAAGCTCGCTCTTTTAGGCCTGTGCACGTTGTGGGCAACAGACCCAAGGTTTGTTGCATCGACAACCAGTTCGCTGGCAAAGTGCTGATGGTAACCATCAACAGCGACCGGCCTCCCGTCTCGCCAGACAACCTTGTCAAAGCTCTTGGCATTGCTCATGGCATCCAAATAAGTGACTTGCTCATCAAAGTCTGCCTGCCACCGGCTAATTTCTTTGTCAGGTTCTGGACAACTTTTGACTACAGTCGTGTGTTCGAATCTTCCTGGCATTTGTTCTGCGATGGCACGCTGGTGAGCTTTGATCGATGGCACCCAGGATGGGGCTCAGTGCCCTTTGAGCTTGAGTTTTTAACAAAGCTTACCTTCCACGGCATGCCTCAACGTGCTTGGAACAACGAGTCCATGAATGAGCTTATCAACGACCTAGGAGGTGAGCTCGTAAGTATGTTTGTACCTCCAGACAGCCGGGCTCTGATGGTTATGACATGGATGAAGAAGTCATCCACCATACCAAAGGTGATTGGTGTTGAGATACCGGTGCAGGAACCAGGGTTGTACTATTCGTCGCCACTAAGGCCACCGCGGACCATGTTAGGGATGTACCTGTATCGAGTGTTCGTGCATGTCGAAGAAGTGGTCAATCCATCAATCGAAGTCCGTCCGCCGCCGCTGGTGCCAGGGTCCGTCAACGACGTCCATTACAGGAGTCAACGTCAGACTTTCCCCGTGTTGCTCGGGTTGATGGATGGGATAGGGCCTACTCCATCGCATGGCGGAGGCCACTACTTCTTTGGGAGAAGAGGCATGGCTGGCTGCCTGGATGTGCTCTAATTTGAGCAACTGAATCTTCTCAGATACTAGCTAAATCCGAGCTATCGGTGTGAAGCACTGATGTGCCAGTACATTTGATTGTGACCTGTTATATTTTTGTACCTGAACTTTTTTTAGAAAGGGGTGTACGTCAACTTAATGTGCTAGCAGAACTTATTGTGTTGTTTGTCTGTTTTCTTTACACAGCATTCAAGATATTTCCCAATCATTGATAAAGACGATGAATGGTTACGTACGAGTTTGTTGGTTTCAACATAGCCCTACCCGTAGCGATCCACTGCTTCCACCCTGATTGTGCCGCCTGCGTGAAATTTTTGTATGCAAGTTCAATGTGCTATGATGTTGTATATGATTGTGTCGACTATATAAGTTTTTACTGAGCATCCGCAATGCATATGGCTGAAAGATGTATTCATGAGCATCGACCGATGGGTCTCTCTCTCTCTCTCTCTCTCTCTCTCTCTCACACACACACACACACACACGCACACACATGCACACACACACACGCACACACACACACGCGTGCACACACACACAAGTGGGACCCGTTGAATTATTTCTTCGCTCGTGACAACTTTTAATTAGGTTCCACTGTACTCTAACTTTTTTCTTTAGGTTATAAATTGAGCTCCGTGACTTCAAAAAGTTGTACACAAGCCTTGTTTGGGCCTTTTCAGGCGTCGTTGAATGTGGGCTGAGTAACTATGTAAAGCTGTACTGTACTACAACACATGCCTTTTTCGTTGAACATCAGCAATGCAACAGGGCCGACATTTGTACACAAGATCCTAAAATAAGCACAGCCTAGCCTATGTTTCTTCTAATAAAATGCACAACTCAGTTTATTTTTTATATAATAAGATTACCAAGCCGAACTTAAGTTTTTTTAATAATATTCCTCTCTCAATATTATCTTTTTATACGAAATGCTCAGTCCAGACCATCATTGTTTTTTCACCCATCCCAGAAAATGGGTCCATTTCTAGTAAAATCAAATGGGTTGTAAATTATCAGAAATAATAAATGGGCTGCACGCACGAAATATTATTTTTTTCACCCAGCCCAGTAAATAGGTGTATTCGAATAAATAATCAAATGCGTTGTAAATTATCATAAATAGTAAATCATCTATTATTATTTTTACCTAGACCAGGAAATAGATTATTTTTTGAGTCAAAGCCCAGGAAATAGATGTATTGGCCAACAATATGAAATGGGCTGTAAAACCTAAATAAATGGGTTGCATTCCGCCAGAGCTTTCGAAGTTGACTTTGTTGGCCCACTAGGACGAAGCCTACGCAAGGTGTTGTCCATTTAGTTAATAAAACGATTTAATGGTCTAAAACAAAAAGTCAACAAATTATTCTGACATCTGTATTCGTTGGATTGACATCCAACGGCGATCCTGCTTCTTCAATCTCTGATCTAGTTGCTCTTGCTCCAGCCGCCAAAACCATTACCGGCTGGAGCGCCTGCATCTGCTTCCCGTGGCCAGATGTGCTGCCGCGCAGGCCTCGCCGCCCCACCCTACTCCCAACGGTGGCCAGGTCATACCTATACTCACCCACTCCTTCTGTTATTCTCCGGCGATGGCACCCTCACCCCGCAGCCAAACTAGTCCCTCGTACTCCCCTCCGCCAGGGACTCCAGTGCCCCTTGTTCCACGACTCCAGATCGTTCCCATCTTAGGCCTCGCTGGCGTCCACCGCCGTGGTCCGCTCGACGATGCTTGGTCAACAACGAGAGCCAACATGGAGTACGTCGAGATTCTGACAGCGGGGAACCACCAACAACATCTTCGCACGCAAGCTAGTGCCTCCTTATTATGCGGGAATAAATGATTCCTCCCCCTGACAGGTTGGACCCACCAACTGCAATCTTTGCACGCTAGGATGTTCCTTCTTATTACGTGAAAAAAAGTTCCCCCATGACAGTTGGGACCCACGAGCTACATCTTCGCACGGAAGGAAGTGCCTCCTTCTTACGCGCAAGAAAAATGATTCCCCCCTTGCTAGCTCGGACACACCTGATTCGGAGGCTGACTTGTGGGCCTACTAAGTTGACACGTACGTAGGGCTTTGTTATTTTGTTAACCTAGTCCATGCTGCCTCTTCAATCTCTAATCTTCTTGCTCCAGCCGCCGAAACTAGCGCCGGCGAGACCGCCTGCTCCTGCCTCCCGTGGCCGGCTGTGCCGCCACCGCTGGCCATGCCATCCCTCTACTCACCCACACCTCCTATTATTCTCCGGCGATGGCAGCCTCACACCGCGGCCAAAGCAATCAACCCTCGTACTCCCCATCGTGTGGGCATCCACTGCCGCGTCTTTCCAGGGTCTGCGACGTTCCCTTCCTAGGCCTCACCGTCGTCCACCGCATTAGTGCTCTCGGCACGGTGTGGTCAACATGGTCAACGAATGAAAGCCATTGGAAGATGACTGTACACGGTGACGCTGGCAGCTGGGACCCACCAGCCATATCTTCGCACGCAAGGAAGTGCCTCCTTATCCTCCATGACAACTGGGACCCACCCGATCGAAGCATACATAGTGTTGTTTGTCAGGTCGCGAACATGTACGTACATACTGGTCGAACGGTCTCTGTGGCGCCCCGCTTGATTACCACTGTAGCCAGACGGTCACCACGCATACCAGCCCAGGAAATCACTCTGGCATGCGCGCTTACAACAAGTATCATGAACACGGGCATTTCTATTAATGGATATATAAGTCTTACATGATGGTTACAAAGGGGTGGCAGCGGAAAAGCTCTATCTAAGGCAGCATGGTCCTGGTGCGGCTCCAGTCCACAGGGATCTGACTGGGTTACTCTCCTAGCCCACGAACGCTCCGGCTCCTCGACAACGGGTCCTTACGTGAACCTGGCCACATTGAAGGCCGCTGAGTACTTTTGAATGTACTCGCAAGCAAACCAAACTAACATATACACCAAGCAATGCAATCCATGGCATTCAAGCATGTATTTGATATTAGAGCAATATTAATTATCATAGCATAATATACCTATCTAGCAATATTAATCATCATGTTGTAACAGGATTATCTAGCATAATTAAACATCTAGCAGCATTGATCATCATGACATAACAGGGTTATCTAGCAAGATAACTACTGAAGTAAAGTACAGTAAAGTAAAGCATATTAAGTATATAAAACATAATCCGAACATTCTCATGATCCAATCTGACACTAATTCAAGTCCAATCCAAGTATTTCGGTCATCTGACCATACCTCATATAGCCATCCCATGGCTAACATACCATATCTCTGACAACACCTGATGTCTATGCAGAACAGGTTCTTCCACCATTATTATCATCATTACGGTTGACCACCTAGTGAGGTCTGGACGGGCTGTCCAATACCGTGGACATGGCTATTCGAATATATTTTACACTCTGCAGAGGTTGTACACTTTACCCACACCATGGAGCACCTGACCTCGTGATCCCATTCGGGTGGACCAGCATTGCTCCAACGAAACTCGCCTAACCCGTGACTCTCCCATCATACCACCGGCAATCATCCTCTCTCGGAGTCAAGCCCTGGGTGGCCCCTGTGTCACCTCATGACACCTGCCACCGTCGTGGCCAAACTAAACTGTCCCAAACAGGGACCGCGCGCAAACAACCAACTGGGCTCACAGGGTTATCGTCGTCTAGCTGATCAGGGTAGCACACACGCATAACCCTCCCTTCATGGAGGTACCGGTGAAAGAGCACGGAGCCATACCAAGTCAAGGCCGTCCCATACCGGCAAATGTGGTTGCACGAATAAGCCCGGACAGGTGACTCAAGATCAACCGACTAGGTTCATTTAGCAAGCTTAGTGGTTCATCACAATAACTTAACATGGTGGTAACTATGTATGAGATAACAACTGTGGAAACATAACAGCCTATCTCCATATCACAATGAGTCATTAGTGAAACAATAATTAATTGGCAAGTTATCACTTTACAAGTTCTAGCTGTAAATGACGTCCATCGGAACCCTTGCATGAAACCGGCAAAGAAACCAGTAGCCACCAGAACGGTCTTTACAACTCAGATCTGGGACATTACTGGAATAACTCAACCCTGGCTCAAGATGGCTGAAAAGCAGCTCAGAGCATGAGACGGTGTTGATAAGAAGAATTTAGCAGCTCCCTAAGATGGGCAAAAAATAGCTCAGAGCATAGGGTCACTACTACGAAAAGAAATTCAACAACTGTCCGAGACGGCCGAAAAGCAGCTTAGAACACGGGCCAGTTGCTGACAAGAGAAATATAAAGTCGGCATCCACCCCGGACGGCCGAAAACAGCTCAGACACAGGCGTGGTGCCGTCATCGAAGAAAGTGCAAGCAAGGGTTCAGTAGTGTCCCGTACAGCTCACTACTACGCATACAAGCATAAGCATATTAATTTAAACATGCAAGAAATATCACAGAGCAATGCTTTAGGGCATATATCAGATGGTCGGCTTGCCTGGGGTCGAAGAAATACTCCGGGAGGAAGTGCGGTGAAGCCGCGGAAGAATCGCCGGAAACCGTTCTCTCTCAGAGGAGCTGAATGAAGGGCAAGGGCAAAATGGTCATTTCCACTGTGTGACCACCTTGTGAAAATGATACCAAAAGAACGGGCTCGACAAGACGAAGATGTGAGCGTTGGTTTCACCTGAATCGAAGTTGCGAGCAAAAAGTTGTGAGGGTTTTTCAGCCAGGGACTGATCTGCAGAAAGAATAATCACATCCAGGTCCCTGAGCAGTGCGGCTGGTCGCGCATTTGGCCGAAATACGCCTTCCAGCGAGGGAAACGGAAACTAGGAGGGGGCGTGTGCACTTATCCAACGTGGCACCCCCTCTCCCACTGACGGCTGGGCCCCGTCCAGCCCTCTCTCTCCTCCCTCTCCTTCTTCCTCCTCCTCCTCAGCTCTTCCCCGACGCGACGGCAGGAGGCTCCGACTCCGGTGGGGTATCGGCGCTCCGGCGAGCACCTCGGCCAGGCGACGGCACGGGTGTGGCCGCCGGTGACTGCCACATCCGGTGGTGGGCGGCGCGGGCACCGGGGATGGCTGGGAGTGGGGCGGCGACGGGAGACAAAGGGCGGCGGGGTCAAGCGGTGCGGTGGCTCTGGTGGGGAATTGAGGTGGGCGGCAAGTCAAGGATGGTCGCCGGAGTGTGGCGCGCTCAGTGGTGGGCTCGGACGGGGCCGGGGACGGCCGGAGAGAGGGATTGGGCGCGGAGGCCGTGGGCGAGCTCCGGCTAAATTGCCGGGCTCCGGTGAGGTAATTGGGCGGGCGAGGGTACAGAGGTGGTCCGGAGGGAGAGGGGAGGAGGCTGAGGGAGTTGGGGATGCTCGGGGAGGCTCGGGGCCGCGGCTTTTATAGCCCGGCCGAGCCAGTGGATAGGCACAGCCGTCGTGTCGAGCTAGCCGGCGTCTAGAGGCTGCGGGCGACGTGGCTGGAGCCTTGCTGGTGTCGCGGAGCGGCCGACCTGACGGCATTCAAGGCGATGCGATGGCTCGGGGAGGAAGAAGACAGCAGAGAGGAAGACGACGGCGGTCACGGGGGAAACAGTGGTCGTGGCGGCGCTCACCGTGGCGCGATGAGAGGGAAAGAGGAGGGGGAAGGTACTGGAGAGGGGGCACACAGACGGTGCAGAGCCGTTGGACACGCCGGGACAAGCCATGGCCGGCTGGGACTCACTGTCCGCCACGGTTCATCGCACAAAGCGCCATTTTGGCGTGGCCACCGTGTGGTCACCACGGGCACAACGTGTCCAGGGCACTAGATGGTCCTGGAACCTTGTCAGTTGGATGCCTCACTGCTCAAATAGGTGAGGTGGATCACTGGATGGACCTGAATGGCCCTAGAGTAGTCGAGAGGATCCAAAACAGGTTCTGGATAGCAACTTGGGTGGTGGTTTCTGGAGAAATGGCTGGAGAAATTCAGCTGGTTCTTTGTCATAGTGAATTGTGGTGGGAGGGACTAGATGCTGGTAGAATTTTAAGTCATTTGGACCTCATTTGCATATACTTGCTGTGCAATGCAATCTTTGGTCCAGAAAAGGGATTTTGAAGCTGTGCTCAAATGGCTTGATGAAATGAGCTGAATTTTGGTGGAGAGTGATTATTTGGAAGTATGAACGTGCTGGTAAAATTTCAGCTCATTTGGAAATGCCAAAGTGGTACTTCCTTCACAGAGCTTTCATTTGGACAGAAACTTGAGAAAAATGCTGAGGATTAATGGATAGATGAGTTGAGCTGATTTTTGGTTTCCATGAGTGATTTGTCAATGTTAACCACCATGAAAAGTTTTAGCTCAAATGGATCGATGTTTCAAGCACTTCCTTTGCAAACTGAAAATCTGGACAGAATTTGCAAGTTGATGATGTGCTCAAACTTTGAACTATGGAACTTGGGTTCTTGATGGAAATGGTGAAGATATGGATAGGAGAAGCTCCACAATTTATTTGGGATTTTTCCCTGGCTACCAAAATGGTAGTTCCTTTAGAAAATGCCCAAAATGCAATATTGGCATTAAATAGGAAAATGCAATTTCCCTTATTTAATTATGGCCAATATTTTTATAGGAGCTCACTATGATCACAAAGAATATCTCCACAAGTTTTCATCAACTTTGGAGATGGATAGATATTTTCCTGGATTTAATTCCTTTAACTGGCAGAAAAAGGAATTAATTATAAATGAAAAATATTGCAGATGACTTGGCAATATTTTTGCATATCCAGGGTTTATAGATGAAGGATGATCAGTGGGAAAAGTTTGGGAGGCAACAGATCAGAGGAAATTGAGGTTCCTTTGTAACTAAGAGGATCAGGGTTTCCCTTCCGGCAACTCGGAAGGTAGGGTTTCGGCGGCAAAATCCTGAGAATAGATCTTGGGTGGCAAGGTTGATCTGGAGAGAATCTCTGGCTGGATAGGAAAGGCAAGGCTATATGACCATCCTCATATTCCCAAGAGCTAGAGAAATCCGATAACACTGAGGAAAAAGACGGGAGTCAAATCTCGCGAAGGAAAAAAAACAGGGAGCGGAAACCAGGGTGTTATAGTCTCTCTGCAACGATGAACCGTGGCCGAGCAAGTAGCGGCACGTGTCATAGAAAAGCCCCCGACGTAGCAGTTCAGGCAGTCCCGTCTAAACCGTGTACACGTACGTACAACCACAGGGCAAAAAATACGGTCACATGTGTACATACGGGCGGGGGTCTCGAACGCGTACTCGCGGATACGTACGGCCAGGGCTCATGTACATGGAGAGGCAACGGACGGCAGCAATGGTGTCCTGTTCATCGGAAGCCAACCGGCTGGGTCAGAACAGAGAAACTATGTCTTGTTCAATGGGAGGCAACGAAATGCGTCGCGTTCATCGGGAGCCAACCAGCTTGGACGGAAAAGTCGAAACGGGGCCTGGCATACCGCAGAACGAAGGAAACGGCCTTCTGTTCGAGCGCCTAGGGTCGAAACGGGGTCCTGTTCATCGGGAGGGGTGTGGCGTACCTCAAAACGGAGGAAACAGACTTCTGTTCGAGCTTCTACGTTCGAAATGGGGTCCTGTTGATCGGGAGGGGTCTGGCGTACCGCAAAGCAGAGGAAACGAACTTCTATTCGACCGCCTATGGTCGAAACGGGGTCCTGTTCATCTGTAGGGGTGTGGCGTACCGCAAAACAGGACTCCACATGCTACTGTTCATCCACCGTCGACTTCCTCCAGCCTCCACCTACTACTGTTCATCCACTGTCGACCTCCTCCAGCCTCCACCGGCTACTGTTCATCCTGCCTACACAAGGTCTTGTTGATCCACCCCCAACCGGCTGGGGTGTGGCGAGCTCCTCGGGGTCCTGTTCATCCAGCAGCAATGGCCTATTACCACGGGGTCCTGCTCATCCAACCCCAACAGGGAACTGTTCATCCACAACCACCCAACCGGCTCGACTCACCAAGTCTCGACTCGTTCTACGTACCACGGGCGCTGTAGCAACAGTCACTGTTCATCGAGAGGCAACCCAACAACGGCTGGCTATGTCTTGCACGGGTGCTAGATCGGCTTCAGTAAGCAGATCAATTGCTCGGGTTCAGTTAGCAGCAGCAACAAATGAATCGCTTGGGTTCAGTTAGCAGCAGCAGCGAATGAATCGCTTGAGTTCAGTCAGCAGTGAATGAATCGCTCGGGTTCAGTTAACAGCCAAGGGATCGATCAATCGCTTGGGTTCAGTAACGTAGCTAGTGCGATCGCTCGAGTTCAGTTAGAGCCAACTCCTCACACACACGCGAGTACAAGAGAGAAACGCGCAAACCACAATGCATCGCTCGGCCCCGACCACACACCGTAACCGGGAACTCCCCGATATTTTCCTCGCCCTCGCTTCTACCACAATTTTTTCCATCATAGACGGCCCAAAGAATGTCATGCAGGTGCGTCCCCGCCCCGCCCAGGACGAAAAGCCCATTTTTTGTCATGATTTTTTGTCATAGAAGTAGGATCCCACTACATCTATGATGATATGTGGTTTTGTCACAATTATCATCATAGAAGTGTCATAAGCATGATAGAAAAAAAAATATGTTCAGGCCAAAATATCACGGATGTGTCTTTTTTTTGTAGTGATAAAGATTAGCTAGCAGTTGTTCTATCATACCCGAAGGAATTTCATAACCAATATTTTCAGAAGGTGCAGTAGGTTGAGGGGCAACTCTTTGTGTTTCCGATCGAGGTGAAGATACCCCGAACAAACCCCTCAAAGGATTGTTTTCCATAGTAACAAGTGACAGTAAATTTCAGCACATAGTATAATTTTTTCCTTACCAATTTCTACTTACCAAGAGCGCTTCACTCCCCGGCAATGGCGCCAGAAAAGAGTATTGATGACCCACAAGTATAGGGGATAAATCATAGTCCTTTCGATAAGTAAAAGTGTTGAACCCAACGAGGAGCAGAAGGAAATGACAAGTGGTTTTCAGAAAGGTAATTTCTGCAAGCACTAAAATTGTCGGTAACAGGAAGTTTGATAGCAAGATAATTTCAAGCAAGTAACAAATAACAATAGTAACAATAAGTGCAGCAAGGTAGCCCAAGCCTTTTTGTAGCAAATGATAGGCCGGAACGATCTTAGATAATAAGTAAAACATTCTCGAGGACACACGGGAATTTCATCTAGTCACTTTCATCATGTTGGTTTGATTCGCATTCGCTACTTTGATAATTTGATATGTGGGTGGACCGGTGCTTGGGTGTTGATCTTACTTGAACAATCCTCCCACCTATGATTAACCCCCCTCGCAAGCATCCGCAACTACGAAAGAAGTATTAAGATAAAATCTAACCATAGCATTAAACATATAGATCCAAATCAGCCCCTTTACGGAATAGCGCATAAACTAGGGTTTAAGCTTCTGTCACTCTAGCAACCCATCATCTAATAACTACTCCACAATGCATTCCCTTAGGCCCAAAGATGGTGAAGTGTCATGCAGTCAACGTTCACATAACACCACTAAGGGAATCACAGCATACATATCATCAAAATATCGAACACATATCAAATTCACATGATTACTTGCAACATGACTTCTCCTGTGGCCTCAAGAACAAAAGTAACTACTCACACAACATGTTCATGCTCAAGATCAGAGGAGTAATAAATATCATAATGGATCTGAACATATAATCTTCCACCAAATAAACCGGCTAGCATCAACTACAAGATGTAATCAACACTACTAGTCACCCATAGGTACCAATCTGAGGTTTTGATACAAAGATTGAACATAGGAGATCAACTAGGGTTTGAGATGAGATGGTGCTGTTGAAGATGTTGATGAAGATTGGCCTCCCAAAGATGAGAGGGTTGTTGGTGATGACGATGGCTTCAATTTCCCCCTCCGGGAGGGAAGTTCCCCCGGCGGAATCGCTCCGACGGATGGCAAAAGTGCTCCTGCCCAAGTTCCGCCTCGAGACGGTGGCGCTCCATCCCGAAAGTCCTCCCATTATTTTTTCTAGGTCAAAAGACCTCATATACCATAAGATGGGCACCGGAGGTGGGCCTGGGCCCCACTACCCACCAGGGCACGCCTGGAGGGGGTGGCGTGCCCTGGTGCCTAGTGGGCACCTGGGTTGCCCCCTCGAGTAGTTCTTTTCTCCAGTATTTTTTATATATTTAATTCTCTATGAAATTTCAGCTCATTTGGAGATGTGCAGAATAGGTATCTCTGACATAGCTTTTTCAGGTCCAGAATTCCAGCTGCCGGCATTCTCCCTCCTTGTGTAAACCTTGCATATTATGAGAGAAAAGTCATTAGAATTACTCCACACAGTGTTATATTGCATAAAAACACTATAAATAACAGTAGGAAAACATGATGCAAAATGGACGTATCAACATAAGAGACCCTGGAAGCTTCGGGAGAGGGCCAGAAGATGAAGGAGTGGCCCATGAGGCACCATGGCGTGCTCAGGGGGTAGGCGCACCTTGGTGGCTTGTGGGGCCCACGGGAGTCCATTTGGCCAAATTCCACCTCTATAAATTCTCTAAAATCAGGAAACCAACAAAGAGCCACCCAAACAATTTTACCGCTGCCGCAAGCTTCTGTTCTCGCAAGGTCCCATCTGGAGGCCTTTTCTGGTACTCTGCCGGAGGGGGAACCAACCACGGAGGGGCTCTACATTAACCTTGCTGCCCTTCTGATGATGTGTGTGTAGTTTACCATAGACCTATGGGTCCATAGCTAGTAGCTAGATGGCTTCTTCTCTCTCTTTGATCTTCAATACAATGTTCTCCTCGATGTTCTTGGAGGCCTATTCGATGTAATCACTTTTTGTGGTGTGTTTGTTGGGATCCGATGAATTGTGAGTTTATGATCAGATTATCCATGAATATAATTTGATACTTCTCTGAACTCTTTTATGCATGATTATTATATATTTGTATTTCTCCCTGATCTAGTGATTTGGTTTGGCCAACTAGATGATTTTTCTTGCAATGGGAGAGGTGCTTTGTAATGGGTTCAATCCTGTGGTGATCTATATCCCGGTGACAGAAAGGGACAAGACACGTATTTGTATTGTTGACTTTAAGGATAAAAAGATGGGGTTTATTCATGTGTGAGTTTACATTGTCGACATCATGTCATCTTGCTTAAGGCGTTACTCTGTTCTTTATGAATTTAATACTCTAGATGCATGCTCGATAGCGGTCGATGTGTGGAGTAATAGTAATAGATGCAGGCAGGAGTCATTCTACTTGTCTCGGACGTGATGCCTAGAAACATGATCATTGCCTTGGATATCGTCATGATTATTTGGTTTTTTATCAATTTCCCAAGAGTAATTTGTTTACCCACCGTATGCTATTTTCAAGAGAGAAGCCTCGGAGAAAACTATGGCCCCCGGGTCTACTTTTTATCATATATTAAAATCCAAAAATACTTTGCTGCAATTTTCTTTACTTTATTTTATTTTGTGTTTTATCTATCTATCTATCACTACGAGATTTGATCCTTGCAATTAATCGTCGAGGGATTGACAACCCCTTGTTCGTGTTGGGTGCAAGTATTTGTTATTTTGTGTGTAGGTACTACTAACATGGTGTTGCTTGGTTCTCCTACTGGATTGATAACCTTGGTTCTTAACTAAGGGAAATAATTATCTCTACTGTACTGCATCATCCTCTCCTTTTCGAGGAAATCCCAACGGAGCTCACAAGTAGCAGGAAATTACTAAGATTGATGGGGAATCTAAATTTCCTTCATCGTTTGTCCTTGAATTTTTTCTATGATGAACATACCCCCTCCAATGCAATGTTTCCAAAATTTGGCACTTTTCCAGGCTCATTTACCATATTTAGGCCATTATGTGCATTTTTTCTAGGCATCAATGCACGTAATTCAAATTCGCACAATTGGTGCGTGAAAAAGTGCACAAAAATGGTTTGAAACATCATGCTTGTGGTATTTAGTCAATTTCCATGCCTTCTATGAGGAATGGGGAGTGATTTCAAGGATACGTGTGGCAAGAGTCAACCACAAATGTGTCGTTTATTGGTTTTCAAATCTAGAAGAATGAAAAACATGCATGAAAAACCTGATACCTGGCATGGTGCCATGGTATGACCTCACCATGCTCTGGTAAAAAATTGAGAAGGTTTGGCTAATGTTATTATACACGCTCTTCATAAATCAAACCATCACCGAGGAAGTTTTATGGTTTCGAGAGGGAAACCACCAAGTTTTAAGGGGAATCCAAATTTGCTTCATCGTTTGCATTTGAGTTTTTTTCAACGATCAACATACACCGTACAATGCACCGTGTTGAAATTTGGCACTTTTCCAGGCTCATTTACCATATTTAGGCCATTAGTGCATTTTCTAGGCATTAATGCATAAAGTTCAAATTCGCACAATCAGTGCATGAAAAAGTGCACAAAAGCAGTTTGAAAAATCATGCTTGTGGTATTTACTCAATTGTCATGCCTTTTACGAGGAACGGGGAGAGATTTCAAGGGTATTTGTGGCAAGAGTTAGCCACAAATATGTCTTTTATTTGTTTTTTAACTCTATAAAATGAAAACCATGCCTGAAAAACATGACACCTGGCATGTAGTCATGGTATGATCTCAGTATTCTATGGTAAAAAAATGGTTAAATTTTGACACAAGCTGTAACAACAACTGCTTGAAAACGAGAGCATCTCACAAGAAGAATCATCGTTTCCAAAAGGATAAATGGCAATTGGAACTCGAATTTATGGTGACTTCATCGCTCTGCCTCCAAAGTATTTACACTGAGCGCAAGCACCATCAGTCGCTAGATTTGAATTTTTTGCACATTTCAGGACTTGTTTGCTATATTCCAGCACTTTATAGCATTTACCTGACACTTAGCACATATACATGAAATCACAGCTACAGCTACACGGGTGTGATGAGAGGGATGTGGATTGACGTAATTGCGGTGCATCCTACGATGCACACGCGCAATCTGCATGGCCGGGGTTCTGGCCAATCAGTACGCAGCGCATAATAGGGTCAGTGGACACGGTTCTCAGAGCCGACGGAAATGAACCGTGTGCGATAATAAATCACCAAGATTGAAGGGAATCCAAATTTCCATCGGTGTTTATCCTTGAGTTTTCTTTCTACGGTCAACATATCCCATCCAATGCACCGTGTTCAAACTTGGCACTTTTCCGGGCTCATTTACTATATTTAGGCCATTATGTGCATTTTCTAGGCATTAATGCGCATAATTCAAATTTGCACAATGGGTGCATGCAAAAGTGCACAAAAAGGGTCTGAAAAATCATGCTTGTGGTATTTAGTCAATTTTCATGCCTTTTACGAGGGATAGGTAGAGATTTCAAGAATATGTGTGGCAAGATTCAACCACAAACGTGCCGTCTATTCATTTTACAACTCTATGGTTTTGCAACTCTAGAAAAATGAAAAACATGCATGAAAAACATCATACTTGGCATGGTGCCATGGTATGACCTCACCATGCTCTAGTAAATATTTGAGAAGGTTTGGCTAATGTCATTATAAACGCTCTAAAAAAATTAAACCATCACTGAGGAAGTTTCATGGTTTCGAGAGGGAAACCACCAAGATTGAAGGGGAATCCAAATTTCCTTTGTCGTTTGTCCTTGAGTTTTTTTTCTACTATCAACATACCCCCTCCAATGCACCATGTTGAAATTTGACACTTTTTCGGGCTCATTTACTATATTTAGGCCATTATGTACATTTTCTAGGCATTAATGCATATAATTCAAATTCGCACAATCGATGCATGAAAAAGTGCACAAAAATGGTATGAAAAATCATCCTTGTGGTATTTAGTAAATTTTCATGAGTTTTACAAGGAATGGGAGACATTTCAGGGATATGTGTGACAAGAGTCAACCACAAACGTGTCATTTATTGATTTTTTCATTAACTCTAGGAAAATGAAAAACATGATACCTGGCATGGTACCATGGTATGACCTCATGGTGCTGTGGTAAAGTTTTGTGATGGTTTGGCTAATCGTTATACACACTCTTCATAAATTGAACCGTCATCGAGGAAGTTCGTGGTTTCAAGAGGGAAATCACCAAGATTGAAGGGGAATCCAAATTTCCTTTGTCGTTTGTCCTTGAGTTTTTTGTATGATCAACATACACCCTACAATGCACCATGTTCAAATTTGGCACTTTCCTGGGCTCATTTACCATATTAGGCCATTATGTGCATATTCCAAAATACAGTTTATATCACAAACGATTTCATGCAAGAAACCATTTGCGAAATGTTCGTTGACAGTGGAGAGAAGTAATGCTTGCCTGCATGCGATTGCTTGCTTTTAATGTCGAGCTATGCAGGCTTGTTGGCGCGATCGAGAACACGCGACTATCCGCACGCAATGCCAACCACACTTGGTTTATCAACGAGACTGCACAACTGCAGCATGCAACGATGATGGCTCAGGTTCTCGACAACCTCGTAGGTTCTTGACGATTGGGCAAGCTTTGTGGAAACATGCATGCAAGCGCAACCAGGAAGCATCGTGGTAGCACGCATGCGTCCGTTGCCAGGGCAGGCACTGCGGAATCATATATATGGATCTTGAGTGCTCTAAAAAAACTACCGCACTATACGGTTGTCCGGCCACTCCATCCCAGAGCTCTCTCCAAGCGTCGTTCATGCCACCGCACCACACACTAACTGGTAAGGAAGTGATGGCATCCCGCCATGCCGAGTTCCTCGCCGCCTGCCACCGCACACTAACTGGTAAGGAAGCGATGGCATTCCGCCGCGCCAAGTTCATTGCCGCCCACGACCGCACACCTATGTGGGCGGACTTTGAAGTTCCTAAGGCCGAATGGGTGGTGCAGCATGAGACGGCGAAAGCCGCACAAAAGGAGCAGAAAAAACAGAAAGCACTCAAGAAAAGAGAGTCCCACCACCGCAAGAAAGAAAGCGGCCGCACATGCTGCTGAGGAGAGATGGGCGGATATCCAAGCATGGTGGGCTGCCACCGACAAGGCTGGGAAGGAGAACGATAGTGTCTGGCCAGCATGGCCTGATGCCTCCACCAGCCAGGATCGTGGAGGTAGCTTCCGCGACGGTGAGGAGAGTTGGGAAGAGATCCAAGTTCGGTGGGCTACCGCCGACAAGGACGACAAAGGGAAAGATGATGTCTGGCCAACATGTGAGAAGTAGTTAGTGTGTGTGTTGCCCGTACATTTGTTTAATTAATTATGAGCATCTACCAGTACTACTTACTAGTTTTTAGAGCAAATTGGTATGTAGGAATTTAAGGTTGAATCTATTATTAACGTACAATGTTGAAAAGCGACATCCTATAGGGCTTTGAGCGTTGCTTAGCATGTGTTCACTGAAGTTTTTGAGCCAGATCCCAGCCCTATTTCCTCCCTAAATGTCCGCAATGTCCACCCAGTCAAAAAAGTTGACCCAACCGGCTCATAGCGGTCCCACCTGCATCCACCCGAAGCTCCTTCCTCTCCCATCTCTGCATAGTGTGCTTTTGCTTTGGTGCACGTGCCAGAGACGAGCTGGACGGAGCTGGTTTTCAGTGCCAACTCGCCGCATGAGGCGGCCGCAGACCAGCTTAAATAGCCACGCCAGCGGATGGTAGCAAGCTTCTCTCTTGTTGCATAGGTCTATCAATTCTTGTCGTGTGAGCGAAGCAGGTTGACATTTGATGGCATTTCATAAACCGATGATTGTTCATTGAGTGTCACCTTTGTCTCATTCATGTATGTTCATAGCCCTACTACATTGAAAGAGGTTTTTAAATTTGCAGGTTGTGGTTGTAGATGCTGATAGATATAATAATTATTAGAAGATCACAAAACACATGGTTTCTATGGCCTACCATGTGTGTTAATGATCCATAAGTCAGATACCTGTGCGATGTTTTTTAATATCGCACAAGTACCATCACGACCGCCCTTGACTGATTTAATCAACTACACGTGTACAATTTTTTGGAGACGGGATCCGCCAATTTTCTCTTTTCTTGCACACGAGTATTTTATGTGTTTCATCTATGTTGTGTGTTCCCCCCACGTAAGATTTGAGTTTCACAGCGAAATTTTTAGTAGGCGTGCGATTTTAGAATTTATTCCTCCCATCCCATCCCATCCCCAGCCATCACATTTCTACAGTATCTCCCCACCCTTTCGCCCCTCCCGTCAGCTCAAACTGCCGTTGCAACCACAGCTTCAACCACATCTATGTTCAGCTCAAGCCTCGTTGATCCAGTCAGGTAAACCACCGGTCTCCATCACTGCCCTGGCCTGATTGCTTAGATGGCACATGTGAAACACCCTTATGCCTCCAAATCCCCATCCCTACTCTAGTGCATCGCCGCGTAAGCCCAACCACATATCACATGGAGGTCGAGGAGCTAATGGCGGTCGATGGCACGCTGGCCGCTGTGCGTGTTGACCTGGAGGAACACCTCGCTTCTGATGCCGCCGACTTGGTGCGGGCCTTAGCCTAGATGAAGTGCCCCAGTAACTACCCCTCGGGATTTACCAAGTAGAACTGTCAAGTTCAATTATACCAATACCAGTTGCAATGGCTATGTTTTGTACGGTCGATGTATTAAGCCTGTTATACTAAACACGCTTAACCCATCTTAGCTATTTTCCCTACCTTTTTTTAGACAACAGGGCTATTTTCTGTAGTTAACACGTGCCTTATTTATTTTAGTAATGCACACTATGATGTTCAAGTATGAACTGCCCAGTTCAATTTCACCAAAACCAGTTACAAACTTACAATGTCTGACTTAGGTTGTTGTTAAGCCCATTGTAGCAACCAATTCTATCCATTTTTTAATCTGTCCCTTCTCTACCATGCTACTCTTCGCAATGAAGATATCACTAGAGATGATGTCGTTTTATTACCATTTGCTATTTTTGGTGGATGTTAACCCTGTTGTAGTTAACATGCCATTCCATGTACTTACGCAAGGCCATAATGGGAAATGTCATTATTTACCGTCGAGGTTAGTTCCATCCCAATGTCTTATAGTATTTTACATCATTTGTGCAATTGCAGTTTAGCTTGTAACATTTACTTGCTTCTTGTAGGTACACATATCAGTGGCACTGATCCACGCTTTGACCCGGAGGAACAGCTCGCCTCGGACGCCGCCGACTTTGGATGGGCTATGTCCCAGATGAAGTGCCCCAACAACTACCCCTCAGGATTTAACAAGTAGGAACTATCCAGTTCAATTTTACCAATACTAGTTGCAATGGCTATGTTTTGTATGGTTGATGTATTAAGCCTATTGTAGTAAACACGCCTAACCTGTCTTAGCTATTTTCCCTACATTTTATAGACAACTGGGCCATTCTCTGCTCTAGCAGCACATGCCTTGGGATGTTTAACTCTGTCAATTTGAATTTCATCAGTACTAGTTTCAATGGATATACTAGGTTGTCTGTAGTTAACATGTGCCTTGTTTATTTCGGTAATGCACACTGTGATGTTCAAGTATTAACTGTCCAGTGCAATTTCACCAATACCAGTTACAAACTTACAATGCCTCACTTAGGTTGCTGTTAAGCCTGTTGTAGTAAAGAGTTCTATCCATTTTTTAATCTGTCCCTTTGCTACCGTGCTACTCTTTGTAATGAAGATATCGCTAGAGATGTTGTCATTTTATTACCATTCGCTATTTTTGGTGGATGTTAACCCTGTTGTAGTTAACTGTTAACATGCCTTTCCATGTACTGATGTAGGGCCACATTGAGAAATGTTGTTGTTTACCATCGAGGTTAGTTCCATCCCAATGTCTTATAGTATTTTACATCATTTGTGCAATTGTAGTTTAGCATGTAACACTTACTTACTTTTGTAAGTACACATGTTAGCGGCACTGATCCACGCTTTGACACAGAGGAACACCTCACAACCGACGTCGCCGACTTGAGGCGGGATCTGGCCCAGATGAAGTGCCCGAACAACTACCCCTCGGGATTTACCAAGTAAGAACTATCCAGTTCAATTTTACCAATACCAGTTGCAATGGCTATGTTTTGTACGGTTGATGTATTAGGCATGTTGTAGTAAACACGCCTAAACCGTCTTAGCTATTTTCCCTACCTTTTTATAGACAATTAGGCCATTCTCTGCTCTAGCCGCACTTGCCTTGCGATGTTTAACTCTGTCAATTTCATCAGTACTAGTTTCAATGGGTATAGTAAGTTGTCTATAGTTAACACATACCTTGTTTATTTTAGTAATGCACACTGTGATGTTCCAGTATGAACTGTCTAGTTCAATTTCACCAATACCAGCTACAAACTTACAATACATGACTTACGTTCCTGTTAAGCCTCTCGTAGTAAATAGTTCTATATTTTTTTTACTCTGTCCTTTTGCCACCGTGCCACTCTCCGCAAAGAAGATATCATCGGAGATGTTGTCGTTTTATTACCATTTGCTATTTTTGATGGATGTTAACCCTGTTGTAGTTAACATGCCTTTCCATGTACTTATGCAAGGCCACAATGGGAAATTTTGTTGTTCATCATCGAGGCTAGTTCCATCCCAATATCTTACAGTATTTTACATCATTTATGCAATTGCAGTTTAGCTTGTAATATTTAGTTGCTTCTTGTAGGTACACATGTCAGTGGTACTGATCCACACTTTGACCCAGAGGAACACCTCACCTCTGACGCCGCCAACTTGGTGTGGGCTCTGGCCCAGATAAAGTGCCCTAGCAACTACCCCTCGGGATTTACCAAGTAGGAACCATCCAGTTCAATTTTACCAATAACAGTTGCAATGGCTATGTTTTGTATGGTTGATGTATTAAGCCTATTGTAGTAAACACGCCTAACCCATCTTAGCTATTTTCCCTACCTTTTTGTAGACAACTGGGCTATTCTCTGCTCTAGCAGCACTTGCCTTGTGATGTTTAACCCTGTCAATTTCAATGTCATCAGTACCAGTTTCAATGCCTATATTAGGTTGTCCTTGGTTAACACATGCCTTGTTTATTTCAGTAATGCACACTGTGATTTTCAAGTATGAACTGTCCAGTTCAATTTCACCAATCCCAGTTACAAACTTGCAATACTTGACTTAGGTTGCTATTAAGCCTCTTATAGTAAATAGATCTACCAATTTTTTACTCTGTCCCTTTGCCATCATGCCACTCTCTGCAATGAAGATATCATTGGAGATGCTGTCATTTCAGTACCATTTGATATTTTTAGTGGATTTTAACCCATGTTGTAGTTAACATGCCTTTCCATGTACTTACGCAGGGTCACAATGGGCGATGCTGTTGTTTGCCGTTGAGCTTAGTTGCATCCTCTTATAGTATTTTACATCATTTGTGCAATTGTAGTTTAGCTTCTAACATTTACTGGTTGCTGGTAGGTACATATATCAGCGGTACTGATCCATGCTTTGACACCTTTTGCGTATGAGGCAATGGGATATCCATGAACAAGAGTCAAGTGAGGAAACTAAGAAAGATTGTTAGGCGAAAGAGACGGTTGATGGGAATTAAACTCTTTATTTACACTTTATCCAAGACAACAGTGAACTTTAGGACGGTAAGTAATATGTTGCCTTCTTCACCTGCCTTCAACAAGTTACTATTTTAGACATGAATATCTGAAAGTTTGCTCTTTTCAGTGGTTTTCGAAACAATTTACTCATGATTACCTTGAAAACTACTTGACCGGAGTGAAGACAATTACGGTTAAAGTATATAATTCATACTACCATGATAATGGTCTAGAAGTCTTCCTGAAGGAGGTGAAGGATGGGCAGGCGATCGTCACAAGGGATTGGACAAAAGTTGTGTGCGCGTTTGGCATGGAGGAGGGCACATTATGGGCATTCCGCTTCTTCAACACCATCGGCAGCCAAAATGATTTACACTTCTCTCTTAACCTTTACCGCCTCTAAATATTGTGGTTCATCATAGTTAATCTCATGCCTAATTCTGTAATTACTGAACATATTGTACTTAGAATTTGATTTATGGATTGGTTGTTCAACCATTGTGATGAGAATATGAAATATTTGGATTCCACACTTCATAATTCAAAATTTGGAATTTCCAATTCAAATAATAAATTAAGGGAAAAATAAAATTAAAAATCAGGGAATAAAATATTGTACACACGGTTAGAAAGAAAATAGTGTGTGCGATGGAAAAATAAAGAACACACGGTTCTTTGACGGAAAACGTTTGCGATACTCCTCGGTCGAACACACGGTTCCATCTCATATGTGTGTGGGACTGCCTGCCGTACCACACATGTTCCCATATCATATGCGTGTGCGATTCGTGGTAATACCACAAATGTTTCAAACCTGTATGCATGTGTAATATCGGACAAAAAGAAGATGGTGCACTGGCCATAGTAGAGGCACCGCACACATATTATAGTTATTATCTCTATGTGATAATGTACCTATCGCAAACACATCGATAGATTAAATATTTGTGATATCCACCTTCTCCACATGAGTATATCTGCTTAATCATTTCAGATGTCTCGTGGATCACAAACGTAACATCGAGGTCTAACGTATGGGATAGTCCACGACTTCTGATACGATTACTTTATGGATATCATCAGAAGGCGCTCGCCTATCGCAGACATTTTCTACGTCGTGTAGAATGGCCCCCCCTATCGCACACACAGGCAAGGCGACGGTTTAAAACTCTGTCGTGGAAAGGGGTTGAGTACCATTTGTATAAGACGTGTTGCACCAGTGGTTTAAAAATTATTGTTACAAAAGTAAATAAATCATTTTTGATGTGCCAAAAATGATTTTTTTTCCTGAAGCAAGTATCACAAATAAGATTGAAAATAAGACTTTTGTCATTTTCACACAAAGTAGACCATATTGGAGGCCTACTGCCGAAATATTTTGAATTTTTGTGCATTTTTGCTATATTCCATTGATTAAATTAATTTCTAGACATTTATCGAAAGTAATTCAATATTGAACTACAAGTGTGTTATAGTTGGTTCCAGAAATAGGTAAAAATCATTTTAAGATACTCAGGTAGGATTATATGCAATATTCACAAAAAAGTTGAAAGATTCAACCCCTTGCTTTGAATAGCCATGTAGACAATGTTGACTCTATTCTGAAAAATGAAATAAATTGGAAAAGATAAAAAAAAATGAAATGCTTTTGTATGAAGTCTTCTATGTGAACTTGTTTCCAAAAAAAATGATAAAATAGGAATACGATGATTTCTTAAAAAAATGTGTTCACAAAATGGACTACCATCTATGAAGGTTCGTGGCTTTCAAGCCAAATGACCAAGTTCATGCCCATATCCATGTCATATTTCAATATAAGTTGACGATATTTGCCACAAACATGGGGCTTAGCATGCTAAATAAGATTGCCAATGGGAGTTTCCCAATTTTTGTTACTATAGTAAATAAATCATTTTTGAGGTGCCAAAAATTGTTCTTTGTGAAGCAAGTACCACAAATAAGATTGAAAAATGGACTTTTCTAATTTTCACAAAGGATACCATATTGGAGACCTACTACCGAAAGATTTTGAATTTTTTAGCCTTTTTTTTTATATTCCATTGATATAATGAATTTTTGGATATTTATCGAAAGTGGTAGCTACCCATATCCTTTTGGGTTGGAACTTTTCCAAATGACTTACATTGTATTCCTTATCATGTGGTAAAAAGTTGAGACCAATTAGGCCAAGGGAACATCCGTTTTCACACATCAAACACCACATCTCATTTCTGACTTTTGCCAAAATGTAGATAGCAATTTTTCTCCTTTTCTTCTCAAATTTGGTGTACTTATCTTGTATGCTCGTCCACTTCCATGATCCAAGTTTCAAAGCAATTGAAGTGGCAGAGGTGGCCAGAACCACCATCGAACACCTTGCATATATTAGTGGCTAGTACATAAAATATAGTATATGTGTGTTGCCTTGTGGTGCTGGACCTGATAGTTCTCTGAGGGCCTCCCAAAGACACACGATGTCGATAAGATGAGGTCAGAGGGATTGTTAAAGCTAGGGATAGAGTTGAATGTCATGCTATGCCATCGGTTCCAGCACAGTGGTCACCATCAGTTTAGCACACGTGTGGCCGACACCTTCCTACCCCTCCTGCTCCCCTGCTCGCTGTAACACACCAAACCCTATCCCTACACTCTTCTGGACATCCTTCTCCTTGGCTCCAGGCCCTCATGTAGCACGCATCCGATGTCGAGTGCCGCCCCGGAGCACCAGTGCTCATCCTTATATCCTTAGGATGGGGTCCTCGGCTAGAACCACCCAGAGCTCAGCATAAGTGTAGTTGAAGCCTCTCCTACACTCCAGCTACCTCCCCGCCAAAGAAATTGATCCATGGAGCTTTCACCCCTCCCCACGGCAATGGCAGATCCGCCAATTCTTTGATCGCATCGAGCCCATAAGGCCTCCCCCTTCCACTTCCTCTTTGCCTTGGGACCCCTAACCATCACTGGGCTCCAGTGCCTTCAATTTTGTAGGGAAATCCCCCAAGGACAGGGAGGATTCCCACATTCTTCATCGTCGGTCCTCCACCGCGGGAGCACATTGTTGTCGCGCTCCTCGACTTCGGCATCTAGGCGCTACCTTGTTGGAAGGGACGGGGTACCACGGGAATCTGATGGTCTTCGGGGAGCACCCTGGTGCCGCCAGCTAATCCCCCTGTCTCCCTCATCGAGAGGAAGAAGGTCGAGGAAGAGAGATGGAGAAGAAAGAAGCAGATAGGTGGGATCATTTTGGGAAAAAGTGGAGGTAAGGCACCTGACTGGTGGGACCTGCCAATACCTTGGTGCATCGCACACGTGGTGATGATTTAAAAGTTGGACAGACGGTTTCTAAAGGTTACTAGTGTGTGATAACTTGTGAGAATTGTCTGAAATATCGGACACACAATTTAATTAAAGGAACTGTGTGTGATACTGAGAATCATCGCTCACAATTTTGACATATAGATTGTGTGCAATGTGACTTACTCATCTAGATGAAAAACATCCTACGTCTGTAGAAGAACATACTTAGAGCAACTCTAGGATAGTCACCATACAATTACATCAAATTATATGTTTTCACTAATAGAAACCATTAAGAGTTAAGAGAAACCAAAAAACCAAAAGGGGTCTGGTATTAAGATCACATCATCCTCTAGAGCTGCCTGAAGATATACCACCTTCGTCCTGGTTTATTAGTCCCCTTTGTATTCTGTGCCAAACTTTGACCTTAAATTTAACTAATAAAATTTTAATGCATGTCTAAAAAATAATATAATTTGAACTAATTCGAATCCAACGATATAATTTTGATGACATACATTAATATTTTGCTAGTTAAATCTCTAGTCAAAATTTGGCACAAAATACAAAGAGGACTTATAAACTGGGATGGAGGTAGCAAGATCAAAGAAACACAAAGCCAGAAGCATAAGAGCACAATGTTGAGGTAACCAAGTGCGTAAATGACTCCACATAACCATTAAGAGACTCCATTACAACAACTACATATAATATGGAGGAAATATCAACATAGGGAATTTAGAAAACGACAACAAGATACTAGTCTTATCCTTCTTCTTCTTGGATTGCCCCACGCCATCGTCGTGGCAAGGACGCTTGCTACTGTCTGTCAGCTTCTCCTTACCGCCGTCCTCGTCCTCCTACTCCTCCTCATCCTCCTCCTCATCGTCGTTCTCTTTTTCATGGTTCTCCAGGTCCTCCTCCTCGGACTCGGGATCTGTTAGCGGCTTTGGCCCTTCCATGAACTAGATAAATTCGAGGTCGGGGCTTGAGGACAATGTCATGGATTGCGAGCCCGATGATGGAGAGAGAGAGATGGGTCAGGTGGCGAATTGGTGGGTTACTGATGGTGCAGAGGAGGTTAAGGAAGAATACTTTCCCGACGCTGAGCAAGCGCCGCATGGTACTGATCCCTTGGCACCAACAATATTGACCTGTTGAAGCGGGGGCTCTACAACCAGCACAATGGCGTAGTGGAGCGGGGGTGGGGAGGACTGAAGGTGGATGAGGAGAGAGCTGCGATGCGACACAACATCACAAAGGAGGCGGGCACGATGGAGGAGGCAGGACCCACCGGAAGGCGGAAGGCAGAGGTAGAGAAGATCGGGCAACGACACACGGAGGGATCATGTCGGCGTTCTGGGATCGAGGTACCCAGACCTGCCTACCTGCGGCCCACGGCGTGGCTCCCTCGACGGCCCTGTACGGCCCAGCTGCGACAACTCCAAGACAAGACCCTCGCCAGGGCCCCCTGGCCTCGCGAGGCGGACAGCACCAAGACCTCCAAGGGAGCGGCCTCCACAGGCTGCCTCCCGAGGAGCGAAGATTTATATGCAGGTACTCAGCCTCACGAGGCTACGAGGACATGAGCCATGATGACCATGGCCAGGCGGGCGACAGCGGAAGCAGAGGAGGCAGTTTCCCTTTCGGTGCTAAGGGAGCAAGGACAGGCATAGGTTCCCGAGAAGTCTCCCAAAGGTTTCCATTCTGGTGCCACAAGACCAAGACCACGAGCTCGGCAGGACGGATGTCATCGCCGAGCCCACCGCTGCGTCACGACCAGAAGCTTTGCAGGCGAAGACCACCTTTCGTCAGGATTAGATGTACTTCTTGCCCCCTTTCAAATTGGTCGTTGTGGGATCACTTCCCGCCTAAGTTTTGAGGGAAGAGGACCAAGGCCACTATAAATATAGGTTAGCCATCACCGAGGGGAGGGGAGATCGATTCCACCCTCACCACCAAGCCCTCGCGAGGCTGTTCATCCACTGTACTTGTTCATCCTCAGCCTCCTCGTGAGGCCAATCCACCACAAAGCAAGAGTAGGATTTTACACCGGAAGGTGGCCCGAACCTGGGTAAACTGCCCTATTCATCTTCTTCCTCGCTCGCCTGCGTTCGGCGAGGCTAGGCTGTAGGGCGACGAGATTGAGCCTTGAGAGGTTGAGATCTTCGCTCACACCCCAGAGTTCGAACCATCTTGGGTCTGCGGAGCCTAGAATCCGACATTTGGTGCGCCAATTAGGGGCGTGTCAAAGCTCTGCCTCTTCACCAACCACGCTCTGCCCTCGCCCCATCGTTTCCATGGCGGTCGCTGCCCCGCCGGTCTGGTCGCCCGAAGCCTACGGGGGCGTTGCGGGCTACCCGGCCTTCACTCCCGACTTGCGCCGGGCGCGGTGGCCCGCGAAGTTCAGGCCAACGTTGCCCCCATGGTACGATGGCATTGCGGACCCCGAGGAGTTCCTCCAGCTATACACGCAGGCCATCCAAGTGGCAGGCGGCGACGATAAAGCCATGGCGAATTGGCTCCCCCTGGCCCTCATGGAGGTCTGTCGGTCTTGGCTCCGCGGCCTCCCGGACGCCTCGATCTCCTCCTAGGAGGAGCTCCGCGGCCGGTTCGTCGTGCACTTCGTAACTCCGGTGCCCCACGCGGTCGCATGCATCATCAGCGGGTCGTAGGCGCCGACCTCTAACTGCCACATCAAGCAGTTCTTCCGCCGGCCAGGCGCCGCTCGACCGCAGCATGAGGCTTCCCGGGGGTGTGCCGGGCCAGAGGTCGACATCACCTTTGACTTCAGGGATCACCCCAAGACTACGGTCGCAGCGGGCGTGCTCCCCATGCTATGCACGCCCACCATCAGCAACGTCGCGGTCACCAAGACCATCATCAACGCCGGCACCGGCCTCAATGTCCTTTCCCTGGAAACCTTCCATATGCTCCAGGTGCCTCACGACCAGCTCACACCCACCAGACCCTTCTCGGGAGTGACCAGGGGCTCTGCCACTCCCGTGGGGTAGGTGGGCCTTCCCGTCACGTTTGGCAAGCTCGACAATTACCACACCGAGATGATCGACTTTGACATGGCCCGCATTGGCCTCCCATACAACGCCATCCTGGGGTACCCAGCTCTCCCCAAGTTCATGGCGGCAACTCATCCGGGCTACAACATCATCAAGATGCCGGGCAGCGGCGGCATCATCACGGTGGCCGGGGACACCAAGGACGCGGTTTGGACTCTCAGGCTCGCCTACGGGGCCGCGGCGGCCTCTCGGCCAGGTGCTGAGGATGCCCCGGAGGCCCTCAAAGCCGCGCCCATGAAGAAAAAGTAGTTGTTCTCCCAGGACCGGGCCGAGACAAAGCAGGTGCCCATTGACGACGAGAATCCAGGCCCTACCTTCACCATAGGAGCCGGTCTCCCCCCGGAGCAGGAGGAGGCACTGATAGGCTTCCTCTGGGCGAACAAGGACGTGTTCGCTTGGGAGGCGTCGGACCTGGTCGGCGTCCCAAGGAAGGTGATCGAGCACCACCTGAGGGTATGCCCCGGAGTGCGCCCCGTGAAGCAAAAGGCACGACGTCAAGCGCAAGAGAAGCAAGCATTCATCGTCCAAGAGGTCCGCAAGCTGCAGGAGGCCGGCGTTATTCGGGAAGTGCGGCACCCGGATTGGCTGGCCAACCCAGTGATCGTCCCCAAAAAGGGGGAAGGAGCATTTGTGCGTCGATTTCACAAGCCTCAACGAGGCTTGTCCTCAGGACCCCTTCCCGCTTCCACGCATCGACCAGATCATGGACTCCACCGCCAAGTGCGATCTGTTGAGTTTTTTGGACGCTTTTTCTGGATATCATCAGATCAAGATGGCGACAGAGGACATCGAGAAGATGGTCTTCATCTCTCCGTGTGGCGTGTACTACTACACCTGCATGCCCTTCGGGCTGCGGAACACCGGTGCAACCTTCCAGCGGCTGATGCACATCACGTTGGACCGCTGCTGGGGCGAAATGTGGAGGCATACGTCGACGACATCGTGGTCAAGTCACGAGAAGCAAGGACCCTCATCAAGGACATGGAAGAAACTTTAGCCAACCTGCACCAAGTGAACCTGAGGCTCAACCCAGAAAAGTGCATTTTCGGGGTCCCGTTCGGCAAGTTGCTGGGTTTCCTCGTATCACACTGAGGGGTCGAGGCTAACCCCAAGAAGATCAATGCAATTGAAAAGATGCGCCTGCCGCAGACCCTCAAGGAAATGCAAAAGCTCGCGGGGTGCGTGACCTCACTGGGGCGTTTCATCTCCAAGCTCGGTGAGCGTGCCCTCCCTTTCTTCAAGCTGATGAAGAGGAAAGGCCCCTTCAAGTGGACTCCAGAGGCTGAGGCGGCGTTTGAAGACCTCAAGAGGTACATCACGAGCCCGCCCGTGATGGCGGCGCCTTGTCCCCTTGAGCCTTTGGTGCTCTAGTTGGCGGCCACCCCCCACTCGGTCAGTGCAGCACTCGTGGCGGTCAGGGAGGAGCAAGCCGGCACGGGCGCAAAGCGAGACACCCCGCGGAGGGTCGCGACGGGTTCACTACCTCAGGGTGGCGCCCCCGAGGCTCCCATCACTTCACTAGATGGCGAGGCTCCCAAGGCCCCCTTGCCCCACGAGGAGCAGGGCATCGTTGATGACTCGCCCCTCATCGAGCACCCGATGTATTTCGTCAGCACTGTGCTGCGCGGCGCGCGCACTACCCCATGCAGCAGAAGCTCCTGCTCGTGCTCCTTGTCGCCTCTAGGAAGCTGTGTCACTATTTCCAAGGCCACACCATCAAGGTCGTCTCCGCGTACCCCCTGGAGAAGGTGCTCTGCAGCCCCAATGCCGCTGGAAGGATCACAGAGTGGAACATCGAGCTGTAAGCCTTTCAGCTGGAGTTCAGCACCACCAGGGTCATCAAGGGCGCGGCCCTCGCTGATTTCATGGAAGAATGAATGGATGCTCGTGACCGGGGGCTGGACGAGGGCCAGTCCCTCACACCCGGCGACGAGGCGCCCGACGCCTGGATGATGCACTTCGATGGTGCCTTCGCGCGGCGAGGCGCGGGAGCTGGAGCTGTACTCATCTCACCGACTAAGGACAAGCTCTACTACATCGTGCAGCTTTGCTTTCAGCATGGCGAGAAGGTCTCCAACAACATCACGGAATACGAGGGCCTGATCGCCAGCCTCAAGGCCGTGGCTGCCCTAGGGTTCAAGCGTCTCACCATCAAGGGCGACTCCCAGCTTCTCGTCAACTTCTCCAACAAAGAATACAAGCCAAAAGACGAGCACATGGAGGCATATCTGGAAGAGGTACGTAAAATGGAAAAGCGTTTCCTGGGCTTAGAGTTGCAGCCCGTCGCGCGCGGCATGAACAAAGAAGCAAACGACATCGCCAAGAGGGCATCCCGCCGCGAGCCCCAGAAGACTGGTGTTTTTGAGGAAAGGCTCTTCAGGCCATCGGCGGCGCCCCCTGCCGCGGGCCCAGCGCTGCTCCGGGAAGAGCCACCTCTGACCCCGTCCTCGGGTACCCCAGCCTGCGGTCCAACCTTAGGAGCCCACCTGCTCCTGGAGCTGGAGCCTCAGGAAGGCTGCTGGACCGAGGAGTTCAGGGCGTACTTACTCCGCGATGCCCTGCCAGAAAAGGAGGAAGATGCAGAACGCGTGGTTTGTCAGGCCACCGCTTATTGCTTGCAGGACGGTCAGCTGTACTGACGACGCCCCAATGACATCTCACTGCGGTGCATATCCAAGGAGCAAGGGCGCGAGGTGTTGGTCGACATCCAAAGCGGAGATTGTGGACACCACTCCTCATCGCGCACCCTCATGGGCAAGGTGTTCCGCAGCGGGTTCTACTAGCCAACGGCACTCAACGACGCCACCTAGCTGGTGCGATCCTACGAGGCCTGCCAGTACCACGCCAAGCAGATTCACCAACCCTCGCAAGGTCTCCAGACTATCCCGCTCTCATGGCCCTTCGCGGTCTGGGGGCTGGATATTCTGGGCCCGTTTTCTGGGGAAGCCGGCGGATACCGCTACCTCTACGTCGCCATCGACAAGTTCACCAAGTGGGCGGAAGTGGAGCCTGTGCGCTCCATCCCTGCCGGCTCAGCTGTCAAGTTCATCAAGGGCCTCGTGAGCCGTTTCGGAGTCCCTAACCGCATCATTACTGATAATGGCTCCCAATTCACGAGCAACCTCTTCAGGACATATTGTGCTAACCTTGGAATGCAGATATGCTATGCTTCGGTGGCGCACCCACGGAGCAACGGCCAGGCTGAGCGCACCAACGCGGAGCTCCTGAGGGGCCTCAAAACAAGGAGCTTTAACAAGAAGCTTGAGGCCTGCGGCAGGAGTTGGCTCAGTGAGCTTCAGTCCATGCTGTGGTCCATCCGCACCACCACGACTAAGCCCACCGGTGAGACCCCGTTCTTCCTCGTCTACGGGGCTGAGGCGGTCCTCCTACATGAGGTCAAGCACCGCTCCCCACGGGTCCTGGCATTCAATGAGGCGCGCCAGGATGTCTCACGGGGAACGGATCTCGTGCTTAGGGAGGAGACCCGTCGCCAGGCCTCACTCCACGCAGAAAGGTACCAGCAGGCGTTGCGGTGCTACCACTGCCGCATCATCCGCTCCCGGGCCCTTGAGGTGGGTGACCTCGTCCTGAGGCGGGTCCTCTCCAGGGAGGGCCTTCACAAGCTCTCGCCCATGTGGGAGGGCCCGTTCAGGATTGCCCGCGTCTCTAGGCCCGGCGCCGTACGCCTGGAGACGCAGGACGGGGTCCCCATCCAGAATGCTTGGAACATCCAGCATCTCCGCAAATTCTACCCATGACACTCTCACGTAATAATGAGTGGGGCTGGACACGCCCCGGAGTCTCCCTGAGCGCCGCTCCCCGGCCTCACGGGGGCTCCCACCCACACCCAAGTGGAAGCCCCATGATCTGCGCTGGCGGACGACACGGTCAATCAGTGACTATGCCCACGCCTAGTAGAGGCCCCATGCTCTGTGCTGGCGGGAAGACTAGAAGACTATCGTAGGCGTCGGACGCGGCTGTTCTTTTGCTTGCTCTTGTAACCAATTTGCCACTTCTTGGAATGAAATTTGAAGCTCTCGCGTCTTTATTCGAAAAAGGGGGGAATTTTCTTTTTTTTCTTGCAATGCTTCCTCTCTTGAATTCTGTCTTTAAGAGTGTGGCTGCTGCCCGTGGCTCCCTCCATCGCGTCCTGCGAGCGAGGGCTGGGCACGATGTGTACGCTTAGGCTGGCCTAGGTTGTGCCAGCGGCAGGCCCACCCATGCACGCACCTCGCCAAGACCTTGGCAACCGAGTCCTCGCGCGACGCTCTTGAGCGAGCCATCGGCCCCCCGGACTCAAGAACGTTCACCTCCTGGCCTTGCCGGGCATCGCGCCCCGGCATGCTAGCAGCGGTTAACCCTCGTCCGGGGGCTCCAGATTCAGAATGATCGACAGCCACGGTTTGGCTCATCGTCAAGGAACCCCACAAAAGTTGCGTCTCAGCGCCTCGCGGGGTTCGTTGCTTGGTGAAGACATCCTTGGAAGCTTTGGACCCTCGTGCCTCGCGGGTAGCATGCCCCTCAAGTCTCCGGAGCTGTTGGGTCATGAGAAGGAAGGCCCCTCGACAAGCTCCCTAGGTCGCGCCGTCACCCCAACCGCATCGTCAACAGAAGAAGGGACCTGCATGAGGTCAAAACCTCCGGAGGGATGTGCCCCTGTGACGCAGGAACCTGCCAAGGGCCACGAACGCACCAAGCTAAGTTATCCTAATTGCAACAGTTTCGATCATTAACGATATAAATGCTGGAACACAAACAGGAAATACTTATGTAGGGGCGCAAGTGTCGCAGTTCATTACACGCCGCTGCGGGGCCTTTTCCATAGTTCTTAATATAGGAGATAAAAAAGACAAAGAGGCAGCCTCCCGAGGACCACTGCTCCTGAGGCCTAGCTCCACCGCCGCTCGCGCTTAGTCGAAGTCCTCCTCCTGCTTGACGGGGGGGCGGTGGTGAGGTGGCTCGACGTCCTCCGGAGCAGGGGCAAGGTGGTGTGGCGTCTTGCCGCCCTCCTGGGTCTGGGCACGGCGACGGGGCGGCTCATCATAGTCGTCATCGCTTGAGCTTCCCCCGAAGGAGGCACCGGCGCTGCTGGAGGTGCAGTGGCCAAGGGCAAGTTCACCACCGAGGACGTCGCCGCCGCGCTGGCCATCGTCGTTGGAGGGGTTGTCGCTGTCGTCATCATCACCTTCTGGGCAGCACCCCAGGCGACTGCCGTCTTCCCTAAAGATCTTGACAAAGAGCGTTGCCGCCCCATTATACCTAAAGTGGAGGGTGCGCCTCCCGTTCAGGCCGCGGGCGCGGGCAAATGACTGCCATCCGCGGGTCAGGAACACATGGCCGATGGAAATGACCTCGACCTCCGCCCACGAGGACCCGTTGCAGCAGTCGTCAGGCTGCAGTCATAGCCCAACAGGTCCCACTGCCGGCAGCTCCTCCGCGAAGGAGGTTGGAAGTAGAAGCCAGGTGCCAGGAGGGCCCTCCACCCACACGACAAACTCGCAGGTCGTGTCTCTCGAGCGGGCGCGCGGGCGCGGTGGCCGGACGGCCATGGCACGTCTTCCCTCTTGGGCGCGGCTGCTAGGACCCCCGCAGCCGCCCCTGTGGGAGAGGCCCTTTCCCCGGTTGCTGGCGCTGGTACGGGATGTCAGAGGCGGGCGCCCGCGCCCCCGTGACGACGCCGCCGGTGCGGCCGCGGACTTGCGGGAACGGCCGCGCCCCCTCTTAGGTGGCGGCATCCCTGGCCCCTCCTGGGGAGCCTTGCCTTTCTCTTCGGCAGAGAACCTCCTCACCGGCACCATGGATGCTGCTGCAAGAGTGCGGAACGGGGTAGCAAGGAGATGAAGATGGGCTAGGGGGCTTTGCCCCCATCCCCTTTTATAGGTGGAAGAAGGCTAACCGGCGCCCTTCCACGTTCCGAGGATGATGGCCCTGTTGCATGCACCAGGCTGCTGTCAAATTGGAGCGGTTGCCGAGGCAACATGGGGAAGAGGACACATTCGTGTCCCGTCAAGCACCACGCGTCAGGCCTGGCCCACAGGCGATTGGGGCCCACGGCGCTTCGCCCTCTCTCTTTGGCTTCGCCTCGAAGCCAGTCCGAGCGTGCCTTGGGCCCGGGGGCTACTGTCGGTGTTATGGGATCGGGGGTACCCAGACCTGCCTGCCTGCGGCCCACGGCGTGGCTCCCTCGACGGCCCTGTACGGCCCAGCTGTGACAACTCCAAGACAAGACCCTCGCGAGGGCCCCCTGGCCTCGTGAGGCGGACAGCACCAAGACCTCCAAGGGAGCGGCCTCCCCAGGCTGCCTCCCGAGGAGCAGAGATTTCTATGCAGGTACTCAGCCTCACGAGGCTGCGAGGACGTGAGCCATGACGACCATGGCCAGGCGGGCGCCAGCGGGCGTAGAGGAGGTAGTTTCCCTGTCGGTGCTAAGGGAGCAAGGACATGCGTAGGTTCCCAAGGAGTCTCCCAAAGGTTTCCATTCCGGTGCCACAAGACGAAGACCATGAGCTCGGCAGGACGGATGTCATCGCCGAGCCCACCGCTGCGTCATGACCATAAGCTTTGCAGCAAAGACCACCTTTCATCAGGATTAGATGTACTTCTTGTCCCCTTTCAAATTGGCCATTGTGGGATCCCTTCCCGCCTAAGTTTTGAGGGAAGAGGACCAAGGCTACTATAAATATAGGTTAGCCACCACCGAGAGGAGGCGAGATCGATTCCACCCTCACCACCAAGCCCTCGCGAGGCTGTTCATCCATTGTACTTGTTTATCCTCACCCTCCTCGTGAGGCCAATCCACCACAAAGCAGGAGTAGGGTTTTACACCGGAAGGTGGCCCGAACCTGGGTAAACTGCCCTGTTCATCTTCTTCCCCGCTCGCGTGCGTTTGGCGAGGCTAGGCTGTAGGGTAATGAGCTTGAGACTTGAGAGGTTGAGATCTTCGCACACGCCCCAAAGTTCGAACCTTCTTGGGTCTGCAGAGCCCAGAATCCGACAGATCAAGAGCTCTAGTCATGGACGATGGTGGACACTTGCAGCGGTGGGCACATGGAAGGGGATCGGGATTTAGGGGAACAAAAGCGGAATGAAAAGCCATACCGGCGCGACCGAAGGCACAGGAGACGAAGACACGAAGAAGCCCGCGCCCACCTCAATGACCTCCAGCTACCCACGACGATGGCGCAGCTCCAATGCGACCAAGAGCGAGGACGCCAGAAGGTTCCCCACAGCTGTGGTGCCCAAATAAGCCGACATGAGCATCACCACGGCACAACCCGACCATATTAGCAACAAATACGATGGTGTAGAGCAATAAGAACACCCACCCGACAAATGTCGCCCACGATGCAACCCATCCCAACCCCTCTCCCTCCCCTACGACACACCAACCCAGTTCTCCAATCGACACGCGGCCGGCAAACCACCCGAAGCCGCCACACCGCCCACCACAGTTTTCTTCACTAGACAAACAACCCACCAATCCCACGGCTGACAGGCACGGCCCACAAAATATATCCACTAAGAAAGCGGCCCCACACAGCAACACGCACCCACGACCAAGCCGAAGGAGGCCAACCTGCTCAAAATTAGTTGCCCCAATCAAAATTGATAACCTCAAATGAATATAGGCCTTTAAAAATTAGGGAGCATAGTGTTATAGAGCATAGAGAAAATCTAAGCCTAATACAAGAGGCAATACCCATTAAATTAGACTGGCTACCTTGCATCTTCGGATAACAAAAGAGAAAACAATTGTTTTAACACCACAAAGAAAAATGGCACGACAAAGTGCGTGTTTGCTTCTTGTTTTATTTCATGTTCTCAACATGCCTTTTCCAGGTATGTGTTATAGTTCCATGCCTAATTTTTTGGTTTTCTATGGTTGTGGTTTTTCCACATTTTAAATGTACATATGTGGGAAAAAATTACTTACTTTGAAAAATGTGTACCACACATTAAAAAATATTTTTAGTACTCAATCCATGAGTTTATATAAGTTTAATCCATTTTTTATTACCAAAATATTTGAAGACATAATTCCTTCACACACATGATATGAGTGTCTATGTCTTGACATTATCTAGACTGGCGTGGAGTTCGCCTCAAGTGGGCAGGCCTAACCCTCTAAGGAGCTTGCTAATTATATTTTTATTTTTATTTTTGTTAACGAAAATGCATTTTTTTTGTTCACAACATGCATGTATTCTTTTTTGCTGTTGTTCTGGTATTTGCATCTATTTTTATTTTATTCTTTTACATGTTAAATGTATATACATTTAAAAAATGTTCATCGCGAATTAGAAAAATGTTCACAAAATGTTAAAGTTTGTTTGCGAGGTTTAAAATATATGTTTGTACAATTATAAAAAAATGTTCGTGACATTTAGTAAATCATCTTTACGACTTTTAAAAAATGCTCATAGAAGCATTGAGTGTTTAAGGCATGCAGGAAGCCCAAAGGCCACTGATGGGATTGAACACACTAATCCCATTTATAGGAAATTGTTCAATTATGATTTGTGATCCCTACCATTTAGCTACCTGGGAATCCCAATTCATCACCGTAAATTAACCAACAAAGAATGGATGTGCATTGAAGATTGATTTGAGAAGAAGCTGAGTTGCTGGAAATGCAAGCTTATGTCTTATGGGGGTCTGCTAATTCCAATAAATTCCATGCTTACAAGTATGCGATGTTCCTATTATCCTTCTTTGAAGTTCCTGTGGGGGTACAGAAAAGCTTGGACTTTTACAAATCACTATTTTTTGACAAAGTGATGAGAATAAATCAAAGTACAAACTAGCCAAGTGGGATATAATCTATAGTCTAGGTATTGAAACCTTGAAGTAAAGAACATGTGTCTTCTCAGTAAATGGTTATATAGGTTATCTATAGAGGGGGAGGGAGTGTGGATACAGTTATTGTGTAACAAGTATTTACAATCCAAAACCCTGGTAGAAGTAACAACGTAGTTGAATGATTCTCCTTTTTGGAAGGGGTTGACGAGGACAAAGGTTGCCTTCTTCAATATGGATCAAATCTATGTATGTGGATTTGATAAACACTGCTCCAGTCTCAAAGTCGCTTCATATTTGGAAAAGTAAGGTGCCTTTAAAAATAAAGGTCTTTAAGGAAGTGATCTTGACTAGGGACAACTCTGGAAAGTGTAGATGGGAGGGTAGTAACAGTACAAACAAACACTTCCGTGATGATACGTGTTTGTCACAGTAGGTCACGTTTTCTGTCATGCATGTACATCCATGACGATTTTATGACATAATCAAGATAGTCATACCTGTGCTGTCGTAGAAGTGTTCCATGACAATACTCAAATTATCATCACGGAAGTGTCCACTTCCATGACGATAAATGGCGCATCATGGAAGTACTTTCGTCAAGGGTAACCGACACGTGGCATCCACCGTAACGGGTCGTCGTTAAGCTATCGGTCCTAGTTTGGATCTGATAACCCGTTAACAGCCTGGACCAATGGGGATTTTCCACATGTAAAATTCTCATTGGCCGTAGCAACCACGTGTCAGCTCCGCGTTGGGACAGATGTCAACCACCCAGTGGACAGGAGGCGCCTATGATACGTCGATACATGGCAAGGCCCAACAGCGGACCATTTAGGTTAAAAAGGCCGGCCCAGTCAAAATTAGAGGGCTGGCCCGACCTGCTAGCAGACGGCCCATTCGTAGTTAAAGCCCGTAGGAATTGTCGTGGTGGGCGCACGGCAGATGCCAAAGGATGGCTAAAGAGAGGGACAGGCTCGAGGGCACCGGTGGGCTCCAGAGGCGAGGTCGGTATGAGCGAGCGAGGGACGCAAGACATACCCAGGTTCGGGGCTCTCCGAAGAGATAACACCCCTAGTCCTGCCGAGTGTGGTTTATATGTGGATGCTACAAGCTTGCTCCTAGAGTTGTTTTGGGGAGGAAGGAAGACAGGACAAAGCATAGGCTGCTCCTTCTCCTTGTGTGCGTATTCTACCGATGATCTCTCTCCCTCCCTTGCATAGAGGCTTCCTGGGGGGTTTTATAGGTCAACCCCCCAGGGTTACAATGGTAAAGTTACTTGGTCGTAGGGACGGGATGTCAATGTCTGGGAAGCTGGCACTGGGGCCCGCCAGGTACCAGGGTACGCCGGGTTCTCCGGGCGCGGGCCCCGTGCGCCAGGGGGCACTGTTCCCCATCTTGTTGTGCGTCACGGAGTGGTTGAGCCGGCTCGGCTACAGTGGCGCGTCGCCTGGTCACAGTCGGCTTGCATCAGCAGTACGGGAATGCACTGTAGCCATGCCCGCCCTGGTCAGCAGGGTAGGTGGGCTACTGTTGCCTTGCTCATCTCTTCATGGGGACTTGTTTCGTCGTACGCTCTGGACGGGACGGGAGCTGACTCGTGGCCGGGTTGAGGGGCGCTCTATGGTTGCGCTTACTTGTTGAAGAAGTCTGGACTTGCTGGGACCGGCCGGCATGCGCCAGCGAGCTTGGCTGGGTTGCAGGACTTGGCCGTGTTGTGAAACTTGGCCGGGTTGCAGAACCCGGCCAAGGACAAGCCGGATTGAGGGGCGTTGCTAGCCCCGAAGTTTTCAAAAGGGATCCGGGTTCCATTGCCTGCCCCGGGTTCATCCCCCCGACAGGAATAGTGTCAAATCGGCCCGTCAACGGCCCATTCTAGATTTCTCATCATTGCGGCCCGTGGTCACTTCTGGCACGTTAACAGTCCGCTAAGTATTTGGGCTGAATTATGGCCCGGTGTGTTTCCGGTCTATTAAAGGTCCTGCTACATTTGGGCCCAGTTATTGCCCAATGAAACTTTCGGCCCATAAAAGACCGTGAAGGAATTGGGTCATATTCAGCCATGTCTGACATTCGGCTTGTTAGTGGCCCACTGTAGATTTGGGCCACTTCCAGCCTGTTGTGTTTTTCGGCCTGTTAACATCGGACGAAATCCATGGGCCATATGTGGCCTAATGTCACATCAGGCCTATTAACGGCCCATATAATCGCTGATACAAATCAAGCCCGACCGCACTTCTGGCCTGGTAAAGGCCCGTGTAGTAGGTCGGCGCATTTACGGCCCGTCTGGCTTTCGGCCTGTGAACGCTCCGCATTGTAAATGGGCCACCATGAGCTGAGATACATTTCGGCCTGCTAATGACTAGTGGGTTATTTGGCACATTTCAAGCCCAATCATCTTTCGGCTCCTAAAAGCAATGGGCATAATCTGGCCCAATTAGGGCCCAATCTAACTTTTGGACTATTAAAGGCCCATGTTATTTATGGGCCATATTAGGCCTGCGAGATATTTACACATGTTAACGGCATGTTGTTACTAAGGGCCCAAATTATGTTTAGGCCTGTTAAAGGCCCACAGTGGGCACAGGCCTATCAAAAATAAGAAAGCTTATGCTGATTTAGGCCCAGATATTTTTAGTGGGCTACATGCCGATTACGGCCCATAATTGTTTTTAGCCCAATTGGAATTGTGGGCCCGAGGAATGTTGGCCCGTTGGGCTCCTACGATGCTTTCGGCTGAAAGGAGATCAATGATGCCGAATACATTACTAAGATAAACCTACACTATACAAAAATAGTGTCATAATTTCTACGGCCTTTGGCAGCATGATAAATGTTGTATCACAACAAAATAAATTACAGCCATACAACAAAAGGCCTGTTGGCATAAAAGTTTACAGTTCTTGCACAAAAATGCACTATCAGATGTATAGAAGCACAGATCATTTGACCTGAGTGCTAATGTTTCAGGCTGTAGAATCTGATGGAGCAGCATGACCTTCCCATTTTTTCCACCATTGCTCTTGAATAACAAAGCAAATGTCTGATAGTCTGGTTTCAAAACCATTCATATCTTGACGACATTTGTCAACCACTATTCTTGTTTCAGAAATGACCTCCATTAGGGATTGGACTTGTGTCTGGAGCACAGATATATCACTCTGTCTAGCTGGAAGATTTTCTTCAATAGGTGATTTGCACGAGGTTACCTTGACAACCAACCCAGAATGATGCAGGAAGGTGCTTTTTGCACTATTAGTGGAGAGATACTGAGGCACTGCAGCAAGAGGTGACATTATGCATGTGGTAGACTCGTCACCTTCAGGTGGTTGTGGTTGTTCAATCATTTGTTCCATAGCTTGCAGAAAGTTTGAATTTTTAGATTAGTGTACCAGATAAGTTACTAATGATACAAAACAAACAAAATAGGTTTCATGTTTATACATAACTTATTTTGGTAAACTACTGTAATACATTAGCATGTATTGTAGTGCCAACTACATAATAAAATCACTTTCGGAACATATGTCCATGTAGCATGCCTACTGTATTGTCTATTTCCTCACATTCATTGACATCTAAGGATAAAGAGACATGGTTTAAAGTAGGATGAACATAGCATGACATCATTCATATCATGGGCAAACAAAAATCAAACAAACAGGCTATTGTATCATTGTGTGGGCACGTGAACATCCCAAGTAGATTATAGATCAAGACCAAAAGAATATCATTCCTCTGTTTTAAACCGTGTAAGGTGAAATGATACATTAAGACAACTGTGTATAAAAGTGAACAGAGTAACTGACATTAGCTGCAAACCAAGAAGTTAAATGAAGACATCACAGTAACAAGCAGTTCAAAGGCATGGGGAGTAAGGACTTACAACAGTGGCTTGAACTGGTGTGCTCATGCCCTTCATCTTGCTGGTGTGGCAATCCTTAAAGATTTGCACTGCATTCGGTTCAGGTTCTTTTTGGTCCGCACGGGCTTTCCTCTGCATTTGGAACAAGTCAATATAGATACGATAATATGGTACAGCAAAAAGAAGGAACTAGCAGCTATTTACAAGAGCCTCGTAGTGTGCAATATAGCTACGAGATCCTGTTGTCTGTTGGAATTTCACTTTAGAATGGTTGGTCTTGTTCTTCAAACAGTTAGCCTAGAAGAAGATAGACTTGTAAGGCACATACGTAAATTCGAGTTCAATATGTGATCTAATCACATAGATATACCCTACCTAATACTTTGGATCAGACTAGTGTTTAAGAAGGGCTGTCCAATCTTCATCCGTAATATATTCCACTGGAGATGTTTGGGCGATTTCATTGTTAGCCTTGCCTTCAAAGTGAGTTTTTCTAAGGTGATACCAATACTGTCGCAGAGCAGACTGAAAAACATGAGTACATGCTTGTTTAGTTGCATCATCTTTCAGATCCAACTTGAACCTCGTCTGTTGAAAAAAGAATGTGAGTCTCATTAGGAGGAAGCTAGAAAGTATGGGACAGAGCAAGACAATATTATAAATTGTGATGAATAACATTACATACGGATAAATGGTCAAGGAAGGTGTTAAACTGGGTATCGTCTTTCTCATTCCTGTACTGGATCCACGTTGGGAGGATACGTGCATGACACCTAACGGCAACGACTGCCTCTGATACTAACTTGGCTGACTCTGTAGCATCACGTGGCCTTTTTAAACCTACCTCAAAATGGATCTCCATTCTTCCTCCTTTAGATTTTGTTAATCTGTCAAGCATTATCCTTGATGTCTGTTTCCTCTTGTGCCATGGTGCTAGTTCAACAACGAATATGGAAAGTGTTAGTGCACATCAAACTGTGAGAGTACATATAAAGGAGCATGCAACTGCAACTTGACTCGGTCAGGTACCTTCTTGGTGTTGATGCTCATGAGGTTCATCTGATCTTGCCAAGTCCTGTTGTGTTAGCAGTGCTTCGAAAGTAATGTTAGGTGTGAAGGCAGCTTGGGAACATGCCACTTGCAAAGCAAATGAATGAGTAACTCATTGAGATGTTGGTACAGTTGAAGGAGGTGCTACAGATGGTGGAGCAGGTGATACTGTGTTTGTAGATTTAGCCGGTGGACTTGGACCTTCTACTGCACTATAAGTACCAGCAGAATCTCGAGGGAAGATCCTTTCCGTTGCACCCCACGAGTAACACCATTCCCTACTATATTTGTATCCTTGTTCTTTTTTGACTTTGCCATGTCAAGCCATACCCACAACACAAAAGAATAAAATCGCTCTTCAGAACTCATTGATGCATGATACAGACGAGCAATACTTTGATGTAAGACAACCGTATGAGGAGGACGGAATATGTAAGAAAACATGACGGCATGACATATTCACACCTATGATGTGTAAGCTAAGCAGAAGGATTTTCAATAAATTAGAAGTAATGCAAGCTAGACACCATATGAAAGATGCAACCAATATCACTCTGCCAAGTTAAAAGTGTATTTTCATAAGTGGCATTTCGAAAAATTAGAAGCAGTACAACCTAGAAATCAATGCAAGATGCAACCACTATCACACTGCCAAGTTAAAAGCATCCAATCATAAGTGATTGATGCGGGATACACAACAACAGTACTTTGATGTAACAACATGGTACGATAGATAGATGCGGTGTATTCTAGACATAGAAAGGCATGTCATATGCACATGTATAACGTATAAACTCAGCAGGTGCAATTTAACCAAATTAGAAGAAATACAAGCTAGACAACATATGCAACATGAAACCAATTATCACACTGTCAACTTAGAGCAAGCACCTGCGATGGTGGAGTAGGGGAGATGAACTCATCATATAGATTTGGGAGTTCAACTGTAGTAGCAGTAGGAATGGCAAATCTAGAGAGCCTCTGTTTGCGTCGGTCCGGAGGACCACCAACATCCCCTAACCTACTATTTTCCTTCCTATTTTTTGATATTGCCATCTGAAGTCAAAACCACAAGAAAAGGAATAAAATTAGCTCTGCATAACTGGTTGATGCATGATACAGACGAACACTACTTTGATGTAAGGCAAGCGCATGATAGGAGGATGGAATATATACAAAAAAATGACAGCATTGCATATTCACACCTATGGTAGGAGGATGGAATATGTATGAAAAACAGTAAGCAGAAGGCATTTCAACAAAATTAGAAGAGATGAAAGCTAGGCACCATATGAACATGCAACCAATATCACTCTACCAGGTAAAAAGTGTCTCGGCATAAGTGCCATTTCAACAAATTAGAAGTTGTACAAGCTAGAAGACAATGCAAGATGCAACCTACATCACACTCCCAAGTTAAATGTGTCTTATGGGTAAGTGATTGTTGGAGGATACACAACAGTACTTTGATGTAAGAACATGGTGTATAGACATATTTATTATGTTCTAGAAACAGGAACACGTGTCATATTGATAGGTATAAGTTGTAAGCTACGCAGATGCAATTCAACAAAATTAGAAGCAATACAAAGTAGACATCATACGAAACACGCAACCACATATAACAGTGCCAAGTTAGAGCAAGCACCTATGATGGTGGAGTAGGGGAGATGTGCTCATCATCTACACATCTACGTTCACTGTCCAGCCTTGTGTTGTCTTGCTAATCTTGTTGGGAGGATGGCGGAGTAGAATCTATAGAGACCCTCTGTTTGAGTTGCTCCGAAGGACCACCATCATCCACTGCCTTACTAATTTCCTTCCGCTGTATTGATTTTGCATTCTGAAGTCAAACCGATAATAAAAAGGAATAAAATTCGCTCTTCAGAACTCATTCATGCATGATACTGACGAACACTACTCGGATGAAAGGAAATCACGTGATACGAGGATGGAATATGTACGAAAAATAGGACATCATGACATATTCACACCTATGATGTGGTAACTAAGAAGAAGGCATTTCAAAAAATTAGAAGCACTGCAAGCTAGACACCATATGAAAGATGCAACCAATATCACTCTACCAAGTTAAAACTGTCTGGGGTTTCAACAAATTAGAAGTAGTACATGCTAGAAATCATACGCAAGACGCAACCAATATCACAGTGGCCATTTAAAGGTGCCTCATCATAAGTGACTGATACGGGATACACAAGAACAGTAGTCTGATGTAAGAACATGGTGTGATCAGATATAGTTTGCTCTAGAAACAGGAACACATGTCATATTCACATGTATGATGTGTAAAGTAAGCAGATGCAATACAACAAAGTTAGAAGCAATACAAGCTAGACATATGAAACATGCAACCACATATAATAGTGCCAAGTTAGAGCAAACACATGTGATGGTGGAGTAGGGCAGATGTGCTCATCATCTACACAACTACGTTGGTTGTCTAGCATTGCGTTGTCTTGCGAATCTTGTTGGGAGGATGGCGGAGTAGAATCTGTAGAGACCCTTCATTTCAGTTGCTCAGAAGGACCACCATCATCTAATACCTTACAAATTTCCATTGCTTTATTCATTTTGCATTGTGAGGTCAAACTGACAAGAAAAAGGAATAAAATTCGCTCTTCAGAACTCATTCCTGCAAGATACTGATGAACACTACTCTGATGAAAGGCAAACTCATGATACGAGGACAGAATATGTAAAAAAAATTGGACGGCAAGACATATGCACACCTATGATGTGGAAACTAAGCAGAAGGCACTTCAACAAATTAGAAGCACTGCAAGCTAGACACCATATGGAAGGTGCAATCAATATCACTCTGCCAAGTTAAAACTATCTCGTTATAGGTGGCGTTCAACAAATTAGAAGTAGTACATGCTATAAATCATATTCAAGATGCAACCAATATCACACTGCCAACTTAAAGGTGTCTCATCATAAGTTACTGATGCAGGATACACAAGAACAATAGTTTCATGTAAGAACATGGTGTGATAGACATATATATTAAGTACCAAAAACAGGAAGGCGTGTCATGTTCACACGTATAATGTGTAAGCTAAGCAGATGCAGTTTACACTAATTAGAAGCAATACAAGCTAGACACCATATGCAACATGCAACCAGATATCACAGTGCCAAGTTAGAGCAAGCACCTGGGATGGTGGAGTAGGGGAGAGGAGACTTGGAACTTGTAATGCACTAGCAGTACAAGGAGAATCCATACAGATGCTCTGTTTATGTTGCTGCAGAGGACCACCATCATCTCCTTCCTTACTCTTTTCCTTCCTCTTTTTTGATTTTGCCTTGTTAAGTCAAACCCACAAGAAAAAGGAATAAAATTTGCTCTTCAAAACTCATTGATGCATGATACTGATGAACACTACTTTCATGTAAGGCAACCGCATGATAGGAGGATGGAATATGTATGAAAAACAGGATGGCATGACATATTGACATGTATGATGTGTAAAGTGTAAACTAAGCACAAGGTGTTTGAACTAATTAGAAGCAATGCAAGCTAGACACCATATGAAAGATGAAACCAATATCACTCTGCCAAATTAAAAGGGTGGCCTCATAAATGTATTTCAACAAATTAGAAGCAATACATGGCAATAGGCTAGAAATCATATGCAATATGCAATAAATAAAGGTGTCTCGTCGTAAGTGACTGATGCAGGATACACAAGAGCGGTAGTTTCATGTAAGAACATGGTTAACAGATAGATGTAGTATGTACCAAAAATAGGAAGGCATGTCATATTCACAGGTTTAATGTGTAAACTAAGCAGATGCAATTTACCCTAATTATAAGCATTACAAGCTAGACACCATATGCAACATGCAACCACATATCACACTGTGAAGTTAGAGCAAGCACCTGCGATGGTGGTGTAGGGGAAATGCGGTCTTCAACTACAGAGCTACGTTGAATATCTTCATTTAGACTTGTTATTTCTTGAGAATCATGTGGGGAGGATGAAATTGCACTCTTTATAAGAGTAGTGCATCTCATACTAACCCACGGGCGTGACTGTCTCATCATAAGTGATAGATGCAGGATACACAAGAACAGTAGTTTGATGTAAGAACATGGTGTGATAGGCAGATGTAGTATGTACCAAAGAGAGGAAGGCGTGTCATATTCACATGTATAATGTGTAAGCTAAGGAGATGCAATTTAACAAATTAGAAGCAATATAAGCTAGGCACCATATGCAACATGCAACTACATATCACACTGCCATGTTAGAGCAAGCACCTGGAGTTGTGGAGTAGGGGAGATGAGATTTGGAACTTGCACTGTAGTAGTAGCAGGAGAATCTGCAGAGATCATCTGTTTCGGTTGCTCCAAAGGACCACCATCATCCCGTGCGTTCATCCTTTTATATTTTGCCTTGTCAAGTCAAACACACAAGAAAAAAGAATGAAATTTGCTCTTCCAAATTCGTTGATGCATGATACTGATGAACACAACTTTTATGTAAGGTAACCACATTGTAGGAGGATGGAATATGTATGAAAAACGCTAAGCATAAGGCATTTCAAATAATTGGAAGTAATGCAAGCTAGACACCATATGAAGGATCCAACCAAAATCACTCTACCAAGTTAAAAGTGTCTCATCATAAGTGGCATTTCAACAAATTAGAGGCAGTACATGCTTGAAATGATATGCAAGATGCAACCAATATCACACTATCAATTTGAAGGTGTCTTGTCAGAAGTGTTTGATGCGGGATACACAAGAAAAGTAGTTTGATGTAAGAACATGGTTAATAGAAAGACGTAGTATGTACCAAAAACAGGAAGGCATGTCATATTCACAGGTATAATGTGTTAACTAAGCAGATGCAATTTACCCTAATTAGCAGCAATACAAGGTAGACACCATATGCAACATGCAACCACATATCACATTGCCAAGTAATAGCAAGCACCTGCGATGGTGGTGTAGGGGAAATGCGGTCATCAACTGAAGAGCTACATTGACTATCTTCATCTAGCCTTGTTGTTTCTTAAGAATCATGTGGGGAGGATGATACTGCACTCTTTAAAAGAGTAACATGTCTCAAAGTAACCCACTGACATGACTGTCTCATCATAAGTGATTGATGAGGGATACACAAGAGCATTAGTTTAATGTAGAACATGGTTAATAGACAGATGTGGTATGTATCAAAAACAGGAAGGCATGTCATTATCAAAGGTATAATGTGTAAAGTAAGCAGATGTAATTTAACCAAATTGGAAGCAATACAAGCTAGACCATATGCAACATGCAACCACATTTGACAGCGCAAAGTTAAAGCACACACCTGGGATGGTTGTGTGTGGCAATTGAGATCATCAACTGCAGAGCTACGTTTACTGTCTCCATCTGCTGACACTGCACCCTTTAGAGCGCTGAAACGCTTAGTGCTTATCCTCAAATTAGACTGGAGCGACTTCAGTCTTTTCTTTTGTGTATTTATCAACACTGTGTCAAAGTCTGAAATACCCATGCATAAAAAAACAATAGTGTGAGTATGGGTGAAGTGTGTGCACAAGTAGTGCACTGTAAAAGTAGCAGATAGCAGGTGGGTGAGAAATAAATGACAGGAGACATATGATAGCTCTACAACATGCATGGAACATGAAATTAGATTCTAGGATTTTGAAATATGAGCACAGAGATGGCTGGGAAATGCAGATACTCCTCCATGACACCACAAAGTGTGGTCCTACGAAAATAACAGTCGACTGAAAACAAATAGGTTAGTCCATTTTTTCTGCACCATCCAATGTACAAAGAACAGGCAGGTCGCCTTCATCTACCTCCGGCCAGTCAGTGTTGATGATCTTCCTCGAAACGCCAGCGACCACCGACCCAGTCCCCTGCCTCCACCCTCTCCTCGACCTCACCGCACCGCCGTGCTTGGCACCGCCCCCCGGCCATCCCTTTAAGCCCCGCCGACCTCCCGATCGGGTGTAAGCAGCTCCTGCGCCCCACACCCCTATGATAGGCACCGACGCGCCGCTTCCCCGATGAACAGGCGGACTAGGTGCTCCACGCGCCTAAGCGGGTGCTGCTTTTTTTAATTGAGAATCAACTGACCCTGAATTGAAATCCAGGCAGGCGATTGACCTCTAGCTAAGGTGAAATAGTAAATGGGGGAAACCTTGTGCATTTAGTATCACGAAGAAGGTGCAGTAAGAAGCTCTCAACTAGTTTCTTTTGTGGGATGAATACGGTGTGAGCAGGGACATAAGATTTGCGTGAATAAGGGAAGAGGAGTACCTCTTTCTGCTGGCAGCGATGTGTCCTCCTTTTGTTTTCCTAACGATCTTCTTGTGGTTCGCTAGAAATAAGATGTTGTGGAGGACGGTGGAGCCTTGGATGAACCCATGGCCAAGTTGTTGAGTGTGGTGTGGTGGCCATCTGTCGGCGGCGGGGAAGCAGATCCGAGGTGGTGAACAACGGCATAGCGGGAACAGCTCCGGTGCGGTGGATGGTTGCAACAACGGAGCAGCAGCGATGAGGCGTAGGACGGCGTGGTCGAAGTGGTTTGGGTACGGCGCATGTCGGCATCGGCGTCGTGGAGGCAGCTCTGCCTCGGCTTCACCTGCTAAGTCCTTGAGGGCGTTGCAGTTGCGCAGGACGACGACGTCGGGGTACCGGCTCCGGCGTGATGGAGGACGGCGGCGGTGGAATGGGCGCGATGGGGTGAAGGACGGAGGAGGCTGGGGTTTCGCGGCTGGTGGAGAGGGCGTTTTGGCGGCCACGGAGTATGAATGGGGAAACAGAGGGAGGGGGAGCTAAGGGGAACAATGTTTTGGTTTGGGGCACGCTTGTTTGAAATTTGGGGAAAGTTACAAACTTTGCCCCCATCTAAAATTTTGGACATATTGCGGGTCGGGGGTAGGACGGTAATCTCAGCTGTCCCAAATAGTGGGCGGGGTAGATTTCGGCCGAGCGCATGGGCGTTTAGGCACCCACGATGTATGAATGCTTCTCGGAGGCGGTTGACTGGCGTCTTGGTGAAGTCACAAACCTACCCCGGTTTAGACCTTTGGACATCGGGCCGATAGGCTACACGGGTCAGAGTCAGGACAGTAATTTCCTACCACCAAACATTGGTCTCGCGTGGTTTCGGGCGACCAGAGGCTTATTTGGCGCTTCATTCAATATTTGGGAGCAGAAGCATTAACGTTTACAGTTCTCTAGAATTGAACTTTCAGGATTTGTCAAACTTCAAAAATCTTGACTCTTGAAAATCCTAAAACTACGATTATGTTGGAATGGAGGGGGTACATTTTAATCTACATTGTACATGAGTATATATTATAAAAATGCAGCATAGCTCAATTCATGCATGGTTCCAGATATAACTCCTTGGTTGCAAAAAAATAGTTAGACATGCGTATGAATATATAGCATGTTCAAATGAACAACAAAGATTGATGCCCCCTTTTAGATCTAATTTACAAATGCCATTATCTCGAATTCAAATAGTTGAATGCACTTCCTATGAATTCGAATCTTTGAAACCACTTTCATGTTGAATTCAACATGTATTCTATTTCATAGGTAGCAATTTGAAATGTATCCATGTATGTGACAAATGTATAAAGTGCTTGATATTGACAACACGGAGTGCACTCATGTTTATATATGAATCGAAAAAACCATGCATTGTCTGGATTTCAAACCACTCTCACTCTATGGATCAATAATGTGAAATAAACCCATACACATGCTCGAATTTAATAGAGTATGGGTGTTTGATAGACCAATGTTCGTTCATACGCAAATTGCAAAATTCATGATCCCATCCAAAAAATTAAATGCAATTTATATTTTAATTTAATGCGTAGAACCTCCTTTTATGCTTAGATGCACTATGCCTCGGCCCCTCCTCACACACGTGCTATATCTCTCTCTATCTGACGCATAAGTGCAGACACTTTATACACATCGGCGTTTCTCTCTCACACATGCTCACACTCTCTTCCGGGGTATCTCAGGCACACACTCTCTATATATCTCCCTTTCTTTCTCTTACTACTATCTATGACTCTTTTCACTAATCTCAGTTGGAAAACACTATTTCTCTCACATGCATATATACACACGCACGGTCTCTGCTGGCCCTCTATATGCACATATATCTTCCTATGTGTCTCCCGCACGCACACTATCTTTAGGCCTCTCTCGAACACATTGCCCCCCCCCCCACCTCTCTCTTACTAGTTGGCGGATATGATTCCATCAGATCATTTGGTAGGATATCCCTGACGGTTAGGCTGGATGGTAATAAGAGGCAAAGTTTTACCCAAGTCCCGACCCTTGCAGTTGAGGAAAAAGCCTACTCCTGGCACTGTATATTTGTGATTGGGGTGTGTACAGAGTTCACGTGAATACCAGCCATTGTGTGTGTGTATACTATCGGCGAACTAGCCCCCGGGCTTATGTAACATACTCGGGGCCTAGGGTTACAAATTATAGTCGGCTTATCATCGGGGGGGGGATAGAGTCATCCATGACTCTGGTAGCTTCGTCTTGTACGCCGAGTCCTCCATGGGTGTTCGTATAACGCGTCTCGGTCCGACCTATGTGGCGCGGGACGGAACCGACCTATGAGTCCTCACGTCGACCCACCACAACTAGAAATGATGTGCCCACCACACCCCACACACCATAGGCCACTAAGAAAATAAGCATATACAATAGTACAAAGTTATACATGAAAGTTAATTGCATGGTGGATCCAATGATATTTGTTCCGTATTGTGAATGTTTATATTTTCTCCTAAAAAATAGTCACAGTAAAGAGAAACGAAGGGCATATCTCTCTTTGTCTCCACCGCACACCCCCTCTCTCTACATCACTTTCACGTACGCACACAAACTATCTCTCGGCCCTCTAAAAGTATGCCCCTGACACATTCACGTGTGACGGTCACTGTATTTCATGCAAAAGCACTATACGGTCACTAGACTTCAGAATATGCTAATTATGGTCACCGTATACATTCTTGTGGTGATCATACGGTCTCTACCGTATTTTATTCATGACACTGACGGTCATTGTATTTGAAGTGTGCTCTGTATTTTGTTGATGACACTTACGGTCATTGTATTTGAAGCAAAAACATGATATGGTCACTGGACTTCAAAATAAGCTCATTACGGTCACCATATACATTTTGTGGTGTGAACCAACCTGTGGTTGGATGGTTAGGAGGAAAGTGGTATCCTGAGCCCACCAGGGTTAAAGTCCTGGTGCTCTCATTTATCCTGGATTAATTTTAGTATTTCCGCTGATGTTCGTTCAGTGGACGAGACGATCCCATTGACTACGAGGCGCCTATGGTGACTTCGTAAAATCTCAAGATGATATGCCGGCTCACTCTCTCTAAGGTGCTCATAGGGGTATGGTGTGCGTGTGTCCGTTCATAGGGGTGAGTGTATGCACGTATATATGAGCGCTTGCATCTGTACTGTGTTAAAAAATACATGTGGTGATTATACGGTCACTGGCTCACCGTACAATTCCGTAATTTATTGATGACATGATCAATTGACCAGTCAAACGGTCCATGTGGTGCAACTAGTGTTGCACCATCAGCGCATGTTACCGTGGGGCCCACCTGTTAGCACGTATATGAAAAAAAGGTAGCTAATACTAGAAGCCCTGTTCCTCGCCTCTCGCCAATTAAAAGGCCTGTTGCACGTGCATTATACTTCGATGAACTTTCTGAACCTGTCACTAAAACTTTTCAGTTTACTGTTGTTCCTAAGGAGACTAGGAAGCGTGAGCGCAAGGTGACTGCTTCTAAGATCCTGGTTGACACAGAGGTACGCCGAAGCGCACGCCTCAGTGCTCTGCGTGATGGTTTTCGTAAGGTGCAGAACAACGTCCCAAGCCCTATGAGGATGTCACATGCTACGAAGAAACGCAAGACCAAACCTACTGCACAGTCTGCTAACAGCCCTTCAGTGCCACCTCCAACTGCTATTGGTGACCTTCAGCATATTGGGGCTCGTCTGCGCATCGCACCAATGAAGATCACGGTGGAGAAGCTTGTAGCTGATCCTTCCCACTCATGCAGCAGCAAGAGTTCTGATGATTAGTACTTCCATGCAAGGATTGGGTCCCTGGCGTACCCTCTTAATCACCACCTATCTTTATTTATGCTTTTATGTGTTGAACTCTATGGCAATGCTTTGTTAGCTGGATTGTGTAGGTCCCTACGTTATCTACTTTGCTGCTCTTTATTTTGGTTTGTAATGAATCAGTATGGTTTTAGAGACTGGAAGGTTCTGTGTTGGAATGTGTGCGGCCTTAATTCTAAAGCGCGTCAGCTCGCTGTTAAGCAAAAGATTGATGAAAGTGGTTGTTCTATTATTTGTCTCCAAGAAACCAAATGCATGCATATTGATCAGCGGTTCCATAGGAAATTTTCCCTCACCGTTTTGATAATTTCGTCTATATGCCATCATCTGGTGCTTCAGCTGGAATTGTGTTTATATGGAATTCTTCCTTCTTTGGTGGAAAATTAATATAGGCAAAACCTTATGGTATTATTGTGGAATTCAGCTCCAAGCATACATCTGAAACTTGGACATTGGTATCTGTCTATGGTCCGTGTCAGGGTCCAGCCCGAGATGAGTTTGTGCAATGGTTATATAACCTTGATATTTGTTTTGAGGACAAATGGCTACTTCTGGGTGATTTTAATTTCATGTGTTTGCTTGATAACCGTAATTTACCTGGTGGCAATGTTAATGACATTTTTCTATTTAACGAAATTATCGGTCATCTAGGCCTCGTTGAATTGCCAATCAAGGGTCGTCAATACACCTGGTCCAACATGCAGATGAACCCTTTACTTGAGCAAATCGACTAGTTTTTCACTTCAGTTGCTTGGACCACAGATCATCCTAATACTCTAGTCATGCCTCTTGCACGCACTGCCTCAGATCATGTGCCTTGTATAGTTACAGTGGCCACCTGCATACCCAAGGCAAAGGTATTTCGATTTGAAAATTATTGGGTTAATCTGCTTGGTTTTATTGAGTGTGTTTCTGAAGTTTGGAGCAGGCCAATGAGGAAATCATCTATTGCCTCAACTATTTCTGCCAAATTTAAAGCACTTCGTTATGCTCTTAAAAGATGGCATATGAACTTGTCCAAGGTAAAGGCTCTCATCTCTGATTGCAACAAAGTCATCCTATACTTGGATGGACTAGAGGAGCTTAGGCCCTTGAGCTGGCTGGAATCAGATTTCAGAAAAATTGTAAAGCTCCATCTCGAGGAAATTCTTCATTTGCAGTTCATATATTGGAAGCAACATTGTACAATCAGATCTATTAAAATTGGCGAGGAGAATACCAAAGTTTTTCATGCAATGGGAACTAAAAGGTACCGCAAAAACACCGTCTCTTCGATCAAAAATGCTGCAGGAGATGTGATCACTGATCATCAGTAGTTGGCGGGAATGTTTTGGGCTGATTTCAAACAACGAATGGGCCACTCTAAAGGTATTCAAATAGGCTTTGACTTGGACTCACTGATCACTAAGGTTGATGGGCTGGAAGATTTGTGTCAGCCTTTCACTGATGCTGAGGTGGAGGAGGTTATAAAGCACATGCTTGCAGACCGTGCACCTGGGCCGGATGGCTTCACTGGCCTTTTTATGAAGAAGTGTTGGCCCATTCTGAAAGATGACTTTATGTAGCTAGTTCAGGAATTTTATGATGGGAAATGCAACTTAGAATGTCTTAACACATCTCTAATTGCTCTCATCCCCAAGAAACTACGCCCTGAAGTTGTTGGAGATTTTTGGCCCATCTCGCTGACAAACACTTGTTTGAAATTCTTAACAAAACTACTAGCTAATCGTCTGCAGAAAGTTATTCTTTGGTGCATACACCATAATCAGTATGGTTTTCTACGTTGTCGATCCATCCAGGATTGTCTTGCATGGTGCTTTGAATATATACACCAATGCAAAGCCTCCAAGCGACCTATCATCCTGCTCAAGTTAGACTTCACCAAATCTTTTGATACAATCAAGCATGAGGTTATTCTTAGAATTCTACAATGCAAGGGTTTTGATAGCCACTGGACTGGCTGGGTCAATAGCCTGCTATCTTCTGGTTCTTCATCGGTCCTACTCAATGGAGTGTCGGGCCATCATTTTGTCTGTAGAAGTGGTGTCCGACAAGGTGACCCCCTATCTCCGCTTCTGTTTGTACTTGCAGTTGATCTTTTACAATCGGTAGTCAATGAGATGTGCTCCAAAAACATCCTCACGTTGCCAATCCCGACAAGATCTAATGATTATCCGATTGTTCAGGACACTGATGATACACTTATCGTTCTACCTGCGATTGATAGCCAGCTTATTACTTTCAAAGAGATGCTGGACACATTTGCTATCTCAACGGGTTTGCGTGTCAACTTCAGTAAATCCTCTCTTATCCCAATGAATATGACCGATGCTGAGGGCGCTAGAATTGCCAGTTTTCTTGGGCGTGAAGTTGGCTCTATGCCTTTCACATACTTGGGGCTACCTATGGGAACATCCCGGCCAACAATTTATGATATGTTGCCACTTGTGGATCGCATTGAGAGACGTTTGTCTGCATCCTCATGTCTGCTAAATCAAGGGAGCCGTCTTCAACTACTGCAATCAGTACTCACATCCATGTCCATCTACTTCTTGTGCTCGCTCTCTCTTCCTCAAGGCATACTTAAGCAGATTGAAAGGATTATGCGCCAATGCCTTTGGAGAGGCAACTCGGACACTCCGCGCCAGTCATTGGCTGCTTGGGATCTGGTCTGCAGGCCAAAGAAATTTGGAGGTCTTGGAGTTATTAATATGGGAATTCAAAATGAGGCCTTGTTACTTAAGCATCTATTCAAGTTCTTCAACAAATTAGATGTGCCTTGGGTTACCCTAATTTGGGATTCATACTATGGAGCCTCAGCTCCACAAGTCACCTAGAGTTGTGGCTCCTTTTTGTGGCGGGATGTGCTGAGCTTATATGATAATTTTTGTCAGCTGGCCATGCCGCAGGTGCATGCAGGTGACACTGTGGTCTTTTGGTTAGACCGATGGAAATTGGATGACAATGCTATCTCTATGCAGGAACGATTTCCATGGCTTCATTCCTTTGTCATTGATGATATTATCATGGTTAAGGAATTTTTTGTGCTGCCTGAACTGACTGATAATCTCCACCTACCTCTGTTGTTGGAAGCCTATCAGGAGCTCACCCAGCTTCAATCCTTACTGCCCCTAGTCAATCTAGACCTGGAGGGCAAGGACATATGGAGATGGCCATCTAAGTCTGGAGAGTTTTAGTCAAAGATCTACTATGACTTTCGATACTCACATCTGGTGGTTGATCCTATATTTAAGTGGATCTAGAAATGCTCATGCACTCTTAAGTTTAAAGTGTTTGGTTGGCTTCTTTTGATGGAATGTTTGAATACCAGGGATATGATGCAACGTCGACACTGGAACATTCAAGATGACACATGTGTAATGTGCCATACTTCTAGTTATGACGATCGTGTCCATCTCTTCTTTGCTTGCAACTTCAGCCAATGTGTTTGGAACTACCTAGGGATTTCTTGGATCGCCCAACCAAACCAGTCAACTTATGAGATGGCCTTAGCTACCAGGAGGGACTTTGGCTTCCCTTTCTTTTCTGAAGTGGCTTTCACAGCTACATGGAATATTTGGACTCAAAGGAATGGAAAGATCTTCAGAAATGAGACTCCTAGTTTTAGATCTTGGAGGAGAAACTTTGTACATGATATTTCTCTTTTAGCTCATAGGATTAAATGTAAATATAGAGACAGCCTTCTCTCTTGGATAGCTTCCCTCTCATAGGTTCTTTGTAAGTATCCTTTTCTCTCTCCCTGTAATTTGTAACTTTGTGGTTTTAAGTTTTAATAAAGAGCTGTGAGGCTGCTGCCTTGCAGTACATAGTCAAAAAAAACGGTAGCTTGCGTCTGTACTGTGTTAAAAAAATACATTTTGTGGTGATCATACGGTCACTGGCTCACCCTACAGCTTCGTAATTTGTTGATGACACGATCAATTAACCAGTCAAATGGTCCACGTTCATCAACGCACATTACCGTAGGGCCCACCTATCAGTGCGTATATGAAAGACAGAAATGGTAATAAATTAGTGGTCGGTGGGGATTCGAAGTCGTGACCTCATGTTGGCAGCCCGCGCGCCCTAACCACAACAGACAAGGTCGCCTTGTGATGATATGATGAGCCGGCCGTTTTAATTGCACGCACGCACACACGCACGAGCTACTGTGGTGAATACAAAAACATCACACATCCGCACAAACACGCCTGCAACGCCCGCATGCATGCATGCAATACTCACACGTACACATGCACGCACACAACACTCACACGAACACACGCACACATGCAGACATGCAACACTGGCACATACACATGCACGCACGCACGCATGCATGTAACAGTGAAACATACACATGCACGCAACACTCACTCGTACACATGCATGCACACAATAGTCGCACGCCTGCATGCACACAGCACATGGTGCAACACAGACGCTCAACCTATACGTGCATGCACCCTTTGTTAAGGACATGGTTTGTTATGAGTATTAATCAATCTTATCTGTGATAAGCAGAACATTGATGTTTGCAGCGCTCTTTATGAATCACAACGTATCGAACAGGCTATCAACGTATATATGAAAATTTTAAAATTATCTTACATTATATAGTAGGCCTATCAACCTACATGAATTAGATGATGTCATACTCAATGAACAATCATCGGGTTATGAAATGCCCGCTTCTCACCGCCCTGGCCCACCAAAAACCCCTCCCCCTCCTGCGCCCGATTCCCGCCCGGCGCCAGCTGCCCGCATTCATGCGGAACCGGCTCCTCTGCCGTGCACTGCCTGCATTGGGTCACTAACGTGCAGGCCAGGTACCCAACGGGCCCGCATATTAGTGGAAGAATGACACGGTGTCGTACGTCAGACGATCTGGTCGAAGGTGCCGTCCGCTGCACGCCCGGGTGAACACGCCTCCTTGTCGCATTCAAATGCCTCCATGAAACCCGTGTGTAAGCCGAGAAACCCACTCCGGCCACACGTCCGTTCATGATCGGGCCGGCATTAAACGCAATGCCGGTCGAGCTCCTCCCGTCCGCCCTCTATTTAATCTCCTATTTAAACTAGGCCCGGCGCCGGCCAAGAATCGCACACTTCCACCACTCCACTATCTCCTCCTTCTCCATTTTCTCCACTCTTATAATGGCTTACGAAGAGTAGTTATCCAGCATACAAGCCGGTTGGGTGACCGACCGAGCTCGGCAGATACGAGCTATGCAGCTCGCTGATCCACCTCCCCCGCCTCGCCCGACGGAGCCAGTTGCCGCCCCAAACCGGCGCGTGGTTCAACAACTCGCCGCTCCAGGCCAGCTCGACGAGGAGCGGCGAGTTGCTCCACGCTGATACGGCGGGAGCATAGGCGTCGTCGCTGCCATCCACGACGCCACCTCGTACCGCGCCTCCCATGTCTGTGGCCGTGACTCCCATGACTGCGGCCGCGCCATGCAGGCAGAGACAGAAGCCGGGTGCACGGAGAGCGACTTGTCAGTGGCCAGTGCCTCCACATCCGCCGCCATCATCGAGAAGAAGTAGAACATGGGAGGCCGCCGCCGCTTGGGTCCCATGAAGGCCACCGCCGAGGCGACGCCAGCGTACATAGCAGGTGTCTTGTCAGGTCCTTCTATTGCGAGGACCTTCGTCGACCCTGCATGGGCTCCACGAAAGTGGAGAAGCCCCCTTTGACTCCATCTTAGGCATCAGCAAAGAATTTCACTTAGTTGAGCGGTGGGGAAGCGAGTCATCCTTTACGCTGAAGCATATACCTTTGGGGCTCCCGACAATCCGGTGATCGTGCTACCGGACATGAGGAAGACAAAGGGATCCGCGGGCGACCATTTAGACTAGGTATTATTATACCTGTGCAGTTCAGGAGTAGCACCGCTTAGTTGATTTATAAATGTAATAAAATATGTCATGTTTATATGAAAATCCGGTATTTTATATGAATTATGTAATTGTTTATATGAAATATCATCGTGTTTGCATGAATTTCATCTGGTTGGTTGAGTTGTTGTCAGAATGTGTGCGGCTATGGTTGGATGGCGTAATTTGCGGGTCGCCGTTGGAGATGTGCCCTAAGTCGGTCTGCGGCCGGCTCAGGCGGCGAGGTGGGACAAATAAAAACCAGCTCGTGCGAGCTCGTCTTTGGTGCACGCGCTAGACGAGGAGCACCCGAGCTCTGTCTCGTTCATCAGTGGCAAAGGCACGGGTGGACAAAAGGCTCGCCAATATTTTGGCCACCTCGGGCAAGATCCAAACAGCCCCTTCCAGCCCCACCCCTCCCATCACATTCAAATCCCTCGTTCGCCGTGAATTTTTGCCATGTGTTGTTGTATTCAGGGATATTTTGCTGTGTGAAAACAAATTTAAATATGAATGAATAATCGGTGTCTGCGGTCTTCTGCCGGGACACGGCTGGATGGCCTCATAGTAGTAGTAGTGTAGAGTAGTAGTAGTAGTACAGTGGTAGGAGTAGTGTAGTGTAGAGTAGTACGAGTCTCATCTAACACCAATTTCCTTGGAGTCTGTGCTACAACAAGCTACCCTAGGCTATGTTACTAGTAGTAGTAGTACCTCCATAGTGGGTACGTAGTACTCCGTAAAATCAGATTTTCCCAAAACTAAGTCGCTCAACCTTAATTATTTGCTTGTTTCCCTTCCTGCCTCGTTATTCTTCCCCATGCAGCCAGAAAAAGCGAGGTCATGTGAATAGCAATTGATTACTCATGTTGATGGCTGCATGTGTCTAGGCCAATGCATGCACTTTCTGCTTGGTGCTTGTTCAGCAATCCGAGCAGAAAAAAGGAGGGGGTACTACTACAGCCGTACAGCGTGCCGGATCGACCTTGTGGGGGTACCTCCGTCCTGATTTATCGTTCCACATTGTATTTTGTGCCGATTTTGACCATGTATTTAACAAACAAAATGTTAATGCATGTCACAAAAAATTATATCATTGAAAACTATGTTCAAATATGAATCCAATGATATAATTTTTGTTGACATGCACTAACATTTTGTCAATTAAATCTTTGGTCAAAATTTAGCACAAATTACAAAGGGGACCAATAAACCAGTACTCAACACCATGCGCGCTAGAAGTTGTAGTGATCTGAAAGGGCCCACTTCAAAAAACAAACAAAGAAAGAAAGGGCCCAATACACATACAAGCATTTCATCACATATTTCTCTCGCTCTATCTGTCGAATAGACTATGCCAAACTCCCCTGCCTACCGCGCGGGAAAAGACCCACCCTCGCCTTTTTTAGTCAGGGTTTGTATCGATGGATCACGCAAAGCAGCGAAAACCAAGCCGTGTTTTGTACTCCTCTGTCGTACTAAGAGTGGAGACACTCGCTTTCATAAATGTTCTACTTCCTCTCGCTGACTGTGGGACATATAGCAAACGGGTCCACGTGTCATGCACCAAATAACAGTGCAGAACAGCAGGGGGATGCACCCCAGTCGTAGCGCCGCAGTAGTAGTAATGAGCAATGAGACGTCAAATCACAAAGCCGCACCTTTCTAGGAGACGGATGAAGCAACCATTATTTCACACTTCACTGAATCCACTTCTCCATCATCTCCTTCAAGAAAACCACGTATTGCTTCGGCCATTGTTCTGCCTCAAGAGGGACGCTCATCGGCTTGGTACATTATGACACGTGGGACCGCATGACAGGCCATGCTCCCCTGCCCAACGCACGGTAAAATCACCTCATTTTTAATAATCCGGATACTATCTTTTTAGATCAATATAATCGGGCTTCACCAAGGAACAAAACAAGGTGGTAGGCTGCTCCTGTCGCGTTGGCATAGCAACTCAGCAGGGTCAGTCCGCACACGAAATGGTGACACACTTAAAGGACCCCTTTCACCGACATGTGGGTCATGGATACGTCTCCAACGTATCTATAATTTATGAAGTATTCATGCCATGTTTACAAAAAAATTATATGGTTTTGGTACGATTTGAATGAAACTAACCCGGACTGATGATGTTTCAGCAGAACTACCATGGTGTTGTTTCTTGTGCAGAAATAGAAGTTCCCGGAATTGGACGAAACGTTTTGAAGATTTTTTATGGAACAAATGAAGAATATTGGAGCAAAGAACCACTGGAGGGGGGCCCTGCTGCCCACTAGGCACCAGGGCGCGCCACTCCCCTCTGGCGCACCTTGGTGGGTAGTGGGCCCCTTGAGGCCCATCTTAGCGTGAGACCGACGCCAAAAAATCATACAAATATAGAAACCCCCATAAATAACCCTACATCAGAAGTTCCGCCGCCGCAAGCCTCTGTAGCCAAGAAAAACTAATCTGGACCCTGTTCCGGCACCCTGCCGGAGGGGGAAATCAGCACCGAAGGCCATCTTCATCATCCCGGCGGCCACCATGATGAGGACGGAGTAGTCCACCCTCGGAGCTGAGGGTTTGTACTAGTAGCTATGTGTTTGATCTCTCTCTCTCGTGTTCTTGATTTGGCACGATCTTGATGTATCGCGAGCTTTGTTAATATAGTTGGATCATCTTGTGTTTCTCCCTCTCTATCTTGTTGTGATGAATTGAGTTTTCCCTTTGAGATTTCGTTATTATCGGATTAAATACTTTTATGGATTTGAGAGCACTTGATGTATGTCTTGCTATGAAAACCCGTGGTGACAATGGGGTATCGTATTGATTCACTTGATATATGTTTTGGCACTCAACTCACGGATTGCCGAGGTGACATTGGGGTAACCTATGCATAGGGGTTGATGCATGTTTTCGTCCTTGTTTCTCCGGTAGAAATCTTGGGGAACTCTTTGAAGTTCTTTGTGTTGGATTGAGTATTACGAATCTGAAATTGTTTGATGCATATCATATAATCAACTCACGGATACCCGTGGTGACATTGGAGTATCTAGGTGACATTAGAGTTGACTGATGTGTATCATATGGTGTTATTTTAGTACGAACTCTTGGGCTATTTGTGACACTAATAGGAATAGCTCTATAGATCTATCGGAAAGGATAACTTTGAGGTGGTTTCGTACCCTACAAACAATTTCTTCTTATGTTATCTGCTAGAGAAGAACTTTGGAGTGATTCTTTGTCGCATGTTGAGGGATGGTTATATGTTCCTATTATATTAGCATTGTTGAGAGATTGCACTAGCGAAAGTATGAACCCTAGGCCTCATTTTCAAGCATTGCAATACCGTTTGTGCTCACTTTTGTTACTTGCTACCTTGCTGCTTTTTTATTGTTCCTATTACAAAAATCAATATCTACTATCATTACTACACTTGTATCACCATCTCTTCGCCGAACTAGTGCACCTATACAATTTTCCATTGTATTGGGTGTGTTGGGGACACAAGAGATTTCTTGTATTTGATTGCAGGGTTGTTTGAGAGAGAACATCTTCATGCTACGCCTCCCACGGATTGATAAACCTTAGGTCATCCACTTGAGGGAAATTTGCTACTGTCCTACAAAACTCAATGCTTGGAGGCCCAACACGAGTCTACAAGAACAAGTTGTGTAGTAGACATCAAGCTCTTTTCTGGCGCCGTTGCCGGGGAGGTGAGTGCTTGAAGGTATATCTTTAGATCTTGTAACTGAATATTTTAGTTTCTTGTTTATCACTAGTTTGGTTTATAAAAGAAAACTACAAAAAATGGAATTGAGGTTGCCTCATATTATTCGTCTTCATCATGTCTTTCTTGAAAATGATGGAAAGGAAATTTGTGCTCAATTGATAGAAGAAGAATTCAATAAAATGTTTGGCATAAAACCCTTGGATGATAAGCATGATTGCAATGTTGCTAGTATGAATTCCTTGAATATCCATGATGCTAATGATATGCAAAGCCATAAGCTTAGGGATGCTATGTTTGATGAAGATGATATTTTTAGTCCCCCAAGTTTTGATGAGAATATTTACTATGATGAAAGCATGCCCCCTATTTATGATGATTATATTGATGAAAGTGGGTTTGGAAGAGTGTCAACTCTAGGTAATAATGATCCCACTATTTTCAAGGGTGTTTAATCTTATTATATTAAATATGAAAGTGGATTTGGAGAGGTCATGACTTTTATTTAATGATGATTCCACTATTTCGGTAGAGGTTTCAATTGATTATGAAAACAAAGTTCCTATCTATGATGATTATGGTGATGATATGTATGCTATAAAGAGTAATGATAACCATGAAACTTTTCATAATGATTTTAATGTTCAATTTGATTATGTCAACCAAGTATCTCATGATAGTTATTTTGTTGGATTTGCTCCCAACACTTTGAATGAGAATAAATTTGCTTATGTGGAGAGTAATAAAAAAATTATGCATGTGGATCATGAAAAGAATGCTTTATGTGATATCTATATTGTTGAATTCATTCATGATGCTACTGAAAATTATTATGAGAGAGGAACATATGCTTTTACATATCTCAATAATATCATGTTTCCTCTCTATGTGTTGAAAGTTTTGAAGTTATGCTTGTTTTGCCTTCCTATGCTAGTTGATTCTTGTTCCCATAAATTGTTTGCTCACAAAATCCCTATGCATAGGGAGTGGGTTAGACTTAAATGTGCTTGAAATGTGATTAATGATGCTCCAGTCATGTTTCCATTCTTATATTTTATGTGAGCATCATTGAGATCATCATGCCTAGCTAAAAAGGCATTAAAGAAAAGCGCTTGTTGGGAGACAACCCAACATATACCCCTGCTATTTTTGTGTGTTCACATGATTAGGCTACTGTAGTAATCATGTTTTATAGATTTTGTTTTAATAAAGTGCCAAGTAAAGCCTTTGGGATAGTGTGGATGATAGTTGACTTGATTCTGTGCAAAAACATTGTCGGGGACGAATCCACGATCACCTATGGGACCCAGGGAAGGACCCCTTTTACGTTCGGCAGGGAGAGACGGTCGCACGAAGAGAAAATCTAGCGAAGAACACGATAGCGCACGCGAGAGATTTACCCAGGTTCGGGCCGCACGGATGCGTAAAACCCTACTCCTGCTTTTTGGTATATTATTTGGATGATTGTTCTAGCTCCAGAAGCGCTACAGTACAGAGCAGCTGCGTACAATACTGGAGTTCTCAATCTCTGAGTTCCTTAACCCCCCCTCCATGTTGCCTATGGGCCTCCTTTTATACGCACAAAGGGGTCACCAACAGGTGGCAAACAGTAAAGGTAGAGGTGGAAAGTTGCTACAGTAAGGCTATTATTACTAGCATGACATGTCCTACCTACCACTGACGGCAGGGGACAAGGGCATTAAATGCCCATGCCTTAGCTGTCCAGATACATGTATCTGGACATCTTGGACGTGGGAAAAGCCTATCCCACCTGCTCCTGCACCGCTAGCTACAGAGTACCACCGTCTACACAGTGCCCTGCCACGCACGCTTGGAAGGACCCAGAGCGCCATGCTGGCAGAGGCACTGGAGCAGCAGCACAGTAGCACAATGGTACAGTAACGCTTGCCGCGGCAAGACCTTGCCGCACTTGATAGCTTGCTGCAACCAATAGCTTGCCGTGCAAGGTAACTTGCCGGGGCAAGTACCTTGCCGCAGCTGCTATCTTGCCGCAGCCAATACCTTGCCGCAGCCAATGACTTGCCGGGGCAAGTACCTTGCCGCGGCAAGTACTCTGCTACAGCAAACCTCAGGCTGAGCCTCAACTGTCCCTCCCGGCAAGCTCCTCTTACCGGGGCCTTGACTCTTGCTTTGTATACTTTGTTCTTGAATGGCTTAATAATCTTGAGCTTGTCTCTGGCTGTCCTCCCGTAAGCCTGGCCGCGGGATGCCGCTACTGCCCGTGCACAAGTACGGGGTACTAGGGTACCCCTATTCTAGTACACCGACAGGAGCCCCCGGGCCTGGGCCACACACGGTGCCGGGCGTTGTTGGGCCAGGCCCAAACAGTGCACGGGCACGCGTGGCTGGGATAAGCCGAAACGTCTCTACGTTGTTTAATTGCACGCTCTCCCACGCGTCGCGCGTTGAATGCGGAGCATGGGAAGCGTGCGCAGTTATCTCGAATGACGAAGAGGCGGATGGTTCCGCATCTTTCCCCATAAAAGGAGGGACCTGCAGAAGCACTCACACACTCCTCTCACCATTCTCGATCTCCAAATCTCCGCCTTCTTCTTCCTCCGCTCCAAAACAAAGCGGTTTCCCAATCCTCCGCCACCGCGCGCGTCCGCATCTCCCTCAGACCTCAGCTTCGCCTTCGCCATGCCTCCCAAAGGAGAAAAGGGGAAGATGGGGAAGTCCTCAAGGACGGAGACCCAGGCGCAATTGAAGAGGCAGAAGTACGCGCTCTTCGCTCCGACGCTCACGGGGGCGGATCTGAAGGCCAAGTTCCAAGGCATGTGGGCCGTGAGGACCAAGGCGCATCCGGCCACCCGCGTTCGTCCAGCCACCGACGAGAGCGAAGTGAGCAAGTACCCCTTCTTCGCTTGCTACCTTTGGTGCGGGCTCTGCCCGCCGTACTCGGATTTCTTCAGCGACGTCATGTACACCTTCAATCTCCGTCTGCTGGATCTCACACCGAATGCCGTATCCACCATGGCAATATTCGCGCATCTGTGCGAGAACTTTGTCGGCGTCGCACCCAACACCGCGCTGTTCAGGCATTACTTCACTCCCCGTGCTGAAAAGGGGGAGCCTCTCACTGTCGGTGTCTTGTTCGTTTCAAGATTGGGCGCCAAGGAGCATTATCTGAAGGGGGATCTTCGCCCAAGATGGGGAGAAATCCGGTCTGAATGGTGTTGGATCATTGACGACGACCCGCCACCATACTGTGAGCTTCGCAAGACCCCAGCAGCGCGTGGCATGGACTGGAGCGATCTGGATCCCCAGGACAAGAAGCTGGAGATTGCCGCTACCAGGATCATACGGCTCAGGGAGGCCGGGCTCACCATAGGGATGGTTGGCGCAGACTTCCTCCGCCGCCGCATTGCTCCTCTGCAGCAGAGAGGAAGGCCGGCCTCTGATTGGAAGAACCCAGCCGATATCATGCGGCTGCGCCCTGGACTGATCAACAACTTCACAGTTCTGCAGCACGACTTCTTCATGCGAGAACTGTTCAAGCAAGAGACAGATCCAGAGAAGCGCGACAAGGCGTTCATGCTGCCGAAGCACATCGTGCCCCTTTGCAACAACTCCGCATTGAGTGCAATCATCGCTATGATGCCGCTCTGCAATGCGCACAGCATTGAAGCAACTTGGGACGTGCCGCTCGAAGAAGACGTGCGGCGATTCTTTGACTCCACGGTCGAAAAGCAGGTCCGGTTGGAGGAGTGGCTCGTCCGCAACACCACTGAGCAAGAAATAGAATTCATTGCTCGAAGAGTGGAGGAGGACAGGCTCGCCAGGGAAGCTGGCGACTTTGGTTATACTTTGGCGGAGCTCGACGAGGCACAAAAGGAGAGCTTTGCCGAGTAGGGGATGCTTGCCGGGAAGGGCGAGCTCGCCGCACCCGGCAAGGATGTCGGGCCAAGCCAGCTTGCCGACGAGTCAGGCAGCTCGGAGGATGAGGGCTCCTCTTCCGAGGAGGGCATCGAAAGCCCACCGCAGTCAGAGTCCCCAACCCCTCTGAGGAGGAAACGCCTCCGCAGGCTTGGCAAAGTGGCTGAGTGGCAAGAAGTTCAACAACCACCGGAGCGCCGTTCGACGCGCTCGACCGCGGCAAGGGCTGGTGCCGCGGGAGCGTCTCACGCGGCCCCGACAACTGGAGCAGGGTCATCAAAGACCGCTGCTACTACCTCCGCCAAGCGGCCAAGGAGCCCAGCTCCCCCTCCTCCCCCTCCTCACACGGAGGCGGACTTTGATTTTTCCGCTCTCAGCGAAGAGGACGATGAGGAAGAGTAAGTTCCCTTGCCGCGACCCTCAATCTTTGTAAGATTTTGTTTCTGTCTTCACTTGTCGCACTCCGGCATTGCTTCCGCAGGGAGGAAACCTTGGCGGAGAGGATGAGGAAGAGAGCTAAGGTCTCGACGAGCAAGGCCGTGGTGGTCGTCGAAGATGAGCCCATGGCAACCACCGGGGGAGCATCTGAGACCATCCCGACCAGCTCGGAGCCCAGCCCTCGTCGCAGCCCCCAGCGTAAGTATTCCAACTACCTTTCGCTGGCGGTCGCTAAGGAACAAGCATTTGTCGCTGACATCTTTGGGCGTGTAGGAGAGGAGCAGCAAGTGGAGCCATCTGAAGGTACTCCAGAAGTACCACCCCCCTCGACCACACCGCCAAGGAGAAGATCTCTGGTAAGGGCTCCCACTAGCGAGCCGAGCCACGAAGAGGAGCCGGCAAGCGCCGAAGCGCCAAGCACCAGCGCTAGCGACCCCACCCCAATGACAAACGTTGATGGGGGAGGGGAGCCCACCGCTCCTGAGCTCAACACGGGTAAACCCACTTGCCGCAAAACTCTTTCTGCTTTCTTTCTTTTGTCTTCTTGAATTTCTTCCTGAAGCTCTTTTTGCTTTACTTCTCGGGTTGGCAGAGCCCTCCTCGGTAGAGCCAATGAACATTGACTCTTCTGCCGAGGAGAACACCGCAGGGGCCGTCGACGACGAGGCCGCCAAGGCCGCCGCTGCCAAGGCCGACAAGCTGGCAGCCGACAAGCTTGCCGACGAAGAAGCTGCCAGGGCTGCCGAAGAGGCCGGCAAGGCCGCCGAGGATAATACCGCCAAGGCGCCCACCGATGAAGCCGCCAAGGCTGCTGAAGCTGAGGCCGCCCAGAAGGCTGCTGAGGAGGCCGGTGAGGGAGCCGGTGGTCGTACTGACGGCCCTGAGGCCACAGGAGCGCCAGGCGCTACTCCGACCACGGGTCCCTCAACCACTGAAGAGGCGGCAGCGCCCAACTCGCCTCCGCCAAGCAAATACATCCGGGTCGGCGAGAACGTCTATGTCAGCCTCCCCTGGACGGCGGGCTCCAGAGCGCCAACCGAGGAGGATGTTGTGGACGAGGATATCCTTGCCGCTGCCGGGCTCCAGCTTGTGGATGCGCCAGGCGCTAGCAGCAGCAGCACGTCTGAAGAGGAGCAACTGCTCCAAAAGCTGCTGAATCTTCATCGCGCCCGACGGGAGAAGCTAGCTTCCAGGGAGGCGCTCATCGAGAAGGCCGAAGCTGACATGTTGAGGCGCACGGAGATCTTGGCGGACGTCCACGTGCGATCTCTTAATGCGTTAGAGGTCAAGCGGGCACAGCTGGCCGAAGAACGGCAGGCCCTCCTCCTGATGAAGCAAGACATTGAACAAAAACAGGAGGAGACCGCCAAGGAGTTGTCTGCTCAGGCCGGTGATTTGAACCAGCGGAAAGTGGACCTCGATGCCCATGAAGAGGAACTTGCCGAGCGCAAGAAGAAACTTGCCGAAACCCTCCAGCAGAAAGACGAGGAGGTGGCAAGACTTGTCGCAGAGCGGACCCAGGGGCAGGCACAAAAACACCAGAAGGAAATCGAAGCCTTGGCCCAAGAGTACACTAGCAAGTTGGTGGAGGCCACCAACGCTGTCGCTGCTACAGAAGTGAGCAGGAAGGAAGCGGAGAAGAAGGTGGCAAGACTAGAGGCCGCCCTCAAGGCAAACGGTGACAAGCTCTCAACGCTTGAAAGTGAGAGGGCAAAGGTGACCCACACTTTGGCGGAGATGCAAGTTACCATAGCCAAGAAGAACAATCTGCTTGCCGCCGCCAACGACTCCATAGCAGACCTCAAGCTGAAGCTGACCACGCTAAAGGAGACGCTCGACACCACCAGAAAGCGCGAAGGGCTTCTAATGACAGAGCTCCAGAAGGAAAAGGGTCTGCTTCAAGACGCTATTGCAACCCATAAGAAGTTCAGGGATAATGTGGGGATCTTCACAGACAGGCTTGCCAGCGCCGCCGAGGGCATCGACAAGGAGCTGACTGCCCTGAAGGTGCCGGACTTCGGGTACTCCACCGACAAGAACACGCAAACTAGCGTCAAGCTAGCCGAGTTCTTCGACGGAGTAGTAGAAGCGCTCCAACAGCTCCAAGTCAATAAAAAGGCTCAACTGGCCGACGAGTCACGCAGGCTTTGCCGGGGAGTTCTCCGGAGGTTGTTGGTGAAGATAGCATACAGAAACCCGGACGTTGACTTCAGCAACATCTTCAAAAGCTTGCCGAAGGGATACGACCCCGCGCCACTAGAGGCCCTTGTCGCGCCCATCGTGGAGAGGGTGGACCATATCCAGAGAGTCAAAGGCGAGCACCGCAATTAGAGAGCCCATTCTTCTCCCTCCTTGCCTCCGCTAGACATGTTAAAGAACAATCTGTTTAAGCCGCGGCAACTTATCTTGTAATATAACTTGCAATATTTTGGAGTTAATGCATGTCATCTCCCTTGAGCAATTTCTTTCTTTGTGTGTATTTGCCCTACGCTTATAGGGAACTTGCCGGTGCGCGCACCATTGCCGCGAGCGCTGGGTGCGGGCCTTCAGCAGCCTGCTGGCGGTGCCGCTGCCGGCAAGCAACCTTGTCGCGCTCAGTGCAGCCACTTAGGTTGTTGAGCGGACTCGAAACAAGATAAGGGCGCGACCGATTACGCTTAGGTTCCATCGCGCACAGGTTTTCCATACAAAGAGTAGTATCGTTCAAGGAAAATAACCTTGAAAATAAAAAAGAATTTGATTGCTCAAACTTTGGCACTTAGCTTTGTCGTTGATCTCTCCGCGGCAAGATCTTGTCACTGCTTGCCGCTGCCTTCTTCCCGGCAAGGCAAAGTTTCTTTGAACGACGCCTGGTCCATATCATTATCCCATCCCCCCCGGCAAACTTGTGCGCGAGGGAAGCTTCTGTCTCTTTGAGAAAAAGAAAGAAGAGAAAATAAAGATATAGGAGCTTGGCGGCTCGTTAATGCTTACCGGGGAGGCTGTACTGCACAGTATGTCAGATAATCATGCAAAATAAAAGTAAACATGAAATCGTCAAAAACTGCGAAATACAAAAGCTTTATTTATGCACAGGGTTTGCGCCTGGCTTTGTACAAAGGATTACATGCAACAGCGGCAGGACTTGTACAAGAGGTGGTTGCCGGGGAAGGGCCCGGCAACCGCGCCTTATGGGTAAAACTTACGAAGATGCTCAATGTTCCAGGAGTTGATCACTGGAATGCCATCCTCGGTCTCCAGGCGGACAGCGCCAGGCCTGGTGACTCGTTTCACCCGATAAGGGCCTTCCCACTTTGGCGTCAACTTGTTTGAATTCTTGGCCGACTGAACGCACCGAAGAACAAGGTCGCCTTCCTCGAGGCTTCTGGCATTAACTTTGCGGCTATGGTAGCGACGCAAAGCTTGCTGGTAGCGAGCAGCTCTCACAGCAGCCTGAAGACGATCCTCCTCGAGGAGCACAACGTCATCTTGCCGCAGTTGCTCTTGCTCAAGCTCATCGTAAGCGAGCACTCGAGGTGACCCGTATACGAGTTCCGTAGGGAGAACTGCCTCTGCTCCATAAACTAGAGCAAAAGGCGTCTGGCCAGTAGCTCGATTTGGCGTCGTCCTGATCAACCAAAGAACCACTGGCAGCTCCTCGATCCAGTTCTTACCGCACTTGCGCAGCCTGTCGAAAGTTCTCGTCTTGAGCCCACGTAGCACTTCAGCATTTGCCCTTTCAGCTTGACCGTTGCTTCGCGGGTGAGCAACAGAAGCGAAACAGACCTTGGCGCCAAGGTCTTCGACATACTGCATGAAGGCATGGCTCGTGAACTGGGTACCATTGTCGGTGATGATCCTGTTAGGAACACCAAAGCGACAAACAATTCCCTTGAAGAACTTGATGGCTGATTGTGCTGTCACCTTCCTCACTGCTTCCACTTCCGGCCACTTCGTGAACTTGTCGATGGCCACATACAAGTACTCGAAGCCCCCGGTGGCACGGGGAAAGGGGCCGAGGATGTCGAGCCCCCAGACCGAAAATGGCCAGGAGAGAGGGATTGTCTGGAGAGCTTGAGCTGGCTGATGAATCTGCTTGGAATGAAACTGGCACGCTTCACACTTGGTTACTAGTGCAGTTGCATCCTGGAGGGCGGTGGGCCAAAAGAAACCTTGCCAGAAGGCCTTTCCAGCAAGGGCTCTTGACCCTATGTGGTGACCACATATGCCTCCATGAATCTCCGCCAACAGCTCCTGTCCTTCTTCCTGGGGAATACACTTCAATTTCACACCGTTTGGTCTTTTTCTGCACAGCATGTCATCGACAAATTGATACATATTGGACCGACGGGCTACTTTCTCCGCTTCTTCCTGCTCTTCGGGAAGTTCTCCTGTCTGAAGGAAATGGACGATCTGCTGTGCCCACGCTGGAGCCTGTGGCTCGACAACGAGGACTAAAGGCATTTCTTCTGCTGCGGGAACATCAGGCCCTGCGGCAAGAGCTTGTCGCTCTACCAGAGCCGGCCGTTCCCCGACGAGCTTGGCGGGAACAGCTGCTTCAGCGACAAGAGCCTGGGGCCCTGCTGGAGCGTGCTGTCCTTCAACAAGCTCGTCGGGAGCAGTTGCTTCAACGACGGAAGCCCAAGGCCTCGCCGGAGCATCTTGCTCCTCAGCGCTTTGATCAGGAGCGCCTGCTTCAACGACAAGGACCCGAGGTCTTGTCGGAGCAAGTTGCCCCATTGCATCTTGCCTAGGAGCACCCGCTTCAACGACAAGAGCGTGAGGCCTTGTCGGAGCAAGTTGCCCCTCTGCATCTTTGACGCTGGCTTTGGCAGCCTTCTTGCCGGCGGCTTCGGGGAGCTCTGCCGGGAAGTAGTCGCCAGAAGCCAACTTCCTCTTCCTTCCTTGCCCAACTGATGGCGTCACGGATGGCTGAGTTAGTTGGAGCACAAAAGTGCCTGGTTCCACAGGCAATTTGAGTGCGGCGCGCTTTGACAAACCATCGGCAATGTCATTCTGAGCACGTGGGACGTGCTCCATTTGTAGGCCGTCAAAGCGTTCTTCCAACTTCCTCACCTCATCTACATAAGCTTCCATCAATGGGCATTGGTAGTTCTTGTTCACTTGCCTGACGACAAGCTGCGAATCTCCCCTGACAATAAGCTTCTTGATCCCAAGGTCTGCCGCGATCCTGAGACCGGCAAGCAACCCCTCATACTCTGCAGTATTGTTCGTCGCCTGTTCCTTGGGAAAGCGCATTTGGACCACGTACTTGAGGTGCTCTCCGGTGGGTGCGACAAGCAGTACGCCAGCACCGGCGCGTTGCAGCGAAAAGGCACCATCAAAGTACATAAACCACTCTTTGCTTGTCTCCTTGCCGGGGAGAGTCGTCTCTGGGATTTCTTCGTCTGGCGTTGGTGTCCATTCTGCGACAAACTCTGCCAAAGCTCGGCTCTGTATGGTTGATGTACTCTCAAACTTGAGACCAAAGCTCGACAACTCCAACGCCCACTCGACAATCCTGCCTGTCGCTTCTGGATTTTGCAAAATCCTTTTCAGCGGGAAGCGAGTAACGACGGTAACTTCATGTGCTTGAAAGTAATGGCGCAGCTTTCTCGAGGCCATGAGAAGGCCGAAAAGCAGCTTCTGCACACCAGAATACCTTGACCTAGCTCCCTGCAGAAGAGAGCTGACAAAGTAGACCGGGCGCTGCACCATTTTCTTTTTTTGTATCACTTCACCTGACTGCGTAGACAAATCCTTGTCGGCACCAAAACTTGTCGGGGGAGCCCCCAGCTTGTCGCTGGACGTGCTTGCCGCAGTTACTGCCTCCTCATCCACCTCTCTCTCCGCTACTAGCGCAGCACTAACCACTTGATTGGTTGCCGCTAGATACAGTAACAACTTCTCTTGTGGTTTAGGTGCGACAAGTATTGGAGGAGAGGAGAGGTATCTCTTCAAGTCTTGCAGCGCTGCCTCCGCCTCCGGAGTCCATTTCAATGGACCTGCCTTTTTTAGGATTTTGAAAAATGGCAGGGCGCGCTCAGCTGACTTGGAGATAAACCTACTGAGAGCAGCAACACAGCCGGCAAGTCGTCGTACATCCTTGACGCGCTTCGGTGCCTCAATTTGCTCAATGGCTTTGATCTTGTCAGGATTGGCTTCAATCCCACGTTGAGACACAAAGAACCCGAGAAGCTTGCCGGAGGGAACTCCAAACACGCACTTCTCGGGGTTGAGCTTCAGGTTGATCTTGCGCAGATTTACAAAAGTTTCTTCTAGATCTTGAACCAAAGTAGCCCTGTCCTTGCTTTTGACCACTATATCATCCATATAGGCTTCCACATTTCTGTGCAGCTGAGGCTCAAAAGCAATCTGGACGGCTCTTGCAAATGTTGAACCAGCATTTTTCAAACCAAATGGCATACGTATGAAACAGTATGTGCCACAGGGTGTGATAAATGCGGTCTTTTCCTCATCTTCCTCAGCCATAAAGATTTGATGATACCCTGAATATGCGTCAAGAAATGAAAGCAAATCACATCCTACCGTGGAGTCAACAATCTGGTCTATGCGGGGCAAAGGAAAAGGGTCTTTGGGACAAGCTTTATTGACATCAGTGAAATCAATACAAAGCCTCCATTTTCCATTCGCTTTGCGCACGACAACAGGATTGGCCAACCACGTAGGATGGAGCACTCCTCTGACGAGGCCTGCTGCTTCCAACTTCTTGATTTCTTCCGCAATAAACTCTTGCCGCTCCACAGCTTGCTTTCTGGCTTTCTGCTTGACGGGCCTCGCGTGGGGACAGATGGCAAGGTGGTGCTCAATTACTTTCCTGGGAACACCGGGGATGTCGGACGGCTGCCATGCAAACACGTCGACATTCGCCCGCAGGAAAGCAATGAGCGCGCTTTCCTATTTGTTGTCAAGTGTGGCACTGATGGTGAAGGAACCACCAGTGCCGTCCTCCTTGGCGGGCACCTTCTTTGTCGCCGGCGGAGCGGCTTTGTTCTTCTTGCACTTGCCGGTGGAGCTCTCTGGTGCGTCCTCGACGGCAGCGCAGCACTCCGAAGAGGTGCGCTTGCCGGAGTGGGCACAGGAGCTCTTGCCGGACTTCCTCTTGTTCTTCCCCCCGGGAGCTTCAGCGGCAAGTGCCTTGGCGGCAGTTGCGGCAGCTGCTTCCCGGTAGATCTTGTCGGCGCAAATAAGTGCATCCTTCTTATCGCAGGGAACTGTGATAACACTTACTGGGCCTGGCATCTTCAACACGTTGTAGGCATAATGAGAGGCTGCCATGAACTTGGCGAGCGCTGGACGGCCAAGTATCCCATTATAAGGCAATGGAATATCGGCAACGTCAAAGGTGACCTTCTCGGTCCGGTAGTTCAGCTCGCCGCCAAATGTCACTGGCAGCGTGATCTTCCCTTTCGGCTTGCTCCTTCCTGGATTGACTCCTTGGAAAGTACCAGTTTCCTCAAGCTCGCCGTCAGGGATTTGAAGTTTCCGGAGCATAGCGGGCGAAATCAGATTCAAGCCAGCCCCACCGTCAACTAACATCTTCGTGACCTTGAGGTTGCGGATCGTTGGTGAAACCAACATCGGCAAGCACCCGACCGCCATTGTGCGGTCAGGGTGGTCCTCAATGTCAAAGACGATAGGCGTGTCGGACCACTTCAGAAGCTTTCTGGCGTCAACAGATGGTTCTTCCGCATTGATCTCTCGCGCCCACTGTTTAAGTTGGCGGTGAGAAGAATGCAACGAAGCACCACCGTCAACACACAAGACTTCTGTGGCTTTCTGAAATTCATGCTCACTGGATTCTTCATCATCTAGATCATCATCATCATCATCATCTTTGTCGCGGCCACGAGGAGGCTTGTCTCTCTGCTGCTGCTTGGCCTTGCCGCGATGCCCTCCTCGGGCAGTGCGCTTCTTACCAGACCCGCCAGCACCTTCTGGGGCCTTCTCCTTGTCGCGCCTCTCATACTCAGCTTTCTGCTGCTCGACTCGTCGGCAGTTCTGGAGATCGTGTCCCTTGGTGCGGTGGATCTTGCAATATTGCTTGTCGGAGCCGTCCTGCTTGTCGGCAGCCGCCAAGGCCTGATAGTTGGCGCACGCGGCAATCTCCTTGCCGGAGCCCTCAACTTTGGCCTTGTCGGCGTTGCCGTTGCCGCTGGACTGTTCGACGGCAAGCACAGCTTTGCCCTTTTTCCTCCTGTTGTTCCGCCGCCGGCCCTTCTTTGCCGGGGCGGTACCTTCGCTGTCAGAGCTCCCCCCTGCGCCAACACCTTCACCGGGAAGTTTCCTTCCCTCTTCAGCACGCGCACACTTGTCGGCGAGAGCATATAGCTGGCCAATGTCTCTGACCTTGGTCATCACCATTTCCTCCCGCATCTTGCGGTTACGCACGTTCTGATGGAATGCGCTAATAACCGCAGCGGGGTGAACATCTGGGATGTTGTACTGTACGCGGCTGAACCTTTGAATGTATTTGCGCAGGGGCTCTCCTTCCTTCTGGGGGATGAGATGAAGATCACTCTCCTGGCCATGAGGTTGATGACCGCCAGTAAAGGCACCAACAAACTGATGGCACAGGTCCGCCCATGAAGAAAGGGAGTTTTCCGGCAAATGCATGAGCCATGAGACGACGTTGCGCTTTAACATGAGTGGGAAGTAGTTAGCAAGAATCTTGTCGTCTTGTCCCCCGGCAGCTTGCACCGCAATGGTGTAAATGCTGAGGAACTCCGACAGGTGTGTCTTGCCATCATACTTCTCCGGCACGTCAGGCTTGAAAGCCTTGCGGTTGGGCCACTGGACCTGCCGCAGCTCACGGGTGAACGCTGGACAACTTACCGCATACGGCAAGTCGCCAGGATCCCCTGGCGCATGCATGTCAACAGCGGCCCTGCGCGTCTGTCGGACTGATGATGCGCTTCTCTCCTTCGCTCGATAGTGGTACGAGCGTCTTCTCCTCTGCGTTCCTGAAGAACGAGGCGCTGGTCATGACGAGCTCGCGGGTCAGACGACGCCGTGGAATCATCGCCACAGGCGTCGTTTCGACGTGTCGGCGACCGAGGCCGTCTGGGCGGGGAGTGTACGGTTGTTGCCCCCTCGCCGTTCTTGTTGGTGACAGCATTGTCACCAGTTCTCTTGTCGGCCGCGCGCGCCGGATCGGCATCAGCGAAACTGAGAAGGCTCTGAATGGTTGCCCTCCACTCGTCAAGCTTATCTGCTGGTGGAGGGAAGTTCAGGAGCAGCTGCGCACGCACCAACGCTTCTACTGGTGAGGGAGGTATCGAGTGGCGTGAGGACTGTGGGATGCTCTTACTCCTAACAGTGTTAGAAGGAGCATCTCCACGCCGAGGCGACCGTACCTCGACCCCGCCAGCGTGTTGATGCGTATGGTGACCCTGCGCATCTCGAGATCGATGCGCAAGTTCATTATCCAGGGAGCGCCTGGCACCTGGGGCGTCAGGACGCTGCCTGTCACGGGCTTCTTGCGAAGGCCGCGGCGTCTGAACCGGCGCAGGCGTTCTAGAACGCGCAGCACCGTTTCTGGAGCTTGCAGGGCCAGCAGCAGCGAGCAGCGCTGCATTCCCAGACCCAGCAGCGCCAAGATTGGCGTTGTTGGCCCGGTTTTGGACAGGTGGAGGTAATGGGAGCTCTCGCTCTCCAGTCCCTCCAGCAGTCGCAATCACGTCGGCACCCTCCTGCATGGGAGCAGGCGGGTTGGACGTAGACGCACCGATGGCCGAAGTCTTCTTTTTTGGAGCCATAAGGCGGAGGATGGCCCAAACACTAACGCGTAAATCGCTAGATCAGGTTCACACAACCTCTCACCCCTACCTGGCGCGCCAAAGATGTCGGGGACGAATCCACGATCACCTATGGGACCCAGGGAAGGACCCCTTTTACGTTCGGCAGGGAGAGATGGTCGCACGAAGAGCAAATCTAGCGAAGAACACGACAGCGCACGCGAGAGATTTACCCAGGTTCGGGCCGCACGGATGCGTAAAACCCTACTCCTGCTTTTTGGTATATTATTTGGATGATTGTTCTAGCTCCAGAAGCGCTACAGTACAGAGCAGCTCCGTACAATACTGGAGTTCTCAATCTCTGAGTTCCTTAACCCCCCTCCACGTTGCCTATGGGCCTCCTTTTATACGCACAAAGGGGTCACCAACAGGTGGCAAACAGTAAAGGTAGAGGTGGAAAGTTGCTACAGTAAGGCTATTATTACTAGGATGACATGTCCTACCTACCACTGACGGCAGGGGACAAGGGCATTAAATGCCCATGCCTTAGCTGTCCCGATACATGTATCTGGACGTCTTGGACGTGGGAAAAGCCTATCCCACCTACTCCTGCACCGCTAGCTACAGAGTACCACCGTCTACACAGTGCCCTGCCACGCACGCTTGGAAGGACCCAGAGCGCCACGCTGGCAGAGGCACTGGAGCAGCAGCACAGTAGCATAGTGGTACAGTAACGCTTGCCGCGGCAAGACCTTGCCGCACTTGATAGCTTGCCGCAACCAATAGCTTGCCGTGCAAGGTAACTTGCCGGGGCAAGTACCTTGCCGCAGCTGCTATCTTGCCGCAGCCAATACCTTGCCGTAGCCAATGACTTGCCGGGGCAAGTACTCTGCTACAGCAAACCTCAGGCTGGGCCTCAACTGTCCCTCCCGGCAATCTCCTCTTGCCGGGGCCTTGACTCTTGCTTTGTATACTTTGTTCTTGAATGGCTTAATAATCTTGAGCTTCTCTCTGGCTGTCCTCCCGTAAGCCTGGCCGCGGGATGCTGCTACTGCCCGTGCACAAGTACGGGGTACTAGGGTACCCCTATTCTAGTACACCGACAAACATAAACTTTTCCGCCCAGTAATAGAATTGTTAAAAATCACTAGAGCGTCAAAAAATTCTGAATTTTTTACATATGATTCATATACAAATATCCTATGTTGTCCTAATTTTCAGAATAGTTGGAGTAACAGAAGTGTAGTAATTATTCAGATCTTTACAGACTATTCTGTTTTTTGATAGATTCTGTTTGCAATGCATAGTTTGCTTGTTTTATGGTTTCTATGCCTTATATTGCTTAATATAAATTGTGGAAATTATAGACTATAGTAGGATTTATGATTAAACAATTATGAATCTTGTATTTAACATTACCCAAGTGACTGATTTGTTTTACTATGCTAACCCAACACACGAAGTTCCGTTAAGTTTTGTGTGATTGAAGTTTTCAAGTTTTGGGTGAGATATCGATATGAGGAGAATAAGGAGTAATTAGACCCTAAGATTGGGGATGCCCAAGGCACCCCAAGGTAATATTCAAGGAAGATCCAAGCAACTAAGCTTGGGGATTCCCCGGAAGGCATCCCCTCTTTCGTCTTCAACATTATCGGTAACCTCACTTGGAGGTACATTTTTATTCGTCACATGATATGTATTTTGCTTGGAGCATCATTTTATTTTATTAGGATTTGCTTGCTGTTATTTATAATAATTTTTTGCATCTTTTATTTCAATAGAAGCATCAAGGATAGCCTTTACCATGCTTATTTCGCAAGTCTATATGTTTTTGTTTGAAAATAGAATGTTTGTTGTTATGTTTTGAATATTTGTGAATAGTCAGAACATGATAAAATCTTTAAATTTTTACACGGTGAGCTATGACAAATTTTTGAAAGTGTGGTAATTTTTCAGAATTTTTGGAGTTAGGGAAGTGTGAGTATACTTGCACTCTTTAGAGACTGTCCTGTTTTGACAGATTGCTGTTATGTTTGCATTGTTTCCATCTGTTTGCTTATTTAATGATTCTATTTGAGGATAGGAGTATTAAATATGCAGAGGACTTTAGTATGCAATGTTAAATAATAATTTTAGTGAGTTGCTACAGTAGAGAATGTAAGGTTATTGCATTGATTTATACTAACTTATCTCACGAGTTCTTGTTGAGTTTTGTGTGGATGAAGTTTTTAAGATTTAGGGAAACCGTGATATAAAAGGAATTAAGGAGACACAAAATCTCAAGCTTGGAATTACCCAAGGCATCCTAATATAACATTTCAAGAAGTCTCAAGCATCTAAGCTTGGGGATGCCCCGGTAGGCATCACACCTTTCTTCATCAACAATTATCGGTTAGGATCGATTGAGCCTAAGTTTTTGATTCTTCACATGATGTGTGCTATTCTTGGAATATAATTTTGTTTTGTTTTTCTTGCTGTTTTAATAAAATAACTTATATCTAAAAAAATTAAATGGGAGGGAGTCCTCACATAGCTACCTATTTACTTAACTACTCACTTGATCTTCACTTATATCCTTTTGGAGTAGTTTGTCGAACACTCTCATGCTTCACTTATATTATTTTGAGAGTTTATAATAGTGATTAAAATTTGCAAAAGCTATTAAATTTGTCCTAATATCATGAATATCCAAGAAGGATATAATAAAAACTTTCATATAGATCATTGGATATGATAAGTTTGATTCCTTGCAATAGTTTTGCGATATGGAGATAATAATATGTGAGTCATGTTGGTGAGAAATTATGCTTTAGTAGGGTATTGGTGTTAAGGTTTGTGATTCCCTATGCAAGCACGTAAAGTCAATAGTTATGCAATGAAGTTATATCCTACTTATGGTGCATTATTCAGTGTTAGTTATGTTTAATGCGTGTTTATGACCATTTTCATTTTTTGGTTGGTTGCTTCTCAATCTATTTGCTAGCCTTCATTTGTACTAAGCGGGAATGCTGCTTGTGCATCCAACTCCTAAAAAGCCAAAGTTGTGCCATATGAGTCCACCATACCTACCTATATGCGGTATTTCCATGCCGTTCCAAGTAAATTTGCATGTGCCAACTCTAATTTTCAAAATGAATTTCCGTTTTGTGTGCCCGTATGGATCATGAAGCGGCAGGGGGTGGCCAATATTTTCCATGCTAGGTATTTTATTCTCAAGATGAATGTTTATTCACTTGCCATTGCACGAGAGTGTGGCAGGTAATAGGGATGCCCAGTCCTGAAATGAAAAAAAAATTATGTTGTCAATAATAAATTCCTTGGAAAGTGTTGGTATGGAAGGCACCCGTGGATACGGCTAGCCATGGATTGTGAAAGTATGGTGGAAAAAGGAATAAACTTCATTTTATGTTTGGGAACCACCTATGAGTTATCTAGCATGGAAGATATTGGGAATTCTCTGTCGTTTTCGTTGATAGGAAAAGCATGCCTCTCAAAATAATTTTATCGCTCTATTTAAGCCTTAAGCTCTGGCACCTCTGCAGATCTCTGCTTCCCTCTGCGAAGGACCTATCTATTTACTTTTATGCAATTTTTATTTTTATTTTGAGTCTCCATCTTCTCTTATAAAGCGCCAACTAGATAGCACTATTGTCATACTTTTGCATTGGATGGAACTAATATTGAGTGTGTTTCATGAATGGATCAATGACTGAGCATAATGGGCTAGGGCTACTTTCTTTAGCGTTGATATTTTGAAAGACATGGTTGCTTGTTGGTATGCCTGAGTATTTATATTTTCATGTCAAGCTATAGACTATTGCTTTGAATCACTCAAGTCCAAATATCCATGCCACAAAGAAAGAGTATATGATGAATATGCTAGGTAGCATTCCACAACAAAAATTCCATTTTCAATTGCTACTTTATCATGATGAGTTTTATGAGAAAGAGTTGCTGTTATGATGCTAGGAAAAGTGATTGAAATTATCATTCATCAAACTTATGCATTATGCTAGTATTCACACTTCATAAATTATTTCTTTTCACATTTACCTACTCGAGGACGAGCAGGAATTAAGCTTGGGGATGCTGATACGACGTATCTATAATGTATGAAGTATGCATGCCATGTTTACAACAATTTTATATGGTTTTGGTATGATTTGAATGGAACTAACCCGAACTGACGTTGTTTTCAGCAGAACTACCGTGGTGTTGTTTTTTGTGCAGAAATATAAGTTCTCGAGAATGGACGGAACTTTTTGGAGATTTTTTATGGAACAAATGAAGAATATTGGAGCAAAGAATCACTGGAGGGGGGCCCTACTACCCACTGATGACCCACAAGTATACGGGATCTATCGTAGTCCTTTCGATAAGTAAGAGTGCCAAACCCAACGAGGAGCAGAAGGAAATGACAAGCGGTTTTCAGCAAGGTATTTTCTGCAAGCACTGAAATTATCGGTAACTGATAGTTTTGTGATAAGATAATTCATAACGGGTAACAAGTAACAAGTGTAACAAAGGTGCAGCAAGGTGGCCCAATCCTTTTTGTAGCAAAGGATAAGCCTAGATGAACTCTTATATAAAGCAAAGCGCTGCCGAGGGCACATGGGAATTGTTGTCAAGTTAGTTTTCATCATGCTCATATGATTCGTGTTTGTTACTTTGTTAATTTGATATGTGGGTGGACCGGTGCTTGGGTGCTGTCCTTACTTGGACAAGCCTCCCACTTATGATTAACCCCTCTCGCAAGCATCCGCAACTACGAAAGAAGAATTAAGATAAATCTAACCATAGCATGAAACATGTGGATCCAAATCAGCACCTTACGAAGCAACACATAAACTAGGGTTTAAGCTTCTGTCACTCTAGCAACCCATCATCTACTTATTACTTCCCAATGCCTTCCCCTAGGCCCAAATCATGGTGAAGTATCATGTAGTCGATGTTCACATAACACCACTAGAGGAAAGGCAACATACATATCATCAAAATATTGAACGAATACCAAATTCACATGATTACTTATAACAAGACTTCTCCATGTCCTCAGGAACAGACATAACTACTCACAAAGCATATTCATGTTCATACTCATAGGGGTAATAAATATCATTAATGATCTGAACATATGATCTTCCACCGAATAAACCAACTAGCATCAACTACAAGGAGTAATCAACACTACTAGAAACCCACAGGTACCAATCTGAGGTTTTGAGACAAAGATCGGATACAAGAGATGAACTAGGGTTTGAGAGGATATGGTGCTGGTGAAGATGTTGATGGAGATTGACCACCTCTCGATAAGAGGATCGTTGGTGATGACGATGGCTTCGATTTCCCCCTCCCGGAGGGAAGTTTCCCCGGCAGAACAGCTCCGCCGGAGCCCTAGATTGCTTCTACCCAGGTTCCGCCTCGAGACGGCGGCGCTTCATCCCGAAAGCTTCCTTATGATTTTTTCCAGGTAAAAACCCTTCATATAGCAGAAGATGGACACCGGAGACCTGCGAGGGGCCCACAAGCCCTAGGGCACGCCCAGGGGGGTAGGGCGCGCCCCAGGCTTGTGGCCACCTGGTGGGTCCCCCTCTGGTATTTCTTTGCCCAATATTTTTTATATATTCCAAAATAATTCTCCATAAATTTTTAGGACTTTTGGAGTTGTGCAAAATAGGTCTCTCAGATTTGCTCCTTTCCGGTCCAGAATTCCAGCTGCCGGCATTCTCCCTCTTTGTGTAAACCTTGTAAAATAAGAGAGAAAAGGCATAAGTATTGTACCATAATGTGCAATAACAGCCCATAATGAAATAAATATCAATATAAAAGCATGATGCAAAATGGACATATCAACTCCCCCAAGCTTAGACCTCGCTTGTCCTCAAGCGGAAACCGAAATCGATAATCATGTCCAGATGTTTACAGATAGAGGTGCCGATAAAATAAAATACGGACATGAAGGCATCATGATCATCTTTAGAATAGCAACATATATTGTCATATAATTTCTTGTGCTAAAGTAACAATTTGTTCACAAGGTAAAGTATGAAACAAGAACTTTATTAAAAACCAATAAACTATGATCTTGGTCATTGAAACAATTGCAATTTATCATAACATCGGAAAGAGTCAATGTAAGAGCTTTCATATAGCAAGTTTCACATACTCAACTATCATTTAGTCTTTCATAATTGCTAACACTCACGCGATATTTATGAGATCAAAGTTTCAATCCGACACAGAGAAAGATAGGGGCTTATAACTTCGCCTCCCAACCTTTTACCTCAAGGGTAACATCAACAATAATAGTTTATGAATATCTACATCTGAGTGGATATATATATTTGGATCTCCCCCCAACATATAGCGCTTGCCAAAAACAAAAAGTATAAAAAGAAGAAGTGATGATCACCATGACTCTTGTATAAAGGTAGGAGATAAATAAAAGATAGGCCCTTTGCAAAGAGAAGCAGAGGTTGTCATGCGCTTTTATGGTTGGATGCACAAAATCTTAATGCGAAAGAAAGTCACTTTATATTGCCGCTTGTGATAAAGAACTTTACTATGCAGTCTGTCGCTTTTATTTCTTCCATATCACAAGTTCGTATAAAGCTTATTTTCCTCACACTAAAAGATCATACATATTTAGAGAGCAATTTTTATTGCTTGCACCGATGACAACTTACTTGAAGGATCTTACTCAATCCATAGGTAGGTATGGTGGACTCTCGTGGCAAAACTGGGTTCAAGGATTTTGGATGCACAAGTAGTATCTCTACTTGGTGCAAAAGATTTGGCTAGCATAGGATGGGAAGCAAGCTCAACATGTTGGAGGATCCATGACAATATAACTTCTATTCGGATATAAAGAAACATAACCCATTATGTTGTCTTCCTTGTCCAACGTCAACTTTTAGCATATAATATTTTAATGAGTGCTCACAATACACAAAATATGTCCAAGATAGTGTATTTATATGTGAGATCTCTCTTTCTTTATTACTTCCTATTAATTGCAACAATGACCAAAACTAGGTTTGTCAACTCCCAACAAATTTCATGCGACATACTCCTTATATGTGAAGTCATCACTTCCCATAAGATCATTATATAATCTCTTTTTTTCTTTTTTTCTTTTTTTTTTCTTTTTCTCAAGATCATAGCAAGAAAGCAAAGCCCTCAACTCAAAACTTGTATTTATTATATAACTCTCGGACTCGATTACATAGAGGGAACACAAAGCAAAACTCAAATCTAGATCATGCTAAAACTTTATTCTACTAAACCAAGATATAACCAAAAGGATCGAACTAAGAAAAATGATGAAGGTAAAGGTGTGATGGTGTGATACGATACCGAGGCACCTCCCCCAAGCTTGGCAGTTGCCAAGGGGAGTGCCCATACCCATGTACTTAGGTCTCTTTCTTAGGAGGTGGTGATGATGGAGTTGATGATGTTGTGGGCTTGTCCTCCATCTTCCAGGGCATAGGTTCACCATCATAAAAAGATGAACGAGTCTCCGGAATCCTCAAATCTGCAGCCAAACTCATCCTCTTAAATCTATATTCATACTCACAGTTTTGGTTCTGTAGGTCATAGATCCGGGCTCGGAGATGCTCGTTTTTCTCATGAAGCTTAAAGATGGCCTTCCCAATCTCACTAGCATCCAGCTTGTGGTCACGGGTAAAATCCGTGATCATGGAGTGATTGGCGTTGAGTCCGCGCTCCACCGTCCCTTTGCACTTGAACACCTCTTGCTCCACCGCTTCGAGCCTGGACTCCACGCTTCCGGTCCTCCTTGGCCCTTGAACATCACGGATGTGAAGCACACCCTCGTGCATCTCGATGGCTTGAGGGTGTTGCAGCACCTCCGCAAGGTAAGGGTTGATGACCTTCTCAAAAAACTTGTCCTTGGGGGGCGCTTGGAGACGTCATGGTGATCTAGATCTATCAGGAAAAACAGCTCGAAACAAGAACAGAGGATATTGCCGTGGTATGGTGGTCAAAACCTTCGGGAGATTATATAATGATTTTTTACTGACCAAAAGGAGTGTACTACAAGCAAACGGAGTCTAGGGGCACACGAGGTGGCCACAAGCCTGGGAGGCGCGCCCCTGGGGCTTGTCGCCTCCTCGTGCACTTCTCGGACTACTTTTTTATTTTCCTAATTTTTTAAATATTCCAAAACGGAGTAAAATTGCATTTGGAAAACTTTTGGAGTCGGTTTACTTACCGTACCACATACCTATTCCTTTTTGGAGTCTGAAACATTCTGGTAGATATCCCTTGTGTACTCCTCCGGTGTTATGGTATTAATAATATTGGTTTCAACATTTATGGGAGTACCTGAAATATAATGTTTGATTCTTTGCCCGTTTACCACCTTCGGGTTATTGCCTTCGGCGTTGTTGATTTTGATGTCACCGGAATGATAAACTTCCTTGATAATGTAAGGCCCTTCCCATTTACAGAGAAGCTTTCCTGCAAAAAATCTTAAACGAGAATTGTATAGAAAGAGATGATCACCTACATTGAATTCACGCTTTTGTATCCTTTTATCATGCCATCTTTTAACTTTCTCTTTAAATAACTTGGCATTTTAATAGGCTTGGGTTCTCCATTCATCAAGTGAGCTAATGTCAAATAACCTCTTCTCACCAGTAAGTTTGAAATCATAGTTGAGCTCTTTAATTGCCCAATAAGCTTTATGTTCTAATTCAAGAGGTAAGTGACATGCTTTTCCATAAACCATTTTATATGGAGACGTACCCATAGGGTTTTTATAAGCAGTTCTATAAGCCCATAATGCATCATCAAGTTTCTTAGACCAATTCTTTCTGGATCTGTAAACAGTCTTTTGCAAAATCAACTTTATTTCTCGGTTACTTAATTCTACTTGACCACTAGACTGAGGATGATATGGAGATGCAATTCTATGGTTAACATCATATTTTGCAAGCAATTTACGGAAAGCACCATGAATAAAGTGTGAACCACCATCAGTCATTAAATATCTAGGGACTCCAAACCTCAGGAAAATAACTTCTTTAAGCATATTAATGGAGGTGTTATGATCAGCACTACTAGTTGGAATAGCTTCTACCCACTTAGTAACATAATCAACAGCAACCAAAATATGAGTATACCCATTAGAGGAAGGAAAAGGTCCCATATAATCAAATCCCCAAACATCAAATGGTTCAATAACAAGTGAATAATTCATAGGCATTTCCTGACGTCTACTAATATTACCAATTCTTTGACATTCATCACAAGACAAGACAAACTTATGAGCATCCTTGAAAAGAGTAGGCCAATAAAAACCAGATTGTAATACCTTGTGTGCAGTTCTATCTCCAGCATGGTGTCCTCCATAGGCCTCGGAGTGACACTTGCGTAGGATCTGTTCCTGTTCATGCTCAGGTACACAATGACTAATAACACCATCTACTCCTTCTTTATAAAGGTGTAGGTCATTCCAGAAGTAATGTCTTAAATCATAGAAAAACTTTTTCTTTTGCCGGTATATGAAATTAGGTGGTATAAATTTAGCAACAATATAGTTGGCATAATCAGCATACCAAGGAGTACTACGAGAAGCATTTATGACAGCTAATTGTTCATCAGGAAAGCTATCATCAATAGGTAGTGGGTCATCAAGAATATTTTCTAACCTAGACAAGTTGTTTGCTACGGGGTTCTCAGCTCCCTTTCTATCAATAATATGTAAATCAAATTCTTGTAGCAGGAGAACCCATCTAATAAGTCTAGGTTTAGCATCTTTCTTTTCCATAAGGTATTTAATAACAGCATGATCAGTGTGAATAGTTACTTTGGAATCAACAATATAAGATCTGAACTTATCACAAGCAAATACAACCGCTAAAAATTATTTCTCAGTAGTAGCATAATTTCTTTGAGCACTGTCTAGAGTTTTACTAGCATAATGGATAACATTTAATTTCTTATCAACTCTTTGTCCTAGAACAGCACCAACAGCATAATCACTAGCATCACACATAATTTCAAAGGGTAGGTTCCAATCAGGTGGTTGAACAATAGGTGCAGAAATCAAGGCTTTCTTAAGTATTTCAAATGCTTCTACACAATCATCATAAAAAACAAATGGAACATCCTTTTGCAAGAGATTAGTAAGAGGCCTAGAAATTTTAGAGAAGTCTTTAATAAACCTCCTATAGAAACCAGCATGACCAAGGAAACTTCTTATACCTTTGACATCTTTAGGACAATGCATCTTTTCAATAGCATCAACTTTAGCTTTATCAACTTCAATACCACTTTCAGAGATTTTATGCCCCAAGACAATACCTTCATTAACCATAAAGTGGCACTTCTCCCAATTCAAGACAAGATTAGTTTATTCACATCTCTGCAAAACTCGATCAAGGTTGCTTAAGCAATCATCAAAAGAAGTTCCATAAACGGAAAAATCATCCATGAAAACCTCAACAATCTTTTCACAAAAGTCAGAGACTATAGTAGTCATACACCTTTGAAAGGTAGCAGGTGCATTACATAAACCAAAAGGCATACATCTATAAGCAAAGGTACCTAAAGGGCAAGTAAAAGTAGTTTTTTCTTGATCCTCTTGTGACACAGGTATTTGGGAAAAACCAGAATAACCATCTAGAAAGCAGAAGTGTGTATGTTTTGATAGTCTTTCTAGCATTTGATCAATAAAGGGTAGAGGACAATGATCTTTCCTAGTAGCATTTTTAACTTTTAAAATCAATAACCATTCTATAACATGTGACAATTCTTTGCGGAATCAATTCATTTTTATCATTAGGAACAATGGTAATACTCCCTTCTTAGGGACAGAGTGAACAGGACTTACCCATCTACTATCAGCTATAGGATAAATTATACATGCTTCCAGAAGCTTTAGTATTTCATTTCTTACCACTTCCTTCATCTTAGGATTCAACTATCGCTGATGATCAACAACAGGTTTAGCATCAGGTTCCATATTAATTTTGTGCTGACATAGAGTGGGACTAATGCCCTTAAGATCATCCAGAGTATATCCAATAGCTGCACGGTGCTTCTTCAGAGTTTTCAATAATTTCTTTTCTTCATGCTCTGAAAGGTTAGCACTAATAATAACAGGATATATCTTTTTCTCATCGAGATAAGCATATTTCAAAGTATCAGGTAAATATTTAAGATCAAACATAGGATCACTCTTGGGTGGTAGAGGATGTCCAAGAGTCTCAACAGGCAAATTGTGTTTCAAAACAGGCATTTGTTTAAAAAAAACTCATCTAATTCCTTTCTTTCATTCATCAACATATCATTTTCATGGTCTAGCAAATATTGTTCTAAAGGATCAGTAGGAGGCACGGCAATAGAAGCAAGACCAATAATTTCATCTTTACTAGGCAATTCTTTATCATGGGGTTGTCTACGAAACTTAAAGAAATTAAACTCATGAGACAATCCCCAAAACTCACACTAACAGTTTCTTTCTCACAATCTATCTTAGCATTAATAGTGTTCAAGAAAGGTCTACCAAATATAATGGGACAAAAATCATCTAGTGGGGAACCAAGAACTAGAAAATCAGTAGGGTATTTTATTTTCCCACACAAGACTTCAACATCTCCAACAATCCCAATCGGTGATATAGTGTCTCTATTGGCAAGCTTAATAGTGACATCAATATCTTCTATTTCAGCAGGTGCAATATCATTCATAATTTCTTGATATAAAGTAAAGGGAATTGCACTCACACTAGCACCCAAATTACATAAGCCATGATAACAATGATCTTCTATTTTAACAGAAACAACAGGCATGCCAACAACAGGTCTATGTTTATCTTTATTATCGGGTCTAGCAATTGTAGCAGCTTCATCACAGAGATAAATAACATGCCCATCAATATTTTCGACCAAGAGATCTTTAACCATAGCAATACTAGGTTCAACTTTAATTTGTTTAGGGGGTGTAGGTGTTCTAGTATAACTCTTACGAACCACAGCTGAAGCTTTAGCATGTTCCTTTATCCTAACAGGGAAAGGTGGTTTCTCAATATAAGCAGTAGGAATAAGAGGATCAACATTATAAGTAATAGTTTCCTCTTCAGCTTTAATAGGCTCTACTATTTTTACTTCAATGGGAGGAAGATATTTAAACCACTTCTCCTTAGGGAGACCAACATGAGTAGCAAATGATTCACAGAAAGAAGCTACTATCTCAAAGTCAAGTCCATATTTAGTGCTAAATTCACGAAAAGCATTGGTATCCATAAAAGATTTAACACAATCAAACTTGAGATTTATACCTGACTCCTTACCTTCATTGAGTTCCCAATCTTCAGAGTTGCGTTTAATTCTTTCCAAGAGATCCCATTTGAATTCAATGGTCTTCTTCATAAAAGAACTAGTACAAGAAGTATCGAGCATGGATTGATCATTACGAGAAAGCCGAGCATAAAAGTTCTGAATAATAATTTCTCTTGAGAGCTCATGATTGGGGCATGAATATAACATTGACTTAAGCCTCCCATAAGCTTAAGCGATACTTTCTCTTCACGAGGCCAAAAATTATATATATAATTTCGATCATGATGAACCAGATGCATAGGATAAAACTTCTGATGAAATTTCAATTTCAATCGGTTGTAATTCCAAGTCCCAATATCATCGAATAGCTTATACCATGTCAATGCCTTCTCCTTCAAAGATAAAGGGAAGACCTTCTTCTTGACTTCATCCTCGGGCAAACCTGCAAGCTTAAATAATCCACAAACTTCATCCACATAGATTAGATGCATATCAGGATGTAATGTTCCATCTCCTGCATAAGGATTAGCTAGTAGTTTCTCTATCATACCTGAAGGAATTTCATAATAAATATTTTCAGTAGGTTGAGGGGTAACTCTTTGCTCCTTCGGTCGGGGTGAAGATACCCCGAACAAACCCCTCAAAGGATGATGCTCCATAGTGACAAGTGACAGTAAATTTCAGCACGTAATATAAATGTTTCCTTACCAAAGACGCTTCACTCCCCGACAACGGCGCCAGAAAATAGACTTGATGACCCAAAAGTATAGGGGATCTATGTCGCGGGAAACCACAGCCACCTATGGGACCAAGAGGCCCCTTGCTAGTTCGGCAGGGGGGCGTCGTGTTGCACAAAGAGTAGACGAGCGTGTGGCAGCACGACAGAGATCACATAGGCATTTTTACCCAGGTTCGGGCCGCCGTGAGGCGTAAAACCCTACTCCTGCTTTGGTGGATTAATGGTGGAAAGGTGGTGGTGGAGCGTAGTACACTTGCCCGGCAAGGGTTGCCTCAGGGCGGCAGTGGCTACGCGCGTATGGGGGTCTAAGTTACCCAACCTTCTAACTCTCTCTACGGTCGCCATGGGCCTCCTTTTGTAGATTAAGGGGTCACCACAATGGCAAAACAGTCATTATGTACTGATAAGATAGCAAATAGTGCTATCATACCTAACTCTGCGGGCTGACAGGGCGCATTAAATGCACCACTCAATGTCACATCGTTGGTTGCCCGGCAAGGCTTGCCGGGCTATCTTGCCAGCTCCACGCATGCTCGCTTGACACATCGTAGGACGGGTGTCATCTGCAGGTGTTTCCTGTAGGGAGAGGCTGCCATGTGGTGAATGGCTGCCACTTAGTCACTCTGTGGTTCGACACCGCACTGATTGACGACGTGGGTCGTGGTGGAGTAGTTGGTGAGGTGGTTTTGCCTCTGTGTGCCCCGGCAGGCCCTGCCGGGACATCTTGGACATCGTCTTCCGGGGGTGGCCTCGCCCCTTGCCGAGCTCGCCTGCCCGGCAAAGGAGGCCCTTCTCCTGATGGTGCCTTGCTTCTTTGGCTTGATCTTGGTCCCTCTGATCTGCATGTTAGTCCTTTGAACCTCTTAGTCCCTTGTATTCTGACTTGGGTTGGTGCTTCAATCTCGTCCCCGTGCCTGTGCACAGTCGGGGCAACAGACCCAGGGGTTGTTGCACCGACAAAAGCCCCCGGGCCTGCCCCGAAAGCGCTGCCGAGCATCGTCGGGGTAGGGCCTAATAAGTGCACAGGCGGGGTCGCTGAAGAGGCTGGTCTCTTGAGGTCTTCTTTGCTTCTTCATTAGCCTTGATTCCGGGCCAGTTTCCAATTTCTCCGCGCGTCGTGTAAGGCCAATGGTGGTGGGGCCGCTCCAGTGATGGCCCGTGAATGACTTTAACGCACGGGGGAGAAACCGCCAATTCACTCTTCCCACCACGCCCTTATCCTTAGCCACTTATGCTGCTTGCATCGCGCGGGGTATGTAACGGAGGCGCGTGGCGTGGGAGAGCGTCAAGCCGAGGGCCCGGTCGTCTTGAGTTGGCGGAGGAGGATGGTGGCCGCCTGTTGAGGGAGCGGCTCCCCTCCCCGATCCGCCTATAAAATGGAGGGGTGGAGGAGGGCGAAGTCACCCACCCTCGCATTCTTCTTCTCCTCCGCTTTCTGCCTCTGCTGGTTACACTGTTGAAGAAATCTTCCGATTCAGCGATTAATCGTCCGATTTATCGCTACTCTTGAGGTGACCGATAAGATTATGCCTTATCTTCACTGTTTATCATTTGGGCCGATTTCTCACTATGATAAGCGATTTATCGGGAATCTACCGATAAATCGGGCCTATTCATAGCACTATGTTTGCAAAAAATATGTTTATTTGCGTTTTGTGGACCTTGTTACGCAATATGTTTCGTTGTCCTATTTTGTTTGTCATTATACGAGTATTCAAAGGCCAGGAAACAAGGTAACACTTCAGTCCAATATTATTTTGATGTTGAATATGGCATATTTCAGTGTTGGTAACCTAGGATTTGCCAAAAATGGCCGATTAATAGTCGACCGATAAAATAGATTAATCGGCCAATTTCCGATTAATCTCTAATCCCCAATTGACCGAGACAATAACGATAAGCGATATCCTCAACATTGGCTTGTTATGCTGAAGAGGAGAGCCTGGGGCCAGCCCCCGGGCTCTTGGTTGGGGCTAGTGTTGCCAAATGTCGGTGCTGGCGCTCGGGGAGTGAGCCTGGTCCTTGCTGTGGCAAACCTCTTGGTTCCTTCGAGCTCGGCCGGGAGGCGGGGCTGGAGACCATTGGTAATCCCAGCACCGCCCCTCTCGGAGGTCTTAGGGCTGATGTTGATGAGAGGCACGCCTTCCTGCCCGCCAAGGCAGGGAGCGGTGCGCCTCAAGCCCCCTGACTGCTTGTCGTCTCCCCGGGGAAGGTGCCGGGCTGGAGTCCCGGCCTTCCCCCGGAATGGTGTTGATGAAGACGAAGCCAGGGGAGAAGGAGAAGACGGGAGGCAGGCCGTCCAGTAGGAGAACGACTGCATGGACACGTTCGTCTCGTACTGGTGACCTACTGCCCGTCTGTCTGGCTCTTCCCCCCTTTCCCTGGCGTCGTCATCACCGTTTTCCCGGGCCGCCGGGGAAAGGCTTGCCCCTCTGGCGCTTCCGCTTCCCCTGGGGGTCTTCTGGCTTGGCCCCGTCGTCCTCCCTTGCCGGTGCCTGTGCTGGAGCCCCCTGCTCGGTCCTGGAAGCGGTGATCCTGGGGCCGCCAGGGCGCTCGGCATGTCTTCCTCCTTCATAGCCTCGCCACTCCTGATCTTGTCAGGCTGTGTCCGACAGCTCCTGACGGGGATCGGGGTGGCGTTGTGCCGGCGCGTCACCCACCCTCTTCTTTTCCCACCGCACTACCTGAGATAAGAGGGACAGGGATAGGAGTTTACGGAGCACCTATCTTTTGCAATCTTTAAACTTGTAGGCAATTGCCAAATTTTAATTCAAATAATGTAATCTCTCGAGTCCATGTTTGTGTCCTGTAATGCTTGTACCTGTATCAGCATATTAATGAAAAAGATGAACCTTGCCGGGAACCCGTGCATGTGTATGTCCATGCGGAGGTGAGATGCCTCTTTAGTGTAAATAAACGAGTTTTCCCCGGTAGGCTATCCTGCCGGCACCTTTTCTGTCTGTCGGAGAGCTGTGTCTACCGGGCAACAGGCAAAGGGGCCAGCCCCCCGCCAACTTCTTTTTACCAAAGGCCACTATGACCATCATGTCCGAAGCAACGTTCGAGTCAGGGATGGGAGCACCTAAGTCTCAAAAGAGCGGCGGGGTTTTCTTATGCACAAGTTATAACTTACAGAACACAAATGGACAGGAGGTAGAACTTATCTGTTTAGCTTGCCGAGGATCACAGTGCCGGGCAATCTTCTCAACTTCTCGTCAAAGCCAAGTTCACGGCAAGAACCTGCAGCTTCATGCGGATGAGAATGAATGTAGGATGCGATCCTATCTATATGCATATGCAAATGCTCATGAAATGCTTATGCAATGATCTTGGAATGCTCATGCATGCATGCAATCTTGGTCGGGGGCCCCCCACAGCGCTTCTTTATTTTCTCTTACACAGGGTCATCGCCCTGGCTTTGTACAAGGGGTTACATGCAGCTGAGGCAAGGCCTGTACAAAAGGGTGGCTGCCGGGCAGGGCCCGACAGCCGCGCCTTACGGGTAGAACTTGCGGAGATGCTCACTATTCCATGAGTTTTGCAACTGAATGCCATCTCCGGTCTCTAGACGGACTGCGCCAGGTCTGGTGACTCATACTACCCGGTAAGGGCCTTCCCACTTTGGTGACAACTTGTTTGTACCCTTGGCGGACTATACGCGCCTAAGGACAAGGTTACCTTCCTCAAAACACCGGGCGTGAACCCTGCGGCTATGATAGCGACGCAGGGCTTGCTGATAGCGTGCAGCACACGTAGCAGCCCGGAGACGGTTCTCCTCGAGTAGCACAGTGTCATCACGCCGGTGCTGATCTTGCGCTACTTCATCGTAGGCAAGCACTCGAGGCGACCCGTAAATGAGTTCCGTGGGGATAACTGCTTCTGCCCCGTAGACCAGGGAGAAGGGAGTCTGCCCGGTAGCTCAGTTTGGTGTCGTTCTGAGGGACCAGAGAACTACTGGCAGCTCCTCGATCCACCGCCTGCCGTGCTTCTGCAGCTTATCAAAGGTTCTCGTCTTGAGTCCACGCAGCACTTCAGCGTTCGCCCTCTCAGCTTGCCCATTGCTTCGGGGATGTGCAACAGAGGCAAATGAGATCTTGCATCGGAGGGCATGAACATATTGCATGAAGGCGCTGCTCGTGAACTGGGTGCCGTTGTCGGTAATGATCCTTGCCGGAACTCCAAAACGACACACCAATTCTTTCAAGAACCTGATAGCTGACTGAGCAGTCACCTTTCTCACGGCAGTCACTTCCGGCCACTTTGTAAACTTGTCGATAGCAACGAACAAGAATTCAAAGCCCCTGATTGCTCGGGGGAAGGGGCCGAGGATATCGAGCCCCCAGACCAAAAATGGCCATGATAGAGGGATTGTTTGAAGAGCTTGGGCAGGCAGGTGGGTTTTCTTGGAATGGAACTGGCAGGCTTCACATTTGGTGACTAGCTCGACCGCATCTTGGAGGGCTGTGGGCCAATAGAATCCTTGCCGGAATGCTTTCCCAACTAGTGCCCTTGATCCAATGTGGGAGCCGCATATGCTCTTGTGTATCTCAGCCAGCAGTTCCTTTCCTTCTTCCCGGCAGACACACTTTAATTTCACATCATTGGGCCTCCTTCTGTACAGAGTGTCATCGACAAACTAATAAATACTGGCCCTCCGGGCTACTTTTTCAGCTTCGTCTTGGTTGCCGGGAAGCTCTCCGGTTTGGAGGAAGTGGACAATGTGCCTTGCCCAAGTTGGAGCCTGGGGCTCGGCAACGAGGACTAGCGGCACCTCCTCTGCTGTGGGACCACATGCCTCATTCGCAGGGTCCATGGGCCCGGCTAGAGGGTGTGGTCCGGCAGACTACGAGGAGTTGTTTCCAGCAGGGTCTCTGCCAGGAGCGGACGGCTCTACCGGGAGAGGCTTACCGGAGTCCAACTTTCTCCTTTTCCGGGCCATAGTTGCTAGGGATATGGAGGGCTGAGTGAGATGGAGAACAAAAGTCCCTGGTTCCACAGGGAGCTTCTGCGCAGCACACTTTGACAGATGATCAGCTATGCTGTTTTTCGCACGGGTTACGTGCTTTGTTTGCAATCCGTCAAAGTGCTCCTCCAATCTCCTCACTTCCTTGACGTATGCCTCCATCAATGGACTTTGGTAATCCTTGTTAACTTGTCTCACCACAATCTATGAATCTCCTTGAATGATCAGCTTCTTAATTCCCAATTCAGCTACAATCCTAAGCCCGGCAAGGAGCCCTTCATATTCTGTTGTGTTGTTGGTTGCTTCTTCCCGGGCAAAATGCATTTGGACGACCTCAAGTGCTCCCCGGAGGGGGTAACAAGAAGCATGCCAGCTCCTGCACCTTGTAGGGAAAAAGCACCATCAAAATACATAATCCATTCTTGGGGCGATTCCTTACCGGGGATAGCTGTCGCCGTCACTTCCTCATCAGGGGTTGGCGTCCATTCTGCAATAAACTCTGCCAATGCCCTGCTCTGAATAGTTGACGTGCTTTCAAACTTCAAACCAAAACTGGATAACTCCAAAGCCCACTCCACTATTCTTCCGGTAGCCTCAGGGTTTCGGAGTATCCATTGCAACGGGAAACGAGTGACAACCGTGATCTCATGGGCTTGGAAGTAGTGGCGCAGTTTCCTTGAGGCCATGATGAGACCAAAAATCAACTTTTGCATGCTAGAGTACCTCGATCTAGCCCCCTGTAATAAGGAGCTGATGAAGTACACTGGGCGCTGCACCACTTTCTTCCTTGCCGTGTCCTTGGGGTTGCTCTCGTTGCCGTGCTCATTGCTGTCCTGATCCTTCTCTGACTCTGCCGGTCTCTACTCACTCTCTGCCTCATCCACTTCTCGCTGCGCTACCAAAGCTGCACTGACTACTTGGTGGGTTGCCGCTAGGTACAGCAGCAATGGCTCCTGGAGTTTGGGAGCGACCAAGGTAGGCACGGAGAACAAGTAGGCCTTCAACTCTTGCAAAGCTGCATCTGCTTCCGGGGTCCACTTCATGGGTCCTGCCTTCTTCAAAATTTTGAAGAACGGCAGGGCGCGCTCGGCAGACTTGGAGATGAACCTGCTTAGCGTGGCAATGCATCCTGTCAGACGCCTCACATCCTTAACTATCCTTGGTGCTTGGATCTGCTCGATAGCCTTGATCTTGTCGGGATTGGCTTCGATCCCACGATGGGATACAAAGAACCCAAGCAACTTGCCAGAGGGAACACCAAATACACACTTCTCCGGGTTGAGCTTCAAATTGATTTTGCGCAGATTAGCAAACGTCACCTCCAAATCTTGAATAAGGGTGGCCCTATCCTTGGTATTGACCACAATATCATCCATATAGGCTTCTATGTTTCTGTGCAACTGTGGCTCAAAACCAATCTGGACTGCCCTTGCAAAAGTGGACCCGGCACTCTTTAATCCGAATGGCATGCGGACAAAACAGTACGTACCACATGGAGTGATGAACGACGTCTTCTCTTCATCTTACTTGGACATGAAGATCTGGTGATACCCAGAATACGCATCCAGAAAGGAGAGCAAATCACAACCTGAAGTGGAATCCACAATCTGATCGATACGCGGCAAGGGAAACGGGTCCTTCGGGCAAGCCTTGTTGAGATCTGTGAAATCTATGCAAAGCCTCCACTTCCCGTTAGCCTTCCGGACTACCACTGGGTTTGCCAACCACGTGGGATGCAGTAGTCCTCTGACCAATCCAGCTGCCTTTAGTCTCTTGATCTCTTCTGCAATGAACTGCTGCCTCCCCAAGGCCTGCTTCCGGACTTTCTGCTTGACAGGTCGGGCATGTGGGTAGACAGCAAGGTGGTGCTCAATTACCTCCCTGGGAACACCGGGGATATCAGATGGTTGCTAGGCAAACACATCGATATTCGCCCGTAGGAAGGCAATGAGCGCGCTTTCCTATTTGTCATCGAGGGTGGCACTGATAGTGAAAGTACCATCAACGCCAGCCAGCCCTGCCGGGACCTTCTTCACTTGGGGTGCAGCGACCTTGGATCTCTTGCCATTGGAACACTCCGGCACGTCGTCAACGGGTGCCGTGCACTCGATGGGGGCACGCTTCCCGGACTCTTTGTTGGAGTCCCTGCAATCCCTCTTCTTTCCTTTGCTTTCCTTAGCGGGAGCTGCTGCTGCCACTGCCTCTACTGCGACCGCATCCCGGTACATCTTATCCACACAAATAATTGCATCCTTCTCATCTAATGGGATGGTGATGACTCCCAGTGGCCCAGGCATCTTCAAGGTGTTGTAGGCATAGTGAGATGCTGCCATGAACTTAGCCAGGGCCGGGCGTCCAAGAATCCCATTGTATGGCAGGGGGAGATCAACCACATCAAACACAATCCTCTCAGTCCGGTAGTTCAGTTCTCCCCCAAACATTACCGGCAACATGATCTTTCCCTTAGGACGGCTCCTGCCGAGATTAACTCCTTGAAACATGCCGGTAACCTCCAGCTCTTCCTCTGCTATCTGAAGCTTGCTGATAACTGCTAGGGAAATCAGATTCAACCCGGCCTCGCCGTCCACCAACATCTTCGTGACCTTGAGGTTGCGGATTGTTGGGGAGACCAACAATGGAAAACACCCTACCGCAGTGGTACGGCTTGGATGATCCTCCTCGTCAAAGATGATGGGTGTACGGGACCACTTGAGCGGCTTCCGGGCCTCGGGCGCTGGCTCCACGGCATTGACTTCTCGCGCCCACCGCTTGAGTTGGCAGTGAGAGGTGTGCAGAGATGCACCCCCGTCAATGCACAGGGCGTCGGTGGCCTTCTGAAACTCTTGCTCACTGGTTTCCTCTTCATCCCCTCCATCACTCTCATCACCACAGCCTTCCTTCTCTCGACCTCTAGCGGGTTTTCCTTGGTTCCGAAAGGGTTTGCCGGGGCGATTTACTTCACCACCTCGGCCCTTGCCGCCAGCAACATTCTGACCCTTTTCCTTGTCACGCTTCTCATACTCTGCTTTTTGTCTTTTGACAAGCTGCTCAACCTGATAACACTCTTGAAGGTCGTGTCCCTTGGTCCGATGAATCTTGCAATACGGCCCATCACCTTCCCCGGCTTTCTCGGCAGCAGCGGCTTCCCGGCAGTCAGCGCACACGGAGCTTCCTTGCCGGGGGCCTCAGCTTTGGCCTTCTTGCCGGTACTAGGCGTACCCGATCCTTCAACAGTCATTACTGCCTTATCCCTTCGCTTCTTACTGCGCTTCTTGCTCTTCTTCTGACTGGTTGATTCATCCTCATCCTCTGAATCAATATTGGTGCAATCTTCCTCTCCAGGCAACTTTCTTCCCTCCTCCATCCAAGCACACTTATCCACCAACGTGTAGAGCTCCTTCACAGTCTTGGGCAACCGTATGTTCATCTTGGAATGAATCCGGCAGTTGCGCACATTGGACTGGAAGGCGGCTATCACGGCTGCCGGATGGATATTTGGGATATTTCTATGAACTTTGCTGAATCTCTGTAAATACTTACGGAGGGTCTCTCCTTTCTTTTGTTGGAGAAGCTGCAAGTCGCTGGGTCGGCCCGGCTCTTGGTGGCCACCGGTGAAGGCACCGATGAACTCATGGCACAGGTCTGCCCATGACGAAATGGAGTTCTCCAGCAGGTGCATCAGCCAAGACCTCACATTGGACTTGAGGGCCAAAGGAAAGTAGTTGGCGAACACCTTCTCATCTCTTCCCCCAGCAGCCTGAACAGCGATGGTGTAGATGCTCAGGAACTCTGCCGGGTTCAGCCTCCCATCGTACTTCTCAGGTATCTCTGGCTTGAACGTGCGAACGGACGGCCAACGGACTTGCCGCAGCTCACGAGTAAAGGCAGGGTAGCCAACCTCAAAAGGTAGGCACCCGCCAATACCGAGCGCGGGGCCGTCGCACCCATCGGTCCGGCGGAGGTCGTCGCAGCGTTGCTTGATAACGGCGCACGTGTCTCCTCTCCGCCTATCCTCCGAGGCTCGTCGTTGGCCTGGACGCGCTTGAGGGTCAGAAGAGGCCATCGAGGCGTCGCCAGGATCTGGATTCTGTTGCGCTCGCGCTGGCTGCCGTGGCGGGGACTGCACCGTGGGGATGGCCCCTTCTGTACGGTCAGCAGCATGAGCCATTGCTGTCGCTTGGGGCGGCCGTGGTGGGCCAGCTCGCCGTGAGCCCCCAGCTTCGGCGAAACCGAGCAGACTTTGGATGGTGGCACGCCATTCGTCCATTTGCTCGGCCGCTGGCGAAAACCTCAGCAGCAGCTGAGCCCGCGCCATGGCCTCCGAGGCTGTACTTGGCATGGGTGATGATGAAGTCGATCGCACCGTCGCTCGGCTCCTGATGGTGCCAGTGGCGGAAGCACTGCGCCCCCGCTCCTGCGGGGCGACCACCTGGATGGCAAGGTGGTGCGGTGAAGGCGCTCGAGGGCCAGTGGTTCCGTCGGGCGCAGCGGCTTGGTCGACTCGTCTCGGGGGAGGTGCACGCGCTGCGATCGCACCCGTGGAGGGAGCGGTCGGAGGGCGGCGATTCGCCCCGGCCCGAGCACCATTGCTGCGGTTGTGCCCATCGGCGGGCGGAAGGGGCGCAGATGGAGTAACCACTTCATCCGGACCTTGTGGAGCGTGGCCGTCGGGATGTTGCTGATGCTGCTCTCCTCCGATGTCTCCTGCTCCTGCGTCGGCCACGGGGGAAGTGGTGACGGCGCCGCCTGCTCCGACCACATCCCTAGCAGCGTCCACGTCCTCGCCTGTCTCCGCGCCCCCCGCAGCGTTAGAGTTCGCGGGCGGCAGAGCCGTCGAGGTGGAAGGATGAGCCGAAGAACCGGGTTTCTTCTTGGGTGCCATGGTCGATGGCGTCGTCGAAGATGCTGATGGTGATGAAGGTGACGCGCTACACACGACTTCAGGTTCACGCAAGCGGACCCCTACCTGGCGCGCCAAAGATGTCGCGGGAAACCAAGGCCACCTATGGGACCAGGAGGCCCCTTGCTGGTTCGACAGGGGGGCGTCGCGTTGCACAAAGAGTAGACGAGCGTGTGGCAGCACGGCAGAGATCACACAGGCATTTTTACCCAGGTTCGGGCCGCCGTGAGGCATAAAACCCTACTCCTGCTTTGGTGGATTGATGGTGGAAAGGTGGTGGTGGAGCGTAGTACACTTGCCCGGCAAGGGTTGCCTCAGGGCGGCAGTGGCTACGCGCGTATGGGGGTCTGAGTTACCCAACCTTCTAACCCTCTCTACGGTCACCATGGCCCTCCTTTTATAGGATGAAGGGGTCACCACAATGGCAAAATAGTCATTATGTACTGATAAGATAGCAAACAGTGCTATCATACCTAACTCTGCAGACTGACAGGGCGCATTAAATGCACCGCTCAATGTCACATCGTTGGTTGCCCGGCAAGGCTTGCCGGGCAATCTCGCCAGCTCCATGCCTGCTCGCTTGACACGTCGCAGGACGGGTGTCATTTGCAGGTGTTTCCTGTAGGGAGAGGCTGCCATGTGGTGAATGGCTGCCACTTAGTCACTCCGCGGTTCGACACCGCACTGATTGACGACGTGGGTCGTGGTGGAGTAGTTGGTGAGGTGGTTTTGCCTCCGTGTGCCCCGGCAGGCCCTGCCGGGACGTCTTGGACGTCGTCTTCCGGGGGTGGCCTCGCCCCTTGCCGAGCTCGCCTGCCCGGCAAAGGAGGCCCTTCTCCTGATGGTGCCTTGCTTCTTTGGCTTGATCTTGGTCCCTCTGATCTGCATGTTAGTCCTTTGAACCTCTTAGTCCCTTGTATTCTGACTTGGGTTGGTGCTTCAATCTCGTCCCCATGCCTGTGCACAGTCTGGGCAACAGACCCAGGGTTTGTTGCACCGACAATCTATCGTAGTCCTTTCGATAAGTAAGAGTGTCCAACCCCACGAGGAGCAGAAGGATATGACAATCGGTTTTCAGCAAGGTATTTTCTGCAGGCACTGAAGTTATCGGTAACAGATAGTTTTGTGATAAGATAATTCGTAATGGGTAACAAGTAACAAGTGTAACAAAGGTGCAGCAAGGTGGCCCAATCCTTTTTGTAGCAAAGGATAAGCCTGGACGAACTCTTATATAAAGCAAAGCGCTCCCGAAGACACATGGGAATTGTTGTCAAGTTAGTTTTCATCATGCTCATATGATTTGTGTTCATTACTTTGATAATTTGATATGTGGGTCGACCGGTGCTTGGGTGCTGTCCTTACTTGGACAAGCCTCCCACTAATGATTAACTCCTCTCGCAAGCATCCGCAACTACGAAAGAAGAATTAAGATAAATCTAACCATAGCATGAAACATGTGGATCCAAATCAGCCCCTTACAAAGCAACGCATAAACTAGGGTTTAAGCTTCTGTCACTCTAGCAACCCATCATCTACTTATTACTTCCCAATGCCTTCCCCTAGACCCAAATCATGGTGCAGTGTCATGTAGTCGACATTCACATAACACCACTAGAGGAAAGACAACATACATCTCATCAAAATATCAAACGAATACCAAATTCACATGATTACTTATAACAAGACTTCTCCCATGTCCTCAGGAACAAACATAACTACTCACAAAGTATATTCATGTTCATAATCAGAGGGGTAATAAATATCATTAAGGATCTGAACATATGAGCTTCCACCGAATAAACCAACTAGCATCAACTACAAGGAGTAATCAACACTTCTAGCAACCCACAGGTACCAATCTGAGGTTTTGAGACAAAGATCGGATACAAGAGATGAACTAGGGTTTGAGAAGAGATGGTGCTGGTGAAGATGTTAATGGAGATTGACCCCCTCTCGATGAGTGGATCGTTGGTGATGGCGATGGCTTCGATTTCCCCCTCCCGGAGAGAAGTTTCCCCGGCAGAACAACTCCGCCGGAGCCCTAGATTGCTTCTGCCCAGGTTCCGCCTCGAGACGGTGGCGCTTCGTCCCGAAAGCTTCCTTATGATTTTTTCCAGGTAAAAACCCTTCATATAGAAGAAGATGGACACCGAACACCTGCGTGGGGTCCCACAAGCCCTAGGGGCGCGCCCAGGGGGTAGGGCACGCCCCCCAAGCTTGTGGCCACCTGGTGGGTCCCCCTCTGGTATTTCTTTGCCCAATATATTTTATATATTCCAAAATAATTGTTCGTAAATTTTCAGGACTTTTGGAGTTGTGCAGAATAGGTGTCTCAGATTTGTTCCTTTTTGGTCCAGAATTCCAGTTGCCAGCATTCTCCCTCTTTGTGTAAACCTTGAAAATAAGAGAGAAAAGGCATAAGTATTGTACCATAATGTGTAATAACAACCCATAATGCAATAAATATCAATATAAAAGCATGATGCAAAATGGACGTATCACCCACTACGCACTAGGGTGCGCCACCCCCCTCTGGCGCGCCCTGGTGGGTAGTGGGCCCCTCGAGGCCAATCTCAACGTGAGACCGACAACAAAAAATCCTATAAATACAGAAACCCCCAGAAATAACCCTAGATCGGAAGTTCCGCCACCGCAAGCCTCTGTAGCCATGAAAAACCAATCTGGACCCTGTTTCGGCACACTACCGGAGGGGGAAATCATCACCGAAAGCCATCTTCATCATCCCGGCGCCCACCATGATGAGGAGGGAGTAGTCCACCCTCGAGGCTGAGGGTTTGTACTAGTAGCCATGTGTTTGATCTCTCTCTCTCTCGTGTTCTTGATTTGGCACGATCTTGATGTATCGCGAGCTTTGTTAATATAGTTCGATCATATGGTGTTTCTCCCTCTCTATCTTGTTGTGACGAATTGAGTTTTCCCTTTGATATTTTGTTATTATCGAATTGAATACTTTTATGGATTTGAGAGCACTTGATGTATGTCTTGCTATGAATACCCGTGGTGACAATGGCGTATCATATTGATTCACTTGATATATGTTTTGGCACTCGACTCGCGGATTCCCGAGGTGACATTGGGGTAATCTATGCATAGGGGTTGATGCACATTTTCGTCCTTGTTTCTCCGGTAGAAATCTTGGGGCACTCTTTGAAGTTCTTTGTGTTGGATTGAGTATTACGAATCTGAAATTGTTTGATGCATATCGTATAATCAACTCACGGATACTCGTGGTGACATTGGAGTATCTAGGTGACATTAGAGTTGATTGATGTCTATCATATGGTGTTATTTTAGTACGAACTCTTGGGCTATTTGTGACACTTATAGGAATAGCTCTATAGATCGATCGGAAAGGATAACTTTGAGGTGGTTTCGTACCCTACAAACAATTTCTTGTGTTCTCCACTAGATAAGAACTTTGGAGTGATTCTTCGTTGCACGTTGAGGGATGGTTATATGATCCAAATATATTAGCATTGTTGAGAGATTGCACTAGGAAAGTATGAACCCTAGGCATCATTTTCAAGCATTGCAATACCGTTTGTGCTCAATTTTGTTACTTGCTACACCTTGCTGCTTTTTTATTGTTCCTATTACAAAAATCAATATCTACTATCATTACTACACTTGTATCACCATCTCTTCGCCAAACTAGTGCACCTATACAATTTGCTATTGTATTGGGTGTGTTGAGGACATAAGAGATTTCTTGTATTTGATTGCAGGGTTGTTTGAGAGAGACCATCTTCATGCTACGCCTCCCATGGATTGATAAACCTTAGGTCATCCACTTGATGGAAATTTGCTACTCTCCTACAAAACTCTGCGCTTGGAGGCCCAACACGAGTCTACAATAACAAGTTGTGTAGTAGACATCAAGCTCTTTTCTAGCGCCGTTGCCGGGGAGGTGAGTGCTTGAACTTATATCCTTCGATCTTGCAATTGAATCTTTTAGTTTCTTGTTTATCACTAGTTTGGTTTATAAAAGAAAACTAAAAAATGGAATTGAGGTTGCCTCATATTATTTGTCTTTATCATGTCTTTCTTGAAAATGATGGAAAGGAAAATTGTGCTCAATTGATAGAAGAAGAATTCAATAAAATGCCTGGCATAAAACCCTTGGATGATAAGCATGATTGCAATGTTGCTAGTATGAATTCCTTGAATATCCATGATGCTAATGATATGCAAAGCCATAAGCTTGGGGATGCTATGTTTGATGAAGATGATATTTTTAGTCCCCCAAGTTTTGATGAGAATATTTACTATGATGAAAGCATGCCTCCTATTTATGATGATTATATTGATGAAAGTGGGTTTGGAAGAGTGTAAACTCTAGGTAATAATGATCCCACTATTTTGGAGGGTGTTGAATCTTATTATAATAATTATGAAAGTGGATTTGGAGAGGTCATGACTTTATTTAATGATGATTCCACTATTTCGGAAGAGGTTTCAATTGATTATGAAAACAAAGTTCCTATATATGATGATTATGGTGATGACATGTATGCTATAAAGAGTAATGATAACCATGAAACTTTTCATCATGATTTTAATGTTAAATTTGATTATGTCAACCAAGTATCTCATGATAGTTATTTTGTTGAGTTTGCTCCCACCACTATGAATGAGAATAAATTTGCTTATGTGGAGAGTAATAAAAATGTTATGCATGTGGATCATGAAAAGAATGCTTTATGTGATAGCTATATTGTTGAATTCATTCATGATGCTACTGAAAATTATTATGAGAGAGGAACATATGCTTTTACATATCTCAATAATATCATGTTTCCTCTCTATGTGTTGAAAGTTTTGAAGTTATGCTTGTTTTGCCTTCCTATGCTAGTTGATTCTTGTTCCCATAAACTGTTTGCTCACAAAATCCCTATGCATAGGAAGTGGGTTAGACTTAAATGTGCTTGCCATGTGATTCATGATGCTCACGTCATGTTTCAATTCTTATCGTTTATGTCAGCATCATTGAGATCATCATGCCTAGCTAGAAAGGCATTAAAGAAAAGTGCTTGTTGGGAGACAACCCAACATATACCCCTACTTTTTTTGGGTGTTCACATAATTAGGCTACTGTAGTAGTAATGTTTATAGCTTTTGTTCCAATAAAGTACCAAGTAAAGCCTTTGGGATAGTGTGGATGATAGTTGACTTGATTCTGTGCAAAAACAGAAACTTTTGCGCCCAGTAAAAGAATTGTTAAAAATTACTGGAGCGTTGAAAAAATCTGAATGTTTTGCAGATGATTGACATACAAATATCCTACGTTGTCCTAATGTTTCAGAATTGTTGGAGTAACATAAGTGTAGTAATTATTCAGATCTTTACAGACTGTTATGTTTTTGACAGGTTCTGTTTGCAATGGATAGTTTGCTTGTTTATGGTTTCTATGGCTTATATTGCTTAATATAAATTGTGGAAATTATAGAGTACAGTAGGATTTATGAGTAAAAAATTATGAATCTTGTCTTTGACATTACCCAAGTGAATGATTTGTTTTACTATGCTAACCCATCTCACGAAGTTCCGTTAAGTCTTGTGTGATTGAAGTTTTCAAGTTTTGGGTGAGATATCGATATGAGGAGAATAAGAAGTGATTAGACCCTAAGATTGGGTATGCCCAAGGCACCCCAAGGTAATATTCAAGGAAGATCCAAGCAACTAAGCATGGGGATGCCCCGGAAGGCATCCCCTCTTTCATCTTCAACATTATCGGTAAACTCACTTGGAGCTACATTTTTATTCGTCACATGATATGTGTTTTGCTTGGAGCGTCATTTTATTTTATTACAATTTGCTTGCTGTTATTTAGAATAATGTTTTCCATCTTTTATTTCAATAAAATTGTCAACGATAGCATTTACCATGCTTATTTTGCAAGTCTATATGTTGCTGTTTGAAAACAGAACGTTTGTTGTTATGTTTTGAATATTTGTGAATAGTCAAAACATGATAAAATCTTGAAATTTTTACATACTGATCTATAAAAAAATTCTACAGTGTGGTAAGTTTTCAGAATTTTTGGAGTTAGGGAAGTATGAGTATAATTGCACTATTTACAGACTGTCTTATTGTGACAGATTGCTGTTATGTTTGCTTATTGCATATGTTTGCTTGTTTAATGATTCTATTTGAGTATAGGAGTATTAAATATGCAGAGGCATTTAGTATTCAATGTTAAATAATAATTTTAGTGATTTGCTACAGTAGAGAATGTAAGGTTATTGCATTGATTTATACTAACTTATCTCACGAGTTCTTGTTGACTTTGTGTGGATGAAGTTTTTAAGATTTAGGGAAACCATGATATAAAAGGAATTAAGGAGACACAAAAGCTCAAGCTTGGGGATGCCAAAGGCATCCCAAGATAACATTTCAAGAAGTCTCAAGCATCTAAGCTTGGGGATGCCCCGGTAGGCATCCCAGCTTTTTCATCAACAATTATCGGCTAGCCTCGGTTGAGCCTAAGTTTTTGCTTCTTCACATGATGTGTGCTATTCTTGGAATATAATTTTATTTTGTTTTGCTTGCTGTTTTAATAAAATAACTTATATCTAAAAAAATTAAATGGGAGAGAGTCCTCACATAGCTACCTATTTACTTAACTACTCACTTGATCTTCACTTATATCTTTTTGGAGTAGTTTGTCGAACACTCTCATGCTTCACTTATATTATTTTGGGAGTTTATAATAGTGATGAAAATTTGGACAAGCTAAGAAATTGGTCCTAATATGATGAATATCCAATAAGGATATAATAAAAACTTTCATATAGATCATTGGATATGATAAGTTTGATTCCTTGCAATAGTTTTGCGATATGGAGATAATAATATGAGAGTCATGTTGGTGAGTAATTATGCTTTAGTAGGATATTGGTGCTAAGGTTTGTGATTCCCTATGCAAGCACATAAAGTCAATAGTTATGCAACGAAGTTATATCCTACTTATGGTGCACTATTCAGTGTTACTTAAGTTTAATGTGTGTTTATGACTATTTTTGTTTTTTGGTTGGTCGCTTCTCAATCTATTTGCTAGCCTTCATTTGTAGTAAGCGGGAATGCTGCTTGTGCATCCATCTCCTAAAAACCCAAAGTTGTGCCATATGAGTCCACCATACCTACCTATATGCACTATTTCCATGCCGTTCCAAGTAAATTTGCATGTGCCAACTCTAATTTTCAAAATGAATTTCCGTTCTGTGTGCCCGTACGGCTCATGAAGCGGCAGGGGGTGGCCAATATTTTCCATGCTAGGTATTTTATTCTCAATATGAGTGTTTATTCACTTGTCATTGCACGAGAGTGTGGCAGGTAATAGGGATGCCCAGTCCCGAAATGAAAAAATATATTTATGTTGCCAATAATAAATTTCTTGGAAAGTGTTGGTATGGAAGGCACCCGTGGATACGGCTAGCCATGGATTGTGAAAGAATGGTGGAAAAGGAATAAACTTTATTTTATGTTTGGGAACCGCCTATGATTTATCTAGGAAGATATTGGGAATTCTCGATCGTTTTCGTTCACAGGAAAAGCATGCCTCTCAAAATAATTTTATCTCTCAATTTAAGCCTTGAGCTCTGGCACCTCTGCAAATCTCTACTTCCCTCTGCGAAGGCCCTATCTATTTACTTTTATGCAATTCTTATTTTTATTTGAGTCTCCATCTTCTCTTATAAAGCACCAACTAGAGAGCACTATTGTCATACTTTTGCATTGGATGGAGCTAATATTGAGTGTGTTTCATGAATGGATCAATGACTGAGCCCAATGCGCTAGGGATAACTTTCTTTAGTGTTGATATTTTGAAAGACATGGTTGCTTGTTGGTATGCTTGAGTATTTATATTTTCATGTGAAACTATAGACTATTGCTTTGAATCACTCAAGTCCAAATATCCATGCCAAAAAGAAATAGTATATGATGAATATGATAGTTAGCATTCCACACAAAAAATTCCATTTTCAATTGCTACTTTATCATGATGAGTTTTATGATAAAGAGTTGATGTTATGATGCTAGGAAAAGTGATTGAAATTATCATTGATCAAACTTATGCACTATGCTAGCATTCACATTTCATAAATTATTTCTTTTCTCATTTATCTACTCGAGGACGAGCAGGAATTAAGCTTGGGGATGCTGATACGTCTCCAACGTATCTATAATTTATGAAGTATTCATGCCATGTTTACAACAATTTTATATGGTTTTGGTATGATTTGAATGGAACTAACCCGGACTGACGCTGTTTTCAGCAGAACTACTGTGGTGTTGCTTTTTGTGCAGAAATAAAAGTTCTCGGAATTGGACGAAACTTTTTGGAGATTTTTTATGGAACAAATGAAGAATATTGGATCAAAGAACCACTGGAGGGGGGCCCTGCTACCCACTAGGCACCAAGGCATGCCACCCCCCCTAGCACGCCATGGTGGGTAATGGGCCCCTCGAGGCACATCTCAGTGTGAGACCGACGCCAAAAAATCCTATAAATACAGAAACCCCCAGAAATAACCCTAGATCAGAAGTTCCGCCGCCGCAAGCCTCTGTAGCCACGAAAAATCAATCTGGACCCTTTTCTGGCACCATGCCGGAGGGGGAAATCATCACCGGAGAACATCTTTGTCATCCCGACGGCCACCATGATGAGGAGGGAGTAGTCCACCCTTGGGGCTGAGGGTTTGTACTAGTAGCTATGTGTTTGATCTCTCCATCTCGTGTTCTTGATTTGGCACGATCTTGATGTATCGCGACCTTTGTTAATATAGTTGGATCATATGGTATTTCTCCCTCTCTATCTTGTTGTGATGAATTGAGTTTTCCCTTTGAGATTTTGTTATTATCGGATTAAATACTTTTATGGATTTGAGAGCACTTGATGTATGTCTTGCTATGAATACCCGTGGTGACAATGGGGTATCATATTGATTCACTTGATATATGTTTTGGCACTCAACTCACGGATTCCCGAGGTGACATTGGGGTAATCTATGCATAGGGGTTGATGCATGTTTTCGTCCTGGTTTCTCCGGTAGAAATCTTGGGGCACTCTTTGAAGTTCTTTATGTTGGATTGAGTATTACCAATCTGAAATTGTTTGATGCATATCGTATAATCAACTCATAGATACTTGTGGTGACATTGGAGTATCTATGTGACATTAGAGTTGATTGATGTGTATCATATGGTGTTATTTTAGTACGAACTCTTGGGCTATTTGTGACACTTATAGGAATAGCTCTATAGATCGATCGGAAAGGATAACTTTGAGGTGGTTTCTTACCCTACAAACAATTTCTTCTTATGTTCTCTGCTAGATAAGAACTTTGGAGTGATTCTTCGTCGCACATTGAGGGATGGTTATATGATCCAATTATATTAGCATTGTTGCGAGATTTCACTAGCGAAAGTATGAACCCTGGGCCTCATTTTCAAGCAGTGCAATACCGTTTGTGCTCACTTTTGTTACTTGCTACCTTGCTATTTTTTTATTGTTCCTATTACAAAAATGAATATCTACTATCATTACTACACTTGTATCACCATCTCTTCACCGAACTAGTGCACCTATACAATTTGCCATTGTATTGGGTGTGTTGGGGACCCAAGAGATTTCTTCTATTTGATTGCAAGGTTGTTTGAGAGAGACCATCTTCATCCTATGCATCCCACGGATTGATAAACCTTAGGTCATCCACTTGAGGAAAATTTGTTACTGTCCTACAAAATTCTGCGCTTGGAGGCCGAACACGAGTCTACAAGAACAAGTTGTGTAGTAGACATCAGTCATCCACCTTCTTGTTCCACGTGCGATGCACCAAATTACAGTTCAGAGCAGCGGTTGGACTTGGAGGCACCTTGGTCGTAGTAGCGCAGTAGTAGTAAATGAGCAATGAGGGGTCAAATCACAAAGCCTGACCTTTCCCGCATTAAGCTGGACGGACGAAGCAACCATCATTTCACTCTAGGGCGCAAGAGCATAAAGAAAAAAGAAAGCCAATGATGCGTGCGGCAGCTACCTAGGGTTCCCTAGGGTAGGAGCCTCCACTACAAATTCGCGTCTCCCTCGTCTTCTCGAAGAAAGTCGATGATGCGTGCGGCGGGTAGGGTTTCTACTATGGCGTGCGGGGACCACGCCGTAGTAAATTGGAGAGGGATTGAGTTCAAGTCGATGCTTTCATACAGCGTGGGCCGCTCGGTTTTACGGGAATGAGGCGGAATTTTGGGTCCGGGGAGCAGTTGAGATATACGTACAAAAAATTGTGGACGTAGGTTCAACTGAAAGGCAATGACGCATGGGCCCTGCATTTTGATATACTCGCGGCCGCGTGAAATTTTCTACTCAAAATAATGCATAAAGTTCCTCCAAAAACATTTATAACTAATGGGAAGCGAATGTAAGATTAAAATGAAAATAAAATAAAAAAGGTTATAAAAAAGATAAAAAAATGAATTACAGTTAAAAGAATGAAATTTCTAACAAAAATGTGAATGTGAACTACATAGGTGTGCACGTGACCAACACATATATTGTCAATACAAAATCTAATGCAAAAAATAAATTATGAGTGACATGAAGGAATTGATGATGCGGTGCTTGCATGCATAGAGTACAAAAACAATGTAATTTATGATTTGCATGCATGAGGTGTTCTTGTGCCATAGTGGCATGTCCAGGAAAAAACCTAGTGGGTTGTACTAGCTATTTAGGAATAGAAGATGTATATGGAAGTTGTAGGGAAGGAGATGGCATGTATCTCAATTCCTATGAGCAGGGATTGGAAAAGAGATGTCATTTGGTTCACATCGTAGGAACTTTCCTATTGAATCTAGAGATGACATGTATCTCAATTCCTATGAGTAGGGATTGGAAAAGAGATGTCATTTGGTTCACATCATAGGAACTTTTCTATTGAATTTAGGCTAATGTTTATTTTCCTTTGAAACTGTGGGAGTATAGGAATCCATTCATATGAACCAAGTGGCTCTAAAGCTATAAAAATCATATCATGTTTATTTTCCTTTGAAATGTGGAGTATAGGAATCCATTCCTATGAACCAATTGGCTCTAAAGGAAAAATTCCTATAAAAATCATATCATATAGAATTCCTATGATATTCCTCCACACCAAAGGATGGTTGAAATTGTTGTAGGTGATACATCGGTGTTTCTTTGTACACTCCTCCCCCATCTCTATAGGTACCTCTTGATAATGAATGAAATGATATATACTGAGTATTCTATATGTGCATTTTGTTCTACGAAAACTCGGTAAAAGTTTGCGAGGTTCGAATTTTCAATGAAGCTATATGCACTACATTTTGGAACGGAGGGAGGAGCATACGGTAGTTGCTAATACTCACGCGTAACATTTGTGTGTCGGAGGAGTGGCTGTTCTATCAAATGCCATGGCAAAACTGACACTGTCGGATGTCGATCTGACAGTTCTTTCGGCTTTCGTCAGGAAACGGCTTGTGGCGAACGTTTGTCGGATTTGATTTACGGACACATGCATTGCATTGATACGTGCCCCATCTCTCTCACGCACACACGCACCTTCACGAGTCACGACTCTCTCGAGTCCTCTCGCACCCACCGTCTATCTGTAGGTAGACGTCACACACATATGTGCTCTTCACACCCTACCCTCGAAACTTCTAAAAAATAAAAGACGTCACAAACCCTTTTTTTTAACTCACACGTCACACACTTATACTACTACTCTTGTGGCAAACATTCTTTGGGCGTAGTACATTGTACTCTCATGAAGAGAAGCGGTGCACGCACGCACTAGTTCTCTCGCACCCACGAGCGGGTACACGTAGGAGCACTTTTTTGAAGCTAGGAGCGCATTTGTTTACAAAGAGGCATCCCAATTGACATTTTGACTCGTCTAGTTTTCAACTTCATGGAGGGTTGGGGACCACACGTGAATGATATAGTACATAGTGCGTCCTAGACGCGGTGATTTGATAGTGTAACCTGGAGCGGTGGCACGTTATTGATCGAGTCTTATTTTTACTTGAACTTTAAATGAAAATAGTGGTTCACGCGTATTCAATTTAATAACGATTGCTACAACAAAATTACTCCACTATATATATATACTAGTACAAATGCCCGTGCGTTGCACCGGGCGAAATATTAAGTATAAAGCTCCATGTGCCATTATGCAGCATTTTTAATACATTTTTTGTAAACGTCAAAAATAAGGTCAATGTAACCTTTGAGTGTAGCAATTATGATCTTGATGCACCGTATTGCTATCTTTCCTCTAAAAGTAATAGAAATAAGGCAACTTGCAAAAAGTAAGGCTCGAGAATGTTTTCATCTTTGGTGACGACCGACCCTGTTTGTCCTTCCTAGGTCGCCACACCAGGACAGCCTGATACAAGCCTTTCCTCAAAAAAAAGAACAGCCCGATACAAATTATGGAATGCTGCTAGTAATTACGAATAATTTTTAACAGAGACGTTGTCAATTGTCATCACTGACCACACAAAGCTGAGTGCCTGAGTGAAGCATAAAAGAACATCTCAAACGAGGTTAGATCAAAATGAACGTTCATGCCCATGTAGCCACATCCCACAACAAAAGTTCATCCAAATAGAGCTCAACAAGAAAGGCACATATAATGGCAAACATGGGCACATGAAACGGACGTACATGACTATAGAATCTATCAAAGAAAAGAAAATACATCCCTGATGGGGAAACCAGTTCATACTATTGCACTCTAAAAAATTATTGAAGAAAAACCAGAAGGTCATCTATAGCCTCTAGCAAACTTTTGAAGATAAATCAGACTAAAGAGCTATCGCTTAGACTCTATCCAAATTGGAGATAAAAGATGTAGTGCACAGTAAGGAAATTTTGTGGTGTGTGAGATTAGGCGTGCCTAACCTTAAATTAAAATTAGAATTCATTCATGCCAAATAACATCTCTGTGCAACATGCACGTATATACACATAATATTATAATATAGCTCAACAAAAGATACAGCTTTTGTAGACATAAATTAGGACATGCAAACATGGGTTGTTAGTATAACATAGCTGCATCTGACGAAATTAGAAAACCCTTATCTACACTAACCTGTAATATTATCGGTTTCGTGAACGTCAGTGGTGCTGTTGACCATGTATTGGATGCACTTTGGACCATTTGGTGTTATGAAACTATCGCAGTTATTTCACATAGACATGGAAGATAACCGTAGTCCTCAATTTGCTCACTGAGTTAAGTACGATATGAATGGTATCCAAAGGAGTAGGCGACCTATCAACTGTAGCAATACCTTCGGCTTCTTAGACATTTCTTTCTCCTTTCTGTTCAAGAGAAAATAGGATAAAGCTACTTTAAAACACACTAAACAGTGGAAGTGTTACAGCAGAAAGTGCAACAAATTATAAGCCTCGAGTACCATTTTTTTTTGCTAAGTTCACTAACATTTTCTCTATGTTGCTTATGCAAATATAAGCAGTTAATTTGCTTCTGAACTTGGCCAGCAGAATGTGCCCCCATATGCATCTCCTCGGCCAGCAGTCCAGCTTGTTGCTTCTCTGTTTCTGAGATAAGTTGGTACTGTAACAATAGGAATCAGCCTATAATATTTTTCTTCTCACAAAAATCACTATTAATGTAAATGCTACTTGGGCCCAAAAAACATATTGCTTTACCTCAACAACTACTTGTGTATGTGAGTAAAGTAAATAGATCAAGAAATTACTTTCTAGCATTAGTTAGTTCTAGCAGCTCCTTCCTGCCATTATCCAAAATGTGCCTGTAATCACAATGTTCCTTTTATTCCTCCATAGCAGCATCCAACTGCCATCAGGCAGCTAAACTGTCTCTCATATTATGGGTTTCAATGACTATGCTGCCTAGAGGAAGTGGAGCCAGAATTATAAGCGATGTCGTGCCATTAGGACAGAGGTTGCGTGGCTCCGGGCAGCGCGCAACAACTTATAATATGACTAATGCACATGAACGAAAAACTGAATCAATTTGAATAAGTTAACAGTAGGCAAGACCAGAAGATCGGAATCTAGTTTCATGTCAAAGAATATATTAGTTCGGTATATAAAACATGGCAAAAGTGGAAAATATGTAGCTCCTAACCACTTCCATGGATTATTCAATGGGCTGGAGAATATGCAAACATGGATATGGCTGAGTGGGTGCAATAGCGACAGATGATGAACTCAAACGATAGTGAGTTCAAAAGCCTCACCACCAGTCCGCTGCAATTCCTTCACCTGGCAACCTAACTGATGGTGATGTTCTCCTGATTTGCTTCAAACTGACATCAATACGCCTCCTCCACCGTTTCATCAGCCATCATCCATTACACGCCTATGGGAAATAAAATAGATGCTCAATCTCAGAGGACGAGCACTGATTTACTCATTGACACAAAACTGACTAAAAGATCAGTCCTATCTTTTTTGTTCATTTACGGCCTGAAGTGTAGAATCTATGAATATTTCAAACTTGAATCAAATCGGGAGAAACAAAACTTATTTGCCAAGCTCGTGGTCATTTTCTTTGCCACAGTTTTTGTAGTAGCCACCTTTTACCTAGGGTTACTCAACCAAGCATGCCCTTTTTTGAGTAGTTAATATAATGCAGAACACGAATTATATGTAATTGGACCAGGTATACTATTTTAACAGGAACTAAGCCTTGAATCAAACAGGGAGCAATTAGACTTGAAGCACTACAACACGAATCAGTTGTTAAACTTAAAGTATCAACTTTCAGACTTGAAGCACTACAGAATTTTGCTGAAAGATGTCATTATGTCAGTTTATGCTTGGCCACAATCACAAGCCAATAATGCTCAGATACTGCCTAAGAAAATATCTATACTTTCTTGTATCCATAACAATGACGATTACTGTATGACGCTAGATTGGGTTAGTGTTCTTCTGATGCTATAAACTGAATGCAGATTTGCAAAGGCTAAATAAAGGACGGAAGATATGAGAAGCTTACCAGCTTGGTGGCGTTCTTGAGGAGCTCAAGCTTGGCATGCACGGTGATGGGAACCCTGATGGCCACTATCTTGATCCTCCAATAATCTAGGGATTAGGCGGCGAATGGTTCATAACCCTGTCCAAACTTCAAAAATCACGAAGGGTTGCGCCAATTCACTGCTTAGAAAAAAATTCATGCCAGTCTCTATCCCTTGCCAAGTCCCATTACAAAATATCTTTAATCTACCACTGCCCGACACGTACATGGCACAAACACATAGACTTGCGGTCACCATATCCTCTCTCTTTCTCATCAAAATTTAGGAACACATCTGTTGATGCTGCACTGAATTGTATGAACATCGTTCTCTTCACATCCTCCTAAACCTGAAATATACAGATGTTAGAAAGTTATATATATATATATGATGATGATGATATTAAGAAAAGGAAAAAAAGAGTATCAAGAACAGTTTCATATGTTTGGCCATGAGCCATTACAAACTTCGATATATCTATCTCTGTATATCGCAAACTATAACAAATGAAAAGTATTTTTTTTTGTTTAGCTGCTCCATGGAACAACTTCTCTATATACTAAACATTCTCACAGATAACCAAAAATGAAAATGCATATCAAGACATGAATATGTGTGTTTGACAAAGTAATTGCCAGTCTCTGAACCATACTGCTAAAAATTGACAGGAACATGGTCATGAACTCCTCCCCAACGATCTCCCTGAAACCAAACACTCCCTGACATATGGTCCTCCTCCTGCTCACCTGCCTGCCAATCAAGAAAACATAGGACCTTCACATCAGCTCAGGATTGCATATAAAGAAGTGATCGGCCATTGACTTGCGCATGTCTACCAAGAACAAAGAAGAAAAATTAATAAACTGAAGGTCCAACGGTTAGGCTATTTTCCATTAGCACAGATAAGCAAGTATACTTGGGATCAACAAATCTAGCAGCTTCTAGTCAATACAGTAGCAACATCTAGCAGTTTGTAATATCTCCCTGAACATTATCTACCACGTAGCAAGCAAAGCAAAAAACACATCCCAAATAAACAATGTGTTTCTCTCAAACAATTTCACTCACTTGTTTTCTTCACAGATAGCCTGCAGCAGCGGCACCACAATTTTTTTAGAGATAGCCTGCAGCGGCACCACAATGTTTCCTCTATCTGAATCATTCCCCTCCAAATCGATAGTAAGCAGTAGCCACGATCCCCTTCCTCAAGATCCAACACCTCACCAACGACGCCTTGCCCCATGGGGAGGATCGCGCGGCAGAGGACTGGGTTTTCGATGCGGCGCGGAGGAGAGGGGCGGAGGGGATCACCACTGGGTTCCTGTCGATGCCATCACCGGGATCGCCGCTAGGGGGGCGTGCACCATGGGGAGGGGGCGCTGGTGGGAGGGAGGGAGGAGGCGCCATGGGAGAGGAACAAGAAGGGACGCGGGAGCGGAGGTGCGAGGAGGAGACAGGATGGAGCGAGGGTGCGTGGACGGAGAGAAGCTTACCTGGGCCGCTGTCGCCAGGGTTCCGCCGCCAAGCGCTCGTCGAGCTGCTGGCCTCGATGAAGATGAAACGGGGGAGAGAGAGAGGGAAGGAAGGAAGAGCACTGCGGGTTGAATACACCAAACAACGGGGGTTTTTGTGTAAAAACAGAACGTTTTCTCGGATCACTTAAGAAGGGACCGCGGGTTCAATTTCCAAAAAATAGGAAGGCCTTTTTGCAAAAAGTCCACGATGAGTGAGCAGGCAGAAGCAACGCGTGCTTTATTATTAGGTAAAGATATATATATATATATATATATATATATATATATATATATATATATATATATATATATATATATATATATATATTAGGGTTCCTCTCTTTCACTCTCTCATGCTCTCTAGATCTAAACAAGACATAGGTGGCCACATACTCTCTCTCTGCTCACCGCTGGTCATAGATCCGGCCGAACCACCTTGGCCAGGGCAGGGGTTTAGGTGCATCGTTCACGCGGTTGTTGGCGGCGAGGGAGGAGACCAACAGCTGCCCGCGCGTCCCGATCGGCGGCCGTGCCATTCTCTTCGACACAACACTGTTTTGGGAGGGCCTCCGACCCCGTCTTCCTCCCTGCGATATTGTGGCCAAGATGCGGCCTCCCGACACCGTCTTTGCCACATCCCGACGACCCTCAGGTATATATTCCTTCAAAACCGGCCTTGCTCTATTGCCCCAGCTCCCCACGTGGCTGCATGTGGATCTTTTTCTACTTCCATCGGTTGTTCCAAAGCCACCTGGACATTTACTATTATTAGAGGTAAAGCTAGTTCACACAGTCGAATCTAAGACTTGATTCAAACAAGGAAGATAGTGGGAAAGCTGTAGCATGAATTTAGGACTTGATTCTAAGAGGAAATGGGGGGAAATAGTAGAGACTGGCTACCCAACCGGTCTCTTGGTTGAAAAGGGGAAGAAAGCGGGTGGATGGCAAAGGGTTGGGGGAAAGGCCGGGGAAGTGGACCTGTCTCTTGGTAGAAAAAGGAAAGGAAGTGAGGGGTGTTGGGAGGACAACGCAAATGAGAACGAGCAAGTCTAGATTTCATGTGCTCACATAGGAAAATGTCAGCGAGGAGATTAAAAAGATGGGACAAATGCAGACATGTTGCCAAGATCTCCATCTCTTGACTCCGTCAATCAATCTTACCTTATAGGGCACAAAGGTATATTTACCATATGAGATGTGTGCACCTACTAAAGGGAATAGAAAGATCTTGGGCACAAATACTCCACTTTTCATGAAAGACATAGATTCACCAATGATTGGTTGGACTAAATACTACATTTATTTGCTCAGAAGAAGGAAAGTTGGCTGTGAGAATGATTTCTCGTACGTAGTCTTTCCTAGGACCATTCCAACACCTGAATGTTTGCCGCTCTCGGCAACCACATCTGCCTCACCAATTTATGCCCCTGCTGTCCCTATGTTCTTATCGCTGTCGTTAATGTAAAATCACATGAAACATGAAGCAATGCCACCTAAAGTCACTATTAAGTAATGTTGTTGTCTGTCTAGTGCCATTGATAAATTGAAGCAATGACACCACCATTTTATGAAGTGCTTCCGTCTTGCTTTATTTCCCATGAATTGTGTTTTTGCAGTTACACTTAAATCTCACACCGGTAACATTGCTTCATCCCAGTGGAACTACACAAATTTGATTGCATATTTACTAACCATGTGCTACTCTCATGACATTAATACTAATGCTATTATTCTGCATGTTAATCTAGTGGCAGTGTTGATGTGATGTGATGCTACTTCTTACTTAATGGCACTTTTTCATATTGTCAATGTAGTGCCAGTTATAACACAATAGATGTTGATGTTAATCATATGCTACTGCAAATAACCATCACTTCTTAAATAACCATATTTCATATTTGCGCAAACAGGGATGTCTGTCTCCATATCGTTTCTATTTGTGCAATCAGGAGTACACACCTCAATTTTAGTAGAACTGCACAAAATCAGATGGCCATTCCAAGATGTCGTCGTCTAACCACCCATGTTACAGGTATTCCTACATTGGTAGTAACTAGGTAGAATGACCAACGCAATCTAAAAGAAGTTATTCATATGTTTACTTCCTGATTGCAGTGCAGGGATGAGCCTGTCATGTGTCGCAGAGAAAACAAGCACTGCGTCCTAGTCGGGAATGCACTTTTTACCAGATCAAGGATGACCAGAGGACTAGCTGGCATGCCTGGGCGGAGGTTTTTGGGACAGGTGCATGGACAAGAGGCATTGTGGTCTGCTTATTTCTGCAAATAGTGGTGCTTAAATTTAGTGGAACTGCACAAGAAGTTTACATGGTCAGTCCACTACATGGTTTAGTTCAGTATTCACTACTAGGAGAAAGCCTATAGATAGAATCTTATCAGTAGCGCGGGAGTGAGAAGGGCGCTACTACTAATTAGTAGTAGCGAGGTACAAGAAAACGCGCTAGAGGTAGCAAAGTAGTAGTAGCGCGGGTCGGCCATGCCGCGCTACTGCTAAATGGTCCCATCGCCACCGGCGGGGGCTGCCCATAGTAGTAGCGGCGGGTGGAAAATCGCACTACTACTATAGCCGTAGCAGTAGCGCGTGTCTGTGGCCACCGCTACCGCTATGTGTGTATGGTGCCAGTAGGTGGGCGCCACTTAGTAGCAGCGATGGTCCACCTACACGCGCTACTGCTATGGAGATTAGCAGTAGCGCCGTTAGCAATCCCACGCTACTGCTATGCGTAGCAGCCACCTTTTCCCCACCCTCTCCCCCTCCCCCTTCCCCTTTCCCCTGTCCCTCCTCTACCTCCCTCACTTAGTTCTTCCTTCTCCTACCTCTCTTCTCTCCCCATTAATGCCCCCATCCACCATCTCCTCCATTAATGACCTCCCTTTCTAGCTAGCTTCTTCCTCACTTTATTTGTCTCTCCCTCCTTCCCTTTCCCCACTCCTACCTTTGTCTCACTAGCAAGCTCTCCCTCCCTCTCCACTAGTTAGGCAGAGCATCTCCAACTAGATCTAGCCATTTTAGAAGTACGCGATGCATCTTTGTCCACTACTTTTGATCCCTAGATAGCGACATCGGCCGCCATCTACCGTGTGCTCGATTCCTCTCTCGCGACGATGATAGGTGAGTAAAAAGTTGTGCTTTGCAAGAATGGAAATATGTGTGCTTGCGATCTATGATGGTGGGAATGTGCATGTGGCATGCATGAGTTGTCGCCTATATATGTGTATTTGTCAGATCTTGCGTGACATGAGTTGCCTATGTTTTGCCGAAATGTCGATTTATTTCCGTTTTGGTGATTTCAGGCAAACTATATATGTCCTTTTTTTAGGGAAGCTCATGCTGAATTTTTGTATGACTTTGATGTATGCATGCATGGATGCGTTTATAATCCTTTTGCTTATTAATTATATCACGCGGACGATCATGAAGGTCAGCAGAACGCTGGTGGAAAGATGGTTGCGATCCGCGGTGCAGGACATGTATGAAAATAACCGAAAGGAGATTTTATGTCCGTGTCGAAGATGCAAAGGAGGAGTCTTGCACGACCCCTTTCAGGGAGGGCGTGTGAAAGCGCACTTGCTCATGCATGGTTTCATGGATGGCTATACTCGGTGGATAAGTGAAGATGATGACATTGATGGGGCGGCCAATGATGACATTGTCGAGCCAGACAAAGAGATGATGACCGATAATGGCGGCGGGGAAGAGGCTGGACATGGCAGCAGAGAAGAGGCTGGACATGACGGCGTAGAAGAGGCTGCACATGGAGGCGGAGAAGAGGCCGGACATGACGGAGAAGCCGCGAACACGTCGCAGCCTTCTTTGGTGCTAAGTTCAATCATGGGGGACCCTCATGTTCGAGACCTGCTTCGCAAGAAGACGACTAGCGACAGAGCTGCTTCTAGAGAGGAGTCCAAGCTTGAGCAACTGAAGGAAGACTTGAAGGGTCCATTGTATGGTGGTTGCGATCCAGAGCTGACCCGCTTGAGTTTCACGCTGGAACTTCTAAAGATGAAGGCTAAAAACAAATGGACCGACAGAAGCCTCGATGAGCTTCTCAAGAATCTAAAGAAGGTTCTCCCCGAAGGGAACCTGTGTCCTACTAGTGTTGGTGAGGCCAAGAAAATAGTGTGCCCTCTTGATCTGCCACATGTTAGATACCACGCATGCATCAACGATTGCATCATTTATTGGAAGGAGCACACAAAAAAAAGCTGTTGTCTGATGTGCATTGCTTCTCGATACAAGAAGGCAGGAAAGAAATGTCCTTAGAAAGTTGTATGGTACTTACCGATCACTCTCCATCTGCAGCGTTATTTCGTAGATCCTAAGGAAGCAAAGCTAGCGTTGGCATGCGGAGAGGAAAAAGCCCAATGATGGAGATGATCCGAAACTGAGATACCTCATGGATGCAAGCCAGTGGAGAGCATTCAACGCCACATATCATTTTTCACAGGAGATGCAAGGAACATAGTGCTTGGCACGAGTACCGATGGCATGAATCCGTTTGGCAACCAGAACACAGACCATAGCACATGGCCCATGTTTGTATGGATGTACAACCTCCCCCTGGTTGTGCATGAAGGCAAAGTACATACACATGAGCAGGCTGATTCAAGGGCCGAAACAACTGGGAAATAATATTAATCTGTATCTGGGGCTACTGAAAGAGGAGTTAGACACGTTATGGAAAACACCGGTCAAGACATGGGACGCTAGCAAACGAGAGTATTTCTATATGAGAGCCGCGCTGATGATGACGGTGCACGACTATCTCGGTTACGAATATCTTGCATGATAGGTGTGCCACGGATATTGTGGATGCACCCGGTGCATGGATGGTACAACATCTCAGCAGCTAACGAAAGATGGCGGGTCTGGGAAAATCATGTACATGGGGCATCGAAGATGGCTCGAGAAGGATGACCCGTGGAGATCTATTCAATGGTGAGGCCGAGCATCGAGGACCTCCATGTAAGAGGAGCGACACCAAAATCTATGAGTTGTTGAAAAACTGGAAAGAGTGCCCCGCGCCGGGAAATAGGAAAAAAGCACCGGAGCCGCTGCTGAAGGTATGGAAAACGAGGTCAGTTTTCTGGGACTTGGAGTACTGGCCCAAACTCAACACGCCTCATTGCCTTGATCAAATGCATATCACAAAGAATGTCGTCGAGAGTTTGCTTGGGACACTGATGAACATGCCGGACAAGACCAAGGATAGGCCGAAGGCAAGAAAAGACTTAGAAAATTTGAAAATCAGGGCAGATCTCCACATGCCCGGTAAAAATTCGTCGGAGGACACGAAGACGGAGACGGAGGCAGGGGACAGGGACAAAAAAGTCAACAAGAAGGAAGAGAAATATTGCCCCCTTCTTGCTTCACCTTAAATACGAAGGAGATGGATCAATTCTTCAAGTTCCTTACCGAAATCAAAGTTAGCTCCAGTTACTGTGGGAAGATAAGCAGATTTCTAGACACGAAGAAGAAAAGGTTCAGTGGGATGAAGTCTCATGACTGTCACGTGATGATGATGCAGATACTTCTTGTTGCCATTAGAGGGATAATGGACCAGCACGTCCGTGACACTCTTACTGGTCTCTGCAACTTTTTTGACGTTATCTCTCAAAAGTCAATCAGTGTGAAGCAACTCCGAAGGCTACATGAAGAGATCGTTGTCATACTAAATGAGCTTGAGATGTACTTCCCGCCCGTGTTCTTTGATGTCATGGTGCATCTATGTTTCCATATTGTGGACGACATCATCGACCTCGGGCTGACATTCCTACACAGCATGATGCCGTTCAAGAGGATGAATGGGGTCATCAAAGGATTCATTCGTAACATGCCCCGTACGGATGGAAGCATCGTCCAGGGCTTTCTTACCCAAGAGTGCATCTCCTTCTGCAAGAATTATCTAGGCATCAGAGACCCTGTTGTTGGTTTGCCGTCAACAAGCTCCTTGGGAGGCTCGAAGGTGAAGGTCATACCAACGGCCGGAGGGAACTGCATGTGGACCACGAGGGTCGACACAACGACTTTGACATAGAAAACTTAGTAGTGCTATAGCACCTACACGTGGTAGATCCTTTCGTGACACTTCACAAACAAACCATCGCAAAGAAATACCGTGACCAGGGGCTGTGCAGGACGGACGCCGAAGTTATTAGAGAGCACAACCTCACTTTCTTGACTTGGTTCAAAAAGCATGTTCTTGCTAACCCCCCGGAAGAGGGCTCTACTGACGGATTGCTCATATACGCCTTAGCACATGGCCCCGCGCCCAACCTCGTGACCTATCAGGCGTACAATATCAACGGATACACGTTCTACACGGAGGCCAAAGATATAAACAGTGATTACCAGAACTCAGGGATGACTATGGAATGCATTACCGGCAACAACGGCGCAACTGAAAGATTATATGGAAGGGTCAAAGAGATCTGGGAGCTTGACTACTCTGGACTGCACAGTGCGACGATGTTCCGTGTCAGATGGGCTAAGTCCGTCCAAAGAGAAAACCATTTTTTCACCACCATGTCCATACCCGACGCCAAGAGTGCTACCGTGAAGGACATCGCCAAAAATGAGCCATGGGTACACGCTAAGCACGTGACACAATGCTTCACTACAAAAAAATACACTTCCGTGATGATACGTGTTTGTCATAGTAGGTCACGTTTTCTGTCATGCATGTACATCCATGACGATTTTATGACAAAATCAAGATAGTCATACCTGTGCTGTCGTAGAAGTGTTCCATGACAATACCAAAATTATCATCATGAAGGTGTTCACTTCCATGACGATAAATGATGCGTCATGGAAGTGCTTTCGTCAAGGATAACCGACACGTGGCATCCACCATAACGGGTCGCCGTTAAGCTATCGGGTCCGGTTTTGGATCTGATAACCCGTTAATAGCAACAACCAATGGCGATTTTCCACGTGTAAAATTCTCATTGGCGGGAGGAAACACGTGCCAGCTCGTCATTGGGTCAGATGGGCGCCTATGATATGTCGACACATGGAGACGACCCAACACTGGCCCATTTAGCTTACAAAGGCCGGCCCTTGACTTGGTCAAAAGCTAGCGGGCCGGCCCATGAAAAGCCTGTTAACGGTTTGTTCGCATATAGCCCACTTTACGGCCCGGTAACTCACAGCCCGTTATGGCATTCCCGAAATCGGCCCAATAGCGTCATGTGGGCCGTCCAGTATAATACCAGCCCATTTCATTTTCGGCCCATGTATGGCCCATGATGTCTTTTGGCCCATACGAGGCCTTTCGTATCTTTGGGCCCTTTAGTGGGCCGCGGTGACTCTGGCCCATAATAAACTGTAAATTTCTTTATACCTAGTAACGGCCCATGATTCACATGGGCCGTTTCCAGCCCGTGTTAGCTTTCGGCCTACTGACGGCCCATACATTCTTGGGCTCCTTTCTGGCCCTCGATTACTTCCGGCCTGTTAGTGGCATGTTCCCCTAATGGGCCAAATTCAGCCCGTGGTTAGAATCGGCCCGTTTGTGGCCTGTTAACCCGTTGCGCCGTTTCCAGCCCGTCCTGTATTCTGGCCCATTAACGACCCGTTATGCCTATGACAGAATTAAGCCTTCGCTGTCTTCCGGCCTATTAACGGCCTATTACCGTGCTGGCCCGATACCAATTACGCCCGTTTACGGCCCATGTCGGCCCATTTATTCGATGGTCCGAGGCCCACTGATTCTACGGCCCGTTTGAGGCCCATTTATCCGACGGCCCATAGGAGGCCCATGGATCCTACGGCCCGTAGAAGGCTCAAGGTTACCCCGGTCCATATATGGCCCATGGTTGTTGCGGCCACTAGCAAACCGAGGCAAAAGAAGACAAGGGAAATAAATAAGCCAGAAACTAACGCTAGGCTATTAAGGCGATTGCACAGATTACATCCACGGGGCATCAAAGTTCGCCACCAGTGCAAATATAGGGAACACCCTAAACTATACAAAAATGGCTTGCTGTTTTCTTCAGCCGGTCGCTGCACATTAAGAACAAACTTTGTATCGCAACAAAACAAATTACAACCATAAAACAAAAGGAAGGTTGGCATAAAAGTTAACAGTCCGGCAGATAAATGCACCACCAGAAGTTCAGAAGCTCAGTTCATTTGACCTGACTGTTACGTTTTCATGTTGTACTATCCGATGGAGCACCATAACCTCCGCCTTCATTTATCCTAGGCTCCTGAACAACATAGCAAACGTCTGATAGTCTGGTTTCAAAACCATGCATATCTTGACGACATCGAACAATGGTTGTCCTTGTTTCACAAAGGGTCTTTGTTAGGGAATGGACTTGTGTCTGGAGTGCAGATATAACATTGTTTTGAGCTTGCATATCTTGATCATGAGGCAGTTTGGATGAGATTGCCTTAACAACCAACCCAGTATTACGCGGGAACGTGCTTTTGGCACTGTTAGTGGACAGGTACTAACCCACTGTAGCAAGAGGTGACATTGCGGTTATAGTTGGCTCGTCACCTTCAGAAGGTGGCGGTTCCACCATTTGTTCCATAGCTTGCTAAAAAGTTGAGTTTTTACATTAGTAGTACCATAACTAAAGATATTAAGGAGGCAGCAAAACCAAACAAAATAGCTTTGTTCTATATACAGAACTTATTCTGGTGAACCCGTGTAAAATATTAGTTGTACTTTACTGCAAAGTACATAATAAAACCAGGTTCCAAACATATGACCATGTACCATGGCTAATGTATTGTCTATTTCTTCACATTGTATTGACATCTAATGATAAAGAGACAAAGTTTATAATACGATAAGCATAGTATGACATCATTCATATCACAAAACAACTGAGAATAGACAAACAGGCAATTGTAACGTTGTGTAGACAAGTCCAGCATGGAACTAGATTACAGATCAAGATCAAAGGAACATCACTCCTCTCTTTTAAACCTTGTAAGGCGCAATGATACGCTAAGACAATTGTGTATAAAATTGAAAAGAGTAATAGACATTGGCTACAAACCGTGCAGTTCAATGCACAAGTCAGAGTAAGTAGTAGTTAAAAGGCATGAGGATTAAGGACTTACAACAGCGGCTTTGACTGGTGTAGTCATGCCCTTCGTCTTGCTGGTGTGACAGTCCTTGAAGATTTCCACATCATTTGGTTCAGGTTCTTTTTGGTCCTTGTGGGCTTTCCTCTGCATTTGGAACAAGTCAATATAGATCTAATAATATGGCACAGTGAAAAGAGTGAAACGGCAGCTAATTACAAGAGCCTCGCAGTGTGCAATATAGCTACGAGATCCTGTCGTCTGTTGGAATTTCACTTTCGTACGGTTGGCCTTGTTCTTTGAACAGTTCACCTACAAGAAGATAGATTTGTGAGGCACATGCGTAAATAGGAGTTAAACATGTGATCTGATCACATATACATAACGTACTTGATACTTTGGATTAGAACATTGTTTAACGAGGCCTCTCTAGTCTTCATCCGATATATTTTCCACTGGAAATGTTTGGGCAAGTTCACGGTTAGCCTTGCCTTCAAAGTGAGTTTTCCTCAAGTTATACCGATACTGTCGCAGCGCAGACTTGAAAACATGGGTGCATGCTTGTCTGGTTGCATCATCTTGGCTATCCAACTTGAACCTCATCTGTTGAAAATTATGGGAGTCTCATTACCAGCAACCTAGAAAGTATGGGACAGAGCAAGACGATATTACTAATTTCCATACATAACCATACTTACAGATAAATAGTCGAGGAAGGTGTTGAACTGGGTTTCGTCTTTGTCATTCCTGTACTGATCCATGTTGGGAGGATACGTGCATGACACCTAATGGCAACCATTGCCTCTGATACTAACTTGGCTGACTCTGTAGCATCACATGGCCTTTTTAAACCTGCCTCAAAACGGATCACCATTCTTCCTCCTCTAGATTTAGTTAACCTATCGAGCATTATCACTGATGTTTGTTTCCTCTTGCACCTAGGTGCTAGTCCAACAACGAATATAGGAAGTGTTAGTGTACATCAAACTGTGAGACTACATATAAAGAAGGATGCAACTATAACTTGACTCCAGCAACTACCTTCTTGGTGTTGAAGCTCACAAGGTTCATCTGATCTTGCCAACTCGTCTTGTGTCAAGAGGGCTTCGGAAGTAGTGTCAGGTGGCAATGGAGCTTGGGAACTTGCGGCTAGCTGAGTTGACAAACGAGTAACTCGTGCAGCTATTGGTACTGTGGAAGGTGTTGCAACAACTAGGGTTGTCGTTGCTTGTTTGGTGGCAGCTATTATTTTTTGTTTGGATTGTTTTGCAGCTGGTGTAGCAGGGGATACCATGTTTGTACAATTTTTTGGTGGACTTTGACCTTCTATTGCACCATCAGTACCAGCAGAATCTGCATAATTCTTCCACTTCCGTTTCCGTGCGTCCTGAGTACTAACACCATCCCCTGCCATTTTGTGTTCCTTCCTCTTTCTCTGTGCCATGTCAAGTCAAGCCGACAAGAAAAAGGAATAAAAATTTAGTTCTTCAGAACAAATTGATGCGTGATACAGACGAACTAAACTTTGATGTTAGACAACCGCATGATAGGAGGATGTAATATGTACGAAAAATAGGACGTCATGAGATAATCAGAACTATGATGTGTAAACTAAGCAGAAGGCATTTCAATAAATTAGAAGCAATGCAATGGAAGGTAGACACCATATGAAAGATGCTACAAATATCGCTCTGCTAAGTTAACAGTGTCTCGTCATAACTGGCATTTAAACAAATGTGAAGCAGTACAAGAAATAAATCATATGCAAGATGCAAACAACATCACACTACCAAGTTAAAGGTCTCTCGTCATTAGTGCCATTGCATATTCACAGCATTGCATAATCACAGCTATGATGTGTAAACTAAGCAGAAGGCATTTCGACAAATTAGAAGCAATGAAAGCTAGACACCATATGTAAGACGCAACGAATATCACTCTACCAAGTTAAAATTGTCTCCTCATTAGTGCCATTTCAACAAATTAGTAGTACAAGCTAGAAAATAATGCAAGATATAAACTATATCAGACTCCCAAGTTAAACGTGTCTTGTGAAAAGTGATTGTTGCAGGTTACACAATAGTAGTACTTTGATGTAAGAACATGGTGTGATAGACAGATATTATATGTTCTAGAAACAGGAACACGTGTCTTATTCACAAGTATAATGTGTAAAGTAAGAAGATGGAATTCAACAAAATTAGAAGCAATATAAGCTAGACATCATACATAACATGCAACCACATATAACAGTGACATGTTAGAGGGAGCACCTGTGATGGTGGAGTAGGGGAGATGTGCTCATCATCAACACAGCTACGTTGCATGTCTATGCATGTGTTGTCTTCCAAATCTTGTTGGGGGATGGCGGAGTAGAATCTGTAGAGGCCCTCCGTTTGAGTTGTTTGGAAGGAGCACCTTTATCCACTGCCTTGCTAATTTCCTTCTGCTTTATTGATTTGCATTGTCAAGTAAAACCGACGAGAAAAAGCAATAAAATTCACTCTTCAAAACTCATTCTTGCATGATACTGACAACCACTACCTTGATGTAAGGCAAACACATGATACGAGGATGGAATATGTACGAAAAACAGGATGACATGACATATTCACAACTATTTGTGTAAACTAAGAAGAAGTAATTTAATCAAATTACAAGCAATACAAGCTAGACACCGTATGCAACATGCAAGACAATATCACACTGCCAAGCTAGAGAAAGCACCTGGGATGCCGGTTTCATCGGAAGACCGCCATCAGTCCCTGCCTTAATTTTTTCCTTCCTCTTTCTTAAATTTATTGCCTTGTCAAGTCAAACCCACAAGAAAAATGAATAAAAAATCACTATTCAGAACTCATTGATGCAGGATGCTGACGAGCACTACTTTAATGTAAGGCGACCGCATGATAGGACGATTGAACGTGTAAGAAAAAAGGATAGCATTGCATATTAACAGCTATGATGTGTAAACTAAGGAGAAGGCATTTCAACAAATTAGAATCAATGAAAGCTAGACACCATATGAAAGATGCAACGAATATCACTCTACCAAGTTAAAATTGTCTCGTCATAAGTGCCATTTCAACAAATTAGAAGTAGTACAAGCCAGAAAAGAATGCGAGATGTAACCTATATCACACTCCCAAGTTAAACATGTCTTATGATAAGTGATTGTTGCAGGTTACACAATAGTAGTACTTTGATGTAAGAACATGGTGTGATAGACAGATATTGTATGTTCTAGAAACAGGAACACGTGTCTTATTCACAAGTATAATGTGTAAAGTAAGCAGATGGAATTCAACAAAATTAGAAGAAATACAAGCTAGACATCATACATAACATGCAACCACATATAACAGTGCCATGTTAGAGGGAGCACCTGTGATGGTGGACTAGGGGACACGTGCTCATCATCAACACAGCTACGTTGAGTGTTTATGCATGTGTTGTGCTGCAAATCTTCTTGGGGGAATGGCAGAGTAGAATCTGTAGAGGCCCTCCGTTTCAGTTGTTTGGAAGGAGCACCTTTATCCACTGCCTTGTTAATTTCCTTCCGCTTTATTGATTTTGCATTGTCAAGTAAAACCGACAAGAAAAAGCAATAAAATTCACTCTTCAGAACTCATTCATGCATGATACTGACAATCACTACTTTGATGTAAGGCAAACACATGATACGAGGATGGAATATGTACGAAAAATAGGACGGCATGGCATATTCACAACTATTTGTGTAAACTAAGCAGAAGCCATTTCAACAAATTAGAAGCAATGCAAGCTAGACACCACATGAAAGATGTAACCAATATGACTCTGCCAAGCTAAAAGCATGCCATCATAAATGGTGTTTCAATAAATTAGAAGCAGTGCATGCTATAAATCATATGAAAGATGCAACCAATATCACTCTGCATATACTAAAGGTGTCTCGTCATAATTGATTCATGTGGGATACAAAAAAACAGTAGTTTTATGTAAGGACATGGTTAATAGACCGATGTACTATGTACCAAAAATAGGAAGGCATGTCATATTAACAGGTATAATGTATAAACTAAGCAGAATAGCACATGCAATTTAACCAGATTGGAAGAATTACAGTCTAGACACTATATGCAACATGCAACCACATATCACGCTGCCAAGTTAGAGCAAGCACCTGCGATGGTGGTGTAGGGGAAATGCGGTCATCAACTACAGAGCTACGTTGACTATCTTCATCTAGCATTGTTGTTTCTTGAGAATCATGTGGGGAGGCTGACACTGCATTCTTTAAAAGAGGATCTTTTCTTACAGTAGTCCACGAGCCTGACTGTCTCATCATAAGTGATTGATGAGGGATACACAAGAACATTAATTTGATGTAAGAACATGGTTAATAGACAGATGTAGTAGTATGTACCAAAAACAGGAAGGCATGTCATATTCAAAGGTATAATGTGTAAGCTAAGCAGATGCAATTTAACCAAATTGGAAGCAATACAAGCTAGACACCCGGCTGGAGTGGTGAGCATGATCATCGAGGACCTGAGATCCTGGTGGGAGGCGGGCTGCTTCACCACCACCGTGGCTTTTTACTTGGCTTGCAGGTGATGTATGTCTGTGCTGGGCTTGTCACTGGCTTGGCCAGTGCCCTGACTAGCTATTTGGCTTCTGGTGCTCCCGGGATGGTGGTTCATGTAAAAAATATCTTTCCTTATCTTAATAAAGATCGACTTCGACCTTTCGAATACAAGATAGACACCATATGCAACATGCAGCCACATATGACAGCACGAAGTTAAAGCAAGCACCTGGGATGGTGGTTCATGGCGAGCAAGATCATCAACTCCAGAGCTACGTTTACCGTCTCCATCTGCTGACAATGCACCCTTTAAAGTGCTGAAACATGTCTTGCCTACGCACGAAGAAAGCTGGAGCAACTTCTCTCTTTTATTTCGTGCTTCTATCAACCGTTTGGCAAAGGCTGAAATGCCCATGCATAAAAAAAATAGTGAGAGTATGGGTGAAGTGTGTGCAGAACTAGTGCACTGTAAAAGTAGCAGATAGCAGGTGGCTGAAAAATGAATGACAGGAGACATATGATAGCTCTACAACATTGCATGGCAAACAAAATTAGATTCTACTCCATATGATTTTGTAATATATGAGCACAGGGATGGCTGGGAAATGCAGGTACTCCTCCAGCACACCACCACATGTGGTCCTATCAAAATAACAGTTGACTGAAAATAAATAGGTCAGTCGCTTTTTTTATGAACCGTTCGATCTACAAGGAACTGGCAGATGGCCTTCGTCTACCTCCCGCCAGTCACTGTTGACAATCTTTCTCGAACCGCCAGCGACCACCGGCCCAGACCCCAGCCTCCGCCGCCCCGCCCTGCCCTCCCCTCGACCTCACACCACCGCCGTGCTTGGCAGCGCCCCCTGGCCATCCATTTAAGCCCGGCCGACCTCCAGATCGGGCGCCAGCAGCTCCTAGGCCCCACACACCCCTAAGATAAACACCGAGGCGCTGCTTCCCCGGCGTAATAGGCGGACTAGCGCCTATTACGCCGGGGAATGCTTCCTTTAATTGGGAATCAACTGACCAGGAATTGAAATCTAGGGGGCGACGGACCTCTAGCTAAGGTGAAATAGTATATGAGGAGAAACCTTATGCATCGCGAGTTACTAGGAACATCTAGTATCAGGAAGAAGGTGTAGGAAGAAGCGGTCAACTAGTGTCTTCTGTGGGATGAATACCATGCAAACAGACACGTAAGATTTGCACGAATAAGGGAAGAGGAGTACCAGTTCCAATTGCCAGTGTTGTGTCCTCCTTATTTCCCGGCGATGTTCTTCTTTTTACCGGGGGAACCGATGTTTTAGAGGAGGGTGGAGCCTTGGATGAACCCATGGCCAAATTGTTGACTGTGTTGCGGTGGCTGTCTGTCGGCGGAGGGGAAGCAGATCCGAGGTGGCGAAGGACGGCGTAGCGGGAACAACTCCAGTGCGGTGGACGGTGGCGACGTTGGAGCGGCAGCGGTGAGGCGCAGGACAGCGTGGTTGAACTAGCTCGGGTACAGTGCATGTCGGCGTCCTGGAGGCAGCTCGGCCTCGGCTTCAACTACTAGCCGTGGAGGGCGTTGCGGTTGTGGTTGCGGTGGACGACGACGTTGGGGTGTCGGCCCCGGCGTGATGGAGGAGGGTGGCGGTTGATGGGTGGGATGGGGTGGCGGACGGAGGATGCCGGGGTTTCGCGGCTGGTGGAGAGGTAGTTTTGGCGCCCACGGAGTACGAATGGGGAATCAGATGGGGGGAGCTAAGGGGAAGCATGTTTCCGTCTGGGACGCGCTTGTTTTTGTTTTTTTTAACAGATGGGACGCGCTTGTTTGAAATTTGGGGAAAGTCCAAACTTTGCCCCCCTCTTAAATTTCGGACCTACTGCGGGTCGGGAGTAGGACGGTAATCCCAGGTGTCCCAAATAGTGGGCGAGAGCGATTTCAGCCGAGCGCATGTGTGTTTAGGTGGCCACGGTGTATGAATGTTTTTCGGAGGCGGTTGCGTGGCGTCTAGATGAAGTTACAAACCTACCCCGGTTTAGACCTTTGGACGTCGGGCCGGTAGGTTTCACGGGTCGGAGTTAGAAAAGTAATTTCCTTCTACCAAACATTGGTCTCACGCGGTTTCGGGCGAGTAGAGGCTCTTTTGGCGCTTCGTTCGAAATTTTGAAACAGAAGCATTCACGTTTAGAGTACTCTTGAACTTTGAGGATTGACCTAAATAGACAACGTTAAATTTGACCTTGTATGTTTGAAAACCTCATTAAATTATGCGCTTCTTTTTGAAATTTTGACACTTGAAAATCCTATAACTACGATTATTTTGGAATGGAGGAGGTAAATTTGAATCTATTTTGTACACGACTATATATGCTATTATGTACAAAAGCAGAGCAAAGATTGGTGCCCCCATAATTTAGGTATGATTTACAAATGCCATGATCTCGAATTCAAATAATTGAATGGACTTCATGTTGAATTTGAATTTTTTAAACCACCTTAAGTTGAATTCAAATGTATGCTAGTTCCTACCTAACTATTTATAATGTTCATTGTGTAACTTTTGTATGTATAATGTGCTTTACACACACAACATGAACTATACTCAAGTTTATATTCGAATTGCTAAAGTGATGCATTGCTTGGAGTTCAAAATACTGACTCTATGGATCAATTATGTCGAATAATAACATAGACATGCTCAAATTCGATAGAATATAGATGTCTGATGGATCAATGAATGTTCCTTATGCGAATTGCAAATATCATGATCCCATCCTAATATTTGGATACAATTTATATTTTTAATCAATGTGTACATCAGTCTTTTACGTGTAGTTTCACTCTCCATAGGCCCCTCCTCACACACGCGCTAACTTTCTCTCTCACACATATGCGCACATGGTGTATATCCATCGGTGGTCTCTCACACATGCTCACACACTCTCTCCCGAGGTGTCTTTCTCACACACGTGCTCTCGATATCACCCTCCCTCCCTATCGCAACCATTTACGACTGTTTTCACTAACCTTTATCACAACCACTCTTCCTCTCACACGCATGCGCACACATAATCCCCATCGACCCTTTCTCTATACATAGACTTGCTTACGTGTCTCCCGCACGCACATTATCTTTAGGCCTGTCTCGCACGCATTGTCTCCACCTCTCTTCCTAATTGACGAATATGATTCCAGTAGAGCATTCTATAGGATGCCCCTTAAAGTTAGGTTGGATGAATGGTAATATCAGAGACAAGGGGTTACCTTAGTCCGAGGACCTAGGGTTACAAATCCTAGACGGCTTTGTCAGCGGACACAGAGCCCTTCACGACTCTGGTATCTTTGTCTTGTACGACTAGTCCTCCATGGGTCTCCCTGAATGCGTCACGGGCCGACCAATGTGGCGCAGGACGCAACCGACCCAAGGGCCTCACCTCGGCCCACCGGACCTCACACGGTGACACACCCTCTGCCCCTAGGTCTCGTTATCTTCTCACACCCACACATACCAACACAGACACCACACAAAATATTTTCTCCTCATGCCTCTATCCCCTCCCCCTTGTATGTACACACTCAAGGGCATCTCTCGCCGTGACATCCTATTCATCTCTCTCTCTAGACCTCTCTCATTTCTCGTGCTATCTCTCCCACGTCCCCCCCCCCCGGTCGGCCCCTCTATCCATGCCTCTTTCGAATACGTACACATACCCTCTCTAGGCCCTGCCAAATACGTCAACTACACATTCACACATGTTACATCTTATCACGTACCCAATTGATCTAAAAAGCCCTCTCTTCACGTGTACTTCGCATACAACATTCCTTTTGAATAAAACCACACAAAGTGTGGCCAAAAATTTATTTTAGAATTTCTACATATATACAACATTACAAAGTTATATGGAGTATGAAAGTTAATTTGCATTGCATGGTGCACCCAATGATATTTATTCCGCACTGTGAATTTTTATATTTTTATACTATATATAAAGTTGGTCATAATAAAGAGAAACGAAGAGCATCTCTCTCTCTCCATCGCACACACCCCCTCTATGCCCCTTTCACGTACGCACACAAACTATCTCCAGGTCCTCTAAAAGTACGCCCCCAGCACATTCATGCATGTTTCATCTTTCTCTCACGATATATACAGTGACGATCATTGTATTTGAAGCGAAAGCACGATACATACATTAGACTTCAGAATCCACTCATTACGGTCACCATTTACATTTTGTGGTTATTATACAGTCACGGGCTCACCGTACAGCTCTGTATTTGTTCAAGACACGACTAGTTGACCAGTTAAACACTCCACATGGCACCTCTAGTGTTGCATCACATTATCTCACTACCATTGGGCCCACTTGTCGGCGTGTATAAGAATGAAAACAAACGATAAAAAAATATTGGACGATGGTTTGAAGTCATGACCGCGGGCACAACGGACAAGGTGGCCTTGTATTGGTATGCCGAGCCGTCTGTTTTAACACACAGGAGCTGGTGTGGTGATTATACACGCACGCATGCACACGAACTGCATGCACACAACACTCACACGTACACATGCAGCCACGCACGCACGTAGCACTCACACGCACGCATGCATGCACACACCACATGACCAACACACACGCTCACGCTCAAGTGCTCAACCTACACGTGCATGCGCACACATCAGGCCCTGACAGACACATACACAACCAGGTGGTTCCCGCACACGGGTTGGAGTCTTGTCGCGCCTGAGTAAATTTGTGTTTATCTTACTTTTTTCCTATGTGAACTGACAGGTGAGACCCACAAGGAACGTGGTCAATTTAACCAGTCAACATAGTACCACGCAGACTATTTGGCCGGTCAACAGAGTGCAATTTGATGGTGAACGGTGAGCAAGTGACCGTATAATCACCGCAAAACGTATATAGTAACCGTAATGAGCGTATTTTGAAGTCCGGTGACTGTATTACGCTTTTCACTTGAAATACACTGACTGCCAGGGTATTTATCTCTTCTCTCGCTCTCTCTGTGGAGCTGAGTAGGCCAACGTGCCAGTGCCTAAATTGGCGCACGCCACCCCATTATTGCTGTACTAGTTTCGTAAGAGCGAACAAGCATTCACGTCTACCGTACAAACTATAGATATGAGTTACAAATGCTATGAAGATGAATACAAATATTTGAATCCACTTTATGCCCAATTTCTCTCTGTAGGCCCTCCAAAAGTACATCTCTACACGTTCTCGCATGTTACATCTAACAATTATGCAATACAGCACTACTACTACACTCTAACACAATAAATCATTTGTGTTTTTAGTTTTACTAGATCTCATATTGTTACTTAATTATTCAGTTTGCATACATTAAAATTTCCTTTGAAATGTATGGCTAGTATCATATACCGCGCAGGAAAAATCCCGCCCTTGCCTGTTTAATTGGGTTTGTATCGATGGATCGTGCGAAACAGCAAAACTATAGTAGTACTACAGTACAAGTAACAGTTCACTGGGCCGTCGTGTCATGTACTCCTTCGTCGTAAGAGTGGAGCGCTCACTTTCATAAATGTTATAGTCCCTTTCGCCGACATGTGGGACATCAAGCAACCGGGTCCATGTGCCATACCGAAATAACAATGCAGAGCAACAGGGGTGAAGAACCCCGGTCATGGCGCCGGTGCAGTAATGAGCAATGAGGCGTCAAATCACAAAGCTGCACCTTTCCCGCAGTTAAGTTGGAGGGACGAAGTGATGCTAAAAAAGAAGTTGGAGGGACGAAGCAACCATCATTTCACTCGTTGCTGAATCCGCTTCTCCCTCATCTTCTTCAAGTTAACCACGTGTTGCTTCTGCCGTTGTTCTGCCTCATGTGGGACGCGGATCGGCTTGGTAAATCACTGACACGTGGGACCGCATGTTAGCAAACCGTCAGGCCAACATTCTCTAAAAATAAGAAACCTCCCCCGCCTTCCGCGCGGCAAAATCACCTCCTTTTTACTAATCTTGATATATTTTTTTAGATCAATATAATCGAGATTTGTATAGATAGCACACATGAGCAAAACCAAGTGGTACGGTTAAGGGCATCCACAATGTATAGCCAAATATGAAAATAGCTTTTGGCATCGATGGGAACCATTGTGGAGGGTGCTGCCAAAGCCAAAAAGAGGGAACCGAAGCTCCCTAATTGATTGATTGAAGGAATAGAAAAATGCAACCTCTCTCCTCTTTCTCCCGTGCTTGGACGCATGTACAGTATAGAGCACAGATTCTACTCCCCTGTCCCTTCTATCACAAATCACAAAGCAATGAGGCGTCAAATCATAAAGCATGGACGAAGCAAACATCATTTCACTCTTCGCTGACTTCGCTTCTCCATCGTCTTCTTCGAGAAACCACCTTACCGCACTAAGCTGGACGGACAATGCTATTGTGTAGTAGTACATTTACGCCTCCTTTGGTTCAACGGACTTCCTGGATGCAAAGAAGGCGGTTGTCTCGGCTTGCAGGCGGCACTTGCGAACGACTTACCGTGGTCTCCCTCAATGGTGTGCTCCGTTGAACGCACTTCGCCAAAGCCACAACGTTCGAGATATCGTCGACGTCACCACAATGGGGAAGGAAGTCAAATAGTTACTACCTCCATTTTTTTGTATACAAGGCCAGTATCAAAATTACAATTTGCAGAAGGCCACTAACACTAATTGAGGCAAAATTGATGGGGTTTGCCTCGTACTAGCAACCAAGGACATTAATATACCCTTGCATGCATGCGGAAGTGAGAAGGTTGGTTTGCATGGCACTGCATTAAGAAAGCAATGAGGAGTGAGATGGTTAGCTCTTTGTGCGTTGGAGAAACAAATACGCAATAATTTACACGTCAAACAAGGATTTGTATCGATCAATCCCGCGAAGGAAAATCCTGCCTTTCTTTTTTAACACAAGTAGTACGTACTTGTATCCTGTTTGGGTCTAGGCTTGCATTGCCATACTTTGCCACACATTTTTGCCAAGCTTGCCTAAAGTTTTTCAAAATGAAAGGAGGTACACTTGCGCACGGCTGTTGCGGTCGCACCGCACCCTCACACATTCGCTCCTGCACGCCGCAAACCCAACCAAGGGTACGCACCCTCACTGACACGTGCTACCGCATGTGATTAAACCAAACTCAGCCATCCTACCGCTGACACATAATTTTCGTTCATATAGTATGTTTATCCAACCGTATGTTGGGGAAGATCCGTGCGGCCCGTGCGGTGGTCTGTTGGGGAAGAAGAAGAGGTGAGGAAGAAGAAGGGTTAGGAGACGTAGGATATTCATCCAACCGCCTGAAATGGTCGACTGACCCAAATGATGAAAGTCAGGCGACTTGCATAAATATATGTTTTTACACAGCAAAAGATCCTTAAAAACAACAACATAAAGAAAAACTATCACTTCTCGCGGAACGAGGCGGCCTCGTCGTCTTTGGCTGCCGGCGCGAACCAGCCGTAGTTGCCGACGTGTGTCTCTGCACCGTGGTTGTCCTTGGCCTCCAGCTACTCGTTCACGCGGAGCGTGCGGGTGCTCTGCACGGACGCGAGCACCGCCCGATTCACGTCCACGACGTTCGGTTCCCCCTCCAGGAGGGCCTCGATAGTAGCGGCATCCACGTGCTCCGCGTCGACTTGAGCCTCCACCACCCGGTTCAAGTCCAAGACGTCCGATTCCCCCTGCAGGAGGGCCTCGATGGCAGCTGCATCCGCGCGCTCCACGTCAAGTTGAGCCTCCGCCGCCCGGTTCACGTCCACGACATCCGGTTCCGCCTGCAGGAGGTCCTCAATGGCAGCAGCATCAGCGCGCTCCGCGTCGAGTTGAGCCTCCGCCTCCCGGTCCTCCTTTAGGATCGCCAGGTTGAACCGCTGGTCCGCCTGCACCATGGGGGACCCGGACGCCGGCACAAAGTCGACGTCCATCGTCTCATATGCATTGGGGGCCTTCTGCGCTGCGACCTCCGCCATGAACATTGGATCGGCTTCCTCCTCCTCGGAGCTTGGCTCCAGAGAACTCGGGGATTGGCCCGCCGCAAAGCGAGCTTGGGAACGGAGGTCTGTGGCACCGACCGCCCCATGATTTCTGCGCGGCGCTCCGGCGTTAGCATCTTGTAGTACATGGTCTTGCAGTGCACCATGGCTTTCCGGCAAACTAGGGGACGGCTGATGCGGGCTAGGGGATCGAAAGATGGGGGAATGGGCTGGAGAGGAGGTGTGGTTTTGGGGCAGTGGTGACCGGCCGGCAAGTAGTTGGCGTAGGCCGAGCAGCGAAGGTTCTGATGTGAATAGTGGTTCCGGTGACGACCGGTCTATCGGTTTTGACTGTGCGAAGTTTGCAAAGCCGGACAGCTAGAGCCTAGAGAGTTGTGGGGTGGGATGGGACCAAAGTTTCGGAGTTTCATGTGGGAGACGTCCAGACCTCCCCACCGTTCCTGTCGACGATGAGGCGGTGACTTCGTAAATCTCAAGATGACTAGCAAGATGCCCGTGCATTGCACGGAACATCAGGATGCATTTTTTTTACAAAACACCTGTTGTGATTGACCCATGCAGGAGTAATCCCATGTGTAAAAACTAATGATGTCTTGAGAATTTCATCGAAAAAATGGTATCTCGAGAATTTCATCAAAAAATGATATCTCGAGAAAAATGAGAGATAAGGTGAGGAGGAGTGGGGCACGGTGGTGATTGGTGGTCGGACTTAGCGGAGGCATGGGGATGGACGACGCCGGCAGCGGCCACCATGCCAGATTGTTCCAGAGGCTTCCTTTTTTAATTACTCAACAATGAAGTTGTGGGAGATAAGGATGAACGAGAGAGGTGCGGGTATCCTTTTGCAAAATTGCCATAGTTTGCTTTCTATCCGTCAGATATAGATTGGACGGTCTATATTGCAAGATGGCAGGCACACCATCATCACCGAGAGTAGAGATAAGAGTAGAGATATAGATATGACGGCTCAGTCTCTCGAAGGTGCTCATAGGGGTAGGGTGTGCGTGTGTGCGTTCATAGGGGTGAGTGTATGCGCGCATGTATGAGCGCCTGTGGTTGTACTGTGTCCAAAAAAAGGAGTACTCGAAGTATGCAAGTTCATAAGGAACGGACGGTGTACATCACTCTTGTCGCGTTCGCGTTGCACCTCGGCACGGTGGACCCTGCACGTCGCTCACCGAATGGAACGCGCTTCGTCTTGCCTTTTCGCTCGCTTGTGGGACCACAGTTGAGAGCAAACCGACGTCCCTCCCCCTCCCCCGCCCGCGTCATTTACTACTAGACTAGAAGAGAGAGAGAGAGGTCAGTCGAGTGTTAATGAGGCCATACTGACGCTTGAATTTGGCTGGGAAACAGGGAAACCGACATGTGGGGCACACCTATCGGGATGACATGGCGCACACTAGTCCAATGGAGGAGCTGGCCCACGACCTCCTCGCCACCGGCAACCGTTCATGTGGGTTGTGGGGGCCAGCAACATGGCGCAGCTCCCGCACCGCCTCTGGACATAGCGACCATAGTGAGCGACACGCTTGGCTTCAGGGTGCCAAGAGTGGCGCTACCGTTGTGGCACGACCAGCAGATCAACACCCGGCTCGTCGAGGATGCACGGAGCGCCAAAGTGCGCGCGCGCCGCGACGCGTCCGCGAAGTGTTCTAGCACGGCCAACTGCATCCCCAGGACCTGAGACCATGCTGGGTCATCTTTCAATGACATGTGGGATCGCATGTGAGCAAAGGGCATGTCCAACATTGCCACGCCCGCAGCTGACTACCCTGGCACACAAAAAACCCTCGTCCCTCGCGCCGTCGCGCGCATGCGTTCCCAGCCGGCACCAGCTGCTCGCATTCATGCTGTCCGTCTGTATGCCGCCATTAAGCAGGCTCGCTACCCGAGGAACCAACTCCGGCGACTTATTGACGCACCCAGACGCTTGGCCTCACCGGAATGCGCTACTTAAAGCGGCAACGCCCAGCTAAACTCCACGCCATAGCACATCCTCCTACCTGGCACCACATCCACCATGACCGCGAGCGGGAACGCTCTGTGGGAGAGCTTGTCTTCGGGGATGAAGCTTGAGGTCGCCGCCCTCGCTCAACTCGCCGCTCGCAATGCAATACCGGCGTAGCCGGACGCGGACACGACCGCACAAGCGGTGGCCACGCTGGCGGCCGATGACGGGAGCACCGCCAACCATGCGTCCTACTTGTCGCCCTCCAATGTTCGGTGGCGCATGTGGCAGGTGAAGCGATGGACCATCCACATCCATCATCATCGACCTCATGTCCACTGGCACTGCCGAGGTCGGGGACTCCTCCGAGGATGAGTAGGGCATGGGAGGCGGCAGGGCATGGTGTGCCAACTGGCCAGTCCGTCTCCCGTGTTCTACTCTTCCTCACTGGAGACCACACCTTTACTTCACGGGTGTTGAACCCCGCCGCCGTTCATGGAGACAGCAAATGGAGGACGTCGTCGCCGATGCGGAAGTAAAAAGGAAAGTGGACGTCGGTCGCCGCCGTAGAATAGGTTTAGGGTCGGGTTTCTTTTCTTTTTCTGTCCTATAAAAGTTCGAAATGTAATGAAAATCTGCCATGTTTGCATGAATCTCGTCCGGTGTATATGAACTTTCACAATAATAGTAAGATATATTGTATGAAAATATATTGAATGATGATTCATTTTTGTGTGTATAAACTTGGTCTAAGTTTAGAAGGTTTGACCTGAGACAAAGCTAACATGCGAAGTAAATAAACACATAGGTATACATACACAATTTATCTTAGGCACTCCAATAGTACGTCCACTACACATTCACGCATCTCACATCTTTCTCTTACTCTGTCTGTCAAACCAACTAAGCCTTGTCCTAAAAAATAAAGTCCTAAAAAACCAACTAAGCCAACCTCCCAGCATATCACGCGGGAAAAGACCCGGTCGTGCCGCTTTAGTCAAGATTACTGGATTACTAGTAGTAGTATCGATGGATCGCGTGAAGCACCAAGTTTAAAAGGAAAAAGGAGATACACTCACAGCACGCTTGTAGCGGTCGCATTGCACCCCTCACACGGTCGGTCCTACACACGGCTCACGCAAACGGAACGTGCTTCGGCTTGCCTCTTCACTGACACGTGGGACCGCATTTGGAGAAACTGACCATGCGCTAAACTCCCCCGCCCACCGCGCGAAAATTCCCCCCAAATCCCAAATTCAACTGCCCTTCGGCCAACTAGCCAATAATATTCCCCAAACCCCCTCCCCCCCGGCCCCCTCCACTCCATTCGCTCCGCCAAAGCCGCCCTCCCCGCCGCGCCGATACGTCGGCGCCGCGGTTCGTCGAGGGGACGCACGGCGATCCTCTCGCTCCCATAGTACGCTCTCATAGACTGTCGTCCTCCAGCCGCACCGCCACCGCTGGCGACGTTCTTGTGGAGATGCACGGCGGTCAGCTTATCCCACGGTACGCGCATTCTAGACTAAGGCCCCGTGCATGCTGGAGTAGCACTGAATGTTAGCTGATAGACGCTGTTAATCTCACTGTTTGCCGAAATAGTTTACAGTTAATATGCTCTGCTTAGGAAGCTTCCTTGCCCTGTTCTACACTCAATCTGCTTTGCTGAGATGGCATGCCACGCCCGATTAGTTGCTAAAATATCCTGCCATATATTTATTGTGAAGTAGATTGCCATGGTCTAGTAACCAATCTGTTAGGTGAAATAGCTCGACACCGTTTTATACTCGATCTTTGTTGCTGAGATGGCCTTTGATGGCTGTGTGCTCGGCCTCATTGACTGCTGAAATAGCCTGCCATAATTTAGCACTCAAATATGTTTGCTGAATTAGCTTTACATATATTTCGTTATTTAGATCTGCTTGTACAAATATCTTGCCATAGCTTTAGACATCTACCTAGCTATTTTTTCTGGACTTTACAAAAAAGCATATATGTTTTTCCTGTAATATCTAGTAGAAGAACTAATTTGTATGTCTAACAGATGGACAGGACTTGGATAACTTATGCTCGAAGATTCTCCACTGCATATGTCGAGGGGGTTGAAAACTTCATGAACTTTATCAGAGCTGAGTACGGTGGTCCGAAATCAAATGTGCTCTGCCCGTGTAGTAGTTGTATGAATTCAGTTACAAGACCCTAGTCAACTGTGCAAAATCATCTACACTTGTATGGGATGTCGGTCACATATACTAGGTGGGTTCATCATGGTGAAGCTGTGAACATCAATGTTACTAACTATGTGGAAGCAGCAGATCACCATCTTGATCTACCTGATGCTCAGGTGGAAGAGGAGGAGGTGGTGGTGGTGGCGGAGCCAGTGAGTTTGACCAACATTGAAACAATGCTACGAAATGCTCACGCATTTCGTGAACTTTCACCTACAAAAGAAAAACGGTGGGCCCGCATGTTGGAACAATGCAACGTGGTAGTCACCCCAGGAAATAAGCTGTCAGTATTCTTAGCTATGGTCACCTTTCTTCAGGTGAAGACATCTGAGCGGATGACCAACAAATCATTCGATGTGATGTTGGCTGCTTTCTGCAAATCTTTCTCAGATGCGTCTGAGCTGCCACACACCTACAGTAAAATGAAGAATTTCCTTCGTGTAGTTGGAATTGGATATGATATGATCCATGTTTGTAAGAATAATTGTGTTCTATTCCAGAAGGATTATGCCAACTTAAGTGAATGCCCAAAATGCAAATCATCAAGATGGAAAGATGGCGATGTTGTGAAGAGGATTCCTCATAATGTTTTGAGACATTTTCCAATTATACCAAGATTGTAGAGGTTGTTTCATAATGCTGAAACAAGAGAGGATGTGCTATGGCATTCTAGGAACCAGGAGTATAGAGATCAGAATGTAATGAGCCATCCATCTCATGGTAGTGACTGGAAAAGCTTCAATCAGAAACACAAAAAGTTTGCTACTGACCCGAGAAACATTAGACTTGGCTTAGCTACAGATGGATTCCACCCATTTGGCCACCAAAGCGCCACATATAGCATGTGGCCAGTGCTTGTTATCCCTTACAACATGCCACCAAATGTCTGCACCAAAGAATCAAACTACATGATGGCCTTGCTCATCCCAGGTCCAAAAAGTCCTGGAAAGGATTTTGATTTATTCATGGAGCCTCTTGTGGAGGAACTTCAACAGCTATGGAGGAGTGTTCTCACTCGAGACCTATATAGAAGCCCACCAGCTGATTTCTTTCTGCGTGCTGCTATAATTTGGTGCATCCATGATTATCCAGCTTTGGGCACTATGTCAGGGCGAACGACACATGGTTACAATGCATGTGTTCGCTGTGACAAGAATCCGCTGTCATACGCAATACTTAGCAAGATCTGTTACATTGGACACCGCCATTTCCTTGCCAAGGACAAGCCGTGTCCTACAAAATACCGAAGACATGTGTTCACTTCAAAGCATGAAAACCGTGATGCGCCAAAGAGGCTCACCGGCGATGAGTTGCAAGTGGAAATAGAGAAGGTCAGGCATATTACACTAGGAAACCATCCTGATAATGGTAGCGGGAAAAGGAAGCGTGGCAGGGCAGAAGAGAGATTATTGTTTACCCGCAGGTCCACTTTGTGGTACTTGGAGTATTGGAAAGATTTGGATCTGCGGCATAATCTTGATGTGATGCACATCGAGAAAAATATATGTGACAGCATTATCGGCACAATTCTTAATATTGAAGGTAAGATGAAAGATACCTTAAAATCTAGGATTGATTTGACACACCTGGGTATCAGAAAGGATTTGTAGGTGGAAGATGATGGTGCATCACGGGATATGGCACCAGCTGTGTACGTCTTGGACAAGGTAAAAAGAAAAGAATTCTGCAAGGTCATGTCACGTGTGAGATTCCCACATGGATTTGCTTCCAACCCTGAAAGGAGAGTCAGTGCAGATGGAAACAAGGTAGAAGGGTTGAAAACTCATGACTGTCGCGTCCTACTTTAAAGGGTTTTACCTGTTATCCTTAGAGGATTGGGCCGCCCTGACTTATACAGAGCAGTTGCAGAGTTGGGACAATTCTTCAGGGAACTATGCAGTAGAAATATCAGGATAGATGCTTTGGAGCGTCTTAGAGACAAGATACCAACTATCCTATGCGACCTTGAGAAGATATATCCTTCAGCCTTCTTTGATGTGATGGATGTTCATCTACCTGATGAGGCACTACTTAGAGGTCTAGTACAGTATGGCTGGATGTACCCTATTGAAAGGCGGCTAGGCACTTTCAAGGGCTATGTTAGGAATAGAGCTAGACCTGAGGGTTCCATTGCAGAGGCCTACATTGCTACAGAAGCATTGACATTCTGCTCAAAATACATTGAAAAAGCTGATCAGCTTAGCAAAGAGGTGGGTGAAGACAATCCCGAGCTCAATGTTTTCGATTGTTCTATTCGAGTTACAAGGAAGAGTCGACAAGACGACAACCCTAAAGATTTGGACAAAATGGTTTGGTATGTGTTGAATAACTGTCCTGAGATTCTACCTTATATCGAGTAAGTGCTAAGTACTGCAGCTTATACATCGTAATCTACTAAACTTGCAGCACATTCTTATATATTTAGATGTTTGACGCGATCACTATGTTGTGCAGCATCTACAAAAAGGAGTTACTGCCACAAAATCCAAGAAACATTGACAATCTGGTTATGGAAGGATTTGTGAAATGGTTCAAGAGCCGTGTAAGCTTTTGAATTGCACTGTCAGTTTTTTAATATATTAAGTACATAAGATGATCAGCTTGTTTATTTTCTAACCATAGGTTAAGAAGATGCGGAAGGATGGGCAGGCAGTTAATGATGCCCTTTACGCACTAGCAATGGGTCCTGATACTCGGGTAAGACATTATGAATCTTGCATTGTTGGAGATGTGCGCTACAACACCCTTGCACGTGACAAAGGCAGGAAGACACAAAACAGTGCCATCATGAGCACAGATACGTACGGCGAAGAGACAACTGAAATGTATGCTAACATAACAGACATTGTTTAGTTGCAGTATATCTCCAGTTTCGAGGTTCATCGGTGTGTGGTTCTGTTGTGTTGTCGTTGGTATAACCTGTTTTCCAGGATCGTAAAACCCAGAGCTAATGATTATTTCAAATCCATCAATGTCAAGGCAGCGTACCAGACCAACAAGCCTTTTATTTTGGTAAATCAAGCAACACAGATATTTTTCTTGCAAGACACATATGCATGTAGCGATGACTGGAGAGTATTGCAAAGGTTTGAGCAGAGGAATTCGTTTAATGAAGTTGCACAACAAGATGATGCTTACACTGCTCCTGAGGTAGAAGATTCCACAGATGTTCCTAATATCTTTGAGAACCATCACGTCAATAACGCTAGCGAAAAGATTCCCTGTCGGGCTGTGGACATACGAGAGTTGATCAATAAGACGCCAATGTTCAAGGACATTGAGGATGAAGAAGAAGATGACACTGGGGGGAATTACCATTCAGACTGATACACATGGCGAAGATGTTGATGCTGCTGCTGCGGATGATGATTAGATTGCTTTTGTCGTATTTGCCTGTGAGAAGATGACTTTTTATCTACTATGTAAAATTGTGTTTGCTATGACAACTGAAACCTGATGAAGTTGTTGTTTAGTATTTTGCTGTGAGAACATCACTTATTATGTATGTTGATTTGTGTTCGGTGATTGTATGATGACTAAAACATGATGACATTGTTGTTTAGTTGTACTCATATTTGGCTGTGAAACTTGTATTTGATGACATAGTTTGCTGTTGGACTGCAATTTGCTCGACGTCTTCGAATGGGAACAAAGCTGACCCGACAGGGCCTCTGCTAATTTATTTATTTATTTATTAGCAAAAGGGCCTCTGCTATTTATTTATTTATGAGCAAAAGGGGATACCCCCCGATTTTCGTTAATAGAAATCATTAGATGTTCACAACACTACGCCCAGCCTGCTAAACAGGTTTCATTCAATACTAGTTTCAGCAAAGTGCTCATGTCATAGCCACTGAATACATCATGAGTGCTAGATACACTACAAATAAAGAGACAATCATCCTACAGAGCACAACGATCTTGCCCATTATCATCACAAGCTCTTTCATCTCCTCATTGCTGTCAAGGCCGTTCGGCAGCTGTTGCTTGGCCCTGATCAGATGAACTACATCTTTAACCTTCTGCTCTGCATCTTCCTCTTCTGCCGTTCCTTCAGTTACTTGTCCAACACCCCAACCTGCTAGTATTGGGATTCCTCGGCTAACCAAATAATCAGCGTAGTTCCGTTCCCCCACATCAGCAACTTCCCAGAAATACAAATCACGTGAATCTTCACTTTTTTGCATGAATCAAATTGGAAGATCATCAACAAAACTATTAAAAATTCAGCAACTAAAAGTAGGCGAACAACACTTAAACATATTATTACCCCATGCTTCGGGCATTTGTAGAAGACTCGGCCAGGGTTGAGGATTGTAGTTGAGATGCGACGGATGACTCTGCGTGATTTGCAGCAGTGGCACCACACCAACGGTAGCGGGTTACGATGAGAAACCGGCTGCGGTGAGTGTGCCGGCGGGGGTGTGATGAGACCCACAGGGGATGGTACGGGTGGCGACTTGGCGCATATCTGGTTGTTGCCTGCTGAAGAGCAGGTGGATGAGCCGCCAGCGGACATGGTTGCTTCGGCCGGAGCTTCTGATGCTAGGTAGAGTAGCTAGAGAAGAGGAGAAGCGAACGTTGGATATTTCAGTTTCATTACTTGCAGAGTAGCATAGCACTATATATAGTCATAGTCTAGGTTTGGATTCGAACCAGCTACAGGAGCACGTCTCTCTTTTTTCTAAAACTCAGCAACGTCTCTTTACTGGTACACTAGCTTGTTCTGTACGCCTTCTCAAGTCTTTGATTTTCGGGAATGTTATGTGGCGAACGTTCCCTGGGAGGAGGACGGCAAACGAACGCATTTTCCTGGCAGTTTTAGTTGCGACGCAAGATCAAACGGTGGCAGTTTCGAGAATGTTATCTGGCGAACGTGCCCAGTTTTTCTTTTCTTCCTATAAAAGAGTATGCTACGTGGTGCCGGCTTAGTCAACAAACGATTGTGCCAACCTTGATCGTTGGATTGACATTCAATGCCTATCATGTTTCTTCAGTCTCTTCTTCCTCCAGCCGCCAAAGCCAAACCAGCGCCGGCAGGACCGCCTGCTCCCGCCTCCCATGGCTGGCTGTGCTGCCGCGCACGCATCGCGGCCACATTGCACCCTAAAACTCTGCGCATCTTCCCTGGCTCCTGTTCATTCTCGTCTGAGGCCTCACCATCGTCCTCCTCCTTGGTTCGCTCGCCACGGCACCGCCCTTCGGTGTTGTCAACATGGTCAACAGCCGAGAGGAATAAGGAGATAACTGTACATGGTGAGGATGATAGTAGGGACCCACCAGGATCATGGCAGTAGGCAAGCAAGTGCCTCCTTTATTACAAGAAAAAAATATTTCCTCCTAATGGTTTCCTGACATCTGGGTCGCGCGCCACTGTCAACGTAGTCAATAAGTGAGATAACTGCACAAGGAGCGGCAGACACCCGGGACCCAGCAGCTTGCGCAGTATATTTTTTTTGTTTTTGGGGCGGAGTAGGGTATCAACTGTGTTGTGCGGGAGCTGTAGCCCGTCTAGCCCAGGCTTTTATTTCATATGTTTACCACATGACCAGCCCAGTTTTGTTTTTTCTTTCTCAAAATGGCTAGCCCAGCTATTTTGTTTTTCGCAGAATAACCAACGGAGGCCTACTTGCTTTTCTACGCCCTGCTGGGCCTGAAATCTTTCAAGACGAGGAGGGATGCATTCGGCTTACGCAGAAAATGGGCTATAAGTAATAAGAAATGGGTTGTAAAATGAAAAATACAGCAAACAGGCAATTATTTCCAAATTACTTTTTTCTTTCCGATTTTGATATTTTAAATTTCATTGTTTTCGTGCGGGTAAAATTTCATTGGATTTTACATTAAGGTATGTTTATTTTTTAAATTAATTTGAATCTGGCTAGAAATTTTGGGCTGTATGCTGTTTGGGACAGATTTGGAGGCTGACTTGTGGGTCTACAAGGTTGACGTGTACGAAAGGCTTTGTCAACTTAGTCCACAAACGATTCTAGCAGCAGTGACTGTTGGATTGTTAATCCAACGGCTGTGCTGCTTCTTCAACCTCTGGTCTTCTTGCTCCAGCCGCCCAAACCAGCGCCGGCCGTACTGCCTGCTCATGCCTCCCGTGGCCGGCTGTGCTGCCGCGTAGGCCTAACCGCCCCACACTACTCCCATCACTAGCCTGGCCGTCCCTCTACGCACCCACAGTTCCTGTTATTCTCCGGCGACGGCAGATGAACCAGTAAACCCTCGTACTCCCCTCCGTGTGGGAAACAACTGTCGAGTCTTCTCCAGCTCCGGGTCGTTCCCTTCCTAGGCCTTGCCGTCGTCCACCGCCCAGGTGCTCTCGGCGCGGCGTGGCCAACGAACGATATCCATCGGAAGAGGACTGTACGTGGAGAGGATGACAGTTGGGTCCACGGCCACGCGCAAGGAAGTGCCTCCTTATTACACGCAAAATAATGATTCCTCCACCTGACAGCAGGGACCCACCGGAAGCGCCTCTGTATTTCGCGAAAAAAAGTTCCTCCCGCTGACAGCTCGGACCCACCAGCTATATCTTTGCACGCAAGGAAGTGCTTCCTTATTACGCACAAAAAAATGAATACTCCCCCTGCTAGCTGGGACCCACCATATTTGGAGGCTGACTTATGGGCCTACTAAGTTGGCGCGGATGCAGGATTTGTCAACTTAGTCAATATAAATGATTCTAGTTGCAGTGACCGTATGATGTCCATCCAACGGCCGTCGTGTTTCTTCAACCTCTGGTCTTCTTGCTCCAGCTGCCCAAACCATTGCTGGCTGTACCGCCTGCTCCTGCGTCCCGTGGCCGGCTGTGCTGCCGCACAGGCCTCACCGCCCCACCCTACTCCCATCGCTTGGCTGGCCATCCCTATACTCACCCAGACCTCTTGTTATTCTCCGGTGATGGCAGCCTCACACTGCAGCCGAACCAGTAAACCCTCGTACTCCCGTTCGCGTGGGAAACAACTGCCGAGTCTTCCCCGGCACTGGGTCATTCCCTTCCTAGGCCTCGCCGTCGTCCACCGCCTTGGTGCTCTCGGCGCGACATGGTCAACGTGGTCAAGGAATGACTTCCATTGGAAGAGGATTGTACGTGGAGAGGCTGACAGCTGGGTCCACAGCCGCAGCAAGGAAGTGCCTCCTTATTACGCACAAAATAATGATTCCTCCACGTGACAGAAGGGACCCACCGGAAGGGCCGCCATATTTTGCGAAAAAAATGTTTCCCCCCTGACAGCTGGGACCCACCAGCTACATCTTCGCACGCAAGGAAGTGCGTCCATATTACGGCCAAAAAAATGATTCTTCCCCCTGACAGCTGGGACCCACCAGCTATATCTTCGCACACAAGGAAGTTCCTCCATATCCTCCCTGACAGCTGGGACCCATCGGGTCAAACTGTACGTAGGGTTGTTTGTCTGGTCGCTAATACGTCCATTTTGCATCATGTTTTTATATCAATATTTATTGCATTGTGGGATATTATTACACATTATGGCACAATACTTATGCCTTTTCTCTCTTATTTTACAAGGTTTACATGAAGAGGGAGAATGCCGGCAGCTGGAATTCTGGGCTGGAAAAGGAGCAAATATTAGAGACCTATTCTGCACAACTCCAAAAGTCCTGAAACTTCACGGAGAGTCATTTTGGAATTAATAAAAAATATTGGGCAAAGAAAGCACCAGAGGGGGGCCACCAGCCAGCCACAAGGGTGGAGGGCGCGCCCCCCGTCCTTGTGGGCCCCCTGGCAGGCCTCCGACGCCCATCTTCTGCTATATGGTGTCTTTTACCCTGGAAAAAATCATAAGGAAGCTTTCGGATGAAGCGCCGCCGTCTCGAGGCGGAACCTGGGCAGAACCAATCTAGGGCTCCGGCTGAGCTGTTCTGCCGGGGAAACATCCCTCCGGGAGGGGGAAATCATCGCCATCGTCATCACCATCGATCCTCTCATCGAGAGGGGGTCAATCTCCATCAACATCTTCACCAGCACCATCTCCTCTCAAACCTTAGTTCATCTCTTGTACCCGATCTTTGTCTCAAAACCTCAGATTGGTACCTGTGGGTTGCTAGTAGTGTTGATTACTCCTTGTAGTTGATGCTAGTTGGTTTATTCGGTGGAAGATCATATGTTCAGATCCTCAATGATAATTAATACTCCTCTGATTATGAACATGAATATGCTTTGTGAGTAGTTATGTTTGTTCCTAAGGACATGGGAGAAGTCTTGTTATAAGTAATCATGTGAATTTGGTATTCGTTCGATATTTTGATAAGATGTATGTTGTCTTTCCTCTAGTGGTGTTATGTGAACGTCGACTACATAACACTTCACCATGATTTGGGCCTAGGGGAAGGCATTGGGAAGTAATAATTAGATGATGGGTTGCTAGAGTGACAGAAGCTTAAACCCTAGTTTATGTGTTGCTTCGTAAGGGGCTGATTTGGATCCATATATTTCATGCTATGGTTAGGTTTACCTTAATTCTTTTTTCGTAGTTGCGGATGCTTGCGCGAGGGATTAATCATAAGTGGGAGGCTTGTCCAAGGAAGGACAGCACCCAAGCACCGGTCCACCCACATACCAAATTATCAAAGTAACGAACATGAATCATATGAGCATGATGAAAACTAACTTGACAACAATTCCCATGTGTCCTCGGGAGCGCTTTGCTTTATATAAGAGTTCGTCCAGGCTTGTCCTTTGCTACAAAAAGGATTGGGCCACCTTGCTGCACCTTCTTTACTTTTGTTACTTGTTACCCGTTACAAATTATCTCATCATACAACTATCTGTCATCGATAATTTTAGTGCTTGCAGAGAATACCTTGCTGAAAACTGCTTGTCATTTCCTTCTGCTCCTCGTTGGGTTCGACACTCTTACTTATCAAAAGGACTACGATAGATCCTCTAAACTTGTGGGTTATCAGTCACGAACGTGTACGTACATACTGGTCGATCGCTCTCTCTGCAGCGATGAACCGTGGCCGAGTAAGGAGATGCACGTGTCGTAGTAGAGGCGCGGACGTAGCATGTCACACAGTCCCGTCTATATATATCATGTACACGTACGTACAGCCACGCTGTAAGAAAGTAAATACAGTTACGTACGTACATACGGGCGGGGTCTCGAACGTGTACGCGTGCATACTTACGGCTAGGGCTAGTGTACATGGAGAGGTAACAGACGGCAGCGACATCGTCATGTTCATCGGCAGCTAACCGGCTGGGTCAGAACGGAGGAAACAGTGGCGTGTTCACCGGGAGCCAAGTGACTGGGTCGGAACATGTCATGTTCATCGAGAGCGAAGCCATTGGGTCGGAACGCGTCCTGTTCATCGGGAGCCAACCGGCTTGGACGGAATAGCCGGAACGGGGTCTGGCGTATCGCAAAACGGAGGAAAACGGCCTTCTGTTCGACCGCGTACGGTCGAAACGGGGTCCTGTTCATCGGGAAGGGTTTGGCATACCGCAGAACGGAGGAAACGGCCTTTTGTTCGAGTGCCTATGGTCGAAACGGGGTCCTGTTCATCGGGAGGGGTGTGGTGTATCGCAAAACAAAGGAAACGGACTTGTGTTGGAGCGCCTATGGTCGAAACGAGGTCCTGTTCATCGGGAGGGGTGTGGCATACCTCAAAATGGGACTCCACGGCCTACTGTTCATCCACGGTCTACTGCCTCGCTCCAGCCTCCACGGGCTACTGGTCATCAACCGTCGACTTCCTCCAGCCTCCACCTGCTACTGTTCATCCACCGTCGACTTCCTCCTGCCTCCACCAGCTATTGTTCATCCATGGGGTCCTATTCATCCAGCCTCCACCGGCTACTGTTCAACCAGCCCTCCATGGGGTCCTGTTCATCCACCCTCCACTGGCTACTGTTCAACCAGCCCTCCACGGGGTCCTGTTCATCCACCCCCAACCGGCTCGATCGGGTGGCGTGTAGCGGCCTCCCCTCGATCGGGGTCCTGTTCATCCAGCGGCAATGGCCTCTACTACCACGGGGTCCTGTTCATCCAACCCCCACCGGGAACTGTTCATCCAACCCCCAACAATGGTCACTGTTCATCAAGAGGCAGCAGGTTCGATCGGCTTCAGTTAGCAGCAGTAGCGAAGGAATCACTCGGGTTCAGTTAACAGCCAAGGGATCGATCGCTCGGGTTCAGTAAGTGAACGCCTCACTCGGGTTCAGTTAGAGCCCAACGCCTCGCACACATGTGTGTACGTGTACGAGAGAAACGCGCAAACCTCCATGCATTGCTCGGCCCCGACCACCCACCGTAACCGGGAACTCCCCGATATTTTCCTCGCCCTTGCTTCTACCACGATTTTTTCCGTCATGGACGGACCAAATAATGTCATGCAGGTGCGTCCCCGGCCCGCCCAGGACGAAAAGCCCATTTTCTGTCATGATTTTTTGTCATAGAAGTAGGAGTCCACCACATCTATGATGATACGTGGTTTTGTCACAATTATTGTCATAGAAGTGTCATAAGCATGACAGGAAAAAAATTCGTTCGGGCCAAAATGTCACGGATGTGTCTTTTTTTTGTAGTGCTTCTTCCTAATCGACCCAAGCAATCCAGGTCGTGTTGTCGTGAGGAGAGGCAAAAGGAACATCGTCGGAATGGATGGAGTCGCCAACGAGGAAGATTACGACCGGTACGGCAACCCTATGAGGGAAGATGACGATGAAGCGTACATCAAAAGAAGAATCAAGACTACATTACCGAAGAAAGATCGTACTCCATGGAAAAGAAAAAGTCACAACAAGGGGCTCAATTATTCGACAGCAAACAAGAAAGGAAAGAAGGTCACTCAGAAACGAAAACGTCGACGCTGAGTAAACAACATTTATATTTGTACCTATTTTGTATACGCACTTGACCGCGTTATCAGTCAAATGATGTACCTATATGTTATGCACTAATATATCCCCGCGTTATCGGTCAAAGGAATAAGAAAAATGAAAAGAAAAAGCAAAAGGAAAGGAATAACAAAATGAAAAGAAAAAGGAAAGGAATAAGAAAAAGAAAATGGAAAGGAATAAGAAAATGAAAAGAAAAAGAAAAAGGAAAGGAATAAGAAAATGAGAAGAAAAAAAGGAAAAAAAAGGAAAGAATGGAAAGGAAACCGCGCCTACCTCTAACTTAACATAGCAGTAGCGCGGTTTCTAAAAACACGCTATAGCTAACTTAGCTATAGCGCGTTTTCTACGAAAGCGTGCTATAGCTACTAAGTACAGCAGCAGCGCGGCTTTGCAACCCGCACTATAGCTAACTTAGCTATAGCGCGGGTTGCTAAGCCGCGCTACTGCTATTTTAACTTAACCTAGCCGCGCGCAGGCCTCCCTCTCCTTCCTCCCCCAATTCCCCCCACTCTCCATTCCCCCGATTAGCCACTCCTATCGCCGTCGTCGACCTCGTGCCCCCGCCATCGTCGCCGGACCCCTCCCAGTGCCGTCATCGCCGTGGTCTCCCCCGAGCCTCCTCATCGCCGCGGTCTCCCCCAAGCATCTCCTCATCCCCCGCCTCATCTCCGAGCCCCTCCTCAGTGTCAGACCCCCCTCTCCGCCACGGTCTCCCTGGACCCCCTTGTAAGTCCCCTACCCCTCCTCTCTCCTTTTTCTTTTTGACAGTAGCTAGGAACCCTAAGTGATATAGGAACCCTAGGATCTAGTTGGAACACCTCTCTCTCTGCCATAGTTCTAGGGATTTAGCTAGGAATTAAAATTTAGGACAGAAAATTTAGCTAGGTGTTGGTGCAATATTTGCCCTCCTGTGTTTTGGAGATTGTTGACAGAAACAGGCATGGACTGATTTGTTTGCTAGTGCACATAGAGAGAAATAGTCCATGTAGAACCAAAGAGAATGTTGTCTCCGGTGTCAAGTTTGAGGAACTTCACCGAAGAATATCTGCATTGCAGAGAAGAATGAGCTACATCTGTTGAAGACATGTAGACAAGAAGATTGATGTGAAGGAGCTAACCCCTTGAAAATTTATTGTTGATGCAAAGCAATTAGTTCAGAACTATTGTCCGAAGAAAATTGACTGCAGCGGATGGAAGTCGAAGACAAAGTGAAGACATAGTATTCATTTCGTTGTTCTTCTTTCATTCATTTGAGTCATAGGACCTCCGTACTATTAAGAGAGGTATAGGTTCTCGAAGCTTAGATCCGCTGTGATGTTTAGCCCAAAACCTATGCGAGACTAAGAGAAATCTCTTTATGTTTTGAATGATTACCTGGCAGCAGTAGACGTTGTTCTTCGTGTTGCAGAAGATATCTTTCGAACTGAGGAGTTAGCATTACTTGCTCTGCAAGAAATGTTACCGTTGTGCTCAATTTTCAACCGTTGGACTCGTGTCGTTCGGCCATTGGCTGCTCCACATGTCCAATTTGGTCATTTCCCTTCAGGGAAGGCTGCGGCTATAAATAGCCACCCCGCTCCAATGTTGCCCGTTGGCTGCTCCGCTTAAGATTTCTGAGAAGATTGATTGAGCATCCCATCTCCGAGTGATTTGAGTTTAAGATCCACCGAGAGAAATATCAAGAGCCCAAAACTTAGACAGTGGTTTAGCATCGCAGTAGTTCTGAGTTGAGAGTTCTTGTACCTATCACTCTTGAGAGCTGCGCACTCTCTGGACGGATAGGTGTCGGCTCGAGTGTTGAAGAGTTGTTGTCTTCACTGAGCAAGATCTTCAGCAACCAAGAGTCATTGTGGTTTGTGAAGGTCAGTCAAAGGTTTGGAGATCACCGACAAGTATCTACCATGAGTGAAATCAACTAGAGTCTGGTCAGCTTCGAGTTGAAGGAGAATAGGGAGAAGAGAGTTTATCTTCTGTGTTAAATCACAACCCTTCCAACCAGACGTATTCCTTTGGCAAAAGGGCGAACTGGTGTACCAAATTCATCTGTCGCCAACGAGCATGAGTTGTTCAATCTACTTTACTGCATTACATTCAGCAGTTTACTTTCGTGCTCTGTGATGATAGTTTATCTGATCAATCTTTGTATGTTGCATATCTTTCATCGCTACCATATGTTATCATTCGTTGCTCACACTATTGCATCTCATCATTCGGTGTGGTCATTTCAATCGCCTACTTTTCTGCTCGCACTTGTTAAGACTGGAGTGATTCCCCTGTGTTCTCATTTATCCTGTCATAGTTATTTCTCATACTTTTCCTTCATAGTTCATTCCTTGTTTTCTCTCATGTTGCTGCATCTGTTAGCATATTGCATTACCATCGTCATTGTCAAAGATATGATATCCTATGCTCGTACCATTATTGCTTCTTACCTCGATAGATATGTTCCTAGATAAAGGGCTTGGTTGAGTTTATTTCTACCGAACCTTAATTCCGCTGCTGTGTTTGGGATCCATTCATAACATTCGCAAGAATTTTTAATCTCCCATTCACCCCCCCCCCCTCTGGTCGATATACTCTCGGTCCCAACAATTGGTATCAGAGCAGGTACTCCCTGTCTCTATTTATTAAAGGTTTAACCACCTTGGAGTTTTGAGTATGTCGTATGCAGGTAGATCCTTGCACTCTGAAAGGTTTCCTATCTTCGATGGAAATGACTATGTCTACTGGAAAGAGAGAATGAGAATCAGACTTCAAGCCATCAACATAGATCTCTAGCAAATTATGGAAAATGGATACACCATTCAGCATCCTGATGCTCCAAATTCGGATGACAAAGCTACACTGCGGTTGAACGCACAAGCAAAAGATATTATCTGTGAAAGTATCTCGAAAGACATTTTCATTCAGTTCCGAAAGCTTGAAAGTGCAAAGCAACTCTGGGATGCCATCAATAATGCTCATGAAGAATTCATTACCAGAACAGATTCTCACACTAAAATGCTTCGTGCCATGTTTGCTGGTTTCAGAAGTCTTCGTAAGGAAAGTGCTATGGAACTCACTGATCGGTTGACCAATATTGTTGAAAGGCTTCATCAACGAGGAGTAACAGATATCACCGATAGAGATGTGGTCAACAAGCTACTGAGTGCTCTTGATCCAACCTTCGATCCAATCATAGCTGAAATCAAGCAAAGACCAGACTATGAAGAACTTCACTACGTCGAGGTCATGACACTGTTGTCCATTCACGAAGAAAAGATGGAACTTGAAAATGCAGATCAAGAATCTTCTTCGGAAAGTGAAGGGGAAATTCTCTCACACTATGGCAGCTCACTAGAAGAAGATGTTGAAAATCAACACACCATCACAAGGGAACTGGAAATGCTCACAGAAAGGCTATGTGATCTCAGAAGACAGAATTTGTGTCTCACAAATGACGACGAATTTGACTTGCCTGAATCTTCGAGAAAGTTACCACCGAAAGAAATGAAGTGTTTCAAGTGCAAACAATTTGGTCATCTCATTGCAGACTGTCCTTGCTGGGATAGAAAACCAAGCAACAGATGGATGTATATTCACGGAAATGGATTCACTCGAATGGATCGTCACACTAAGCTCTCGAAGAAAAATGAACCTTCCTCTTCTTGTTCGACGAGACCGGTCACTGACGTGAAGGCCAGGGCAACCATCGAATCCAATATGAAGAGAATATCTCAGCTGAACAAAGCATGTGCTGATATGAACTTGGATTCTGAAGATGAGACATCTGAATCAGAATCAGACGATGAAGAGCTGCACAGAAGGATAGGAAGAAACAATGCTTTCGTGGCATATGAATCATCTGAGAAATCACTCAAATCAGACACTGATGACAATGCTTCAAGTGATGATGAACCAGTTGCATTCTGTCTCATGGCAAAAACATCCAAGGATCAGGTATCAGGAAAACACCAAAAATCTATGTCTGAATATTCTCCTGAATACATGTCCTATGCTAAGCTGGTTAAGATTGCAAAATCTTAACAAGATGAACTTTAAAAACTTGAGAACAATCGTAGGAAAATCGAAGGATTACTGGTCGAAGAGATGGAGAAGAATCAAAAGTTGATCGAAGAGCATGATGCTTTTTCTTCAACTATTAATGATCTTTCTAACCGATATGATTCCCTTACAGTCGACTACGAGAGTTTATCAGATGAAATCCTTAATAGGAATCAAGAACTCGACTCACTGAAAGAGTCTCATAACGTGCTTGCGAAAGAAAAAGCTTCTCTCTTTGCCGAGCAATCTGAACAACTTCCTGATGACTTTATGCCTCATTGCTTAAAATGCCTAGAATGTAGCAATGCTGATTCAAATGCTGAAACATCTACTACTGTCATTGAGAATATTGCAACTTCTACGAATGATATTTCTAACCCCTCTTCCGAGGAATTTGCTGCTGTATCTGATGAAAATTGCAGATTAAAGAGCTTACTTGAGACAGGAATGCTAAACAGCCTCAAAGGGCATCAAACTCTATGTGATGTGCTCAAGAAGTCAATACTGCACAAAAACCCATGAAAGGAAGGTTTGGGTTTCGAGAGAAAACTCAACGTTGATGGAACCTACTGGACTCCCGAGCAATATCCTCGAACGAGTTGGGTTCTTGCCAAAAGTAAAACTCTCGAACCCACAATTTTGTCTGGATATGACTCTCCCATTTCTGTTGTTTCTGACGAGTCTGATAACTCAAACTACAAATTCTTCAAACAACAGAGTGGTAAGTTTTTCGCTCGGTATGTTGGAACTAACTGCAGGTCTGGCTCACCCAAGAAGTAAATCTGGTTGAAGAAGTACATCATTGAAAATTTATCTGTCACTTCTAACTTGATTATGCAGAGTAATTCTCTTCGAGGAAATGATTATTATTCGTAGATTAGCGCTGAAACTTCCTCGACTGGATATCAGTCAAACCTTCGACAGAAGGAGTACATGCGCACCTCATTGAATCACTATGCTCATGTCTCTGGAAACAATTTCAATGCTTATTATATGATTACTCTCAAAATGCACAGGTGAACTACAGATCTCACCGAAGGAATGTCCCTGCTCAGACTAAGCAAAAGATATGCTCGCTGCCCACGCAAGTGTGGGTTGCGAAAAAGAAATAACCCTTCTTGCAGGAACTCTCTTAGGGATTCTTATCGTTTATTCTTAGCCCTGAGATTTACATTGTTGGTGCATGCTCCTTGTGTTTATTTGCTCTCGTTTGTGAGTTTGTCTTCTCCTCACCGTGTTTGTGTTTCGTCTGACAAGCAACTCACTCATAGTTTCGTGTTTGTGTGTTTTCCTCTCGTCTGACTGAGTGTTTTGTTTCGGACCCTGTTATCCCTCTATTCTTTCTCATCCAATCTATGATGTCCGTCATAAGCATGCAATTTGATCTGAAGAAAATTTCTATCCGACGTCCATGGTTGCGAAAGAAATCGACTTCAAACTTTAATCTGTTTTGGCGCTTGCCCTTCTTCAAAACTTTTGGCCTCCCACTCTCGTCCCGAGTTTTACGCAGGAAACGGTTGCCATGTGCCCACGATCCCCATGATCGTGATCGTGTCCGTTGAATGTGGAATGTCCCGTTTCTGAGGGTCGTAGATTTTGGAGAGGTGGTTCTGCTCGCTAGCTATAAATACCCCTCCCGGTGTCTTCTTCCTCACTTGTTCCTCAAACCCTCATCCACCTCCTCCCGAGCCCGAGCTCGAAGCAACTCTAGCGAGGTGCCTTGCTGTGCGACTCTGGTGAAGTCACGTTGCAGTTGATCACGCCCATGCGGTAATCTTCCCTTCCGCACTACCGTAGTTGATCCAAATAGCCAAGTTACGGCGCTTGGATCTGGAACTGCTCCTGTCTCTTCTCTGTTCTTAGGGCAGTTCTTATCGACGCCATTTCCTTTGATTTATTTCACCATGGTAGATCTTTAGGAATCACTAGGTTATGACTGGTACGGTTTGTAGATTTTCCCTCGTACTAGTTCTCCTCGATCTAGGGTTCATGAGTACTTATCTGAAAGATTAGATAGTTCTTAACCAGTCTTGAGCTTTCTGTGGCTAGGTTAAAATCTATCAAAGATATCTTCTCTAAGTATAACATGGATTCCTAAGTTCCATCCAAAAAACTTTCATTTTCGTTCAAAATGCTTCTGTGCATGTTTATGACCCTACCCTTTTTTCTCTCGTACCTATTCTTTCCACAGGTTGGTCATGGCACAGAGTTCGGATGAGTACACAGATTCTGAAGGAGCTTTGCCTTAGCAGCCTCCCAGGTCTGACCGAATGAGATTGACTAGAGGAGGAAAATCATCAAAGCCTCCCAAGACACCGAAGAAGAAATCAGAGTCTGAATCCGAAGAAGAAGATGATGAAATTCCCTCTGATCATAGTCAGCCCGAGGATGAACTGGTCGCTGACGCCCTGACTCTCTTCTCTGATGGAAATCCCAAGAAGGGTGGTCGTGGCAGAGAGAAGAACACCACTGCTGAAATGTTCGAGCCTAATGGTTACAGAACTCCACCTGGGGTTGAAACAACAACTGAACGCAATAATAGGCTGCAAAGGATTCGCCGCCACTGGGCAAAGAAATGGTTCAACTATGAAAACGTTCGCGAGAAGTACCAGATCATGTTTGCCTTCACACCGCCATGGAATGACTGCATTGCTGAAAATTGCATTGGGCCGGACGATGAAAAAGTCAGACCACCAGCGCCTTCAAATGCACATCCTGAATCCCTCAAAACCATTGCAGATTTTCCCGATGAAGTAGCCAAGAGGGTGAAGACCAAAGCCAAGCGTGATGCTAGGCAAACGAAGAAAAATCAAGTCAAAGCTAAAAACATTGCGCTGATTCAGCAAGACGTGCAGAAGAAAAAGGATCACGCTTCCAAAGGAAGCAAGTCCAGAAAGTTAGATTCCCCTCGCGCTTCGCGAAAGAAAACTATCTCCAGAAAATCAAAGAAGGCAGTTTCTAGCTCCTCTGATGAGTCATCCAGCGAAGATGCTGATGAATTTCCCATGTATGATCAATGTGCCATTCTCAACAGGCCATCCAACAGTCCCTCACCCACTGGTACAGCGAGATACTATACAAACGGTTTTTAACCCCTTTCCGCGACGGCGTTTTGAACCGTCACCTAGTGAATGACTGCGATAGGGGGGTCCTTCCCACACGACCCAGAAACCGTCGGGGATAGGCCCTCCGGGCACACACGCTCGGCAAAATGAGGTCGTGTGCGACGGACGAGCGATCAAATAATGTTATACGTACAGTTGTGCTAAAAAAATACAATTATACAGGCCAAATCGTTTCCAGTCGTAAGTACATCCCACAAGTCAGTCCCGGCTAAACGTTTCCGTTTGTATGTACATTCCACATAGTCAATCCAAGGAATACGTTTCTGTTAGTATGTACATCCCACACAGTTAATCCAAGAAGTATGTTTCCGTTCGTATATACATCCCACACAGTCACTCCAAGGAAAATGTTTCTGTTCGCAGGTACATCACACACAATTTTCCCCATTAAATCGTTTGTGATAGCATTGCCATTGCAGAAGATATTAACAATTTTATCATTTGCGTTATTGAATGCATCACACACGGTGCGTAGGAGAAACTGTGTGGCAAAGGCTATCCATCACACACACTATTTATGTGGTAAACGTTTGCGCAAGGTGGCCTAACGCAAACAGTTTTCAAGAGGATGCCGTGTGTGATTGTTCATTGACCCAACACGGTTTATTCCTAGAAACTGTGTGCGTTGCCTGAGGTCATCGCCCATGGTGTTTTTCTCAATAACCGTTTGCAATAGCAGGCTAATTGGCCATTAGCAGGCTAATTGTCCTATTATTAATAATCCATTTATTAATCTAATTGGCATTTCATATTAAGCACACAATATATGTCATTTTCATATTAAGGAAGCAGGATTTCATAATTGAAATACATCAGAGTACAACATCATATAGCTTCAGCACTCAGCTACCCCATTACACAACTTCACCAGCACCAAGTTTCACATGCAATATCTATAACCTTTCGAAATTAGCATCGTAGACGGTACATAGACAGATGAATCTCATCTGGAAAACTGGATGAGAAAGGAAACCCTCATGGTTGTAGATATATGGTGGATGGTTTGCGATGAAACTCTCGCTCGCTAGAGCTCCAAAAAGGTAGATCTAGATGTACTTTCCGGATAAGATATCACTTGTGGGGGTCTGGCATTATCACTTTGCTTGCAGCGTGTTTGCAAAAAAGATGGAGCATTTCAAGCTACACATTGCTTTTCGAACCACCATTTATAAGCAGTAAGGCAAGCACCATCAGCGCTGACGCCTAAGCGCCGAAAATGGCATATTTGTAAGGTGTTGACAGGGCGCCTTATTGCCTAAGCATCTAAGGGAGCATGCTTTATAAACAATGTTTGGAACTCCTTTCCTTTTCATGAACTTCCCAATTCAATAAAATTGCTGATGTCATCAATAGCATTCCTGAAGTGCGCCACCAGTTGACGGAAAAAACAGACGTGTCATTCTCAATCAACATGTCCTAATCTCTTTAGTTACTTCCTCTATCTGGATTTATTGGGGCCCCTCGTATTTTTGGTCAAAATTATAAATTTAACTACTAAAACATAAACTATATATCACAAAAACATATGGCGGGAATCCTCCTTCATTATAATTTTTATAGCATATAAATCATATTTTGTTGTACCACAGGTCCAAAATTATATGCATAATGTTAAGTTTTTTCATGCGGTTTTTTAAAATGGTTGTAATTTTCTTAAAGACATCGTGACATTTAAACATTTCCATACATTTTAAAATATATTCATGTCATTTTTAGAGAAAAAATCAAGAAAATGTAAATATTTTTTCACGTAGTTTGTAAAAAATGTTCAAACCATTCAAACAAATGTTCAAAACATTTAAAAAAATCTAGCATTTAAAAATATGTTTATAACATTTTGAAGAAAATGTTCATGAAATGTAAAAAAAATTGCGTAATTGTTTCGTAACAACCAAGAAAAATGTGCATGACACTTCAATAACGTTGCACATGTTTAAAAATATGCATGACATTTGTAAATGTTCATACATTCAAAAATTTGTGCATAACATTTTTAGAAAATGTTCATGAAATGTAAAGAATTGTTTGTGTGTTTTTAAAAACATGTTTTGTACCACTAAAAACATGTTTATGACATTTGACAATGTTTCAAATGTTCAAATATATGTTCATGACATTTTTGAAAAATGTTCAACGTGTGTTTAATAATGTTCATTATGTATTTATAAAATGTTTAACGTGCATTTGACAAATGTCAAACATGTGTTCGTCAAAGTGTTCAAAGGGAACTTGAAAGAAATTGTTGTGGATCTTAAAAATATTTTACTGTGATCAGAAAAAGTTGATGTGTACTTGTAAATATGTCATCGTGTATTGCTGAAACAAAAAATAAGAAGCGAAGGCTAGAAAAAACAAAACAAAAAATTGAAATGGAAATCTCAAAATGAAAACCGATAAACTAGTTGAAAAAACAAAGGAAAAAACTCGATGAAACTTTCCCAAAACTAATAGCCACCATACATATATGGAAACTTCTAAAAACCGTTCACACACAACATCGGTAGGGCCGGCCCATTCGGGCAAATGTTGTAGGGGCGAGTTGTATTGGTCACACAATAAGTTCTAGATTTTTCTTCCCCTATGGTAGGTTATTATGATGTCTTACTTGATATTTAATTAAGTTGGGAAGGTCCATATGAGTACTCCAAACTATCAATTCAGAAGCTATAGACTTACATTCTGAATAATTATATGGAAAAGAAAGGTTAAATTTGTCAATTCATGATACTAAAATGAGGTAAATGAATATATACTCAAGATTTAATTAGTTGGTCTTTGCTCGAAACAAATGTTTGTTGGATGGACTGGTACCGAAACTATCAAAGAAATAACATTCATTGTGTATTTATAAAATGTTTAACAAGTGTTTGATAAATGTCCAACATGTGTTCGGAAAAGTGTTCAACATGAACTTGAAAATAATTTGTTGTGGATCTGAAAAATAGTTTACATGTATCAATAAAAATTTGACGTGTATTTGTAAAAATGTCACCGTGTATTGCAGAAAGGAAACATAAGAAGAAAAGTTTAGAAAAAGGAACAAAAATTTAAAAGAAAAAACTGAAAATCAAAGCCGATAAACTAGTTGAAAAACAAAGGAAAAAACTCGATGATAGTTTTCCGAAACTAATAACCACCATAATTATATGGAAATTTCCGAAAACCGTTCACACACATCATCCATTGGACGGGTCCGTTCGGTCAAACATTGTAGGGGAGAGCTGTATTAGTGTCACAATAAGTTCTAGTCTTATGTTCAGCTATGATAGGTTACTTTTATGTCTTACTTGATATTTATGTTGGGAAGGTCCATATGAGTACTCCAAACTATTAATTCAAAAGCTATAGTTTTCTATCCTAAGAAAATATATGGAAAAGAAAGGTTAAATTTGTTAATTCTTGATACTAAAATGAAGGAAAGGAATATATACTCAAAATTTAGTTAGTTGGACTTTGCTCGAAACAAATGTCTGTTGGATGGCCTGGTACTGAAACTATCAAAGAAACTACAGAAGGGCTACAGACAAGCTATTTTCTTATGAAACTAACGGTGTTCAAAGAAAATCAAATATTTTTACGACACATTGTGGAGACACTAAGGTGAGTATAATTTCCGAAGACTTGATGTGCTTTTCGATGACATGTTTGCACTTTTTTGGCTTATTACTATAAATGCTTTCTTCGTGCAAGATATTATAGATATTTTACATAACCATCCCTAATTATGAATATGTTGACAACTTAGAAAATTTGCTGTGAAGCAGGAAGTTTTTTTGTAGCCTTCTGATAAGGATAATCAAAGACTAATTAAATTTAACCACAACTTAGTGTAGATAAAGGAAAACACACGTGATAAAATTTCGCAATATAAATGACCCATGGGAATTTATGAATGCAACCAACTTGTGGAAGTAACTATTATTTTATTTGTTATGTACTTCTAACTAAACTAGGTGTCATAGATGGATGTGTGTATAGGTTGGGGTCGAGGCCATGGGTCCATCTCCTTTTCGAAGAAAAAAATGATTTCAGTTATGTGCAATCAATTAATTAGATTAAATCAGACTTGTGTATGGAAATAATACAAAATATCTTGGTTCTTTCACAGTATTGTAGTCTATAAAACAACATGAATACGCTATTGATCCCCGGATTAAATTAAGATTATATACCTCATAATTTCAATATAGATAGATAATATGGACTAGGCACATTAGACATATACAAATAAAATTTCTTACTTAACATTTGTAGTATTTGTACGTGTGATATAACGATGATGCCCACGCACTACAAACATTGCACTCACGTTTGTGACGGCCAATTTGCTAGTTGTTCCCGAATGGAAATTGTCGCTGAATTTGTAAACATGCCAAACCCTCATTTATTTTGACTGTTTTGCCCTTGATATCCCGCGAGTGCCTTCGATTTGCAGTCATCAGATTAGCTAGGTTGTTCAACCCATATATGTTGCAGTAGGTGTCTTGAAAAGACGACAACAACCTAATCAATAACACACAAGATAAAAATTGCCTGTCGGTGGGGATGGGAGGCATCCCACTTCTATATATTTCAAATTTTGAGTTTGTTAGAGAGATACACAAGGGGTAACATGGAAGTTGAGGAAATGTAAATGTAAATATTTTTAGCACGTCACAAATCACATCAACCTCCACATTCAAATCAATTGAAGATGCATAAGAGAACCTAGAAAAAAATTGCATTAACCTACTGAAAGAAAACTCAATACCACCAAACACCTCAAACAACTAACAATGCTGCTCGGTGATCTTTCTTTCATTGGACCACTCAGCAGGGGTGGAACAAGGTGTTCTATTTGGATCATCTCCTCCTCAACACCCACCACTTTATGTGTGACATCCATACCCTCGTGCTTCCTCCTTGGGTTTTTTCTCTTCTTCCCACTACCACTAGCAAGTGGTGGCAATGGTTAGGGTGATTGAGGTGGGACCTGATGAGACAGGATGACACTAATTGAAAGGAGGCCAAGAAAGAAAACCGCTTAGTTGTAGATATGTGGTGGAAGGTTTGCGATGAAACCCTCGCTCGCAAGTGCTCTGAAAAGCTAGATCTAGATTTACTTTCTAGATAAGAATGTCTTTTTTTTTGTACTCTGCTGGATGTGAGGGTTATCACTTTGCTTGCAGCATGTTTGCAAAAAAGATGGATGATTTCACACTACATGTTTCGTTTAGAACCACCGTATATAAGCAGTAAGGCGACCGTATATAAGCAGTAAGGCGACCTAAGACTAGCACCATCTGCGCCGATGCCTAAGCACCTAAAGCGGGCGTATTTGTATGGTGTTGCCAGGTGCCTTATCGCCTAAGCATTTAAGGCGGGACGCTTTATAAACAATGCTTAGAACTCCTTTCCTTTCCCTGAACTTCCCAATTCAATAAAACTGTTGATATCATCAATAGCATTCCTGAATCGCACAGCGACGTGACGTAAAAAAAGATGTGTCATTCTCAATTAGCATGTCCTAATCTCTTTATTAATTTCCTTTCTCCGGGTTTATTGGCACTCTTGGTAGTTTACGTCAAACTTAAAATATTTAACTAACAAAACATAAACTATATACACAAAAACATGTGGCGGGAATCCTCTTTTGAATATGTATCTAACATTATACTTTTCATAGCATATAAATCATATTGTGTTGTATCACACGTTAAAAAAATTGTGGAATGTTAAGTTTTTTTCATGCGGTTTTAGAAAATGATCGTAAAATTAAAGAAAATGTGTGTGACCTTTATGCAATTTTCGTACGTTTTAAAATATGTTCGTGACATTTTAAGAAAAAAATGATGAAAATGTGAATAATTTTTCATGTAGTTTGTAAAAAATGTTCAAAACATTTAACAAATGTCCACACATTTAAAAATATTTTAGTGATATTCTAAAGAAAATGTTCGTGAAATGTAAAAAAAATGTTCGCAAAACTTTTTTAAGTTGTTCCATACCATTAAAAGAAAAATGTTCATAACACTTCAATAACGTTTCACATGTTTAAAATATGTTCATGATATTGTTAAATGTCCACCCATTTAAAAATATGCGCATAACTTTATTTTGGGAAGTTTTCATGAAATGTAAAAAATTCTTTACATGTTTGAAAAAAAGATGTGTTGTACCCTTAAAAAATGTTTATGACATATGAAAATGTTTCAAATGTTCAAATATATGTTCATGCCATTTTTGAAAAATGTTCAGTGTGTGTTCAAACAATGCTCGTCATGTATTTATAAATTTTTAACACGCTATTGACAAATGTCCAACATGTGTTTGGAAAAGTGTTCAACATGAACTTGAAAATAATTTGTTCTGGATTTGAAAAAAATATTTTGCATGTATTCAATAAAAAAATGACTTGTATTTGTAAAAATGTCACTATGTACTGCAGAAAGGAAACATACGAAGAAAAAATTAGAAAAAACAACAAAAATTTAAAAGGAAAAACTGAAAATGAAAACCGGTAAACTAGTTGAAAAAACAAAGGGAAAAACTTGATGAAACTTTCCTAAAACTAATAACCACCTTACTTATATGGAAACTTCTGAAAACCGTTCACATACAACATCCGTTGGACCGGCCCGTTCGGTCAAACTTGTAGGGGAGAGCTATATTGGTCTCACAATAACTTCTAGACTTATGTTTAGCTACGGTAGCTTATTATGATGTCTTACTTGATATTTGTGTCGGGAAGGTCCATATGAGTACTCCAAACTATCTATTCAAAAGCTATAGTTTTCTATCCTGAATAATTATATGGAAAAGAATGGTTAAATTTGTCAATTCTTGGCACTAAAATGAAGGAAATGAATATATACTCAAAATTTAATTAGTTGGACTTTGCTCGAACGAAATGTCTGCTGGATGGACTGGTACTGAAACTATCAAAGAAACTACAAAAGGGCTATAGAAAAGCTATTTTCTTATGAAATTTACGGTCTCAAAGAAAATCAATTTTTACGGCACGTTGTGGAAACAATGAGGTCAGTATAGTTTTTGAAGACTCTATGTGCTATTCGATGACATGTTTGCACCTTTTCTGGCTTATTACTATAATATTTCTTCAGGGAAGATGTTACATATATTTTACATAACTATCCCAACTTATAAATATGTTGACCTCTTAGAAAATTTGGTGTGAAGCAAGAGGTTTTATTGCAGTCTTCTAATGAGGATATTGAAAGCGGAACTAAGTTTTAACCACAACTTAGTGGACATAAAGGAAAACGCATGTGATAAAATTTGACAATATAAATTACCCATGGGAATTTCTGAATGCAACCAATTTGTGGAAGTAGCTGTTATTTTATTTGTTATGTACTTCTAACTAAACTAGGTATCACAAATGGATGTGTGTATTGGTTGGAGCAGAGGCAATGTGTCCTTCTACTTTTCCAAAAAAAATGATTTCAATTATGCGCAATCAATTAATGATATAAATTAGACTGGTGTATGTAAATACTACAAGATATCTAGGTCCTTTCACAGTTTGTAGTCTTTAAAACAACATGAATAGACTACTAAACCATGTATTAAGTTAATATAATATGCTGCATAATATCAATATAGATAGATAATATGGACTAGGCACATTAGACAAATACAAATAAAAATTTGTTATTTACCATTTGTAGTATTTTACGTGTGATATAAAGATGATGCCCGCGCACTAAAGATGGTGCACTCACGTTTGCAACGTCCAATTTGCTAGTTGTTCTCTTATGGAAGTGGTCACTGAAATTATAAACATGCCAAACCCTCATTTATTTTTCTGTTTTGCCCTTGATATCACGCGTGTACCATTGTTTTGCGCTCATCATGTTAGCTAGGTTGTTCAACCCATCTATGTTGCAGTAGATGTCATGAAAAGACGACAACAACCTAATCAATAACTCACAAGATAAAAATTGCATGTCAGTGGGGAGGGGAGGCACCCCACCTGAATAAATTTTAAACTTTCAGTATGTTACAAGGACACACAAGGGGTCACATGTAACGTGAGGAAATGTAAATGTAAATATTTTTAGCATGCACTCAAATAACACCAACCTCCACATTAAAATCAATTGAAGATGTGCAAGAGAACCTAGAAAAAAAGGCATCAACCTGGTGAAAGAAAACTCGATACCTCCAAACACCTCAAACAACCGTAAATGCTGCTCGGTGATCCTTCGTTTCATTTGAACACTCAGCCGGGGGAGGAACAAGGTGTTCTCTTTCGGACCCTTTCCTCCTCAACAGCCCCCACTTTATCTCTGACCTCCATGCCCTCCTTCTTCCTCCTCGGGTTTTTTCTCTTCTTCCCACTACCACCAGCAAGTGGTGGCAATGGTTGAGGTAATTGAGGTGGGACCTGATGAGAAAGGGTGACTTTAATAGCAAGGAGGACGAGAAAGAAAACCCGCATGGTTGTAGATTTGTGGTGGAAGGTTCGCGATGAAACCCTCGTCCACAAGAGCTCCGAGAAGCTAGGTCTAGATTTACTATCTAGATAAGAATGTCTTATTTTGTACTCTGGTAGGGGTCATAGGTTATCACTTTGGTTGCAGCGTGTTGCAAAAAAGATGGAGGATTTCACGCTACACGTTTTGTTTTGGAGCCACCGTTTATAGGCAATAAGGAGACCTATGGCGAGCGCCATCCGCGCTAACGCCTAAGCGCCTAAAGCGGGCATATTTGCAAGGCGATGCGAGGGCGCCTTATCGCCTAAGCATCTAAGGCAGGGTGCTTTATAAACAATGTTTTTAACTCCTTTCCTATCCATGAACGTCCTAATTCAATAAAACTATTTATGTCATCAATAGCATTCCTGAATCGCACCACTAGTTGACGGGGAAAAACTGATGTGTCATTCTCAATTAGCCTGTCCTAATTACTTTAGTTACTTTCTCTGGGTTTATTGGCTATGTTCATATTTTGGTTCAAACTTAAAATATTTAACTAATAAAACATAAACTATATATCACAAAAACATGTGGTGGGAATCCACTTCTTAATATGAATCTAACAGTATACTTTTTATAGCATATAAATCATATTTTGTTGTACCACACGTTAAATAATATTTGCGGAATTTTAAGTTTTATTATGCGGTTCTAGAAAATGATCGTAAAATTAAAAAAGTATGCGACATTTAAACAATTTCCATAAGTTCAAAAATAGGTTCATGATATTTTCAGAAAAATGCATGAAAATGCAAATACTTTTCACGTAGTTTATAAAAAATGTTCAAGCCATTCAATTTTTTTTCAAAACATTTAGAATGTTCACGCATTTACAAATACGTTTACGATATTTTATAGAAAATGTTCATGGAATGTAAAAAAATGTTTGCAGAATTTTGCAAAGTTGTTTCGTACCATTCGAAGAAAAATGTTCATAACACTTCAATAAGGTTTCATATGTTTAAAGATATGTTCATGACATTTTTAAATTTTCACACATTTAAAAATATGTGCAAGACATTTTTAGAAAGTGTTTATGAAACATAAAAAATTGTTCGCGTGTTTTTAAACAGATGTTCCATCCCTTAAAAAATCTTTATGACATTTTAAAATGTTTCAAATGTTCAAATATATGTTCATGACATTTTTGAAAAATGGTCATTGTGTGTTTAAATAACGTTCATCGTGTATTTATAAAATGTTTAACAAGTGTTTGATAAATGTTCTACATGTGTTCAGAAAAGTGTTCCAACATGAACTTGAAAATAATTTGTTGCGGATCCGAAAAATATTTTCCATGTATCAATAAACATTTGACGTGTATTTTTAAAAATGTCACCGTGTATTGCAGAAAGGAAAAATAAGAGGAAAAGGTTAAAAAATGAACAAAATTAAAAGGAAAAATCTGAAAATGAAAACTATTGTACCTTTTTATTCTTCTTAATGAACTGATACGCAGCTCTCCGCGTGTTCAAGAAAAAATGACATTAAGAATCTATGCATCTTAGGATCATACTGTTATGACCGACTCCTTTTAGGAAAGAAGACTATAACTAATAAATAATTCAATAGGACTCTTTCGTAATGTTACCACCAGAAATTTATCAGATTTCAAATCTCCACCAGTAAAGAGTTCAAGTAAAGTACATGATCTTTCCTCTTTGCTTGCAAACATGTACGATGACAGGCATAAACACATTAGCCTAATAACACAACATTAAACTATGCTAGTGCAAGTTGAGAAACATAAGGAGCAGAGCAAATTGATGCGGGAATAAGGAAATATGATAGCCCAACAAGGCACACAAGTTCATGAGAACAATCAAACTAGAAATTGTTGCTATCGAAGATACACTGTGTACTCATAGAAGGTACAGACCAGAATTAGCTAGTTTCAGATATGAACCCCCAATGGGCATCATAGATGACAAACGTTGGAAACATCAAGAATTCAGATTAAAAATGATGAGTTCATATCATGAGTGCATGGAAAAATATGTAGGAGATTACATACTTCCAAATATTATCAACTCACTCGATCAGGTTGACCAGGTGGTGGTATATATGGAACCACCAAGTTCAGCGGAGGACCATTTAGACAACGTTTGGACTATTATTCATACACATATCTTTTCCATGAGTTACATCCTTTGGTTCTAAAATATTCACACAATGGCCTTCTCCCTCGGTAAGCGATCTCTACAAGAAGAAATGTAAGATTAAAAAATAAGTAGCCTTTGCTAGGTACATTGATGGGTTTAGAAGGCTCCACAAACAGACATGGGCAACACATGTTAATAATATTTAAAAAACTATCGGTTAAAAACATACAACTACCATATAGTGCACGCAAGCAAAACATGTGGGACAAAATGATGTCATCTCAACCCAAGCAAGTTTAACTATCATAAGGGGGAAATCACTTTGAGAACACATTGTATTTTTGTGCAGATGTCCAAAACACAAAGTTGGACAAAAATAGCAACTTTCACAAACTCCCCTACAACTTTCGAATAAAAAATAGCTCTTTTATGTATTAGCAGTTAAGTAGAAAAATAGTTTACATATATACATGGTTCACGTCATATAATGCTTTTACAGTCTAGCCTTGTATTTTTTTTATGTAGGTTCATTGCTTACATTTTTGCATGAACATGACCTGCAGAAAAGTATCATGTTCACTCCCAAATGCACAGATAAAATATTATGTCATTACCGTGATGCCATGGTGTAAATGATTTATAAACCATGTACCGTCTGTCTAGATAATTATAATATATATACTAGCCCAATCACATCAAGCTACAAATGTAAATACTCATGGACAAGGCAAAAGTGGAGTTAAAAAGTTTGTTCTTATGTCTTCTCACATTGACATCTTCAGTATCACATAAGGCGACTCCATTGTCATCACTATCACCAAAAACATCGCAAAGAAGTTCATGCAGTTCATCCTCTATTGGCATGTTGCAAGATTAGATGGAGACTCTTTACTCTATTAGCAGTGGAGGTTGGCAAAGTAGATACTTAGAGTAAAAAAAGTAAGAGAGTTAAGTTAATGCAGGGAACATAAACCAACTCTTTTGCCAGCGGAAAGTGTGACCACTTGAATCGAAAACTATGAATGTCATATATTTAGCAATCATGTGACATATTAAATGCACAAGAACAAACAAGCTGATTTTATTACCCTATTTTTCTTGTTTGTTTGACTTCTTCGTCTTTACATTTGTCCTTGTGCAATCACAAGAAACAAACATTGCAAATGTATTTAGATCCCCTGAATTCAGAGGCAATAATCCTTGTTCTACTAGTTATTGTCCTTTGGTGATGGCCTTCCTTTTAATTTTTCATGACTTCCTTATTGCCTCGTATGTTCTGGTACCCAAGTACGACATGATAAGCTTCACCTACACTTTGCTTGGCTAAGCCTGCAGACCCGCGGCTTTTAGGTTTCCCATCTTCCTAGATAAATCCAATACTTTGTTTCTCAAGCATTAGAGGAGTTTACAATGTAGAAAAATGCAGCACATGTAGATGACGAGTTTGTAGAAGACATAGAGAATAAACAATAACATCATCAACAAAGCAAAAAAACACAATAATTATCCATTCACTCGGAGTTAGTGTGTTTCAGGAGCCTCTTGTAAAGAAAAGTCATTTCTACTTCATTTCATATTTATATCTCCACTTTTATGAGAATAGATCTATTCACACTCTACAACAAACTCTATTCTCTCTCTCTTTTTTAACTTTGACTCTATATTCTCCTTAGTTAATAGACGAGCCTTGCCCCGTTTAAAAAATAGTGTCACACCGACCAAATGTCATTACGATATCTGTACACAAATTCGTAACATAAGCCTACCTCGTCCGATAGGCATATGTCAATGATTTGAGAATTAATATATTAGAACCAATGACTTGGTGTGTGCATAAAAACTTCTCTCCGATAGACATATTGAACAACCAAACAACATATCTGTGAGTTCTCATGGGTATAGCAACAATTACTCCAACATCCACGACACATCAAAATTTCCTGGTTAGATCTTTGTGTACATAGGAAGTTTAATAGATAATAGAAACTTCCAAACCTACAAACACTGAAATGAGTAAACATGTGCAATTGCAGAAATATCTAGATACCTTAGGAGTCAGATCCCATAGTTGTCCCTCTAAATCATAAAGTCTAATAATTAACACAAAACAAAAACAATTAGATCTCACAGGGATGAAATTACCCATCGGTTGTCATGGAGGCGGCGGTTATTAGATTTGTATGTGTGCTTTGTTGTGGCAAGGGTTGGAAGGCGGTTGCGATATTTGTGGTTCTGGTGATCGTCATCACCACTGGCGTGGTTGTTGGCGTTCACACGGTGACCTCGCGACCACCGTTTGCTAAGTCTTTCACCTTGTCATCGGAGTCAGATAGGCTGCCAAAGAGCATATACATCACTTGGTTATAAAACTCCTCCAAACTCCTACCTTGGGTACCTTGTCCTCCAATATCCTCCGACTTTTGGTGCTTCATATCTCTTGTTGCTCGTGTATGAGGAAGAAACAACTAACATTTTTGGTTGGGGCCTTGGGAAGGGGGGTTGTTGGATGCATATTGGCACCTTGACGAATACGCAGAGCGGCTAGGGTGGTTGTTTTAGGCATAAATGTGAACACAACGCACCGCATGCTTCTGTAGGTAGGTCGGGGTTGGTGGCTGCACACCATGATGCCCCCAGGCTGGCAAGGGTTGTGTGGAGTGTTAATAGATGAGGCGCATCCTCAGTTAGGCAATTGTTGCATACAAGCGACACATGGCAATATCACTTACTGCTTGTGTGCCGGAAAACGAAAATTGTAGTTTTGGTTGCGTCCTAGAGGAGGGGGAGTTGTTGAATGCATATTGGCACTGTGATGCAAACTAACTATGGTGGTGTTATTAGGCATAAATGTGAACATGGAGCGTCTCCTGTAATGGTAGGTCAAAGTTGGTGGCTACATAGCATGATGCCGACCATGCTGGAAGGGTTGTGTGGAGTGTAAATAGACGGTGTGACACATGCTCATGTGGTCGCGTGTGGCCATGTTAACAATTATGGCATTCCTGAATCGCACCACCTGTAGACAAAAAAACAGATGTGCCATTCTCAATTAGCATGTCCTAATCACTTTAGTTACTTCCTTTGTTCAGGTTTATTGGCCCCACTTGTATTTTGGGTCAAACTTATAAATTTAACTAATAAAACATAAACTATGTATCACAAAAACATACGGTGGGAATCCTCTTTTGAATATGAATCTAACAGTATGCTTTTTCTAGCATATAAATCATATTTTGTTGTACCACACATTAAAAAATATTTGTGGAATGTTAAGTTTTTTCACGTGGTTTTAGAAAATGATATTAAAATTAAAACAAAAATGCTTACGACATTTAAAAAATGCACACATTTAAAATATGTTCATGACATTTTTAGGAAAAACAAATCATGAAAATGTAAATAGTTTTTCTCGTAGTTTGTAAAAAATGATCAAACCATTCAAACAAATGTTCAAAACATTTAAAAAATGTTTAGGCATTTAAAAATACATTTATAAAATTTTAAATAAAATGTTCATGAAATGTAAAAAATATGTTCACAAAATGTTTGAAAGTTGTTACGCAAAATTCAAAGAAAAATGTTCATGACACATTAATAACGTTTCACATGTTTAAAAATATGTTCATGACATTTTTAAATGTCCACACATTTAAAAATATGCACATGTACTTTTTTTGAAAATGTTTATGAAATGTAAAAAATTATTTGCGTGTTTTTAAAGAGATGTTTCGTACCATTGAAAATATGTTTATGACATTTGAAAATGTTTCAAACGTTCAAATATATGTTCATGATTGTCGATGCTAAATCCGGCATATCTCGATGTAGGGGTCCTAAGCTAGGCGTCTTGGAGCAATGGTAACACGGACACAGGATTTTACCAAGGTTTGGGCTCTCTCGAAGAGATAATACCCTTTGTCCTGCTTTTGATTGTATTGTTATTGGGGATAGGACAGCGTACAGGTATCTACCACGCGATTATTCTAATGAATATTGATACGTCTCCATTGTATCTACTTTTCCAAACACTTTTGCTCTTGTTTTCGACTCTAATTTGAATGAAACTAACCCGGACTGACGTTATTTTCAGCAGAACTACCATGATGTTGTTTTATGCAGAAATAAAAGTTCTCGGAATCGGACGAAACTTCCTGGAGATTTTTTATTGAATATAAAAAAATACTAGAACAAAGATCCACCGGAGGGGGGACACCAGTTGCCCACAAGGCAACAGGACGCGCCCACCCCCCCCCCCCCCCCCCACTGATACGTCTCCGTCATATCTATAATTTTTTATTGTTTCATGCCAATATTATACAACTTTTAAATACTTTTGGCAACTTTTTATATGATTTATTGGACTAACCTATTGATCCAGTGCCAGTTCCTATTTTTTTGCATGTTTTTTGTTTCGCAGAATATCCATATCAAACAAAGTCCAAATGCAATAAAATTTTACGGAGAATTATTTTGGAATATATGTGATTTTTGGGAGTTGGAATCAACGCAAACGGGGGCCCACAGCCCCCACAAGACACCAGGGCGCGCCCTAGGGGCCAGGCACGCGGTGGTGGGTTGTGCTCACCTCGTATGTCGGTTGGGGCTCTACTTCGGGCGCAAGGAAGCTTATATCCGGGGAAAAATCGTGTTAAAATCTCAGCGCAATCGGAGTTACGGATCTCCGGGAATATAAGAAACGGTTTTCAGCCAGAAAAGAGGAACGCGGAAACAGAAGAGAACAGAGGGATAGATCCAATCTCAGAGGGGCTCTCGCCCCTCCGCCGCCATGGAGTCCATGGACTAGAGGGGGAACTCTCCTCCCATCTAGGGGGGAGGCTAAGGAAGAAGAAGAAGGAGGGGGGGCTCTCTCCCCCTCTCTCCCGGTGGCACCGGAGTGCCGCCAGGGCAAGGATCATGACGGCGATCTACATCAACAATCTTGCTACCGTCAACACCAACTTTCTCTCCCTCTATGCAGCGGTGTAACACCTCTTCTCCCCGCTGTAATCTCTACTTAAACATGGTGCTCAACTCCATATATTATTTCCCAATGATCTATGGTTATCCTATGATGTTTGAGTAGATCCGTTTTGTCCTATGGGTTAATCGTGATCTTGGTTGGTATGAGTGTATATTTTATTTATGGTGCTGTCCTACGGTGCCCTCCGTCTCGCGCAAATGTGAGGGGTCCCCGTTGTAGGGTGTTGCAATACTTTCATGGTTTGCTTATTGTCGGTTGCCGGGGTGACAGTAGTCTGAACACGAATAAGTGGGTTATGGCGTATGGGAGTAAAGAGGACTTGATACTTAATGCTATGGTTGGGTTTCACGACCTTAATGATCTTTAGTAGTTGCGGATGCTTGCTAGAGTTCCAATCATAAGTGCATATGATCCAAGTAGAGAAAGTATGTTAGCCCATGCCTCTCCCTCATGTAAAATTGCATGAATGATTACCGGTCTTGTTATCGATTGCCTAGGGACAAATGACTTTCTTGTTTGACAAAAGCTATCCACTTTTATTGTCTTGCAATTTATTCGTAGTTTTATTCTCGCAAAGTACTCGTAGTTTTATTCTTGCAAAATAGTTTTATACTTGTTTTAGGTAAAGCAAACATCAAGTGTGCGTAGAGTTGTATCGGTGGTCGATAGAACTTGAGGGAATATGTGTTCTACCTTTAGCTCCTCGTTGGGTTCGACACTCTTATTTATCGAAGAAGGCTACAAACGATCCCCAATACTTGTGGGTTATCAAGACCTTTTTCTGGCACCGTTGCCAGGGAGCAATAGCGTGGGGTGAATATTCTCGTGTGTGCTTGTTTGCTTTATCACTAAGTAGTTTTTATTTTCTGTTCTAAGTTGTTCTCTATCTTTAGTTATGGATATGGAACACGAAACACCAAAAAAATTAGTGGTACTTGCTACTCATGGAGATGGGGAACCTCCTAAAACCCTCGATGCTCGTTATGTGAAAAATATTATGTAATACTTTGATAATCCTGAGAAAACCCCATTCAACTTAATAATGGGAGACACGTTGGATCAACGCGAATACTTTAGGGATTATCGCTTGACACAAAAAGGGAAACTATTATGGGATCAAATTGATATGTTGAATTAGTATGCTTGGAATTTATGCTTGAGATATGATTATACTTGTTGCTCTAGGATGAACGCTCCACACCTTCCCTTTTCATGCAAATTTAATGATAATGAAACCTTGGCTTCTTATGCTAATGGTAGATATGATTATTATGATGTGGAACAAATAGAAGAATTTGTTGCTTTTAAGGGTGCTTATGAAATTGAATCTTTGTTTGAAAAGTTTGAAGATTTTGATGATTCAGTTTATAGACCTGAAAATTTTGCTATCCTTAAATATTGCTATGAGAATTATAAATACAATTCTGATATTGATGAATTTATTGAGAATGTCTCCGCTGTCCAAGAAGAGACTAATATTTTGCAGGAGTCTATGGAAGAAGAAATTGATGAAACTGTGAGCTCATTGGATGAAAAAGATGATGAGGAGAGCGAAGAACAAGCGGAAGAAGAGCGGATTGATCACCCGTGCCCACCTTCTAATGAGAGTAACTCTTCAACTCATACATTGTTTAATGTCCCTTCATTCTTACCGAAGGATGAATGCTATGATGATTGCTATGATCCCGTTGATTCATTTGAAATATCCCTTTTTGATGAAATTGATGCTTGCTATGCTTGTGGCCATGATGCCAATATGAATTGTGCTTATGGAGATGAACTTGCTATAGTTCCTTACATTAAGAATGAAATTGGTGCTATTGCACCCACACATGATAGTCCTATTGTCTTTTTGAATTCTTCAAACTACACTATATTGGAGAAGTTTGCACTTATTAAGGATTACATTGATGGGTTGCGTTCTACCACTACACATGATGATTTTGATGAATATAATATGCATGTGCTTTCTGCTCCTACTTGCAATTATTATGAGAGAGGAACTACATCTCTGCCTCTCTATGTTTCCAACACGATAGAATTGCAAGAAATTGCTTATACTATGCATTGGCCTTTACTTGATGTGCATGAATTGTCCTTGTATGACATGCCGATGCATAGGAAGAGAGTTAGACTTCGTCATTACATGATATATGTTGCTTTGTGCTCACTACTAAATGCCAAATCATTGTTAATTAAAATTGGCTTTGATATACCTTGGGATCCGGGTGGATCCATTACTTGAGCACTTTATGCCTATCTTAATGGCTTTTAAGAAAGCGCTACCAGGGAGACAACCCGGAAGTTTTAGAGAGTCATTTATTTCTGTTGAGTGCTTTTATAAAGTTTAAAAACTAAAAAAAATATAGAGGGGGACTTAAAACTTCACTAAAAGAGAAGCGATTGAAAGGTGATGCATTGGAGAAGTGAGGGTCGACCTTGAACACTTGTGTTCATGCTCATGGAAACAATGTAAATTTTTCATGAAGATTCTCACAAAAAATAATTATCCCCTTGTACAAATCCATTGTATTATAAATGTGCCAAGATTTGCCTTTAGGATGATTAGATTGCTTGTTGGTATGTGCAGTGCAAAAACAGAAACTTTGTCTGTAGTGTGCGATTTTACGTTTTTTACTGGAACGTCAAAAGTTTGTGAAACTTTTTGCAAAGTATTTCTATACAAATTTTTTATTTTTTCATAATTTTTTAGAATTTTTGGAGTAACAGAAGTATGGTAGATGTTCATATTACTACAGACTGTCCTGTTTAAGACAGATTCTGTTTTTGATGCATTGTTTTGCTTGTTTTGATGAAACTATCGATTTTTATCGGTGGTATAAGCCATAGAAAAGTTATAATACAGTAGCTACAATGCAAAAACAAAATATGAATTGGTTTGCAACAGTACTTAAAGTAGTGATTTGCATTATTATACTAGCGGATCTCACCAGTTTCTGTTAAGTTTTGTGTGGATGAAGTGTTCAAAGATCGAGGAGGTCTCGATATGAGGAGAAGGAGGAGAGGCAAGAGCTCAAGCTTGGGGATGCCCAAGTCACCCCAAGTAAATATTCAAGGAGAATCAAGCATCTAAGCTTGGGGATGCCCCGGAAGGCATCCCATCTTTCTTCAACAAGTATCGGTATGTTTTCGTTTTCGTTTCGTTCATGTGATATGTGTAAATCTTGGAGCGTCTTTTGTGTTTAGTTTTCATTTTTATTTTATGCACCATGCTAGTATGAGATAGTCCATGGTTTATTTATAGAATGCTCATTGCACTTCACTTATATCTTTTGAGTATGGCTTTATAGAATGCTTCATGTGCTTCACTTATATCATTTGAAGTTTGGATTGCCTGTTTCTCTTCACATGGAAAACCGTTGTTTGTAGAATGCTCTTTTGCTTCACTTATATTTATTAGAGAATGGTCTTTTGTAGAAATAATTAAACTCTCTTGCTTCACTTATATCTATTTAGAGAGTCAACAGGAATTGGTCATTTGCATGGTTAGTCATAAAATCCTACATAAAACTTGTGGATCACCGAATATGATATGTTTGATTCCTTGCAATAGTTTTGCAATATAGAGATGATAATATGTGGGAGGTACTAGTAAACGGTTGTTGTTAGTAGGAATATTGGTGTTAAGGTTTGTGATTCCCGAAGCATGCACGTATAGTCTCTCGTTATGCTATGAAGTTGGAGCATGATTTATTATTGATTGTCTTCCTTATGAGTGGCGGTCGGGGATGAGCGATGGTCTTTTCCTACCAATCTATCCCCCTAGGGGCATGCGTAGTAGTGCTTTGCTTCGAGGGTTAATAAACTTTTGCAATAAGTATATGAGTTCTCTATGACTAATGTGAGTCCATGGATTATACGCACTCTTACCTTTCCGCAATTTGCTAGCCTCTACGATACCGTGCATTGCCCTTTCTCACCTCGAGACGTGGTGCAAACTTTGTCGGTGCATCCAAACCCCGTGATATGATACGCTCTATCACACATAAGCCTTATTATATCTTCCTCAAAACAGCCACCATACCTACCTATTATGGCCCTTCCATAGCCATTCCAAGATATATTTCCATGCAACTTCCATCGCTTACATTTTGATGACTTGAGCATTCATTGTCATATTGCTTTGCATGATCGTAAGATAGCCAGCATGATATTTTCATGGCTTGTCCATTTTTTTGATATCGTTGTTATGCTAGATCATTGCACATCCTGGTACACTGCCAGAGGCATTCATATAGAGTCATATTTTGTTATAGGTATCGAGTTGTAATTTTTATTTCTTTTGAGTTATAAGTAAATAGAAGTGTAATGATCATCAATTTTCATTATTAGAGCATTGCCCTAGTGAGGAAAGGATGATGAAGACTATGATTCCCCCACAAGTCGGGATGAGACTCCGGACATAGAGAGAAAATAAAGAAAAAGAAAAATAAAAAGAAAAGAAAAAGAAACAAAGAGAGAAGGGGCATGCTAGTTCCACACTTGTGCTTCAAACTAGCACCATGTTTTTCATATAGAGAGTCTCCTATGCTGTCACTTTCATATACTAGTGGGAATTTTTCATTATAGGATTAGATGCACACCCACTTAGTTTTCATATTCAGCTTTCATACACTTATAGCTCTTAGTGCATTCGTTGCATGGCAATCCCTACTCGTCGCATTGATATCAATTGATGGGCATCTCCATAGCCCGTTGGTTAAGCCGCGTCGATGTGAGACTTTCTTACTTTTTTTTGTCTTCTCTATATTTACCCCTATCATCGTACTCTATTCCACCCATAGTGCTATATCCATGGCTTGCGCTCATGGATTGCATGAGGGTTGAAAAAGCTGAAGCGCATTAAAAAGTATGAACCAATTGCTCGACTTGTCATCGGGGTTGTGCATGATAAATACTTTGTGTTAAGAAGACAGAGCATGACAAGACTATATGATTTTGTAGGGATAACTTTCTTTAGTGTTGATATTTTGAAAGACACGATTGTTTGTTGGGATGCCTGAGTATTGATGTCTTTATGTCAAATTATAGACTATTGCTTTGAATCACTTATGTCTTAATATTCATGCCATGATTAGATATATGATCAAGATTATGCTGGGTAGCATTCCACATCAAAAATTATCTCTTTTTATCATTTACCTACTCGAGGACGAGCAGGAATTAAGCTTGGGGATGCTAATATGTCTCCGTTGTATCTATAATTTTTTATTGTTTCATGCCAATATTATACAACTTTTACATACTTTTCGCAACTTTTTATATGATTTATTGGACTAACCTATTAATCCAGTGCCCAGTGCCAGTTCCTATTTTTTTGCATGTTTTTTGGTTCACAAAATATCTATATCAGACGAAGTCCAAATGCAATAAAATTTTACAGAGAATTATTTTGGAATATATGTGATTTTTGGGATTAGGAATCAATGCAAACGGGGGACCACAGCCCCCACAAGACACCAGGGCGTGCCCCAGGGGCCAGGCGCGCGGTGGTGGGTTGTGCTCACCTCGTACGTCGGTTGGGGCTCTACTTCGGGCACAAGGAAGCTTATATCTGGAAAAAAGATCGTGTTAAAATCTCAGCGCAATCGGAGTTACGGATCTCCGGGAATATAAAAAGTGGTTTTTGGCCAGAAAATAGGAACGCGGAAACAGAAGAGAACAGAGGGATAGATCCAATCTCGGAGGGGCTCCAGCCCCTCTGCCACCATGGAGTCCATGGACCAGAGGGGGAACTCTCCTCCCATCTAGGGGGAAAGGCCAAGGAAAAAGAAGAAGGAGGGGGCTCTCTCCCCCTCTCTCCCGGTGGCGCCGGAGTGCCGCCGGGGCAAGGATCGTGATGGCGATCTACATCAACAATCTTGCTACCGTCAACACCAACTTTCTCCCCCTCTATGCAGCGGTGTAACACCTCTTCTCCCCGCTGTAATCTCTACTTAAACATGGTGCTCAACTCCATATATTATTTCCCAATGATCTATGGTTATCCTGTGATGTTTGAGTAGATTCGTTTTGTCCTATGGGTTAATCGTGATCTTGGTTGGTATGAGTGTATATTTTATTAATGGTGCTGTCCTACGGTGCCCTCCATCTCTTGCAAATGTGAGGGGTCCCCACTATAGGGTATTGCAATACTTTCATGGTTTGCTTATTGCTGGTTGCCGGGGTGACAACAGCCTGAACACGGATAAGTGGGTTATGGCGTATGGGAGTAAAGAGGACTTGATACTTAATGCTATGGTTGCGTTTCACGACCTTAATGATCTTTAGTAGTTGCGGATGCTTGCTAGAGTTCCAATCATGCATATGATACAAGTAGAGAAAGTATGTTAGCTCATGCCTCTCCCTCATGTAAAATTGCATGAATGATTACCGGTCTTGTTATCGATTGCCTAGGGACAAATGACTTTCTTGTTTGACAAAACCTATCAACTTTTATTGTCTTACAATTTTTGTATTTTTATTCTCTCAAAGTACATGTAGTTTTATTCTTGCAAAATAGTTTTATACTTGTTTTAGGTAAAGGAAACATCAAGTGTGCGTAGAGTTGTATCGGTGGTCAATAGAACTTGAGGGAATATTTGTTCTACCTTTAGCTCCTCGTTGGGTTCGACACTCTTATTTATCGAAGAAGGCTACAAATGATCCCCTATACTTGTGGGTTATCACCCACCCCCAAGGCGCACCCTGATGCCTTGTGGGGCCCACATGGCTCCGTCTGACCTAATTCCAATGCTATAAATTCCACTTCCCCGAGAGGATAAAATAAGAGAAGAAGTTTCATTGCATTTTACGATACAGAGCCACTTCCACCTCCTGTTCTTCATCGGGAGGGCTGTTCTAGAGTCTGTTCGGGGCTACGGAGAGGGGGATTCATCGCCATCATCATCACCAACCCTTCTTCATCAACAATTCCATGATGCTCACCAGCGGGAGTGAGTAGTTCCTTCGTAGGCTTGTTGGACGGTGATGGATTTGGATGAGATTTGTCATGTAGTCGAGTCAATTTGTTAGGGCTTGATCCCTAGTATCCACTATGTTCTGAGATTGATGTTGCTATGACTTTGATATGCTTAATGCTTGTCACTAGGGCCCGAGTGCCATGATTTCAGATCTGAACCTATTATGTTTTCATGAATATAAGTGTTTTTTGGATCCTATCTTGCAAGTTGTTTGCACCTATTACGTGTTATGATCCGCAGACCCCAAAGTGACAACAATTGGGATACACTCCGGTGATGACCGTAGTATGAGGAGTTCATGTATTCACTATGTGTTAATGCTTTGTTCCCGTTCTCTATGAAAAGGAGGCCTTAATATCCCTTAGATTTCCTTATGGACCCCGCCGCCACGGGAGGGTAGGACAAAAGATGTCGTGGAAGTTCTTATTATAAGCATGTATGGCTATTTACGGAATACATGCCTACATTACATTGATGAATTGGATCTATTGTGTATCGCTCTAGGTTGGGACTGTTATATGATGAATGTTATCCAACAAAAATATCCATCATTGATTCAATTCCTATGCTTTTCTCGTATTGATCTTTGCTAAGTTGCTACTCTTACTGTTATGGTTACTATTGCTACTATTACCCCTGCTATCAAATTATCATTCTACTGTGCTACTAAACACTTTGCTGCAGATATTTAGTTCTCCAGGTGTGGTTGAATTGAAAACTCAACTGCTAAGCTCGTAAATATTCTTTGGCTCCCCTTGTGTCGAATCAATAAATTTGGGTGAAATACTACCCTCGAAGACTGTCGCAATCCCCTATACTTGTGGGTTATCAAGACCTTTTTCTAGTGTTGTTGCCGGGGAGCATAGCTCTATTTATTGAGTTACATGGGAATTATATCTGTTGATCATTATGAAGAATCTGAAATACGCTAAGACCAATATTGTACCCTCTAAGATGAGGTGAGGTAAGGAACTGCCATCTAGCTCCGCACTTGATTCGCCTTCTGTTTTAAGTAGGCTTGCGACACCACCACCCGCTATTCATTTTTGTTTTAAATGAATACTACTTCTGTTTGATGATTTGCTATTCATTTAAGTAGGCTTGATATGTCGCAAGTAATTAATGATACTACTTCTGTTTTAAATGAAACTTGTGATGATGCTAGTACTTTGCTTGATGATTCTGTGCCACTAGGTGAATTTCTTGATGAATAACTTGCTCAAGCTAAAGAATTTGAGATTACTGAAACTGATGAAAATTAAGATTCACCTATTATGCCTAGCTCTCCTACTAGAGTTGAAATGCCTAAGATACCTGAGAGTTATGTTATGTATGGGGAGATAGCTAGAGAATTTCTTGCTTGTCATGATAGAGATGATCTTAAGAAATTACTGAGTAAGCTGGAAGGAAAATCTATGATAGAGAGAATGAAATATGATCCTAAGTTTGCTACTTCTCCTATCTTTGTTACTGATAAGTATTATGAATTCTCTGTTGATCCTGAATTAATTACTTTGAAGAATCTGATCCTTTTCATGGTTATGAAATTGAAACTGTTGTGGCACATCTCACTAAATTGAATGATATTGCCACCCTATTTTCTCATGAGGAAAAAATTCGCTATTACTATATTCTTAAGTTGTTTCCTTTCTCACTAAAGGGTGATGCTAAAAAATGGTTTAATACTCTTGCTATTGGTTGTGTGTGTGTTGTCCCCAGGATATTATATATTACTTCTCTGGAAAAAAATCCTACTCATAAGAAACAGGCTGCCTTACAAGAAATATATAATTGTGTGCACTTTGAAGAAGAGAATCTCCCTCAAGCTTGGGGGAGGCTTCTCCAATTACTTAATACTTTGCCTGATCATCCTCTTAAGAAAAATGAAATACTTGATATCTTTTATAATGGACTTACCGATGCTTCTAGGGGACTACCTAGGTTGTTGTGCTGGTTGTGTTTTCAGGGAATGAAATGTTAGACAGGCTGAAGAATATTCAATAATACGTTGGAGAATGTTGATGATTGGACACTTCCTGAACCACCACCTAAACCAACTCCAAAGAAGAGAGGTATTCTAGTCCTTAGTTCAGAAGAAATGCAAGAGGCAAAGAAATCAATGAAAAAATGGTATTAAATCTGAAAACGTCAAGAATTTACCACCCATTGAAGAAATACATGGCCTTGATACCCCGGCACAGGTAGTGAAGGTAAATTCTCTTATTATATTCGATGAAGGTGATATTCCATGTAATAAATCTCCTAGTCAATGCCTGGATGAATTTGATAATTACATTGTAAAGCAAGAGAATTTTAATATGTATGTTAGCAATCAATTGAAACATAATGCAATCATGATTGATCGTTTGAGTGACTTGATGTTTAGGATTGCTAATGATGTTAGAGGTTTAAGTAAAGATTAATCCATGGTTCATACCCAGTTAGAACAAGTCTCTAAGTCATAGAATGATTTGCTTAATGAAATGAATAATAAAATGAATGATCGTGTAGTTAGAGTTGTGACTAGAGGAGGTAGAATGACTCGGGAACCTCTATATCCTGAAGGTCATCCTAAAAGAATTGAGTAAGATTCTCAGAGAAATAATATTGATGCACCTAGTTCATCTAAGAAGATAAAAAGAATAATGATAGAACTTTGCATGCTTCTAGTGAACTTGTGGTAGAAAAATCTTCTAAGAATAGTAATGATGCTTCTATTTCTGATGCTGAGACACAATCTGGTAATGAACATCCACCTAATGATAATGATAATGATAATGATGATGTGCATGTTGATGCTCAACCTAATAATGATGTAGAAATAGAACCTGCAGTTGAACTTGATAACCCACCTCCTAAGAATAAAAGATATGATAAAAGTGATTTCATTGCTAAAAAACATTGTAGAGAAAGGGAACCATGGGTTCAAACACCCATGTCATTTCCTACTAAACCTCCAAAAAATAAGGATGAGGAAATTTTGAGAGCTTTGTTGAAATGCTTAGACCCATCTTTTTGCGCACACGTTTGACTGATATTTTGAAAGTGCCTCCACATGCTAAATACATGAAAGATATTGTCACTAATAAAAGAAAGATACCTGAAGCTGAAATTTCCACAATGCTTGCCAATTATTCATTTAAAGGAGGAGTACCTAAGAAATTAGGAGATCCAGGAATAGCCACTATACCATGCTCCATTAAGAGAAGTTATGTCAAAACTGCTTTACATGATTTAGGAGCCGGTGTTAGTGTTATGCTTTTCTCTTTATTTAGAGGACTTGATTTGAATAAGTTGACACCTACTGAAATATCTTTGCAAATGGCTGATAAATCAACTACAACACCTATTGGAACTTGTGAGGATGTCCCCGTTGTAGTTGCAAATGTTACTATCTTGACAGACTTTGTTATTCTTGATATGCCTGAGGACGACAACATGTCGATTATCCTTGGTAGACCTTTTTTGAATACTGCAGGGGCTGTTTTTGATTACAACAAAAGCAAGGTCACTTTTCATGTCAATGGTAATGAACATACGGTATATTTCCCGAGGAAACAAAGTTTTGTGAATAGTGTCAACTTTATTGAAAGAATTATGACAATCACTATTGGAGGTTTTGAATTTCCTCTTCTGACCGTCAAAAAGAAATATGAAACTCTTATTGTTGGGGGAATGCATATCTCCGTTGAGGTAACTCAGTGTTATACAAAAATTCTTTGGTTTCATGTTACCAAGAAATAGTTTATTAATAAGACTTGATCAACCTTATTAACAGAATCTTTTTGAGGGGCATGTGGTCGATGAATTTAGTAAGCACAACCTACTGTACCTATAGTTTGCTCTCTGTTATTTATAGTTTAATAAAGTAGAATGCCATGATCATCCTGTCTTCTGAGTTATCCATGCAATACAATATGACCCAAAAATAAAAGTACTTAGAATGTCGTAAAATTTTAACATGATTTTTTCTGGAATATTTAAGAATTTTTTGCACTGAATACATCCCATGGGGTGCCCCTATTGCTCACAAGGCAACAGAGCGTGCCTACCCCCTTGGTGTGCCATGATGCCTTGTGGGGTCCACAGGACCCCAGTCACTTAGTGCTTCAGCCCACTTCATCTCCTACCTCCAGAAAAAAAATTGTAGTAGCTCTCTCTCTCATGTTCTTGCTCCCAAACCCGAGATTTTCGATCTCTTTGCTCGATGCTCTGTTTCCAAAACTATTTTGGGAGATTGCTCCTTGGTGTGTGACTCCTCCATTGCTCCAATTAGTTTTTGTTTTAGTGGATTATATTTTGCTTATTTTTCTGCTATTGGTGCCACTGAAAATGAGCTTGCATGTTGGATTTAGTTGGTCCTAAGTAGTTTGAATGCTTGATATAGCCTCTAGACACTTATATGAGTAGTTGCTATCAATCTTGTGAAATCTTGTTAACATCTTTTTGTGGTCCAAAAATTTCAGAAATTTTCTCTTAGGAAAAATGAACTTCTTTGGGAGTTCTTCAAGGAGAAGGTTCGTCGAGCTAGAGCTCGGCACGCCAAGCGTACATTGAACCAAGGGCAAGTTCGATGCGAGGTGATGAAGCAAAATCATGCCAATGGATGTGCGACGTATTCATGACAGGTGCTAGTATTAAGGAAGAATTTGATCAATGTATTCAGAATGCCGAGCTTACCGCCTTCATCGCAGATAAATGCACGCAACACGAAAACCTTATCCAATCGCTCACTCAAAGGTTTGAGTATCATTCCCACAATTCTGGAGTTTTGTTTCACCTGTATGATAAATCCTACAGTATGTCTCTAGAAGAATTTTGTGATGCATGTAAACTTTCTTATTAGGGTCCGCTTGCGAAATAATATGTCTCCAACATATCTATAATTTTTTATTGTTCCATGCTATTATAATTTTTTATTGTTCCATGCTATTATAGTATTAATCTTGGATGTTTTATATTCATTTACGAGCAATTATACATCATTTTTTGGGACTAACCTATTAACTTAGTGCCCAGTGCCAGTTGTTTTTTTTGCATGTTTTTAGTTTTTTAGAATATCAGTACCAAACGAAGTCCAAATGCCATGAAACTTTTTGGAGATTTTGTTCTGTACATAAGAGACCCTGGAAGCTTCGGGAGAGGGCCGGAAGATGGAGCAGTGGCCCATGAGGCACCAGGGCGCGCCCTGGTGGCTCGTGGGGCCCACGTGGCTCCGTTTGACCTAACTCCGCCTCTATAAATTCTCTAAAATCGGGAAACCAACAGAGAGCCAGCCAAAATACTTTTTCCGACGCTGCAAGTTCCAGAACCACGAGATCCCATCTGGAGGCCTTTTCCGTCACTCTGCCGGAAGGGGGATTCGATCACGGAGGGGCTCTACATCAACCTTCTTGCCCTTCCGATGATGTGTGAGTTGTTTACCATAGACCTACAGGTCCATAGTTAGTAGCTAGATGTCTCTCTCTCTCTCTCTTTTATCTTCAATACAATGTTCTCCTCGATGTTCTTGGAGTTCTATTTGATGTAATCACTTTTTGCGGTGTGTTTGTTGGGATCTGATGATTGTGAGTTTATGATCAGATTATCCATGAATATTACTTGAGTTTTCTCTGAACTCTTTTATGCATGATTATTATAGCTTAGTATTTCTCTCCGATCTATTGATTTGGTTTGGCCAACTAGATTGATTTATCTTGTAATGGGAGAGGTGCTTTGTAATGGGTTCGATTTTGTAGTGCTCAATCCCAGTGATAGAAAGGGGCATGACACGTATTTGTATCGTTGCCATTAAGGACAAAAGGATGGGGTTTTATTCATGCGTGAGTTTACTTTGTCTACATCATGTCATCTTGCTTTAGGCGTTACTCCGTTCTTTATGAACTTAATACTCTAGATGCATGCTAGATAGCGGTTGATGTGTGGAGTAATAGTAGTAGATGCAGGCAGGAGTCGGTCAACTTTTCTCGGACGTGATGCCTATATACATGATCATTGCCTTGGATATCGTCATGATTATTTGCTTTTCTATCACTTGCCCAACAGTAATTTGTTTACCCACCGCATGCTATTTTCAAGAGAGAAACCTCTAGTGAAAACTATGGCCCCCGGGTTTACTAGATGCAGGCAGAAGTAAACCCATGGGCCATAGTTTTCACTAGAGGTTTCTCTCTTGAAAATAGCATACGGTGGGTAAATACTTAACTGAGGTGTGTGCAGGTGCTGCTAATGAGGTGTTGCGTGGTTCTCCTACTGGATTGATAACCTTGGTTCTTAACTGAGGGAAATACTTATCTCTACTGTACTGCATCATCCTCTCCTCTTCGGGGAAATCCCAACGCATATCACAAGTAGCAGGAAGAATTTCTGGAGCCGTTGCCGGGGAGACATCATCAACATCTATCAAGTACCTATGCATAAACTTTCATCTCCTTGCATTTACAATATTTGCCATTTGCCTCTCATTTTCATCTACCCCACTTCTAAGACATCTTCACAAAAACACAAAAAATATTTTTGTTTGCTCGTTTGCTTGCTTTTCGCCTTCATGTCAACACTCAAAAACAGAAAAGGAAAGGAAAAGTAAAGAGATATGGATCCTCATCCACTTTCTAATCCTTTCAAAAGATCTAGTTATATTGACAATTGCTAATGAGTTGAGTGCACTTGATTATCTCTATGAAGTTTTGCTTGAAAATCGTGAATCTGAAAATTCTGATAAAGTGTTGAAAGAAGATATCTATAAATTGATTCATGATAGCTCCTTGAATGAAAAGCATGATTGTAATGATGTCACTATAAATCTATTAATGTAAATTGTGCTAATGATATGCAAAGCTACAAGCTTGGGGATGATAATTTTGTTATGTCTACTAGTTATTGCAATGATCATGATTGGGGTGATAATGATTCTTATGATCTTAAAATTTTATTTAAGCCTCATGATGAATATGTTTGCAATAATATTGAAAGTGGGTTTGTAAGAGCGTCAACTTTAGGTAAAAATAATCCCACATATTTGGAGAGTGTTCAGTCTTATGAAATTTTTGATAAAAATGGGTTTGGAGAGGTCATGACTTTAGTTGATGTTAATCTCACTATCTTGCAAGATTATAAAACTTTTATGCATGTGGATCATGAAGAGAAAATTTAATATGATAGCTATATTGTTGAATTCGACTATGATCCTACATGTAATTATTATGAGAGAGGAAAATATGGTTGTAGAAATTCTCATGTTACTAAATTACCTCTCGTTATGTTAAGATTGTCAATGTTTTACTCCTCTCCCTTGCATATGCTAGATATTTCTTGTCTTAATAATTTGTTTGCTTATAAAATTCCTATGCATAGGAAGTATGTTAGACTTAAATATCATTGTCACATGTTTTATGATGCTCTCTTTGTGTTTCAATTATTATCTTTCATGTGAGCATCGTTGAAATCTCAAGCCTATCTTAATGGTTATAAAGAAAGAGCTTATTGGCAGAAAACCCAATAGTTATATTTTTCCTATTTTTCTTGTTCACACAATTATGCTACTGTTATGGTTGTGTTTTTGTGTTTTAATTAGTGTTTGTGCCAAGTAAAGCCTTTGGGATGATTTGGATGATAGTTGCTTTGATTCTGTGCAAAAACAAAAACTTTTGCGTCCAGTAGCAGAATTGTTACAATTTGCTGGAGCATGATAAAATTCTGAATTTTTTTAAACATGATTGATATACAAATTTCCCACGTTGTCCTAATTTTTCAGAATTTTTGGAGTTATAGAAGTATGGTCATTGTTCAAATTGCTACAGACTATTCTGTTTTTGACAGATTTTGTTTTTGTTGCGTTGTTCGTTTGTTTTGATAAATCTATTGATTGTATCGGGGGCTATAAGCCATGGTGAAGTTAGAATACAGTAGGTATAATGCAATAATAAATTATGAATGGGTTTGCAACAGTACCTAAAGTAGTGATTTGCTTTATTATACTAACGGATCTCACCAGGTTTTGTTGAGTTTTGTGTGCTGAAGTTTTCAAGTTTTGAGTGAGATCATGATGGATGAAGGAATAAGGAGCGGCAAGAGCCTAAGCTTGGGGATGCTCGAGGGACCCCCAAGGTAATATTCAAGGACTCCCAAGCAACTAATGTTGGGGATGCCTCGGAAGGCATCCCCTCTTTCTTCTATCGACCATCGGTAATATTACTTGGAGCTATATTTTTATTCATCACATGATATGAGTTTTGCTTGGAGCGTCGTGTATTATATGAGGCTTTGCTTTGTTTGCTTTTTAGTTTGTCACAATCGTCTCTTCTGAGCACACATTTTTGAGAGAGACACACATTATTTGTGATTTGTTATAATACTCTATGTGCTTCACTTATATCTTTTGAGCTAGGCAGTTGCTCTAGTGCTTCACTTATATCTTTTTGAGCATGATGGTGATTGTATTTTAAAGAAATAGATGAACTCTCATACTTCACTTATATCTTTTTGAGAGTTGATAATAGTAATAAAACTTTCATATAGATCATTGGATATGATAAGATTGATTCCTTGCAATAGTTTTGCGATATGGAGATGATAATATGTGGGTCATGCTAGTGAGTAGTTGTGGTTTAGTAAGAATATTGGTGTTAAGGTTTGTGATTCCCTATGCATGCACGTAAAGTCAATAGTTATGCAATGAAGTTACATCCTACTAATGGTGCATTATTTAGTGTTAGTTATTCTCAATGCATGTTTATGACTGTTTTCGTTTTTCAGTTGGTTGCTTCTCAATCTATTTGCTAGCCTTCATTTGTACTAAGCGGAAATACTGATTGTGCATCCAACTCCTTAAACCTAAAGTGGTGCCAAATGAGTCCACCATATCTACCTACAAGCGGTAATTACATGTCGTTCCAAGTAAATTTGCATGTGCCAACTCTAATCATTCAAAATAATTTTCCATTTTGTGTGCCCGTACCGCTCATGATGCGGCAGGGGGTCGCCAATATCTTCCATGTTAGGTGGGTTATTCTCACAATGGGTGTTTATTCACTTGTCATTGCACGAGAAAATGGCAAGGTAATAGGCATGCCCAGTCCCAAAATGAATCAAAATGAAAAAATATATAATAAATTCCTTGGAAAGTTGTTGGTATGGAGGGAACCCGTGGATACAGCTAGCCATGTGTCGTGGTTTTGTCACGGCAGATGTCCTAGTGAAAGGACTTAAGTGTGAAGCCATCGTCACGGTGATTAGCTTGTTGGGGTTGAGCGGGACGAGAGACACAGGTTTACCCAGGTTCGGCCCCTCACGGAGGAGGTAAAGGCCTACTCCTGCTCTTGTTGCTATTTCTTGAGTATCGATTACAAGGGAGCGGATTCTCTTGGCCTAGCTATCGATGGATTGTAACCTATTTAATCTATGCCGGGGACTCGCCTTTATATACAGGTCGAGGCCGCCAGCTTACAGGAGTCCGGGTCGGGTTATGATACATGACTGAACCGTACTCTAAGTCACCTTGCTTTGCAAGGTAGATCATTACATGGCAGGTTACACCCCTGGGCCGCCCTTTGACCCTAAGCCTAAGCCGGCCCATCTTGTGAGCCGCCTTCTTAATGCTGCGTCTGGACTGTCTTAGCTCTTCAAAGGCCCAGCTCCTTAAGTTGCCAATGGTCTAACCCGGCCCTATTATGGCGGGTTATACCGTGGGGTTATATCCCCAACATTAGGCCCCAGATTGATTTGAACTTGTTCGTGTCAATCTTAACCCTTCTGTTTGGCGAGTCTTCTCTTCATTTCATTTATCCGCAATTTGAAAAATCCTCATAACCCACCATAAATAAAGATGATGTCACCTCCGTGATTTCGAAAAAACCTCCATGATGTCATAACGAATCTTTGTATAAATCTGTCATTTCGAAAATCGAGGCGTCCCCTTGTTGCGAAATTTATTGCGCCTCCTCGATTTCGCACCTATCATTCACTATTCATTATTTTCCTTATAAATAGGCACGGGGTCCATCTTTTTCACTTTTACCCTGTCGCCCCCTCTTCTTCTTCTTCCTCTCGAGTCCACCGCAACTGGAGCTCCGCCGCACCCGTCGAACCACGCCTGCTTTCTTCAGTTGAAGTCGCAGCACTGCCATGTCGCCGTCGGGATCTAGCGGCACGCCTCCGCTTTTCTCCACCGCAAATAGGTACTATTTTTCTCCTTTCTCAGATCTGCATTAGGTCAATTGAGTTTGTAGAGTTCGTCGGAGTTCATCCTAGTTCCTCACATCCTTTGAACAGAAAATATTTTTGATTCGAAAACATTACAGAAATACTGCGGTAGCAGTTTTAGCACCATCTTGAATTTTAACAACATGTATTCTCTTCTAGAATCAGTGGATATCTTGTTAGCTCTTCCGCCACAGCTTTTTAGGTTTAGTAATTCTTTTTCTTTTTTGAACTGCCCGTAGATCCGTAAATATAGCTGTAAACTGTGAAAACTTGTTTGCTCCATACTTAGCAGAATTCAGCAATCTTGGATCTTTTAGATAACTGACCCGCCCATTGCTTTTCGGGCGGCTTATCAATGTATTTGTAACCCGCCAAAATTTCAGAAACTGCCTCTTTTATTTAACCCGCCATTAGCTTAAAGCGGCTTATCTTTATACTGCTCATTCTTGTATTGTTGATGAATCAATGCCCCCTTTTTAAACACTCGCCTTCCTATCATCTTTTAGGCGACTTAATATGGCAAAAACCACTCTTTGCAATTGGGACCCTTCTCTAGTCACCGAACAAATACTCAAAGATTATGTGGATCAAGGTCTCTTGGCGGCCCAGGAAGAGATTGGTTGGTGACTCAGCCAAGGGGAAAATGTCCCTAATCTTGGAGAAGGAGAAGTGATAGTTTTCATTGACCATATTCTCAGGGGCTTTACACCGCCCGGGTCAAAGTTCTTTCGGGATGTTTTGCACTACTTCAACCTCCATCCTCAAGACATAGGCCCGAACTCAGTAACGAATCTTTGCCACTTTCAAATCTTTTGTGAAGTTTATTTGCAAGTAGAACCAACTGTTGCTCTTTTCAAGGAATTCTTTTATCTAAACTGCCAGACTGAGTGCGCTAGCGGTCCGAATCAAGAACTAGGCAGGATCTCAATTCAGAGACACCGAGAGGGCTGCTTTCCCGCTGCTATTTTGTTGAGTCATCCCAAGGGATGGGTTAAAACCTGGTTCTACTGTAAAAACACTGCCCCAGCCAATGAGAACCCTCTGCTGGGTTATCGGGTTGATCGTCTTCCCATCAACTTTAACCCGCCAAGCCAACTTATTCCAACTGAACATACTGAAGCTCTCCAACATTACCCGAAGATAACAACTTTGCTAGCCAATGGGTTGACAGAGGTTGACTTCGCCCGCTGCTGGGTCTCATGGAAGATTCTTCCCCTAGGTCGCCGGCCCAGTTTAATGTGCAACTACTCCGGCAAGTCAGATGACCCTCAACGATACAGTTCTGATGACTTTACTACTGAGGAGGTCTTTCAAGTTGTGAATTCCTTACTTGGGGAGTCACAAGAAAATTGTAACAAGATAGGACTGCCTCCGTTCTTCAAGCTTAACCTGGTCCCAGCTGTAAGCACTATCTTATGTCCGATTTAAAATATCCTTGATTCTGTTATGTGTCTCACTTGTCAATCTTTTCTTATTACATAGCCCGACTCTGCTTTTTGGAAGAGGAAAATCAAAACTGTTGTGGCCAAGGTCAGGATCGGCCCAAAATCCAAAAAGAACAAGCCTGCTGCCGTAGCTGAGCCGGCTGTCGTAGGCGAGTCAGCTTACGCTGATAACCCGTCCGAGGTAGAACTTGATTCTCTTGGCCGACTCTTTATTGAATTAGCTGACTCTTCTTGTTCTCAGGATGAAGTTGCCAACAGCCAGGCTGATGATTCTGAGGTAATTCCTATCTCTTCCGGCTCAGACCCCGCACCTCCAGAAAGGATACGGCGGGTTGTCCGGAAAGTAAAGTTCTCTCACCCAGATGCTCACTTAGATCCCCACTTTATTTTGAAGAAAACTCAGCATGATCTAAGGCACCAGACTCAAAGTGTCGGCTCAGGTGATTTAATGGCCAGGTTAAGTCATAAACCCTCTGCCCGTAAGCGGCCTGCTGAGGTGCCACATAGTCCAACCTTTTCCTTACCCAAAGCTGGTCTTGTAAGACATCCTCTTAACCCTTATGACTCCATTTACCAGGAGTCGCCACCGTCTTCAGGCGGCTCATCTCAAACGCAGCTGCCTGCCTTCATCGTCAACCGAGGGTAAGTCTTTACTTTTGCTTATAACTACATAACTTATTGTCATATACGTCCTAATACTCCATTATGATTCCAGGGTCAAAGCCAAGGAGAAGAAGAGAAAGACTGGCAATTCTTCCAAAGCCCCTGAAAATCCTGAGTCGGGAGAACAGGTGTTGATAACCCCTGAGGTCCATATCGATGATCTTGAAGAACATCATAATGACAAAAATGACCCGCCTCCACAGATTGAGGCAACAGTTCCTGAAGCCATGGATGCTGACACTAACCCGGTGGGTAACCCTGACCCGCCAAGTCCTAAACCTTCTTCATCTCCTGCCAAACCGACTGATGAGATCCCTATTGATGAAAACGTTGATGTTATTGCCATTACTGGGTCGGCTTTTAAGGCGCCCGAAGTCTCCACAGTGCTAACCAAGCACTCAGCCAAGGAAGAGACACCTTTATTGGAGAAGGGCAAGACAAAACTGGATTTGGAAAACTATGCAGCATTCAGTGCAGGCGAGTTGCACGCGGGCTATTTAAGCCGCATTCATATAAGCCGTGATATGGAAGCCGGTTTGGTCAACCTGATGAAGCAAAAGTATGAGGTATGAATGAAGTTAACCCCTCTCAATCTTGTATATACATATCCACATAGCCCCCAAGTCTTAAGCATAGGAAAAACATTGAGTATACTTGAGACTTATGAAAATTTCCAAAGTGTAGCCCCCAAGGGCCAGCTTATCTTTTGAGAAAAGTCGGGTCTTTGAAATGACAAATTTGAAAATCCGCCTGTAGCCCCCAAGGGCCGGCTTATCTTTTTGAGAAAAGCCGGGTCATTGAAATGACAAATTTGAAGATCCGCCTATAGCCCCCAAGGGCCGACTTATCTTTATAAGATGAGTCGGGTCTTTAAAAATGACCAGTTTGAAGAATCGCCTGTAGCCCCCAAGGACCGGCTTATCTTTATAAGATGAGTCGGGTCTTCTGCAGCATAGACTAAAAAATCATCGTACATTAGCCCCCAAGTGCCAAGGATATTATTTGTAATGTGCTTGGGACTTGAATATTCTTGATTATAACACCGATGCTTCAATGCTGATTCAATCGACCTAACTATCATTTAAACGACTGTTTTGCTTGTAACCCTTGGCAGGAAGCTTTAAGTCTGGGCTAGTCAAACATAGCCGGCTTAAAGAAAAACTTGGAAACAGAACAAGCTGAACGCGCCAAGGCTAAGGCAAACTTGAAATCTTCCTTGGAAGATATTGAGAAGATCAAGGCCAACTTTGATGCAGAAAGAGCCGTCTGGGACACTGAAAAGGCCACGCTACTGAAAAGAGCGGAAGATGCTGAAACCCAACTTAAACCCGTGACTGAGGAGTTGTCCGGCTTAAAACAGCATGTTTCTCAAATGACTGCCGCCATCTTCGGTAAGTAAAAATTGTACTTGATTGATATAACTCACCTGGCGACCTTAAACAATATGATACTAACTTGCCTGGTGACTTTTGTTCTGAATGCTTAACAGGTGCCAGAAGTTCCAGCCTTGGGCAAAACGCAGTGACAAAGCTGAAAGCCGTGTACTCCTTGATGGAGAAATTATATGCTGGTGCCCTTCATACACTTGTGGCTGTGTCAAATGGAAAGAAGCCGCCCACACTTATAAAAACTGTGTTGGGACATTTTTCCACAGTGCCGAAGCAAGTGGAGGAACAAAAACTATCAGCCGCCCGCTCAGGCGCCATCACTGCACTAAGCCTGGAAAAGGCTTACCAATCAGAGCTGGACCCAACAGAAATGGCTGGCGGGTGTCCAGAATTCAATAATGACGGGTCTATCTTTGAAAAAGCCAATTTTACCAAATGCGTCAAAGAGATGGGGCCCTTGGCGTGTCAACTTGCACGAGAGCTGGACTTGACAAAGTACCAGCCGGCTTACGACAACAAAAATACGTGCATTAAGGCGCCCACCTTCGACATTGTGGAGTTAACTCCCCAAAGGCGTAAGCATATTTTTTCCTCTGACATTGACTCTTCTGCTGTCATGAATGACAAAGCAACCTTCAAACCGGTATCGACTGGACGTCGGATAATCTCCAGATTTCAAGCGCAGAAGAGCAGGCACGGGATAACCCGGAAGCTTCAACTACAAGACGCCAGGAGGATATTAACCCGGCAGGATCTAACCTGGACGGCTCAGAAGCCGGTTCAAAGGAGTGACCTAACTCCTGAAAAACTTAGCAGAAAAACTTTTGGGCTCAGCTGTAGCCTTGTAATAGTGTAGTTAAAAACTTTTATCTGCCCTATCATGCCTTCGAGCATGTTATGCCAACTGTTTGATCCAGCAGCTAAACTTCTCTGTATGCTTGATCTAATCATATATGCACACCTTGTCTTTGCAATATCTCTGAATTTACTTGAGGTCCTTTCATATAATCTGTAAAAGATCCATCAATCTCTAGTACTGGCGACTTATAGTCAAAAGCCAGGGCGGGTTAATAACCCAATGACTCAAGGTCATAACAATTATGAACAGACCACTTGGCGAGTCAAAGCTGCCATAAACTCAATTTTGAGTAATGTTAACCCGGACCTTCTTTGGTCCAGGGATTTATAACCTTCATATGATGAAGAACATAAAACTCATGTAAAAACAAGAAACAAAAAACATATACATGTATATCTTCAATACTTATAAGCCGGCTGTTAAAGCTCGACCGAAAGAATCTGGCCTTTTAAGGCTCAAATTCTTGCTTTCATGAAGCATGGTTTAAAAGCCTTGGTTTATCCTCGCTATCGGTAAGCTGGCCCTCACATGACTTTAAACCGCCGTTTTAACCTTGAACAGTTCAGGGTCACAAAGGATTAACTGCAAGAGTACGGCGGGTCATCTTGTTCGGAGTAGCATTAAGCATACAGGCAGGTATAACCAATAATGTGGCGGTTCGCCGGGTCAAAAGGGTTTTGTAAGCTAAACTCATTGAATTGGAAGCCCCCTAGTGCCCTTATGATCAATTAATCAAGACTCAAACTCAGAAAATATGAGATGAAACGGCAGAGGCCCCGATTTGGGGATGTCGGCTTTATTATTTTGATCATAAAAAGATATATACATTGACAAAGGTATGTACAATGGTGAGAGCCAGTGACTCAAGTATAGTAAGGCCGAAGATGAGCAATATTTCAAGGCATGCTGGTCTCTTCCTCGGAGGTACGTGACTTCTTGTGCTCCCGTACATCAATAAGATAATATGACCCATTGTTTAGGTTTTTGCTGACGACAAAGGGTCCTTCCCAAGGCGGCGATAACTTATGCATCCCTGTCTGATCTTGAATCAAATGAAGCACTAAGTCGCCCTCCTAGAATGTCTGACTTTTAACCCGGCGGCTATGATAGAGACGCAAGTCTTGTTGATAAATCACCGAGCGAGCCGCCGCTAGATCATGTTCTTCTTCCAAAGCATCCAGGGCATTTTGACGTGCTTTCTCATTGTCTGCTTCGACATAAGCCGCCACGCTGGGCGATTCATGACGAATATCACTTGGAAGAACTACCTCGGCTCCGTAAACCATGAAGAAGGGCGTGTAACCTGTTGATCTGTTGGGGGTAGCCCTGATGCTCCAAAGAACTGCAGGAAGCTCTTCAACCCAACAACCCAGAGTTCTCTCCAAAGGCACCATGAGCCGGGGCTTGATCCCTTTTAATATCTCCTAGTTAGCACGCTTAGCTTGCCCATTAGACTATGGGTGAGCTACTGATGACACATCAAGCCGGATATGCTCTCTCTAACAGAATTGTTTCATAGCACCCTTGGATAAATTTGTTCCATTATTTGTGATGATACTGTGAGGATAACCAAAGTGGAAGATCAGTTTTTTAACGAACTAAACTGCAGTCGCCGCCTCACAATTGCTAACAGGCTCAGCTTCCACCCACTTGGTAAATTTATCAACTGCAACAAGCAAGTGAGTTTTTTTATCCTTAGACCGTTTAAAGGGCCCAACCATATCAAACCCCCAGACCGCAAACGGCCAAGTTATTGGGATCATCCTCAGCTCCTGAGCCGGTACATGAGCCTGCCTTCCAAATTTCTGACAACCATCACACCTACGCACCAGGTCCTCAGCATATGCATGAGCTATCAACCAGAAGATTCCACGCATGAAAGCTTTAGCCACTAGAGACCTTGATCCGGCATGATGACCACAGTCCCCAACCTGAATCTCATGAAGAATCCCACGGCCTTCCTCAGGGGAAACACAGCGTTAAAAGACGCCCGTGACGCTGCACCTGTGTAACTCGCCACGTACCAATCTCGTCCAGATTCCCGTCCAGATTCGGCAGGGGTCCGGTATATTGGAGATTTCCTGGAGATTCCTCCATTGAAAAATGGTCAAATTTTATACGGTTGTTGTAGAGCCAATTCTGCACAATTCCACTGAAGCAATCATCAAAGCGACACTCGAGGAGGGAGGGACGGCGAACACGAATCCGTTGTCCAGAAAAATAAACTACACAATCACGTGAGGGCAATGTTGACGTTGAGCCCCCGAGCTCCATGGACGATTCTTCCATGATCTCGTTTGAGGTTTGAGTTGGTGATGAAGGCACCCGTCCGATCTTGACGATCCTACACGGAGCGTAATCCTCGGTCCAGCAATGGTGACCACTCGAGTCGGCGATGAAGATGCCAACGTCGACGACGAAGTTCGGTTCCCACATGTAGATCGCGTTGGAGCCGATCTGAATTCCCATGCACCGCAGTGACTGCCGGCGGGGACCTGCATGGGCCACCAATGTCGGTGCTAAATCCAGCATATCTCGAGGTAGGGGTCCTAAGCTAGGCGTCTTGGAGCGATGATAACACAGACACAGGATTTTACCTAGGTTTGGACTCTCACGAAGAGATAATACCCTACGTCATGCTTTCGATTGTATTGATATGGGGGATAGTACAGAGTACAGGTATCTACCACGAGATTGTTCTTATGAATATGATCTTAGTTGCCATGGTCTATTGACTAGTCTGGCCTCGATTTATATAATGCACCGGAGGCCTAGGGTTACAGGAGTCCTTGTCATGTGCACCAAGTCTTGTAGAATCTCCCTTGTATGCGTCATGGGCTACCCGAAGAAGCCCATTAGTGAACCTCCATGGGGGTCCTCGGTCCGACCCACCTGGTCGGGAGACGACGTGGTGAGTACCCCTAGTCCAAGACACCAACAATGACATGTTTGAAAAATGGTCAATGTGTGTTTAAATAATGTTCATCATGTATTCGTAAAATGTTTAACATGTGTTTGACAAATGTCCAACATGTGTTTGGAAAAGTGTTCAATATGAACTTGAAACAAAATGTTGTGGATCTAAAAAATATTTTACATGTATTCAAAAAACAACGTGTATTTGTAAAAATGTCACCGTGTATTACAGAAAGGAAAAAATAAGAAGAAAAGATTAGAAAAATGAACTAAAATTTAAAAGTAAAATTTGAAAATGAAAACCGATAAACTAGGTGAAAAAAATAAGGGAAAACTCGATGAAGCTTTCCCAAAACTAATACCCATTGTACATATATGGAAACTTCTGAAAATGGTTCACACACAACATTTGTTCGCCGGCCCGTTCGCGCAAACGTTGTAGGGGAGAGTTGTATTGGTCTCAAAATAAGTTCTAGACTTTTGTTCCGCTATGGTAGGATATTATGATGTCTTGATATTTATGTTGGGAAGGTCTAGATGAGTACTCCAAACTATCAATTAAAAAGCTATATACTTCCATTTTGAACAATTAGATGGAAAAGAAAGATCAAATATGTCAATCATTGATACCAAAATGAAGGAAATGAATATATACTCAAAATTTAATTAGTTGGTCTTTGCTCGAAACAAATGTCTGTTGGATAGACTGTTATTGAAACTATCAAAGAAACTACAAAGGGGCTATAAACAAGCTATTTTCTTGTCAAATTAACAGTGTTCAAATAAAACCAAATATTTTAATGGCACGTTGTGGAGACACTGAGGTGAGTACAATTTTCGAAGACTTGATGTACTCTTTGATGACATGTTTGCAGCTTTTTTGGCTTATTACTATAAATATTTTCTTCTTACAAGATGTTACAGATATTTTACATAACCATCCCAAATTATGAATATGTTGAGCTCTTAGAAAATTTGGTGTGAAGCAAGAAGTTTTATTGTAGCCTTTTGATAAGGATATTCAAAGCCTAATTAAATTTAACTACAACTTAGTGGAGATAAAGGAAAACACATGTGATAAAATTTCATACTATAAATTACCCATGGGAATTTACGAATGTAACCAACTTGTGGAAGTAATTGTTATTTTGTTCGTTATGTATTTCTAACTAAACTTGGTGTATGGATGTGTGCATCGGTTGGGGCCGAGGCTAGGGCTCCTTCTCCTTTTCCAACAGAAAGGATTTCAGTTATGTGCAATCAATTAATGTGATTCAATTAGACTATTGTATGGAAATACTCTAAAATATTTAGGCCCTTTCACAGTTTTGTATTCTTAAAAAAACATGAATGTACACTACTGTTCCCCAGATTAAATTAAGATTATATACCTTATAATATCAATACAGATAGATAATATGGACTGGGCACATTTGACATATACAAATAATTTATTTATTTACCATTTGTAGCATTTTATGTGTGATATAAAGATGATGCCCATGCACTAAAGACGGATTTGCAACTGCCAATTTGCTAGTTTTTTCCCGAATGGAAGTGGTCACTGAAATTGCAAACATGCCAAATGCTCATTTATTTTTACTGTTTCGCCCTTGATATCCCGTGTGTGCCTTTAATTTGCGCTCATCAAATTGCCTAGGTTGGTCCACTCATCTATGTTGCAGTAGGTGTCATGAAAAGACAACAACAACCTAATAAAAACACACAAGATAAAAAGTTCATGCCAGCGTGGAGGGGAGGCACCCCACCTGGATATATTTCAAATTTTGAGTTTTTTACAAAGAGACACAAGGGGTCACACAGAATGTGAGGAAATGTAAATTTAAGTATTTTTAGCATTTGCTCAAATCACACCAACCTCCACAGTCAATTCCATTGAAGATGCATAAGAGAACCTAGAACCAATGGCATCAACCTAGTGAAAGAAAACTCGATACCACCAAACACCTCAAACAACCTACAATGTTGCTCGGTGATACTTCATTTCGTTAGACCACTCAACCGGGGAGGACCAAGGTGTTCTGTTTCAGACCCTTTTCCTCCTCAACAGCCCCCATTTTATCTGTTGACATCCATGCCCTCCTGCTTCCTCCTAGGGTTTTTTCTCTTCTTCCCACTGCTACCAGCAAGTGGTGGCGATGGTTGGGGTGATTGAGGTGTGACCTAACGAGACAGGATGACTCTAATAGCAAGGAGGACGAGAAAGGAAACCTGCATGGTTGTACATCTATGGTGGAAGGTTTGCGACGAAACCCTCGCTTGCAAGATCTGCTTGACCTAGATTTATTTTCTGGATAAGAATGTCTTATTTTATACTCTGGTGGGGGTCAGAGGTTATCTCTTTGCTTGCAACGTGTTTGCAAAAAAGATGGAGGATTTCATGCTACATGTTTCGCATTGGAACCATTGTTTATAAGCGGTAAGGCGAGCACCATCCGCGCTGAGGCCTAAGCACCTAAAGTGGTCATATTTGTAAGTCGTTGCCAAGGCGCCTTATCACCTAAGTGGTGCCTAAGCGTCTAAGGTATGACACTTCATAAACAATGTTTGGAACTCCTTTCCTTTCCATGAACTTCCCAATTCAACAAAATTGCCGATGTCATCAATAGTATTCCTGAATCGTACCACCAGTTGATGGAAAAAGAGACGTGTTATTCTCAATTAGCATGTCCTTATCTCTTTAGTAACTTCCTTCGTCCTGGTTTATTGCCCCCCTGGTATTTTGGATCAAACTTACAAATTTAACTAATAAAACATACACTATATATCACAAAAACATATGGTGGGAATACTCTTTTGGATATGAATCGAACAGTATACTTTTCATAGCATCTAAATCATATTTTGTTGTACCACACGTTAAAAACTATTTGTGGAATGTTAAGTTTTTTCATGTGGTTTTAGAAAATGATAGTAAATTTCAAAGGGAAATGTCCATGACATTTAAACAATGTCCATACGTTTAAAAATATGTACATGTCATTCTTAGAAAAAAACATGAAAATGAAAATATTTTTTCACATAGTTTGTAAAAAAATAAACCATCCAAACAAATGTTCATAACATTTAAAAAATGTTCACACATTTAAAAATATGTTTGAGACATTTAAGAAAAATGTGCATGAAATGTAAAAAAAATGTTCGCGCAATTTTTGAAAGTTTTTTCGTACAATTCAAAGAAAAATGGTTATGACACTTCAATAATGTTTCACATGTTTACAAATATGTTCATGATATTTTGGAAAAAAAACAGTTTGTGTTTAAAATATGTCCACCGTTTATTTACAAAATGTTCGACGTGCATTTGAAAAATGTTCAACATGTGTTAGGAGTCGGATCCCATAGTTGTCCATCTACATAAAGTCTAATCATTAACACAAAACAAAAACAATCAGATCTCACAGGGATGAAATTACCCATCCGTTGTGAGGCGGCGGTTATTATACTTGTATGTGTGCTTTGTTGTGGCATGGGTTGGAAGGCGGTTGCGACGGTTGTGGTTATGGTGATCGTCATCACCACCGGCGTGGTTGTTGGCGTTCACGCCGGTGACCTCGAAACCACCGTTAGTTCTGTCTTTCACCTTGTCAACGGAGTCAGATAGGCTGCCGAAGAACCTATACATCACCTGGATCTGGAACTCCTCCAAACTCCTACCTTGGGCACCTTGTCCTCCAATATCATACGACTTTTGGTGCTTCATATCTATTGTTGCTTGTGCGTGAGGAAGACGAAACCGACATTTTTGATTGGGGCCTTGGGAAGGGGGAATTGTTGGATGCATATTGGCACCTTGACGAAAACGCGGAGCGGCTAGGGTGGTGGTTTTACGCATAAATGTGAACACAGCGCATCGCATGCTTCTGTAGGTAGGTCAGGGGTGGTGGTTGCACACCATGACGTCGAGCAGGCTGGCAAGGGTTGTGTGGAGTGTTAATAGATGCGACGCAGGCTTAGGTAGGCAATTGTGGCATACAAGCGACACGCGGTAATAGCACTTATTGCCTATGTGCGGGACAACGGAAACTGCCGTTTTTAGTTGGGTCCTAGAGGAGGGGGAGTTGCTGAATGCATATTGGCACCGTGATGCAAACTAACTACTGTGGCGTTATTAGGCGTAAATGTGAATATGGTGCATATCCTGTAGTGGTAGGTCGACGTTGGTGGCTACACGGCATGATGCCAACCATGCTGGAAGGGATGTGGGGTGTAAATAGACGTTGCAACGCATGCTCATGTGGTGGCGTGTGGCCATGTTCACAATTATGGCATACACACGACACATGGCTTTTGGTGCTTCCTGTCATTTATTGCTTGTGTGTGAGAAAAACGAAACCGTCATTTTTGGTTGGGGCATAGGGGGAACGTATCTAGTGCACCGGGGCAATTTCTGCTACCATGCACCGGACCCGTTTACATTCAAAAATGTTCGAAAAAATTCAAAAAAAAAACTTAGTGCATCGACACAATATCAATGTATGTTGTCACAAAAATTTAAATCAAAATTCAAAACAATGCTCAAGATACAAAAATGACAAATTTTACGTCAATGTGCTAATGGGCCAAAACTGAAGCCCAACTTGTGTTATGTACTATTCAGTGTCAAATTTGTCATTTTTGTATCTCGAGCAATGTTTCGAAATTTAATTTGAATTTTTGTGACAACATACATTGATGTTGGTCAATGCACTAAAAAAATTTCCAGATTTTTTTTTTGAACATTTTTGAATGTGCAACGGATGACCGATGCATCAGTAGCACCAATTGCCCCGGTGCACCACATATATCCCTGAGGCATAGGGGAGGGGGAGTTGCTGGATGCATATTGGTATCATGACGCAAACTGGCTATGGTTGTGTTATTAGCGGTAACGCGAACACAGTGTGGTGCGTGCCCATGTAGTGGTAGGGTGGTTCTGGTGGCTGCAAGCCATGACGCCGACCAGGCTGGAAGGGTTGTGCGCAGTGTGAATAGACGATGCGGTGCATGCTCATGTGTTGGCATGTGACCATGTTGGCAATTTATGGAATTCCTGAATCGCATCATCAGTAGACGGAAAAAACAAACGTGTCATTCTCCATTAGCATGTCCTAATCTTTTTTTTTTTTGAGACAATCACACGAAGCTTTATTATATCGTCACCACGTTTACAGGGACCGAGGGAAGGTTCCCGAGGTGGCCTAACCACACATGTCGGCCAGGCCCCAAATGTAACGCATGCTTCTAGATTGTGAGCCTCGAAATTCGAGCTCCTACATTCATGAACTATATTACATGAAATAAAGGCACTAACACCCAACTTAACTTCACGGATAATTGCACCATAACTTGAACTGCTTCCTTCTTTGATTTCATGCACCACATTCCTGCAGTCTGACGCCAGCTGAACTCTCGGGTTATTCAGATCCATCGAGAGGGCAAGGCCTTCCCGAACAGCCATGGACTCCAACGTCGCTGGATCGGTGACTTTGGGGAAAACAACAATTGAAACCCCTTCAAAGCTTCCATCCTTGCTCCGACTGATAGCAGCTACCGCCCCATGTCTGCCGCTACGGCTGACAGCGGCATCGACGTTAACCTTTGAATAGTTCTCCGGAGGGGGCATCCACATATTGCCTGATAATGCTACTGGTCGTGTGGCTGCCCGCTGTGGTGTGACCTGTGCCTGTAGCTCTGCCAAGTACGAGATTATGAATCCGTTTATTGCATGTGGACTTTTATAGATGCCTTCATGGAGTGCTTTTCGCCGGGCACTCCAAATTGCCCATAATGACACTGTAAGGCGGACGAACTCGTCCGTATTCAGCTTTTCACCCATACAGAAGATCCATCTCCTTGCTTCATCTTCCTGGTTAACACTGATCTGCTCGAGCAAGTGATCAGAAGACAAAGCCCATGTGCAACAGGACATAGGGCAACTCAAGAGGGCATGGCGCCAACTATCATGGGCCCCACACAGCGTACAAGCAGCCGTGGTGGCCATGTTTCTGCGATGAAGTAACTCTCCAAAGGGCACTGAGTGCTGTGCCAAATGCCACAAGAAGATTTTCAGCTTTGTCGGGACTTGCAGCTTCCAGATGTCATTCCAGTCTCCCTCTGACTCCATAGTATGAGATGTGCTTTCCCTCTCTTCCAGCCATCCCTCCCTCTCAGTCTTGGTCCTCACTATCGTGCGATATGCTGAGCGTACTGTGAAGATGCCTCGCTTCTCCTCGTTCCAAGCCCAAAAATCATGGATTCTTCTGTTACAAAGGGGAATTTTAAATATGGCTTCCGCATCGAAGGGTGTAAAGACAACCCGTACCACCTCTTCTTTCCAGCTAGCATTGTTACTGTCAATGAGCTCTGCCACTCGAGTCGGCGGATTCTGGATCAACGAAGTTATAGGGCGCTTAAAACTGTCCCTCGGGATCCAGTTTTGTTCCCAAATAAGAGTTGACTCACCATCACCAATTCTTCTTATGATCCCTTGAGCTAAGATGTCGCGCCCATCCAGAATGGCTCTCCAAATTTGAGAGGGATGAGATCCCAACTCGGCTTCTAATATACTCGCTCCCGGGTAGTATGCCGCTCTCAGGACTTGTGCGCTTAAGGATTCAGGGTCATTTAGCACTCTCCATGCCTGCCTAGCAAGCAAGGCCAAATTGAAAATCTCAATATCACGGAAGCCCAAACCTCCCATATGCTTCGGCCGGATCATAACATCCCATGCAACCCAACATGGTTTTCTTTTACCCCTTTTGCTGCCCCACCAAAACTGGCGTATGATAGAAGTGATTTTCTCACACAGCCCTCTAGGTAATCTGAAACATGACATGGAGTAAACTGGAATTGCCTGGGCAACTGACTTGATTAGAACTTCTTTCCCCCCTACTGACAACAATTTCTCCATCCATCCCTTGACTTTGTCCCACACTCTGTCAGCAAGATATTTGAATGTCCCGTTTTTAGAGTGACCTACGTCAATAGGCATCCCCAAGTACCGGTCTGTCAAGGACTCATTCTAAACATGCAGGATGTTTTTTATGCTGTCTCTCAAGGGCTGGCTGCAGCATTTACTAAAGAAAATTGATGATTTTTCATGATTTATCCTCTGGCCTGAAGCACCACAATAAGATTCCAGTAGGTTTGATACTGCATTTGCTCCCTCCACACTTGACTTGAAAAGCAACAGGCTATCATCTGCAAAAAGAAGGTGATTAATGGATGGCGCCGTAGGGGCCACCTTCACACCGACCAAATCTAATGACTGAGAACTGGTTTTCAGGAGGCACGAAAGGCCCTCTGCTGCAATCAAGAAAAGGTAGGGGGAGATTGGATCTCCCTGCCTGATACCTCTGGTAGGCTTAAAACTGTCAAGCTTCTCTCCATTAAACAAGACTAAAAAGGATACTGAAGACACCATGCCCATTACAGTGTCAATCCATTGCTGCGCAAAACCCAACTTACTCATGATGGCTTGCAGGTAGGACCATTCCAATCTGTCATATGCTTTCATCATGTCCAACTTCAAAGCACAAAAACTATTATTCTTGGATTTGGTTCGTTTCATAAAGTGTAAACATTCATATGCACAAATGATGTTATCCGTGATCAACCTTCCGGGAACAAAAGCATATTGCTCCCTTGAAATAATGTCAGGCAGGATAAGCTTCAACCTGTTTGCCACCACCTTGGAAGCAATCTTGTAAAGCACATTACATAAACTGATGGGCCTATACTGTGACAAGAGAGAGGGGTTAGTAACTTTTGGACCCCTTTAGCATGTCCTAATCACTTTAGTTACTTCCTTTGTTCGGGTTTATTGGACCCCTACTATTTTGGTTCAAGCTTACAAATTTAACTAATAAAACATAAACTATGTATCACAAATACATATGGTGGGAATCCTCTTTTGAATATGAATCTAATAGTATACTTTTTATAGCATATAAATCATATTTGGTTGTACCACACGTTAAAAAATATTTGTGGAATGTTAATTTTTTATATGGTTTTAGAAAATGATAGTAAATTTCAAAAAGAAATGCTTGCGACATTTAAAAAAAATCACATGTTTAAAATACGTTCATGACATTTTTAGAAAAATAATAATGAAAATGTAAATAGTTTTTCACGTAGTTTGTAAAAAATGTTCAAACCATTCAAAAGAATGTTCAAAACATTTTAAAAATGTTCAGGCATTTAAAAATATGTTTATGACATTATAAAGAAAATATTCATGAAATGTAAAAATATGTTATTTGTTTCATACAATTCAAAGAAAAAAATTCATGACACTTTAATAACGTTTCACATGTTTAGAAATATGTTCATGATATTTTTAAATGTTCATACATTTAAAAAATATGCCCATGACATTTTTTCCAAAATGTTCATAAAATGTAAAAAATTCTTCGTATATTTTAAAGAGATGTTCCGTACCATTAAAAATATGTTTATGACATTTGAAAATGTTTCAAATATTCAAATATATGTTCATGACATGTTTGAAAAATGTTCAATGTGTGTTTAAAAAATGTTCATCATGTATTCATAAATGTTTAACGTGTGTTCGACAAATGTCCAACATGTGTTCGGAAATGTGTTCAATATGAACTTGAAAAAAATATGTTGTGGATCTAAAAAATACTTTACATGTATTCAAAAAACAAGATGTATTTGTAAAAATGTCACCGTGTATTACAGAAAGGAAAAATAAGGAGAAAAGGTTAGAAAAATGAACAAAAAATTAAAAGGAAAATCTAAAAATGAAAACCGATAAACTAGTTCAAAGAAAATAAAGGAAAAAACTCGATGAAACTTCCCCAAAACTAATACCCACTGTGCATATATGGAAACTTCTGAAAACAGTTCACACACAACATTTGTTGGGTCCGCCCGTTCGCGCAAACGCTGTAGGGGAGAGCTGTATTGGTCTCAAAATAAGTTCTAGACTTTTGTTCCGCTATGGTAGGTTATTATGATGACTTACTTGATATTTATGTTGGGAAGGTCTAGATGAGTACTCCAAACTATCAATTCAAAAGATATAGACTTCCATTTTGAACAATTATATGGAAAAGAAAGGTCAAAAATGTCAATTCTTGGTACTAAAATGAAGGAAATGAATATATACCCAAAATTTCATTAGTTGGTCTTTGCTCGAAACAAATGTATGTTGGATGGACTGGTACTGAAACTATCTAAGATACTACAAAAGGGCTATAGAGAAGCTATTTTCTTGTGAAATTAACGGTCTAAAGAAACTCAAATAATTTTAGGGCATGTTGTGGAGACACTGAGGTGAGTATAATTTTCGAAGACTTGATGTACTCTTTGATGACATGTTTGCACCTTTTATGTCTTATTACTATTAATATTTTCTTCTTGCAAGATGTTACAGATATTTTACATAACCATCCCATATTATGAATATGTTGAGCTCTTAGAAAATTTGGTGTGAAGCAAGAAGTTTTATTGTAGCCTTATGATAAGGATATTCAAAGCCTAATTAAATTTAACTACAACTTATTGGAGATAAAGGAAAACACATGTGATAAAATTTCATAATAGAAATTACCCATGGGAATTTATGAATGTAACCAACTTGTGGAAGTAGCTGTTATTTTGTTTGCTATGTACTTCTAACTAATCTAGGTGTCACGGATGGATGTGGGTATCGGTTGGGGCCAAGGCTAGGGCTCCTTCTGCTTTTCCAACAGAAAGTATTTCAGTTATGCGCAATCAATTAATGAGATTTAATTAGACTGTTGTATGGAAATACTCTAAAATATTTAGGCCCTTTCACAGTTTTGTATTCTTAAGAAAACATGAATAAACTACTGTTCCCCAGACTAAATTAAGATTGTATACCTTATAATATCAATACAGATGGATAATATGGACTAGGCACATTAGACATATAACTTATTTACATTTGTAGTATTTTACGTGTGATATAAAGATGATGCCCGTGCACTAAAGACGGATTTGCAACTGCCAATTTGCTAGTTGTTCCCGAATGGAAGTGGTCGCTCAAATTGTAAACATGCCAAACCCTCATTTATTTTTACTGTTTTGCCCTTGATATCATGTTTGTGCCTTTGATTTGCGCTCATCAAATCTTACATTCTTAAGAAGTTGGTCCCAATTCTCTCAACATGCAAAGTGTCCACCTCAACGTCCCCACTAAGGTCATGCACTTAAGTCTTCTCTCCCACTAAGCCATGCAAAATCTGCCAAATAAGCGAACGTCCCCACTAAGGCCGTGCATTTAAGTCTTCTCTCCCACTAAGCCATGCAAAATTTTCCACATAAGCGAACTTATAAATTACAATTATTTTTGCATTAGTCTATGCATGTAACGCTGCCACATCATACATGCATGTTAGTCATCCTTCACATTTTTGTTCGAAATGATATTTTTAACAGTAATTCAAAAGTTTATATTTTATTTTTAGAGACTTTCTTTTATTGATTTTCAAGCTTATATTATCTTTTCATTAGATTTAGTTATTTTTTAGCAACTATTTACACATTTTTTCACAAAGTCACCGCAGCAATGCGCGGGGTATCATCTAGTTAACTAGGTTGTTCCATCCATCTATGTTGCAGTAGGTGTTATGCAAAGACGACAACAACCTAACCAAAAACACAAAACATAAAAATTTCATGTCAACGTGGAGGGGAGGCACCCCACCTGGATAAGTTTCAAATTTTGAGTTTTTTCGAAGACACACAAGGTGTCACATGAAATTTGAGGAAATGTAAATTTAAATATTTTTACCATTTACTCAAATCACACCAACCTCCACATTCAAATCAATTGAAGATGCATAAGAGAACCTAGAAACAATTGCATCAACCTAGTGAAAGAGAACTCGATACGACCAAACACCTCAAACAACCGGTAATGCTGCTCGGTGATTGTTTGCTTCATTGGACCACTCATCCGGGGGGAGCAAGGTGTTCTATTCCAGACCCTTTACCTCCTCAATAGCCCCACTTTATCCGTGACAACCATGCCCACCTGCTTCCTCCTCCGGGTTTTTTCTCTTCTTCCCACTACCACCAGCAAGTGGTGGCGATGGTTGGGGTGATTGTGGTGTGACCTGACGAGACATGATGACTAATAGCAAGGAGGGCGAGAAAGGAAACCTGCATGGTTGTAGATCTATGGTGGAAGGTTTGAGACAAAACCCTCGCTCACAAGAGCTCCAAAAAGCTTGATCTAGATTTATTTTCTGGATAAGAATGTCTTATTTTATACTCTGATGGGTTCAGAGGTTATCTCTTTGCTTGCAGCGTGTTTGCAAAAAAGATGGAGGATTTCATGCTATATGTTTCGTTTTGGAACCATTGTTTATAAGCGCTAAGGCGACCTAAGGCGAGCACCATCCACGCTGACGCCTAAGCACCTACAGCGGCCATATTTGTAAGGAGTTGCCAAGGCGCCTTATAACCTAAGCGATGCCTAAGCGTCTAAGGTAGGACCCTTCATAAACAATGTTTCAGACTCCTTTCGTTTCCATGAACTTCCCAATTCAACAAAACTACTGATGCCGTCAATAGTATTCCTGAATCGTACCACTAGTTGACTGAAAAAAACAGACGTGTTATTCTCAATTAGCATGTCCTAATCTCTTTAGCTACTTCCTTCCCTGGTTTATTGAAAAAAAAAAAACAACAAAACAACAAAAAAGAATAAAAAAAAAAAAAAAAACCAAAAAAACAAAAAAAAAAAAACAAAAAAAAAAAAAAAAAAAAAAAAAACAAAACCCAAAAACACACCAAACACCAACACCACAAAACACAAACCCCACCACACCCACCCCCACCCCACCCCCCCCCCCCCCCCCCTCGTATTTTGGACCAAACTTATATATTTAACTAATAAAACATAAACTATATATCACAAAAACATATGCTGGGAATCCTCTTTTGGATATGAATCTAATAGTATATTTTAAATAGCATATAAATCATAAAAAATATTTGTGGAATGTTAAAAAAAATCATGCGGTTTTAGAATATGATAGTAAATTTCAAAAAGAAATGTCCGTGACATTCAAACAATGTTCATACGTTTAGAAATATGCTCATGACATTTTTAGAAAAAAACATGAAAATAAAATATATTTTCCCGTAGTTTGTAAAAAAAATCAAACCATTCAAACAAATGTTCATAACATTTAAAAAATGTTCACCCATTTAAAAATATGTTTGTGACATATTAAAAAATGTTCATGAAATGTAAAAAAATGTTTGCGGAATTTTTGGAAGTTTTTTCATACCATTCCAAGAAAAAATGTTCATGGCACTTCAATAGTGTTTCACATGCTTAAAAATATGTTCATGATATTTTGGGGAAAAAACAGTTTGTGTTTAAAATATGTTCACCATTTATTTATAAAATGTTTAACGTGCACTTGAAAAATGTTCAACATGTGATAGGAGTCAGATCCCATAGTTGTCCCTCTAAATCATAAAGTCTAATCATTAACACAAAACAAAACAATCAGATCTCATAGGGATGAAATTGCCCATCGGTTGTCATGGAGGCGGCGGTTATTAGACTTGTATGTCTGCTCTGTTGTGGCACGGGTTGGAAGGCGGTTGCTACGGTTGTGGTTCTTGTGATCGTCGCCACCACTGGCGTGGTTGTTGGCGTTCACACCGGTGACCTCGCGACCATCGTTTGCTCCGTCTTCACCTTGTCATCGGAGTCACATAGGCTGCTGAAGAGCATATACATCACCTGGTTCTGAAACTCCTCCAAACTCCTACCTTGGGCACCTTGTCCTCCAAAATCCTTCAACCACTACAAAAAGAGACACATCAGTGACATTATGGCCCGAACAAAAACTTTTTCTATCATGGATGTGACACCTCTATGACGATAATTATGACAAAAACACGTATCATCATAGATGTGGTGGGCTCCTACTTCTTTGACAGAAAATAGGCTTTTTTGTCTTGGGGCGGCCGGAGACGCACCTGCATGACATTCTTTGGGTCGTCCATGACATAAAAAATCATTGTAGAAGTGAGGGCGAGAAAATTTTCGGGGAGTTCCCGGTTACGGTGGGCAATCGGTGGGTGGTCGGGCCTGAGCGATGCAGTTGTTTGCATGTTTCTCTCGTACGCGCTCGTTTGTGCGAGCCGATGTTCGCTAACTAGACCCGAGCGAGGCGTTCGCTTATTGAATCCGAGCGATCGCTCTCGCCCTCGCACTACGTATTGAACCCGAGCGATCGATCCCTTGCACTACGTACTGAACCCGATTGATCCCTTCGCTGCTAACTAAACCCGAGTGATTCCTTCGCTGGTAACTGAATCCAATCGATCCTTCTCGATGCTTACTGAAGCCGATCGAGCCCCCGTGCGAGACGTAGTCGGCCGGTGTTGGGTTACCTCTCGATGAACAGTGCATGTTGCTGTCGCGCACACGATACACGTAGATACGAGTCGAGACGCACCGATCGAGCCGGTTGGTTGGCTGTGGATGAACAGTTCCCGTTGCAGCTGCCCGCTCGTACACCTCTCCCTAGCCGGTTGGGGTTGGATGAACAGGACCCCGTGGTAGTAGTCGATTGCCGTTGAAACAGGACCCCAAGGAGGTCGTGCCGCGGTACGCCACACCCCAGCCGATTGGGGTGGATGAACAGGACCCCATGGAGGCTGGAGAGAAAGTTGACGGTGGATGAACAGTAGCCAGTGGAGGTACGCGGTAGGAAGTCGATGGTGGATGAACAGTGCCCCGTGGAGTCCCAATTTGTGGTACGCCACACCCCTCCCGATGAACAAGACCCCGTTTTGACCGTAGGCGGTTGACGAGAAGTCCGTTTTCTCCATTTTGCGGTATGCCAGACCCCTTCCAGTCGACATGACCCCGTTTCGACCGTAGGCAGTCGAAGAGAACTCCGTTTCGTTCGTTTTGCGGTACGCCAGACCCCGAGCTGGTGGGGGGTCGATGAACAGGAGTCCGTTTTGGTTGTTCCGTCCAAGTCGGTTGGCTCCCGGTGAACAAGACGCATTCCGACACAATCGCTTGGCTCCCGATGAACACGACGTTGTTTCCTCTATTCCGACCCAGCCGATTGGCTGCCAATGAACAGGACGCCGCTGCTGTACACGTTCGAGACCCCGCTCGTATGTACGTACGTGGTCGTATTTTTTGCAGTGTGGTTGTACGTGTGTGTACAAGATTTAGACGGGACTGATTGAACTGCTATTGTTCCTTACTTGGCCACGGTTCATCATGACAGAGAGACCGATCGACCGGTATGTACGTACACGTTTGCGACCAAACAGATAACGTTACGTACGCTTCGACCTAGTGGATCCTAACTGTCAGGGGAGAATAAGGAGGCACTTCCTTCCGTGTGAAGATATAACTGGTGGGTCCCATCTATCATGGGGAGGATTCGATTTTTGTCGCGTAATAAGGAGGCACTTTCTTGCGTGCGAAGATGTAGCTGGTGTGTCCCAGCTGTCAAGAGGAGAAAACTTTTTTTCTACATAATAAGGAGGCACTTCCTTGCGTGCAACCATGGACCATGGACCTTGTAGGTCATTCACCTAGTTGCATATCTAGACAACCTATTTGTTGTTAAACCTAATTTGTTAAGAAAAGCTAAAAATTGGTAATTGCCTATTCACCATATCGATCATTTCAACTACTTCAAGTTCTCTTCCCCACTCTCCAAACACAACCTATTCCGGCGACGCTTCCGGATGACTAGACATGTGTTCAATCGTATTCGGGAGGGGGTGGTGGCGTACGATGATTATTTCGTAAGCAAGGAGGATGCCCTGGGAAAGGTTGGCTTCTCCTCTTATCAGAAATGCAGTGTAGCTATTCTGATGCTTGCATACAAAATACCCGATGATCTTATTGATGAGTATGTCTGCATGAGTCAGTGTTTGACCCGAAGTACTTTAGAGAGCCAACTGCTGCAGATACAGCCCGGTTGTTGGCAATCAATGCCGATAGGGACTTTCCGGGGATACTTGATAGCATAGGTTGTATGCACTGGAAGTGGAAGAAATGTCCATCTGCTTGGAAGGGGCGTTATAGGGGTCAAGTGAAAGCTTGCATTGTCATACTTGAGGATATGGCTTCACAAGATCTCTGAATTTGGCACTCTTTCTTCGGCATGGCCGACTATCACAATGACATCAACGTGCTTCAGCGTTCTTCGGTGTTCGAAAGGCTTGCAGAAGACAACTGCCCACAAGACAATGTTAAGATCAATGCCACCACTACAACAAAGGATACTACCTAGCTGATGGTATCTATCCTCGATGGACTGTTGTGAAGACAATCCTCGACCCGATAAGAGAGAAAAGGCACAGATTTATCTAAGCACAAAAGAGTGCTAGAAAGGATGTGAAGCATGCTTTTGGTGGGCATCGCTCGGTATCCTGCTAGAACTTGAGCACCAAGAAATTGTGGCAGATGATGACTACTTGTGTGATCATGCACAACATGATCATAGAGGTTGAAGCGAGGATGAATTCTTTGATTAGGGGTTTCAATTTCAGGATGAAAATATTGTGCCTAAGCATGAAGGAGCGAAACGTTTGCACAGTTCATCCAATTCATCAAAATATGTGATTGAGCAATTCACATTCAACTACAAGATGATTTGGTTAAGCATATGTAGGCTCACCTTGGCAACCAATAGATGTATCACTCTTTTCTTTCAAATGTATTTGCGACAATTTAAATTTCATTTGGTTTGTAAATTATGAGATTTTATTTGGTTGTAAAACTATGATATTTGTATTTGGTTGAATTATGCAAACTTTTGGCAATGTTTTTAGTATGTATGCAAAAAGTGCAAAAATATGGCCACATACCAACCACACGGACAAAACTACATCGGCGCACTGGCCGACCACCCAAACATGGACAAGGCGGACACCGCCCGAAACGCCTACCCAATCAGACAAAAAGTTTGCCTTGGCGCGTTCGAGTTGCCCTTACTACTACCTCCGTCCTGGTTTATTAGTCCCCTTTGCAATTTATGCCAAATTTTAACCAAAAATTTAACTTACAAAATGTTAATGCATGTCAACAAAAATTATATCATTGAAAACTAATACGAATTCAATGATATAATTTTTTATGACATGCATGAACATTTTGTTAGTTAAATCTATGGTTAAAATTTAGCATAAAATACAATGAAGACCAATAAACCAGGACGAAGGTAGTACTTGCCAAGGTGCAAAGAATTGAGCCAAACGTGCTCCGTCAGGCCAGGCCCGCCCCATGTCTAAGATCCAAGCCAAGGAGGAAAGTGCGACACTGGTGATGGTGATAGTTACTAGTGCCGGATATTTTGTAGGGCCCACCACTCCTGTGCTTTTTTCTTGCCATTATATTTAGTAAACAAAATCTAGTGCCCCACCACACAACTCCGTAAACACACACAGAGAAAACTCAAAACGTACATACTTGGAGTTTTCAGTTTTTGAATGTAAAGTGAACATAAATGAAGAGAACAAGATGAAACTTGGCATGATGTCATGATACACCTCATGGACAGGGTCAATGTACATACATGTAGTTGTGCCCGGATGAACACCACACGGACAAGATGGCATCCCAATCACTAGCTGGGCATGGTTCCTCTCAATCTGTTAGCGATGTGGAGGAGGTGATCTATGTTAGTTTGCGGGTAGTGCTGCAGCAGCTGGATATTGGCGGTGAAATCTCCAACCAGCAGCCGCTTCCGGACAAGGATGAGCATAGCACAGCATATCCTCAGCAACGTGTCCTGTACAAGAACATACGAGGCATTAGAAAGACCACGCATCTTGCTTGGAGGTTTATTCGCGAGGCCACATACCGGAGGACCTTCGGGATCGCCCAACATGGCATCCCAGATGTGAATACACACATTGAAGCTGAACTCCATTGTCAACAGTAATGTAATCCATCTAAATGCATAGTATTGCGGGTACACCTGTAATTTCAACATTCAATTGTTGATTACAAATTATATCAAAAATGAAGATGGTGACATACTAGAGAAAAGTTATAGCCAATTCAAGTTAACACTTAAACAACAAAGGAATAGTAGATCTTTATATTTCAAAAAAAAAAAATCTGTGTCCCCGCCATAATATGTCCATATGGAGGCCTGTGCAGCTTAAGATTATTAGCTCATTTTCAAGCCTAGCATTAGCTCATCTTCTTATTTTTTGTTGAAACAGTCATACTTACGCACATCTAGACCACGCAACAACAGTAGATCTTACGCTTCAGGCTTCATGAACTTCTGGTGTGCTATTCACACCACCACACCTCTATGAACTCAAAAAGCTCCTAAACCAGCATAAAATGTCCATATATAAACACCAGTGCAGTTTCAAATTATTAACTCATCTTGTATTAGTTATTATTATTAATGCTTTTCATAGTTTCAACCATTGACTGGATTATAATTATGATTAGCTTTGTTTGTGATGCTGTTTTTGTTTCAATGGGAGCAAGTCATAGAATATATGTGTATTCGTCTGTTTGCTAAATACCATAACAATCTCGGCTGCAGTCATCTCTTTGTTTTTGTTAAGTTTTAGACTAAAGATTAAAAACTATCATTAATCTTCTAAAAGGCAGGTTCTATAGGACGGCGATTCGACCTGTGATATTGCATGACGCAGAATGTTGGCCAACTAAAATGCAACATGTCCAACAGTTAGGTGTAGCAGAGATGTGTGCTCTATGTACATTTCTTCTTAATGCAATGATACGCAGCTCACCTGCGTATTCAAGAAAAAAAAGGGAATACTTGTAGTGTTTTACTGAGAACAAGTCGCGGAACACAAAACATGGATAAAGATATGGTGCACAGTGAAACATCTAGATTCAAGTACGGATGTAAAAATTAGAGCATAACATGACAGATGTTTCCCCGGTGCAGCTGCAGGTGCGCTTCATCAGCATTATACACTTGATTTTCCAGACAGTATATAAATCAGTGTTGTATTACTTGCCGACATAAATCTAATATTAAATATGACCTACCTTTGTAATGACCTCCATATGACGCCATAGCTCTTCGTCATGTTTCTTTAAGAGTTGAGACAACTTTGAAAGTGTAGACCGAATACCCACCCGGCTGTTGTCAAGATGTTTACAATAGTTGTTTTTAAAGCCACTAATCAATTCAACAAAGCAAAAGAAAGTGTCTGCTTCAGCTGAAGTCTGCAATTCCAGTAGAGGGATAATCGAGTTAATGAACAGTATTAGAAGGTGAAAGCACTGATCAAATAGAACAATTGTGAAGCACCATACAACAAAGATTTTCTTAACCCAGATTGAGAAAAATGTTCTACATAACTCTTCATCATTGCCACTGCTTTAGAAACCGAAGACGGATGGTTGCTTTACAGCTTTAGCCTGGGTGTGGAAGAAGAACCTTACCGAGTTACTTGTGTCAAGGTCGTTCTTCAATACGTAAAATAGAGGTGCCAAAACTTCATTCAACCCTTGCACATATCTTACACTAGGGTATAATCTTGAAAATATAATGAGAATACGCCTTAGTGATTCCTGAAAGGGATATAAATGGAAAGTTTAAGTGATACACTAATATTTCTACAGCAGATAACAGTTAGAACATTTTAAGAGCTGGGTGAGAAAACCTGGTTAGACTTGGCAGAAAAAAACGACTTGTCTGGATGTGTTCGCTTCACATCTCGGTCTATCTGCTCCAGGATCTCTGATTCCTGGATAACATGTATATTCTCAGACGAACTGTTCAATTATAAGACAAAACCATACTTTGTAAGTCGTGTTTAGGTCGAACATGACTTGTTCACTGGATTTGAAATGTAAGAGCAGCTAAATAAACTCGAGGGGAATATGAACATGTGTGCATCAGAAGAACCAAACTTTTGTATCCACTGTCAACGAGGCAAAAGGAGTATTCCCTATATGGGGACCCGCTTAGTCCTATGTGGCATCTACATGGCAGATTGAGTCAAGTGGGGTCAACATAAGTCCACGAAACTAGTCATGGAAACAAGTCAAATGGAGAGGAAAATAAAAAAGACAAAGTCAAGAGGGAGGCCCACTAAGAAAGAAGCCCGCAATGGGCAGGGATGAGAGAGCTTGTCCCCCATGGACCATGAACCACCCACCATCCCTCGTCCATCATGGACTAGCAGACGAACATATACCTCTACTGCCCTTACACTCCAATCTCCCCTAGGGGGGCCGCCATGGTCATTTCTCAAGACTCCTGGTCGTAGCCCATATAAGAGCTGAGTAGACATGTGCCATCATTCACTCTCACTTGAATCAACTCAAGGGGAGAGACACGGATGAGGACATCCCAAATTATGTGCTTAATGCTGCACAATCAACTCAACTAGGATAAATTACAAGAGCAGCAATTGCAAGGGCTCGGGCTAAACAAATACAAGATGGGCCAAATACAATAAATAAATACAAGATGGGCCAAATACAGTCACATGTGAATCTGATCCTACTTGAGCCACCACCTATCTTCCAGAGAACTGGTTACGACCTAATGCATCCACACATTGTACTATCATATTCGAGGATTGTGATGAAATCAAGGCCAAGAAGATGACGAGTACCAAGATGAATGCTGAGAAGCTCTCTTCTTGAGAAAGACAGTAAAACTGGGTGACGCAAAGAAGCTCCATCTTGTCATGGCCGAAGAGCTCATTCTTGAGGGAAGGCACTGTCATGCGTGATAATAATGATAATAGTCATTTCAGGACTAAATCTGAAGTGGCTTCTGCAATGGGCTTGGCTCAATTCATGCGGTTGCAAAGAGACTATAAATAGGAGGCAGCCTCTTTTTCTTTGCTAGGCTTGATTGGAGAAGAAACTAGTAGAGCGTTGCTCCTATTTTAGGGTTTGAGCTTATAAGCCATTCATAGGATTGGGTGATCCCCACCACCATACTTGTTGCGTTTCCTTGGGTTTTGTAAAATCAGAAGGTGTTACTTCAAGTGTAAATCAAGATGTCCATCAAGTGTTCCGTTGGCTGAGTTCATTGTCAAAGGCTGTCACAATTCGTGGGTTGTTAAAATTTGGTTCATTAGGCAAAGCAAGTTATCCTTTCCTAGAAGATCAGGCAAAATCCGATAGCCTCTAGCATCAAGCACTCCCCCTTGTCAAGACGTATTTGTATTAAGATCTGCTTACTAGTACTACAAGCCTTTTGTACTATATATTTGCCCTTTGGTATGCAACACACATAAGTTGCTCCTTTAACATGGCATCATGAGCCCAAGTTTCCCCTGGTGTCGCAACTCACGCTCCAGTCGATTATTTTTCTGTCTCTACCTCACTCCATCAATTAGATCAATTCTCCACATTAGTGATCGGTCTCGTCTTCCTTCCTGGCCGAATTTTTTTTTTCGATCTCGTCTCATCTCTATCAATTCCATCTTTCCGCTCAAAGCTGACGTTCGCTGGCCGCCTTGTTTTTTTCCAGATTGAAGCTCACGTCAATCTCTAGATCAATTTCTCCCGTTCGTTGCTTTCCAAATCGAAGCTCGTGTCAATCTCTAGATCAATTTCTCCCATTTGTTGTCGTTGTTCCTCATGATAGCCGCCGCTTCCAAGTCTGGAACCAAGGACGCCGGATCGACATGGATCAGTCTTTTCCAGATTGAAAGCTCCTCCTTCCCGACCAAGGACGCCCGCCTCTGCGTGGTCGCGGGCCGACTCTATAAAGCCCTTCTCCTTACCCGATCGGATCGCTTCCTGCCTCCCACAAATGGATCGTGCCAATGCAACGACGCATCCACAACTTCCTCGTCATTGACGCCGACCTCCCTATACTCGACGCCTCCATATCGTTCTCCCCAAGCATCGTTATCCTCACCCTCGCTTACATAGGATTGGGTGCACCCGTCCCGCACGGTCTCGTTAACCTCGGGAGCGCACGTCTTGCACGCCCCCAAGCTCAATGCGCCTGCCGACTCTCCGTCTCCTCTCAATCGTCACTACTTCCCGAGCCACCATAGAGTGCCTCCTAATCAGCCCAAAAGTGAGGCGGAAGAAAGGTTGGGATCATCAATGCACGGATCGTCTCAAGAAGGTGACGATGCTTGCGCTCAACAACAATATTTTGAGTGTGAGCACCAGGACAAAAGAAGTGAGCAAAGGAGCCCTGCTCAGCAAGGAATCTGCCTGGCAACCATGAGGCATACTCACAGCAGAATCGGCGTGGTGGGCAGAAGACCAAAATCAATCGGGAGGACCAGGAGCACAAGTTAGTTGCACATGCGGGAGATGCAAAAAACCTAGGGCTCTAATACCATGTTAAGGAATATGCAATTTGTATTCCCATGGGGGTATAGACCAATATATATACACGTACAGGTGCAGGAAATATGCAGAAAGCCACTTATACAACGGGAAAAATATAAAGGCTACAGGGCACTATATTATAACCAATAGTAGTGTTCACTTGCTATTTCACATGCATATTTATCTATGTTACTTTGTTATTTGCGTACATTCCATGGACTCACTTGGCTTGTTGATTTGGCCACATGTAGGTGACGATCTGTCTTCAAATAAGTGAGAAGAGCATGAGTTCGTGAGCTAGATCCTAGCTCTGCCAGTTCCTTGTGGAGTGGAGTCGCACAGAGAGATCATGCCACATTTAATTTGCTATCTTCCGTTGCCAACTATTAAACCATATTGCCATTATGGTAATGTTGTACAAATCATGCCATAAAGAACATGTAAACTAGCATTTGTATTTATGGTTTATGAATATGATGCCAAGTTTAGTGATAACCCTGGGCTAGTGTGAGTTACACAGAGGGCATACGGTCATTATGATCAAGGACATCACGCCATAACATCTACTTTCTATTGTCCTGCAAGAAAATTTTGCAAGGGCACATAAGAAAATCACTTGTGCTTAACACGCAACTCTATTTCTAGAGGTCACACGCGCCATGGGACTTTAATACACAACCCCTAAACTAACTGAAATTGCACCCAATATGGAAAGAACAATAAGATCAAGTTCATGAAAAATCATGATGATATGCTAGCATGTATCATGGCAAACGTCTAGAGACTACAAGGCATGCATCACTCACCATATGAGTCGCTAACAACATTTTCAATTCCACAGTCATGGCAGGAAATCACCAAAAGTTCTTATTGGTCCTAGGCTACCTTAAAGATCCAATCAAGTGGACCTTGAGCATGACAAGCATAAAATCTACTGAAATTTGCCACATCAGCTAAAGATTCTTACGAGAATAAACAAACTCACAAATGCAAACACCGATAAAACTTGAAGAGAACAGGAAACGAATCTCATATGTAACATACTGTTGATATTTCAGCTACATCAGCACAATCCGTGACCTAAACAGACTTTTAGGTGTGACCTAAACAGACTTTTAGGTGTATCACGAGACTAGCTGGTTACCACTGGTTTTCCAAACCAAGCAAATTAACTCTAGTTTTTGCTTACGTAGCATAAGACCACAACTCTCACATAATAAGCTAATGATAATATGTAGTACCTGGAAGTATTGGTTCCACAAGCTAGATTTACCAAAGCTCAAAGGATGCTCTTCATTAGTTACTTCTGACCTTGGGAGCAAGCCATTCCTTTCACCAGTTAATTCTTTCTTTCTTGACAGCTTTGATTCCTCGATTCTACGTAATTTTTCTGACTGCACGAAAAGACACCATTAGCACTTCCATATATAACATATTAAAGTGTCTAAAAAGTAGAAATCACTCACTATGACACTTACATATACTCTAAATAGAACTTTCCGGAACAACAAACAATATTAAAGGTGTGTTCGGTAGTTCTCAGGCTCCGCGCAGAGCTGGCTTCGCAGTTTGTAGGAGGGTCATAGTACATAAACGGGAAGCGGCAATTTACAGGATCTGCAGAATTTTCGTGGAGTTAACTGTAACTATCAAAATCTGCCACCCCACAAAACGTACAGAAATTGGAATATCTGGGACACATTATTTCTGATACTGGTGTGGCCACAGATCCAGAAAAGACTACGGCTATGGTGGATTGGCCAGTACCTACAAATGTTACTGAGTTGAGGGTGCTTTTAGGTCTGACAGGATATTACAGGAAATTTGTGAAGAGTCATGGAATGATTGTTAAGCCCTTAACTCAGTTACTGAAGAAACAAGCCTTTGTGTGGTCAGACAGTGCTCAACAAGCTTTTGACACTTTGAAACAAGCAATGTCAACTACTCCAGTTCTGGGTTTACCTGATTTTGATAAACCTTTCTCTATAGAAACAGATGCTTGTGCTACTGGGGTGGGTGCTGTTTTGCTGCAACAAGGTCATCCTGTAGCTTATTATACAAGGCCTTGGGGGTGAAAAATCAGCATTTGTCCATCTATGAGAAAGAATTCTTGGCTATCATGATGGCAGTAGAAAAATGGAGATCATATCTACAAAGAGGCCCTTTTATCATAAAAACGGATCACCAAAGTTTATGTCAACTGGGTGCTCACTTCTGATCTTCAGAGAAAAGCAATGACAAAATTGGTGGGACTGCAGTTCTCTTTTCAGTACAAGAAAGGGAGTGAGAATACAGTGGCTGATGCTCTGTCTAGGGTAGGGCACTTATTGGCTGTGACTACTACTTCTCAGAGTCAAGTGACAAATTCTTATGCAGCGGACCCTCAGGCTCAACAATTGTTACAACAACTGGCCCTATCAGATGTCAATGCAAATGGTTTTTCTCTACACCAGGGAATCATTAAGCAAGCTGATAGAATTTGGATTGGGGCCAACTCAGCTCTAAAAACCAAACTTATTTCTGCTTTTCATGCAAGTGCTGTGGGAGGGCAATCAGGCATTCAAGCAACTTACCAAAGAGTGCAGAAACTGTTTGTCTGGTCAGGGATGAAACAAGATGTTAATGAGTGTGTACAGCAGTGTGAGATTTGTCAGAAAGCTAAACATGAACATTGCAAGTCTCCAGGATTGCTTAATCCATTACCAATACCAGAGAGTCCTTGGCAACATATCACAATGGATTTTATTGAAGCCCTGCCCAAATCTAATGGGTATACAGTCATACTGGTGGTGGTGGACAGATATACTCCCTCCATTCCTAAATATTTGTCTTTCTAGAGATTTCAAATGGACTATCACATACGGATGTATATAGACATATTTTAGGGCGTAGATTCACTCATTTTGCTTCGTATGTAGTCATTTGTTGAAATCTCTAGAAAGACAAATATTTAGGAACAGAGGAAGTACTAAATACAGTCACTTCATTCCTTCAAAACATACATTCTCTGCTCCATCTGTGGCTAAAGCTTTCTTAGAAACAGTGATCAAGTTACATGGGCCACCTTCTTCTATTGTGTCAGACAGGGACAAGATTTTCACCAGTAATTTTTGGGAAGATCTGTTCATACTGTGGGACAATAAGTTGAAAATGAGCACGGCCTATCACCCTCAAACTGATGGACAAAGTGAAAGGGTTAATCAATGTGTGGAGATGTATTTGAGGTGTTCTGTACATGACAATCCTCACAAGTGGTGTTCCTGGCTACCACTAGCTGAATTCTGTTATAACACCAACTATCATTCCTCATTGGGATGTTGTCGTGGTAAAATCTCGACAGATGCCAGGGGGTGGCTTATCATGGTTGGGGCCATGAGATCGTCGTCGGGTCCTGGAAGCGGGAGTGGGCACAAGCTCGGACGGACACGAGAACTACCCAGGTTCAGGGCTCTCCTAAGAGATGAAACCCCTACTCCTGCTCTGCGGGGTCTCCGCATGATCACTATGAAGCAAAGAGTACAATGACGCTCCTAGAGTTGTTCGGCCAGAGGAGGAAGAAGGGCAAGGCTAGCTCTCTCCCCTCCCTGGCTATGGTGTGTGTAGAACTGAAGTGGAACATGAGGGGAACCCTTTGCATGGGTGTGGCCTGGGGGGTTTTATAGGCTAAACCCCCAGGGGTACAATGGTAATATGGCCGGGTGGTAGGCCCCGGCTGCCAGCGTCCATGGGGGCCGGGTTCTCCGCCGGCTGCTGGGGCCCGCCTCTGCTGGGCCCTGCCGGGGAACCGGCCGACAGGTGGGGCCCGCCGCCTGCAGGCCCCGCTGACGGCTCTTCACTGTGGTGCCGTCCGTGCTGACGGAGGCCGTGTCGGGCGTGCCATGGCTACAGCGCCGCGCCGGGCGGGTCGGCGGCCGCCTGGCGGCGCCTACAGTAGCCATGCGGCCGTGATTTGGGGGAGGCATGGCGCACTGTGGCCATGCCCCAGCTTGTCTCCTGGTCGGGCTCAAACTCCTAGGGAGGGGACGTGCCGCCTGCTAGGAGCCGGCCCGTACCCTCGCCGCCTTCTGGAGTGCGCCGTCTTCTAGGAGGCGGCCTTCTAACTTCAACCGCTTTCTTGGGGCCCGCCGTCTTTTAGGAGGCAGCCCTCCGGTCCCGGAGACCGGTCTTACGACCAGTCGGACTGAGGGGCTTGGCCAGCCCCGCTGTCTTGAAATATGATTAAGTGCTGATGAGGCTACCTGGGGTCTATCCCCCCGACAGTAGTCCCCGAAGCTGGTGAGGTTCTACGGCTTTAGCAGTCGGAGGGCCTCAGCAGTTTCCCCTTCGAGTGGTCTTCCGCCTTCTGCTCCGTCCGGCTGGGAGGAGCCGGACGCTAGGAGCTGACCGCGGCTGCGGCTGCCTGGTGGAATTCGAATCGACAGGTGGGAGTCGAGGCGGCGCCGCTCGCCGCACGCACGCCACGCGGAGTCCGCAGGCCAGGCCGGCCTGCCATCCCACGCGCGCGACGAGACGTCGCCGCAGGCCGGGGCCCGCCGCTACAGGGCCTCGGCCCGCGCGCGGATCCGCTGCGGCCGAGGCGGGCGGTTGCCCTTCTGCGGCGCATTAACCGCGCCATAACCGCGCGGAATACGCGGGGTCGTGCGGGGCGTGGGACGCAGTTAATCCCACACCCCCACGTCGCCTCGGCTTCGCCTCCACCGACTGTAAAGAGGGGGAAGAGGAGGAGGGGCGGCAGAACGCACGCGCGCCCCCTCCCCACTTTCTCTTCTCCCTTCGCCATTGCTGCTGCGGTGCTGCTCCGCCGCCGCCGAAGTGCTTCCGCGGCCGCCTCCCGGGTCGCTGTCGCCTAGCCGCAGTCGCCGCTCCGCCGAAGCAGCCACTCCGCCGCGGCCACCGTTGCAGCTCCGCTGCCTCGCGTCGTCGCCGCGTCGCCCACCGTCTTCTTCTCCGTCAAGCTCCTCCTCGCCGTCCCTGCGCCATGGCGAAAAGCGGATGGCTGGGGTCTGACGTCCACGACGACCATGTCGACTTCCTCCGCGCGACGCGGAGGCTGCCTCGCTCCGACAACGTGGGCGTGCGCATCCCCCCTGAGCCGGAGATCTCGCCGCGGCCGGAGCCCGGTGAGTACGTCGTCTTCCGCGCTCACTTCCTCCGCGGCTTCGCGCTCCCGGCCAGCGGCTTCTTCCACGAGTTTCTCCATTTCTACCGACTGCAGCCGCACCACCTCACCCCCAACACGATGGTGTGCCTCTCCGCCTTCGTTACTTTCTGCGAGGGATACCTCGGCGTCTTGCTGACTATCGAGCTCTGGGGTAGGTTCTTCTACCTCAAGTTAGGTACGTCGGCGAAGGAGGAGCCGGCCCAGTGCGGGGCGTGTGTGGCCGTGAGGCGCTCAGAAGGCGGCACGCGCTTCCCGTCGATCCCTTTGCTCGAGTCGGCCAAGCTTTGGCAGAAGTCATACTTCTACGTCCGGAATCTCCGAAACGTCGACTACATCAACCTGTCGGCCTTCGTGCCCGGGCCGCCTGCTGGGCCGCGCGACAACTGGCAACAGCAACCGCCCAAGCGCCCCCTGCCGGGCCCCATCGTCAGCATCCTCGCCCGGCTGGCGGAGATGACAAGCCGGGAGGCGGAGATGACAAGCCGGGAGGGGCTCAAGCCGGCCGACCTGCTGGCCGGCTTCATCATGCGCCGGGTATCGCCGCTTCAGCTTCGGCCGCACCTCATCAGCCAGATGAGCGGCCGCCAGGATCCATGCCGGATATCCACCAAGGAGATGCCGAGGGTGGAGGTGGTCTGCCATGTCAACGACATCTCCAACTGCAAGCTCAGCGAGGCGTAGTAGCGTATCGGCAAGGAGCCCTACAGTCGGGCCAACCCCCCTCCAGCGGTAAGTACCAGATCCGGCTGCTTTATTCACAATATTCTTCGCCCCTCCGTCTTGACCAGTCGGCTTTTTGTGGCAGCGCTTCGCGGGCCAAGGCACGCCGGCTCCTGGCCACGAGTGGATGTCGGACCGCGAGGATAGCGACGCCGAGGATCCCGAGCTGGGGGCAGCCGCCATGGAGGAAGGTGGCGACAAGGAGGTCGCTGGAGGAGGCGGAGGAGGAGCAGGCGGCCCCGAGGCAGGCGGCTCCGCAGGAGGCGGCGGGGGAGCTGGCGGCCTCGAAGCGGGCGGTTCCGCAGGAGGCGATGGGGGAGCCGGCGGCTTCGAAGCAGGCGGCTCCGCAGGAGGCGGCGGAGGAGGGATCGGTGATGTCCGGGCTTGGCCGGACGACGACGAAGGCGACGAGGAGCGGCGCCCGCCTAGGGGGGGCGCGGGAACAGGGGTCGGAACCTCTACGCCACGGCCAGCAGCTGCACCCGGTGGGCACAAGCGCCGCCTGGCGGGGAGGTACGGCAGCCACCCGGCCAAGAAGGCCAAACAAGCAGACGCCACCAGACGGCACGAGGCCCAGAAGGTGGCCGCCGCCCGGAAGGGGCCCAAACCCATGCCGCTCACGTCCGGGTAAGCGCACTTGCCGCTCTGACTTCATGTTTTCCCTCTTTCTTGGGGTGTTTCCTCATCTTTGCTTTCTTGTTGAGCAGGACGGCCTTCGCCGTCACGCGGGCTTCATCCGCCTCGCTGATGGACTCAGTGGACGGCTCCGCGGATGCTCGGCGTCCGAATCCGGCTGGAGTTCAGGACGGTGTTGAAAGTTTAGGGTGTGCGATAACCAGTTTTGGAGTTCAGGATTGAGTTTTAAACATGGTGTTACGTTGAGGGTTGAAAATTGGACTTCTCTCATATTATCTTCGGTTGTACTAACCAATGTTAAAGCGAAGAATCTACTAAATTGATGTATGAGAAATATCAAATTGTTCTATATTCATGCATTTGTCTTCTCGTTAAGACTTACCTATCTGTTATTTTACTTAGTTATCATGTTGTCCTCGGTCTACTATCGTTATTTTAGTCATGTTTGCATGTTTACGTAAGTTTCTAGCCACATAGCTTAAGTTTTTCTTCACTATTAGCTCAATATTTCTTCATATATAGTTCCTTGTTACTCTGTTTTCCTTCGAAGAATTAGCTTTTTTGAACAATTTGTCGTAATTTCCCATTCACCCCCCCCCACCACCACCACCACCATCAATTAACTTGATCTTACAACTAGCACGCGTGGACATGGCGGACAGTGTTCCCCTCGACGAACGAGTCGAGCAATTCTTGGGTGCCATATCGACAAACAACAACACATGTTGTCCCCACAGGCCACAATAACAAAATGAGCGCTTGAGTTGGTCTATACTGACCTCTATGGACTGATTACACCGGCGACCATGAGAGGCAACTTACTTCCTGATCGTCCATGGTCGCTCCAAGTTCATGTGGCTCAAGGTGATCAAGACGAAGGACGAGGTGTTCGAGTCCTTCAAGAAGATCACGACACTAGCAGAGATTTGACTCTGGTTGCTAGCACACGGCATTTCGACCGGACGCAGCAGCGAGTTCAACTCGGTCGCTTTCCATACATTTTGTGAAGACGACGACATCAAGCAATGCAACCCATCGCCCTAAACACCACGATAGAACGGCATCTTCGAGCAGCGCAACCGAAGTGTGGTGGAGATACCGCTTTGCTTGCTAAAAGGCATGGCAGTGTTCGCCATGTTCTAGGGGAGGCAATGAAGGCATCGGTCTACCTACTCAATCGCGCTCCCACGCACAACATCGACGGCAAGACATCGTATGAGGCCTGTCATAGGAAAGACAGCGGTGCACCATTTGCGCACCTACGGGTGCATAGCTCGTGTGAAGCAGCTCGGTTTCAGCATCGACAAGCTTGCTGACAAATCAACACCAATGATCTTCGTCGGCTATAAAGGTGTTAAGGCGTACGGGGTCTTCGATCCAGCGACGAACAAAGTTCATGTGACCCGTGACGTGGCATTTGAAGAATAGAAGTAGGATTGGTCGTCGCCGACAACTGGAGACGCACTGACACCGAACGAACAGTTCGCGGTCATCAAAAGCAAAGAGTCGGGTGACGATGACCATGCCCGAGAGTGCACGGTGACACCCAAGCTCTGGCATCAGCAACGCAGATATCCACCGTACTACAGTTGTGGAACACCACACCCATCTCTTCCAGAGATGGATGGGCCATCCTGCCGAGCAACAATCTCGATGAGACGTCCCGGCACTACCACGAGATGAAGCACATTTTCCCGCAATTGGATGCAGAGGAGCATCATGGGCACTGCCTTGCTGCTGTTGAGAAACCTCCAGGCATCGACGAGGTGCTAACCACAGTTTGCTGGAGGCACGTCATGGATGCCGAGCTGGCGACGATCCGCGTCAACAGCACCAACGACCAAAAAAATTAGTGTTCTGGAAGCACAAAATAAAAAATACAAATAACCAATTGCTTGCAAAAGGAGGCCGAAATCATTCCAAGTTGGCGATAGGGTGATGGTCTACCTCTGAAAAGGAAGACCGCCTTTAGGTGTTAAAGGGAAGCTTAGGCTGCGAAGAAATGGGTATATCTTCCAAGCGAGGTGATCGTGATGCTTATATGATAGATGTTCCGATGGGTATATCCAACACATTCAATCTTGCGGATTTGACTCTCTACCACCCAGAACAAGCACTCTATGAAGATAACTCGAGATCGAGTTCCAAACAATCATAGGAGAATGATGAGGAACAATAAGGAAAAACATTAGAAGTCAAATTCATTTGACTTTTACACACTTGTACTCCATTCTAGAGAAGTTGGTCCTCAAGTCATACGTAGTTGTATTTGTTTGTTTTCTTAACCTTTAAATAATGTTTTCTAGGGTGTCCCAGCTATGAGTATAAGCTAGACCTGAACTAATGTTTTTTAGGAACGTCTAGCTATGAGTAGAAGTTGAGATGTGAAGGCTTTACAAAGCCTACAAATAGAGGCCCTCGCCTCTAGTGTGTAACTCTGGCTGACCTATAATAGAAGCTAGAGTTTTGTGTTCTAGGAGTTTTTGAACTCCTGCTGCCATACCGGCCTATATTCGCCTCTAGAGCGATATTTAGTACAGCGCGTTGAAGTAGTTCCTTCAACACTAGATGTACAATTTGTAGCGGCAAGGTGGAGTTGCTCCGCCACGACCTTGTGCTGCTTCAAAGCGCCAGCAACCGGAAGTGGAGCGGCGCAGCCAAACGGTTTTTCAATCGCTAACGATCGCTTGCGGAGCTGAATACCGGAGCAAGGAGCGGGAGTCAAAGAGTTAGGGAGAGATGCCAAACAGGCCCTAAGGCTGGAATGAATTATGAGTTGGTGGGCATATCTATCATACTTAGAATTTCAGTTTTCTTTTAAACGGGTAAATCTGACATGCAATAGTCATCACTAACCACTTTTGGGTTAATTTGTGGCTGTATACTTGTAGGCACCACACAATAATGCATAGTTAAAAAAGGCGCGCCTAAGCGAACGCTTAAGTGCCTAGGCGATAGCAAAACGCCTAGCGCATAACTGCGCTTAATCTGCGCATAAGCATGCGCTTTGATCAGAAAAGCGCAAGGCGGTGGCAAAACGCACAATTAACGCCTAGCGCTTTTTTGAACTATGCAATAATGTATGTCTATGTCTTAACATCCATAAGAAAAGATGTTTCCTTCCTTGGTCGAAATTACGCTGACAAGTACCAGAGATCCATAGGGTAAATATATCTTTAGAACTGATAACTGAGATGGGCAATCATAACTTACAGGATTTAGAAGAAACTCATCTTTATATGCACTGTACTGGCTTCGCTTCTTTTCTAGTTCATAAGGCCATAAACAGCGTTCAGTTGGCAAATACCCCAAGAGAAGCTGCACACTATAAAGATAATCAGATAAGTTTCTTGTGCAAACAGGTAGCTGGATAACATAATTATTAGAAGCCTATCAGCAAGTCCTATGTAACTATGTTATACACTTTATAATTACATGCGAACCATAAAATGGCAATTTGCAAAATAACTGGGAAATTGTATTGATGCAGCATAGGAAAGTGGGGTCAGTTATCACTGCCATGCATGCTTAATCCATAGCAACCAGCTTTCGAAGAGCGATTTCAGGTGGGCACAGATGATTTGAACGTACATAAGAGGATGTAAGTAAGACAAATATAACATGAGAGAGCAAAGTGTCACTGTTAAACAATATTAGCAAGAATCTTATCCAGTATAAAGTAAGGAAGTATGTAGATCACTGTAGAACACAAGTTATGTGTAATAATGTTATGACCGGCACCACGTACCAGAGGAGGAGGCCCAATGGGCAGGCTTAGTTATGGGCTTAACCCAAAGTTATCTTAGTTGTCTTAGTCTCCAAGTTATCTTAGGCATCCAGGAGATTATATAAATCGATGTAAACAGTAATTTCGGAATTAAGCAATATAGACATAATCTCTATTGCCCGGCTCCCGGAGGAGCCGGAACCCTAGCCGCACCCTTCAGCCACCGCTCCCTCAATCTCGCAAGGACGGCGCCCAGCCGCCGGCCGCCGCGAACTCGCCATCATCCTTCCACCTCGTTCCCCTACAATCTCCGCCCAAGGTCCGGTAGGGCTGCTGGTTCTACCAAATAATCTCAGGATGTTAATAAGCTTCTAGCACCATTGCACAATAGTACGCCTTACAGCATCTAAACGAAGACACATCTCTGATCTCTCCCACAGCATTAATGAGAAACCACTAAAAGTTGATTTACAGGAGCAACCAATCTACCTCCGTTTCCATGCCACCAACCTTTCACCTTATCACTAGACTGTAAAACGGGCAAACCCAAATTTCATCTGCTGTTTCCTGCCTAATTTATTTTTTCCAATGACTTGCAGGAGCACTGTTCTTTCTATTAGAAGAAGGAAGCGAAGTACAGTTAACAATTATTTGCAGGGTGATAAGGCACCGAAAGGAGATTAGCTATAATTTTCTTGCTAGTTATACACACTAACAATAACATGGTTCTTATATTGATACAGGATAAGTAAGTGTTGTCAGTCATGACTCCTTGCATGCTTAATCAACAGCAGCGAACTTTAGCACAACAATTTCAAGTGGAGACAAAAGATTTGCACGGACATAAGAGGACATAGATAAGACAAATAATACATGTGAGAGCCGAGTGTTCACTATTAAAGAATATAAGTGAGAACCTTGTACAGCATAAAGTAGGAAAGAAAGTAGATCACAACACAAAGGGTTCTGTGCACATCCATGGCAGAATTGCAACAGTAGGGAACTAAGTAGATCACAACACAAAGGGTTCTGTGCACATCCGTGGCAGAATTGCAACTACAGAATTAAAGTTGCGTAATAATCTCAGGATCTTAATGAGCTTCCCGCATAGCTGAACAATAGTACGCCTTACAGAATATAAATGAGGACGCACCTCTTACGCGAAATTAACAAAAACCACTAAAAGTTGGTTTACGGGAGCAACCAGTCCCCAACCATTTACCTTAGGATTACAAACTGTAAAGCAGGGCAAACCTAGATTTCATATACTGTTATTTTCTGGCTAATATTGGCTAACTATACACACTAACAATAAGGCCGTTGTTATCCTTCGTTTCTAAGCATCTCTGATAACTAAAGATTCATAGGTAGCCTTGTAAAGGTTTTCCATTTCTTACTCTATGCCTTTCGAAATTGGCTCATAAACCTCCAAATTTGCTAAAAATAACAGCTCCAAACAACCAAAATTTTGAACACCATAAATTGGGGAGAAAAAATGAAGCAGCAGCAGCATCAGAGATGAGTGAGGACCTTCCACACTAGCGGTCGTACGTCCGTGCCGCCGCCATCTGGCACGCCAAGGCAAGCGAGTCTCCGCAGCTCCCCCATGTTCACCACCTTCTTAGACAGCTGCATCAACGGACAAACGAAAAGGCAAAACGATTAGAACCCAAACACAGATCAAAACCTACGGGAACGGCAGGCCCCAAAACAGAAACAGAAACCCTCACACGCACCGCGGCCTTGAAGTCGGCAAGCAAGTGCGCCCGGAGAGCAGCGCCGGCGCCGTCCTCTTCTCGTGTATCTCCCTCGCGGCCAGCATAGGAATCGACCGCCTGCTCGCGCATCGGTGGCGGCGGAACGGAAGGAGACGGCTTGGGGGACGGGGCAGGCGGCGGGGAGAAGTCGGTGCCGAAGGGGTCGGGGGGGGTCGAGGCGAGCGGCGGGGTCGACCAGAGCGGGCTGTTCAGCCACTCCGGCACGGCCTTCGCCTTCTTCCGCATCGCTTCTCGAGTCATCGAGAAACCGCGGGGAGAACGCAGGTGCGAATAGAGGGGTTTGGGCTCGGGAGGTAGGTGGGGAAATTTGGGAAAGGTCAAGCCGCGAATATATGGGTCGATGGGGGGATAGTGCACCTCCTAGAGATGCTCTTAGAGCAACTCTGACCTCGTCGGCCCCACATAATTCCGGCTGATATAGCGCGTATGTTTTTTACGGCCCGTACAGATCCGCTATATCTAGCCCGCCCCCAAAAATTATACAAGCGGCCTGCAAAACCGCCCTTCCGCCACTATATCTACCGGACTGCCAGCGTATCAGGGTTCGCATCTTGCATTTCCTCCGTCGCAATCCACCTCCTCCGCCGCCTACCTTTCTATCTCCGGTGAGCAATTCCACCCGAGCAGATCTTTTTTCCGACAAGCGATGGCGGGACCCGCACAAGGGCGTGGTGCCCGTGGTCATGGCAAGTCGCCACCGAGCAAGATCTCGTGCAACGACGCGGAGGCCGACAGCTCCAGCCGGCCCTGATACGTCCATTTTGCACCATATTTTCTTACTGTTATTTATAGTGTTTTCAATCAATATAACACTTTGTGGAGCAATTCTAATGCATTTTCTCTCTTAATATGCAAGATTTACATGAAGAGGAAGATTGCCGGCAGCTGGAATTCTGGACCTAAAAAAGCTACGTCAGATATACCTATTCTGCACGTCTCCAAATAAGCTGAAATTTCACGGAGATTTATTTTGGAATATATAAGAATTATTGGAGAAAAGAAGTACCAGAGGGGGCCACCCAGGTGCCCACTAGGCACCAGAGCGCGCCTACCCCCTGGCGCGCCCTGGTGGGTAGTGGGGCCCCTGGCCAGCCTCCGATGCCCATCTTCTGGTATATAAGTCCATTTGCCCTAAAAAAATAAGGAAATGACTTTCGGGATGGAGCACCGCCGTCTCGAGGCAGAACTTGGGCAGGAGCACCTTTACTCTCCGGCAGAGCGATTCCGTCGGGGATACTTCCCTCCGGGGGGAATCGAAACCATCGTCATCACCACCAACCCTCTCATCGTAAGAGGATCAATCTTCATCAACATCTTCACCAGCACCATCTCATCTCAAAACCCTAGTTCATCTCTTGTGTTCAATCTTTGTATCAAAACCTCAGATTGATATCTGTGGGTGACTAGTAGTGTTGATTACATCTTGTAGTTGATGCTAATTGGTTTATTTGGTGAAAGATTATATGTTCAGATCCATTATGCTATTTAATATCCCTCTGATATTGAGCATGAATATTATTTGTGAGTAGTTGCTTTTTTCTTGAGGACATGGGAGAAGTCTTGTCATAAGTAATCATGTGAATTTGGTATTTGTTTGATATTTTGATGATGTGTGTGTTGTGATTCCCTTAATGGTGTTATGTGAACGTCGACTATATGATACTTCACCATCTTTGGGCCTAAGGGAATGCATTATGGAGTAATTATTAGATGATGGGTTGCTAGAGTGACAGAAACTTAAACCCTATTTTATGCGCTATTCTGCAAGGGGCTGATTTGGATCCATATGTTTAATGTTATGGTTAGATTTTATCTTAATTCTTCTTTCGTAGTTGCGGATGCTCGCGAGATGGGTTAATCATAAGTGGGAGGTTTGTTCAAGTAAGAACAGCACCCAAGCACCGGTCCACCCACATATCAAATTATCGAAGTAGCGAACGCGAATCAAACAAATATGATGAAAGTGACTAGATGAAATTCTCATGTGTCCTCGAGAACGTGTTACTTATTATAAGAGACTGTTCCGGCATGTCCTTTGCAACAAAAAGGATTGGCTACCTTGCTGCACCTTAGTTTACTATTGCTACTTCTCACTTGTTACAAATTATCTTGCTATCAAACTACTCGTTACCGATAATTTCAGTGCTTGCAGAAAATACCTTACTGAAAATCGATTGTCATTTTCTTCTGCTCCTCTTTGGGTTCGACACTCTTACTTATCGAAAGGACTACGATTGGTCCCCTATACTTGTGGGTCATCAAGACTCTTTTCTGGCGTCGTTGCCGCGGAGTGAAGTGCTTTTGGTGAGTGAAATTTGGTAAAGAAAAATTTATATTACGTGCTGAAATTTATTGTTACTTGCTACTATGGAAAACAATTCTTTGAGAGATTTGTTTGGAATATCTTCACCTCGACCGGAAGCACAAAGAGTTACTCCTCAACCTACTGCACCTACTGAGAATATTTATTATGAGATTCCTTCGGGTATGATAGAGAAACTGCTAGCTAATCCTTATGCAGAAGATGAAACACTACATCCTGATATGCACCTAATCTATGTGGATGAAGTTTATGAATTATTTAAGCTTGCGGGTTTACCTGGAGATAAAGTTAAGAAGATCGTCTTCCCTTTATTTTTTTGGGGAAAGGCATTGACATGGTATAGGCTATGCGACGATATTGGAGCTTGGGATTGGAATCGATTGAAGTTGGAATTTCATCAAAAAAATTATCCTATGCATCTAGTTCATCGTGATCGGAATTATATATATAATTTTTTGGCCTCGTGAAGGAGAAAGTATCACTCAAATTTGGGGGAGGCTTAAGTATATGATGTATGCATGCCCCAATCATGAGCTCTCAAAAAAATTATCTTACATAATTTTTATGCTCGGCTTTCTCATGATAATCAAACCATGCTCGATTCTTCTTCGACTGGCTCTTTTATGAAGAAAATTATTGAATTCAGATGGGATCTTCTGGAAAGAATTAAACGTAATTCTGAAGATTGGGAACTTGACAAAGATAATGAGTCAGGTATAACACTTAAGTTTGATTGTGTTAAATATTTTATGGATACCGATGCTTTTCACAAGTTTAACACTAAATATGGACTTGACTCTGAGATAGTAGCCTCTTTTTGTGAATTATTTGCTACTCGTGTTGATCTCCTTAAGGAGAAATGGTTTAAATACCACCCCCCCCCCCCTGTTAAAGAAAAGATTGAGGAGTCCATTATAGTTAAAGATGAAACTATCATTTATAATGGTGACCCCATTTGTGTCTACTGCTTACACTGAAAAACCACATTTCCCTGTTAGGATAAAGGAACATGTTAAGGTTTCAACTGTGGTTAACAAAAGTAATATTAGAGCACATAGACCCTCTGAACAAATTAAAGTTGAACATAATGTTGCTATGGCTAAACATCTCTTGGTCGATAATATTAATGGGCATGTTATTTATTTATGTGATGAAGCTACTAGAATTGCCAAACCAGATGATAAAGATAAGAATAAGGCTGTGGTTGGCATGCCTGTTGTCTCTGTTAAAATAGAAGATCATTGGTATCATGGCTTATGTGATTTGGGTGCTAGTGTTAGTGCTATCCCGTTTACCCTATATCAAGAAATTATGAATGATATCGCACCTGCTGAGATAGAAGATATTAATACAAAAAAAGACACATCCATGACATTATGGCCCGAATGAAAAAAAATCTGCCATGGTTCTGACACTTCTATGATGATAATTGTGACAAAAACACGTATAATCATAGATGTGGTGGGCTCCTACTTCTATGAGAAAAAATCATGACAGAAAATGGGCTTTTCGTCCTGGGCGGGCCTAAGACGCACCTGCATGACAATCTTTGGGTCATCCATGACATAAAAATTCGTGGTAGAAGTGAGGCCGAGGAAATTTCCGCGGAGTTCCCGGTTACGATGGGTGGTCGGGGCCGAAAAATGCAGTGTGGTTTGCGCGTTTCTCTCTCGTACACGCGCGTGGTGTGAGCCGTGTTCACTATAACTGAACCCGAGCGAGGCGTTCGCTTATTGAACCCGAGCGATTGATCGATCCCACTACGTACTGAAGCCGATCTATCCCTTCGCTGCTAACTGAACCCGAGCGATTCCTTCGCTGGTGCTGCTAACTGAACCCGAGCGATCGATCGCTGCTGCTGCTGCTTATACTGAAGCCGATCAAGCCCCTGTGTGAGACGTAGCCAGCCGGTGTGTGTTGGGTTGCCTCTGGATGAATAGTGCACATTGATGTCGCGCGCGTGATACGTAGAACGAGTCGAGACGTGGTGAGTCGACCTAGTCAGTTGGTTAGCTATGGATGAACAGGACCCCAACCGTGTGTAGGCGGTTGCCGCTGGATGAACAGGACCCCGTGGTAGTAGGCGGTTGCCCCTGGATGAACAAGACCCTGAGGAGGCCGTGTCGCGGTACGCCACACCCTGCCGGTTGGGGGTGGATGAACAAGACCTCGTGGAGGCTGGATGAACAATAGCCGTGGATGAACAATCGCTGGTGGAGTCTGGAGGAAGTCGTGGTGGATGAACAGTAGTAGGTGGAGGTTGGAGGAAGTTGACGGTGGATGAACAGTAGCCTGTGGAGTCTCTTTTTGCGGTACGCCACACCCCTCATGATGAACAGGACCCCGTTTCGACCGTAGGCGCTCCAATAAAAGTCTGTTTCCTCCGTTTTGCGGTACGCCAGACCCCTCTCGATGAACAGGATCCCGTTTCAACCGTAGGCGATCAAAGAGAAGGCTATTTCCTCTGTTCTGCGGTACGCCGGGCCCCGTTTCGGCTGTTCCGACCAAGCCGGTTGGCTCCCGATGAATATGACGCATTACATTGCCTCCCGATGAACACGACGCTGTTTCTCCATTCCGACCTAGCCGGTTGGCTTCCGATGAACAGGACGTTGTTGCTGTCGTCTGTTGCCTCTCCATGTATACGAGCCCTTGCCGTACGTATGCGCGAGTACTCGTTCGAGACCCCGCCCGTACGTGGCCATATTTTTTGGCATGTGGTTGTACGTACGTGTACACTATTTAGACGGGACTGCCTGAACTGCTACGTCGGGGGCTCTACTACGATACGTGCCGCTACTTACTCGATCACGGTTCATACTTGCAGAGAGACCGATGGACCAGTACATACGTACACGTTCGCGACCAGAAAGACAACGCTACGTACGCTTCGACCGGGTGGGTCTCAGCTGTCAGGGAGGATAAGGACGCACCTCCTTGCGTGCGAAGATATAGTTGCTGGGTCCCAGCTGTTAGGGAAGGAATCATATTTTTTTTACGCGTAATAAGGAGGCACTTCTTTGCGTGCGAAGATGTAGCTAGTGGGGCCCAGCTGTCGGCTTCACAGCCTAAAGTCCTCTTCTGATGGCTGTCGTTTGTTGACCTCGTTGACCACGCCGCGCCGAGAGCATCAAGGTGGTGGACGACGGCAAGGCCTAGGAAGGAAACGACGCGGAGCCAGGGAAGACGAGGCAGGTGGATGCCCACGCGGAGGGGAGTACGAGGGTTCACTGGTTCGGCTGCGGTGTAAGGCTGCCGTCGTCGGAGAATAACAGGGGGTGTTGGTGAGTAGAGGGAAGGCCTGGCCAGTGGTACTATGGTCGGGCGGTGAGGCCTGCGCGGAAGCACAACCGGCCACTGGAGGCTGGAGCAGGCGATACGGCGGGCGCTGGTTTGGGCGGCTGGAGCAAGAAGACCAGAGGTTGAAGACACAACACGGCCGTTGGATTAACATCCAGCGGTCACTGCAGCTAGAATCGTTTATTGACTAAGTTGACGCGTATGCAGGGCTTTGTCAACTTCCAAATCTGGTGCGACCATGGGCCATGTGGGTCCCTACTGTCAGCCACTCCACGTACATGTCTCTTCCGATGGCTGTCATTCGTTGACAAAGTTGACCACGCCGCGCCGAGAGAACCAACGCGGTGGACGATTGATACGTCCATTTTGCATCATGTTTACCTACTATTATTTATAATGTTTTATGCATAATAATGCTTTTTGGAGTAATTCTAATGCCTTTTCTCTCATAATATGCAAGGTTTACACAAAGAGGGAGAATACCGGCAGCTGGAATTCTGGACCTGAAAAGCTACGTCAGAGTTACCTATTCTGCACACCTCCAAATGAGCTGAAAATTTACGGAGAATTATTTGGCAATATATAAAAATTACTGGAGCAAATAACTACCGAAGGAGGCCCACCAGGTGGGCACAACCCACCTGGGTGCGCCAGGCCCCCCAGGCACGCCCTGGTGGGTTGTGCCCTCCTCGGGCCACCTCCGGTGCCCATCTTCTGGTATATAGGTCCTTTTGACCTAGGAAAAATAAGAGGAGGACTTTTGGGATGAAGCGCCATCGTCTCGAGGTGGAACTTGGGCAGGAGCACTTTTGCCCCCTCCCGGAGGGGGAAATCATTGCCATCGTCATCACCAACAACTCTCCCATCTTTGGGAGGGCCATCTCCGTCAACATCTTCAACAACACCATCTCCTCTCAAACCCTAGTTCATCTCTTGTGTTCAATCTTTGTACCGGAACCTTAGATTGGTACTTGTGGGTGCCTAGTAGTGTTGATTACATCTTGTAGTTGATTACTATATGGTTTATTTGGTGGAAGATTATATGTTCAGATCCATTATGCTATTTAATACCCCTCTGATCTTGAGCATGATTATCATTTGTGAGTACTTACTTTTGTTCTTGAGGTCACGGGAGAAGTCATGTTGCAAGTAATCATGTGAACTTGATATGTTTGTTTGATATTTTGATGATATGTATGTTGTGATTCCCTTAGTGGTGTCATGTGAACGTCGACTACATGGCACTTCACCATATTTGGGCCTAAGGGAATGCATTGTGGAGTAGTTATTAGATGATGGGTTGCTAGAGTGACAGAAGCTTAAACCCTAGTTTATGCGCTACTTCGTAAGGGACCAATTTGAATCCAAAAGTTTAATGCTATGGTTAGATTTTATCTTAATACTTTTCTTGTAGTTGCGGATGCTTGCGAGGGGGTTAATCATAAGTAGGAGGTTTGTTCAAGTAAGAACAGCACCTAAGCACCAGTCCACCCACATATCAAATTATCAAAGTAGCGAACACAAATCGAACCAACATGACGAAAGTGATATGGTGAAATTCCCGTGTACCCTCAAGAACGCTTTGCTTATCATAAGAGACCGTTTTGGCCTGTCCTTTGTCACAAAAGGATTGGGCTACCTTGCTGCACTTTATTTACCATTACTGTTACTTGCTCGTTACAAATTATCTTGCTATCAAACTACCTGTTACCGACTATTTCAGTGCTTGCAGAAATTACCTTGCTGAAAACCACTTGTCATTTCCTTCTGCTCCTCGTTGGGTTCTACACTCTTACTTATCGAAAGGACTAAGATTGATCCCCTATACTTGTGGGTCATCAAGGCTCTTTTCTGGCGCCGTTGCCGGGGAGTGAAGCGCTCTTGGTAAGTGGAAATTGGTAAGGAAAAATTATTACTACGTGCTGAAATTTATTGTCACTTGTTACTATGGAGAACCATCCTTTGAGGGGTTTGTTCGGGGTATCTTCACCTCGACTGGAAGCACAATTAGTTGCCCCTCAACCTACTGCACCTACTGAAAATATTGTTTATGAAATTCCTTCGGGTATGATAGAACAACTGCTAGCTAATCCTTATGCAGGAGATGGAACTGAACATCCTGATATGCACTTGATATATGTGGATGAAATTTGTCGATTATTTAAGCTTACAGGTTTATCCGGAGATGAAGCTAAGAAGAAGGTTTTCCCTTTATCTTTGAAGGGAAAAGCATTGACATGGTATAGGCTATGCGATGATATTGGATCTTGGAACTGGAATAGATTGAAATTGGAATTTCACCAAAAAAATTATCATATGCATCTAGTTCATCGTGATCGGAATTATATATATAATTTTTGGCCTCGTGAAGGAGAAAGTATCGCTCTAGCTTGGGGGAGGCTTAAGTCAATGTTATATTCATGCCCCAATCATGAGCTCTCTAGAGAAATTATCATTCAGAATTTTTATGCTCGGCTTTCTCGTGATGATCAATCCATGCTCGATACTTCTTGTACTGGTTCTTTTATGAAGAAGACTATTGAATTCAGGTGGGATCTTTTAGAAAGAATTAAATGCAACTCTGAAGATTGGGAACTCGATGAAGGTAAAGAGTCGAGTATTAAGCTTGAATTTGATTGTGTTAAATCTTTTATGAATACCAATGATTTTCACAAGTTTAGCACTAAATATGGACTTGTCTCTGAGATAGTAGCCTCTTTTTGTGAATCATTTGCTACTCATGTTGATCTCCCCAAAGAGAAGTGGTTTAAATATCATCCCCATATCAAAGAATAAATTAAAGAACCCGACATAGTTAAAGATGAAACTATTATTTACAATGTTGACCCAGTTGTACCTACTGCTTATATTGAAAAACCACCTTTCCCTTTTAAGACAAAGGAACATGCTAAGGTTTCAACTGTGGTTCGCAAAAGTAATATTAGAGCACCTAAACCTGCTGAACAAATTAAAGTAGAACCTAGTGTTGCTATGGTTAAAGATCTCCTGGTAAAAAATATTGATGGGCATGTTATTTATTTCTGTGATGAAGCTGCTAGAATTGCCAAACCCAATGAAAAAGATAAACAAAGACCTGTTGTTGGCATGCCTGTTGTCTCAGTTAAAATAGGAGATCATTGTTATCATGGTTTATGGGACTTAGGTGCTAGCGTGAGTGCTATTCCTTTTACCTTATACCAAGAAATTATGAATGACATAGCACCCGCTGAAATAGAAGACATAGATGTTACTGACACCATCACACCACTTGGGATTGTTAGAGATATTAAAGTCTTGTGTGGGAAAATAAAATACCCTACTGATTTTCTAGTTCTTGGTTCCTCACAAGATGACTTCTGTCCCATTATCTTTGGTAGACCTTTCTTGAACACTGTCAATGCTACTATAGATTGTCATAAACAAATTGTCAGTGTTCGCTTTGGTGATGAGTCTCATGAATTTAATTATTCCAAGTTTAATAGACAACCTCATAAGGAAGAATTACCTAGTAAGGATGAAATAATTGGTCTTGCTTCTATTGCTGTGCCTCCTACTGATCCACTAGAACAATATTTGCTAGACCATGAAAATGATATGCATATGCATGAAAGAAATGAGGTTGATAAAATTTTCTTTAAACAACGACCTCTGCTCAAACACAATTTGCCTATTGAAACTCTAGGAGGTCCTCCTCCACCTAAAGTTGATCCCGTGTTTGAATTAAAACAATTGCCTAACACTTTGAAATATGCTTATCTCGATGAGAAAAAGATATATCATGTTATTATTAGTGCTAACCTTTCAGAACATGAAGAAGAAAGATTATTAAAAATTCTGAAGAAGCACCATGCTGCTATTGGATATACTCTTGATGATCTTAAGGGCATTAGTCCCACTCTTTGTCAGCACAAGATTAATATGGAACATGATGCCAAACCCGTTGTTGATCATCAATGACGTTTGAATCCTAAGATGAAAGAAGTGGTAAGAACTGAAATATTAAAGCTTCTGGAAGCAGGTATAATTTATCCCATAGCTGATAGTAGATGGGTAAGCCCCGTTCATTGTGTCCCTAAGAAGGGAGATATTATCGTTGTTCCTAATGATAAAAATGAACTTATTCCACAAAGAATTGTTACTGGTTATAGAATGGTAATTGATTTTAGTAAATTAAATAAAGCAACTAGAAAAGATCATTACCCTTTGCCTTTTATTGATCAAATGTTAGAAAGACTATCTAAGCACACACATTTTTGTTTTCTGGATGGATATTCTAGTTTTTCTCAAATACCTGTTTCACAACCTGATCAGGAGAAAACCACCTTTACTTGCCCTTTTGGAACTTATGCTTATAGACGTATGCCTTTTGGTTTATGCAATGCACCTGCTACCTTTCAAAGATGTATGACTGCTATATTCTCTGATTTTTGTGAAAAGATTGTTGAGGTTTTCATGGATGATTTTTCTGTTTATGGAACTTCTTTTGATGATTGCTTGAGCAACCTTGATCGAATTTTGCAGAGATGTGAGCAAATTAATCTTGTCTTGAATTGGGAGAAGTGCCACTTTATGGTTAATGAAGGTATTGTCCTGGGGCATAAACTTTCTGAACGAGGTATTGAGGTGGACAAAGCTAAAGTTGATGCAATTGAGAAAATGCCATGTCCTAAAGATATTAAAGGTATTCGTAGTTTCCTTGGTCATGCTGGTTTCTATAGGAGGTTTATTAAAGACTTCTCTAAAATTTCTAGGCCTCTTACAAATATTTTACAAAAGGATGTTCCATTTGTTTTTGATGATGATTGTGTAGAAGCCTTTGAAACCCTTAAGAAAGCCTTAACTTCTACACCTATTGTTCAACCACCTGATTGGAACTTGCCTTTTGAAATTATGTGTGATGCTAGTGATTATGTTGTTGGTGTTGTTCTAGGACAAAGAGTTGATAAAGAAATTAAATGTTATTCATTATTCTAGCAAAACTCTAGACAGTGCCCAAAGAAATTATGCTACTACTGAAAAAGAATTTTTAGCAGTTGTGTTTGCTTGTGACAAATTTAGATCTTACATTGTTGATTCTAAAGTTATTGTTCATACTGATCATGCTGCTATTAAATATCTTATGGAAAAGAAAGATGCTAAACCTAGACTCATAAGGTGGGTTCTCTTGCTACAAGAATTTGATTTACATATTATTGATAGAAAAGGAGCTGAGAATCCCGTAGCTGATAACTTATCTAGGTTGGAGAATATCCTTGATGACCCACTACCTATTGATGATATCTTTCCTGATGAACAACTAGCTGCAATAAATGTTTCTCATAATACTCCTTGGTATGCTGACTATGATAATTATATTGTTGACCACCTAGTTTCACATACCAACAAAAGAAAAAATTCTTTTATGATTTAAGACATTACTTTTGGGATGACCCACATCTTTATAAAGAAGGAGTAGATGGTATTATTAGACGTCGTGTACCTGAGCATGAACAGGAACAAATCCTATGGAAATGTCACTCCGAAGCTTATGGAGGGCATCATGCGGGAGACATAACTGCTCATAAGGTATTGCAATCTAGTTTTTATTGGCCTACTCTCTTCAAGGATGCCCGTAAGTTTGTTTTATCTTGTGATGAATGTCAAAGAATTGGTAATATCGGTAAGCGTCAGGAAATGCCTATGAATTATTCATTTGCTGTTGAACCATTTGATGTTTGGGGTTTTGATTATATGGGACATTTTCCTTCCTCTAATGGGTATAAATATATTTTGGTTGCTGTTGATTATGTTACTAAGTGGGTAGAAGCTATTCCAACCAGTAGTGCTGATCATAACACTTCCATTAAAATGCTTAAAGAAGTTATTTTCCCGAGGTTTGGAGTCCCTAGATATTTAATGACTGATGGTGGTTCACACTTTATTCATGGTGCTTTCCGTAAAATGCTTGCTAAATATGATGTTAACCATAGAATTGCATCACCATATCATCCTCAATCTAGTGGTCAAGTTGAACTTAGCAATAGAGAAATAAAATTAATATTACAAAAAACTATTAATAGGTCCCAAAAGAATTGGTCTAAGAAATTGGATGATGCACTTTGGGCCTACAGAACAACATATAAAAACCCTATGGGTATGTCTCCCTATAAAATGGTTTATGGAAAAGCTTGTCATTTGCCTCTAGAGTTAGAACATAAAGCATATTGGGCAATTAAAGAAATCAACTATGATTTCAAACTTGCCGGTGAAAAGAGGTTATTTGATATTAGCTCATTAGATGAATGGAGAACCCAAGCTTATGAAAATGCCAAGTTATTTAAAGAAAAAGTTAAAAGATGGCATGACAAAAGAATCCAAAAGTGGGAATTCAAAGTTGGAGAATATGTTCTTTTGTACAACTCTCATTTTAGATTCTTTGCAGAAAAACTTCTCTCTAAATGGGAAGGACCATATATTATCGAGGAGGTTTATCGCTCTAGAGCCGTCAAAATCAATAATGCCGAAGGTACTAACCCGAAGGTGGTCAATGGGCAAAGAATTAAACACTATATCTCAGGTTCGCCTATTAATGTTGAAAGCAATATTATTTAAACCATGACACCGGAGGAACATATAAAAGAGACCTTCCGAAATACTCCAGAATACTAAAAAAGAGGAGGTACGTGATACGGTAAGTAAACGGACTCCGAAAAATCCACAAAAATATTTTCTGTCAGTTTTGGAATATTACAAAAATTAGGAAAATAGGAAACAACCAGGAAGGCAACCGAGGAGGGCACAAGACACTAGGGCGCGTCTGGCATGCCTGGCGCGCCCAGGTGGGTTGTGCCCACCTCGGGGACCTTCCCGACTCCGTTTTCCTCTTGTTTGCTTGTTTCCCAAGATAAAAAATCTTTATATACCCCCCGAACGTATTGACCACTGTATCGCGGAGAAATATTCTGTTCTTATTTCTTACTGCTTCCTGTCAGATCTATCAAGCCAGGCATCATGTCTTCTTCCTCCTCCAACAAAGTAGAATAGGATGCTTGGTTGATGAAGATAGAACTAAAGAGAGAGGAACCGGAGAAAACCATCAAGGGTGATAAGGTCAAGGAAGTCGCGGGAGATTAAGTTCCGGCAGTAGGGCATGCGTTCCAGCAGCAGAAGAAGAAGACATCCTTCAACCTTACTATGATTATCTTACCCCTACTGAAATTGAAGCTTTCAGGGTAATTGAAACGGTTCGTGTGCAAAATAAATATCTCGCTCGTGAAAATATTCTGTTGCAAGAGCATATCATCGCCCTCCGGAGCATCATCCGTAGATTGGAGAACCTCCTGAGCCTGAAGTGTGAAGCTACTACATCACCACCACCATCATCATCTTCCCCACCAAAGGAGACTTGAGTTCATGGTATGGGCACTCCCCTTGGCTTGTGCCAAGCTTGGGGGAGGTGCCCCGGTATCGTATCACCACCATTATCTTTGCCTTTACCTATTTTAGTTCGATATTTAGTTATCCTATGGTTTAGTTGAATAAAAGTTTAGTTCGATCCTTTCCTTTCGAGTGCTTGCTTAGTGATATATCTATCTATGTAATCTTGTGTGAGATATATAATAAAGAGTAGTTTGAGTTTGTTTCTTTACTCTTTTGTTCCAATAAAAAGAAAGGAAAATAAATGAAAAAGATCATATGCTAATCTTATGGTAAGGAATGACATCACATAAGGAAAAGTATAAGTGGTAAAATTTATTAGAGATTGACAAACATAGCATTGGTCAATAATGCAATTCATGAAAGAATTAATAAGGGAAGAGAAGATTCACATGAAAATACACTATCTTGGACATCTTTTATGATTGTGAGCCCCCATTAAATATTTTGTGTCAAAATTGTTGACGTTGGACAAGGAAGACAATGTAATGACTTATATTTGTTCATATTCACACAGAAGTTATATTATCATAGATCCTTCAACATGTGGTGCTTGCTCAATATCTTTGCTAGCCAAAAACTCCGCACTAAGTAGAGATACTACTTGTGCATCCAAAAACCCTTAACCCAAAATCTTATTTCGAGAGTCCACCATACCTACCTATGGATTGAGTAAGATCCTTCAAGTAAGTTGTCATCGGTGCAATAAGGCAATAAGAATTGCTTCTAAATGTGTTGGATCATTTAGTGTAAGAGAAAATTGAGCGTTGTACGAACTTGTGATGGCAAAATAATAAAAGCGAAGGACTGCATAATAAAGGTTGCTATCATAAGGGGCAATATAACGTGACGTTCTTTTGCATTAAGGGATTTGGCATACAAACAAATAAGGGCATGACAACCTCTGCTTCCCTCTGCGAATGGCCTATCTTTTACTTTTATGCATTTACTTTTATGTAAGAGTCAAAGTATTCTTCCATATTCCTTTTTATTTTCTGTTTTTGCAAGCATCATGAGGTGAGGAAAGATCTAGGCACATATATCCAGTTGGATATGAGTGGGCATGACTTATTATTGTTGACATCACCCTTGAGGTGAATACGTTGGGAGGCGAAACTATAAGCCCCTATCTTTCTATGTGACCGGTTGAAACTTTTTGTTCATGGGTATGCTGTGAGTGTTAGCAATCATAGAAGACTAAATGATGGTTGAGTATGTGGACTTGCCTAAAGGCTCCTATACGTGACCCTTCCTGAAAATATGATAAATTGCAGTTGCAAAGTTGACTGAAAACATAGTTTGTTGGTTTTCAATAAGGATTAATGCTTTATACTTCAATGTTGTGATGAATTGTTACTTGTTCATGAGAAGTTATATGATAAAAGTTGTTTGATAAAGTTTTATGTTAGAGTTCCTTGCTGTTATAATAATATGCATGATGCTTCTATGTCCGTATTTTGTTTTCATCGACACCTCTCTCTCTCTAAGCATTTGGACAAGTTTTTCGATTTTGGTTTTTCACTTGAGGACAAGCGAGGTCTAAGCTTGGGGGAGTTGATACGTCCATTTTGCATCATGTTTACCTACTGTTATTTATAATGTTTTAATGCATAATAATGCTTTTTGGAGTAATTCTAATGCCTTTTCTCTCATAATATGCAAGGTTTACACAAAGAGGGAGAATACCGGCAGCTGGAATTCTGGACCTGAAAAGCTACGTCAGAGTTACCTATTCTGCACATCTCCAAATGAGCTGAAAATTTACGGAGAATTATTTTGCAATATATAAAAATTACTAGAGCAAATAACTACCGGAGGAGGCCCACCAGGTGGGCACAACCCACCTGGGCGTGCCAGGCCCCCCAGGCGCGCCCTAGTGGGTTGTGCCCTCCTTGGCCCACCTCTGGTGCCCATCTTCTGGTATATAGGTCCTTTTGACCTAGAAAAAATAAGAGGAGGACTTTCGGGATGAAGCACCGCCGTCTTGAGGCGGAACTTGGGCAGGAGCACTTTTGCCCTCCGACGAAGCGATTCCGCCGGGGGAGCTTCCCTCCCGGAGGGGGAAATCATCGCCATCGCCATCGTCATCACCAACAACTCTCCCATCTTTGGGAGGGCCATCTCCATCAACATCTTCAACAGCACCATCTCCTCTCAAACCCTAGTTCATCTCTTGTGTTCAATCTTTGTACCGGAACCTTAGATTGGTACTTGTGGGTGATTAGTAGTGTTGATTACATCTTGTAGTTGATTACTATATGGTTTATTTGGTGGAAGATTATATGTTCAGATCCATTGTTCTATTTAATACCCCTCTGATCTTGAGCATGATTATCATTTGTGAGTACTTACTTTTGTTCTTGAGGTCACGGGAGAAGTCATGTTGCAAGTAATCATGTGAACTTGATATGTGTTCAATATTTTGATGATATGTATGTTGTGATTCCCTTAGTGGTGTCATGTGAACGTCGACTACATGGCACTTCACCATATTTGGGCCTAAGGGAATGCATTGTGGAGTAGTTATTAGATGATGGGTTGCTAGAGTGACAGAAGCTTGAACCCTAGTTTATGCGCTACTTCGTAAGGGACCGATTTGGATCCAAAAGTTTAATGCTATGGTTAGATTTTATCTTAATACTTTTCTCATAGTTGCGGATGCTTGCGAGGGGGTTAATCATAAGTAGGAGGTTTGTTCAAGTAAGAACATCACCTAAGCACCGGTCCACCCACATATCAAATTATCAAAGTAGCGAACACAAATCGAACCAACATGACGAAAGTGATATGGTGAAATTCCCGTGTACCCTCAAGAACACTTTGCTTATCATAAGAGACCGTTTTGTCCTGTCCTTTGTCACAAAAGGATTGGGCTACCTTGGTGCATTTTATTTACTGTTACTGTTACTTGCTCATTACAAATTATCTTGCTATCAAACTACCTGTTACCGACTATTTCAGTGCTTGCAGAAATTACCTTGCTGAAAACCACTTGTCATTTCCTTCTGCTCGTCGTTGGGTTCAACATTCTTACTTATCAAAAGGACTACGATTGATCCCTTATACTTGTGGGTCATCAACGATGGCGAGGCCTAGGAAGGGAAGGACCCGGAACCGTCGAAGACACAACAGTGGATGCCCACGCTAAGGGGAGTATGAGGGTTCACTGGTTCGGCTGCGGTGTGAGGCTGCCGTCGTCAGAGAATAGTAGGAGTGTTGGTGAGTAGAGGAATGGCCTAGACGGAGATGGGAGTAGGGTGGGCCGGTGAGGCCTGCGCGACAGCATAGCCGGCCATGGGAGGCGGTAGCTGGCGGTACCGCCGGTGGTGGTTTGGGCGGCTGAAGCAAGAATATCCGAGATTGAAGAAGCACGACAGCCGTTGGATGGACATCCAACAGCCGCTGCTGCTAGAATCGTGTGTTGACTATAAGTTGACAAAGCCTTGCATACGCGTCAACTTAGTAGGCCCACAACCACAAGTGAGCATCACATCTAGTGCAGAGAACATATAACCCATTTACTATTTGTAATAATGTACAACCCATTTTTTAATTCTAATGGAATTTACTGCAGCCCATTTACTGTTTGTTAAAATTACAACCCATTTTCTAGCCAGGACAATGGTTAATAATATCAACCAACCGCTCAAAAAAATCAACAAAATTTCCCTCCTAGGAAAGATTTGCAGCGCAGTGCGGCGGAGAATAACAACTTGACCTGGGTTGGGTATTCCTCAAAAAAAGTATAGCTGGGCTAGCCATTTTCACCTAGAAAAATTAATATATGGGCTGGATATTTGGTCGACATAAAATAATAGCCTGGGCTAGACGGGCCATAGCCCGCCCAGTTGATACCCCTGCTCCTTTGAACAACAACAAAAACATCGCTCAAGGAAAACTCTGCTCACACCTCAAAAAACAAATACTGCTCGAGCTGTTAGGTCCCAGCTGTCGGCCGCTCCTTGTGCAATTCTCTCGTTTATTGACTATATAGGTCGACAATGGTGTCAGGCCATGATAACAGGAAACCAGGACGAAGTAATATTTTTTATAGTTGTATATAATAAGGAGGCACTTGCGTACGTACGGCTATGGCCCTGGTGGGTCCGTACTGGTGATTCCTCATGTTCGTTGACCATGTTGACAACGTGAGACGGCGGCGCCACGTCGAGCGCAACAACTCGAAGGACGATAGAGAGGGCCTCACAGGCCCTACGGATGGTCTGATACAGCGCCCGCTGCTCATTCAGGAAGCCAGGATCATCTGGTCACATGTCCGCGACAGCATTGTCGTTCGCTTGTTCGCCGGTGATTTGTCCATCCGCGAGCCGGTGCTCGTTGAGGAGACGGAGGTTGTAGCACTGGTTCTCCTGCGCTTGCCAGAATGCCAATTCCGGTGGCGCTGGTAGCTCTTCCGCAATTAGGGCGTCGAAGTGCGGCCGCACCTGCTCTATGGTGAACATGACATGAACCGGCTTGGGCGGTGGCGTCGGCTCCTGGTCGGAAGCCTCGTCCATCGTCTAGTTGTTGTCGCTGAGCTCAGCGAGCTCGCTGGCGAGCCAGCATGTCCGACTGCTGGACCGGACCACTGCCAAGCATGAGTCTGACCGCCCTGGCCAACCCAGACCCCCTCCCTCGCCCGAGCGTGCTTTTCCGCCCGAAATGGTCAGCGCCACCCACGCTGCTTCCCGGTGCAGGCGACTTCTCTGCGTTCAAACAACACAATTGTCATGCGTCCGTCCGAACGTCTGCCGCCCACATTAATGATACGCGGTTGCCGAGGCGGCTACTCCAGCACCACCCGTCCGTCCCTCTGTCGCCCACTATTGCTATATAAACTATTGCGCCGAGCATAGCCGCAGTCATCCGCCTCCATTCCCTTCCTCCTCTCCACACCACCCCCACCATGGCTTCCTCGTGCTCCAGGGCTCTCTGGGACGGGCGAACGATGGACCAGAAGGAGATGGCAGCCATTGCTGCCGACTGGCTAGCCGGCAGGCAGTCGAAGGACGACGACGTCCCAATGAAGAACGTGGTCGTCAATGAGCCGACGCCAACCCCCTCCTCCGCGCCATCCTCGTCGGTGCATTGCACCATGACCATCGGCGAGGCCCATTCCCAATACATGGACATGGCGAGGCAGAAGCATGAGGAGTAGTTCCAGGAGGCGCAGGTCGATGCCACTTACAACCACCATGTCCTCCAGGAGCACATGCAGGCGGAGGAGCAGATCATCACGGAGCGGGCGAAGCAGGAGGCGCTACTCGAGTCGTGCGGCTCCGCCCGCGAGAGCCGCCTCGCGCGCTGGCGGTACCACATGTGGGTGGCGGAGGTTGCGGCCGCCTACAAAGAGGGCGATGAAGCAGGCGAGGCGCAGTTTGGCGAGACCGATGACGAGGCGGAGGACAATGCCGTCTCCATCGAGGCCCCGCCCCGCCGGCACCGAGGCGGAGGATTTCGCCGGCTACGGCGAGGCCCTGCTCCGCCGAGACCCCGCCCCACCAACAATGAGATAGAGGACATCGTCGGCTCTGCCGAGGCCCCGCCCTGCCGGCAACGAGGTGGAGGATTTTCCCCGCTCCACCGAGGCGCCTCCCCGCCGGCAAGGAGGCAGAGGACATCACCGGCTCCGTCGAGGCCCCGCCCCGCCAGCAACGAGGTCATGCCACATAGAAAACGAGGAAGAGTAGAAGACGGTAGGTCGCCGCTGCTCGGGTCCAAGTAAGGCCACCACTCCTACTCTCCGGTTGAAGCCAAGCTTGTCGGGTTGAACATCGACGGCCGATTAGCTGCTTGGCGGCAAAGTGGAGTCGGACAACTTTACTTCCTGTGGCTCTGAAGGCGGAGCTGGAGAGCGGCGAGGTGAAGCTGGAGAAGAAGCTTCAGTTCTTGGGGCTCAGCAGGACATGGGGAATGGGCGCCGAAGATCATAGATTAGGTTAATTAATTATACCTCCAGTGCACCCCTTTTTAGTTGAAGAATGTCTGAAATGTAATGAAATTCGGCCGTGTATGAACGAATTTAGTTCGATTAGTTCGAATTCTTGTAGCAGTGGCATTAGATGAACATGCAAAACAATACGTATTAGCATTATTCTCAGGATGCACGGTGATCACCTTGTTTGCTACAGTTTCACAGGTACAAAAAGTTTGAGCAGCTTTTTAGCGTGCCTATGCATTGCAATCAAACTCACAGGCCTGGCAATTCATAGACAACATTCACAACAATTGATGATTATGCATCTCAATGAATCACACGTCAGAGCTAATATTTACTTCACAATTGAAGACAAAATAAAGAAAAAATGATCGATGCTGCTGACGGCAAAGGGCGTCCCATTCCAAAATATCAAATGCGTGTCTTTTTGCGAACATCAATGAGCAAAATTTGAGAAGGTTGTCCCATTCCAAAATATCAAATGCGTGTCTTTTTGCGAACATCAATGAGCAAACTTTGAGAAGGTTTTCCCATTCCAAAATATCAAATGCCTACGATTGTGGAATGGGCGGGGTTTGCCATCAGTTTGCACATTGACATGTCAGCTCGTGCTAAATAAACCAGCTGTTCTTTTTGTGCAGTTCCACCAAAATCAACCAACTTCGCGTGTAGCTTGTATCTCCTTTATATGTTGCAATGCCTTGAACACATCAGCACCTCCTTTCTTGTAGCTAATTTTGTGGTGAAGGTGGAAATGAATGACTCGAGAACATTCGATGTATTGTGCATGATGAAGTATTATGGAGGGCACAAAACATCAGAACATTTTGTGCAGTTCCCATTGAAATCAAGCTGAGCATCCCTGTTTGCATAAATACAAAAAAGTGATTAGTTCAGCAAACTGTATTATGAATTTATAGTTTAAACATGCACCTACATGATCCATGCAGAGCACACATTCAAAAAATGGAACTCACCAGAAAGAATCCTGAAACAACATTGTATTGGCCATCACAACAACAAAGATGGAGATCTGTGAGTCCTTCTGAGCTGAAGTTAGTTTGTTATTGTGGACAGTAATATAACCATCCTTCAACTGCTCCCTTCTGATAAGAGATTGGGCTTCTTCATCCTGGCATAATCGGAACTAGGCACTTCACATACTCCATATTCTTCTTCAGAGGAGGAGGATCCTATTGTGCAAAGACAAGAGAACGACTAAATGCTAGCATCCATGTTTGCTCAAAAAAAGAAAAGGAAATATTTAAAACAGCCATTACATTAACAATGGGAGTAAGTGATGAAATGTATAGTCACAAAGAGATGCATCCTCATTATCCTCATAGGAAATGATATGATACCAAAGACAGCAGCTCAACTTGAACTGTATTATTACTTCATTTTATCAGTGGCTATAACGGTGGCAAACCGGTGCCTCACTGGTACGCGTCGGTGCTATACAAACGGTTTTTAACCCCTTTCCGCGACGGCATTTGGAACCGTCGCCAAGTGAGTGTGGGTGATAGGGGGGTCCTTCCCACACGACCCAGAAACCATCGGGGATAGGGAGCCAAGATGCATATACAATACTCCTACTCGTTTGTGCTCGCATTGCCATCGTAGTCGGTATTCTGTGGTGCTACGTTTACGATGCGCGGCCCATCACAAATGGTTCACTATTATAGAACGTGTATGATAAGCATACAATTACACACATTCGCTTTTCCCAAACCGTATGCGATAACTAATTAAGAAGATTAGCTAATCGTCGTATGAGTGTCGGACAGGATTACGAAACGTCGGACCGTCGTAACATCATTGTACACGACAACTATCGCACACACTATTCTGTGGTGCAACGTTTACGATGCATACTTCATCAGAAACAGTTCATGGTTGCGAATCATGTACGATAAGGCAACTATCACAAACATTTAGTTTGCCCGCACTGTTTGTGATATTGTCTGACATCGCACACGCTTTGCAAACGGCAACTGTGTGCATGCTTGCACATGTTTCCTCTCTGTGAACCATGTGGGATTATGGTGTATATCGCAAATGTTTGTGTTTTACCAACCGTGTGTGCCGTAACTACCTGGAGAGCGTAATTTCACCGTAATTTAATTGCTGCTATTTCAAATTGTACCAAATTTGAATTTGAATTTGAATGTATGCTATAGCTTTATTCATATCCATCAGGTTCAAACAACTAATGCATTATTCGATTCATAGGTACATATGTTCAATAATTACATAAGAACCAAATAAAGAATGATGAACCACAGTTGTATACTTGTACTATTAAAGACGGTAAAGAAAGAGGCGAAATACATTCTGGTTGCTGAACAAAGTGAAGCGGAATGCCCATACTGTGCCCTCCTCCATGCAGAAGGCACGCACGACTCTAGTCCAACCCCTTGTGATGGCCGACCGCCCATCCTTCACGGTCTTCATGAAAACATCTAGATAATCATCGTGTTCTGGTAGAAATACTTTAACCTTTGCATGCCCACCAATCATGTAGTTTGAGAGGTAATCTTGAGTAAACTGCTTTGGCAACCACTGCAAAGGAAAAGATTCATACATTGTCATCTAACACAACTCATTATGGGCAGTAAAAAGAAGGCTGCAGAGTTCTTACTTACCATCCTGCAGTTCGCTGTTGTCTTGGATAAAGTGTAAACAAATAGTTTAATTGCCATCTTTTGACCCATTTTACTAACAATCTTTATTAGCTTCCTCACTTGATGCTGGTTCATCGATATCGCATTGCCCCATACGCAGAAAGGGTCGAAGCGCGGATCTTTACCAATGGCATATGTACCTGAAAGCACCAAGTTAATATTAGAAGCTAAATAGCAATTGCACAATGATGTAGTACAACACTCTTTTATAATATCTTATAACATCCAATATACTCACATATTAGATGAATTAAGTTAATATTAGAAGCTAAACAGCAATTGCACAATGATGTAGTACAACACTCTTTTATAATATCTTATAACATCCAATATACTCACATATTAGATGAATTAACATGTTATATTATGGGTCGGAAGGAGTTTATTGCATTCTTACAAATTATCGGCTGATTAACTGCTGCTGTATCCATGGGTTAGAGTTAGTTTGAGCTAGTTCGGGCTCAAATAGCCCTAAAGTATATCCAAACATGAGGGCTAGTTTGAGCTAGTTGCATCTAACCCACCCAAAAAAACTATCCAACCCAAGAGGTGCTAATTGGAGCTAGTTCTCCTAGTGCATTTATTGTCAATCTAACCCTGTCATCCAAACACCTCTTTGGATGGAGTTAGTTCAGGCCTTCAGGGTTAGTCATGAGCTAGAAACTAACTCTAACCTCTAGCTAAGTTGAGTATCCAAACAGGGTTGTGTTGTTGTTGTTGCTGCTGCTGCTCTTCTACGTATATCTAGACATCATCAGAACATTAAGGTAACACTCTTCCTTGTTGCTATGTAGCCTAGGATTGAATATTTAAACATTAAGTACAGTGCATGTTGCTATGTAGCCTCAGATATATTACATATGACCCTAGTTAACCTAACGATAAATGGGTTACAGATATATTCAGTTAAAAGTCCGATTCACCGATTAGTCCCTTATCAGCCCCCGGCCTACATGGTACCAGCTACCGATATCTTGAACAGTGAGTATATATAAGCCATGGGATGAAACTAACCTCGATGGAAAACAACAGTCGTTCCCAAAATTGTCCTGTGTAGGTACATCAAGAGGCATGTTAAGCACAATAGGATAAACATCAACCAAAATTATCCATGGCAGACAAAATAATCTCCAAAAGATAGCTTCAGTGTGCAGGTTTAAGCACGCTAGTAAAGCAAAACAAGTGGAAAGGTGTGTAAACTGCAACAGGCCTAACATTTAACAACAAGCAAACATAGTCATTCAAACTGGTATTGTGCCGGTCTAAGTACACTGGTTATTGTTAAATAAAAATGGAAAGGCGTGTTAACTACAAGATGCAGCAACCAAATGTAGTCATTCATAGTGGTATTGTTGAAACTGGTACTGATGAAATTGAACTACACAGTTCATACTTGCACATATAGAACATCACGTTGTGAATAACTGGAATAAACAGGGCATACTACGAACAACCAAAGATAGCATTTGAAACTGGACATATGCTAACTACAAACAACCGAACAATCAAAAAACTTTAAAAGAGGCATATGCTAGCTATAACAGGCTTAACAGCAAGCAAATATATGCATTCCTATCGGTATGTTTAAAACTAGATTGATGAAATGTACTGCACGGTAAATAATTGCACATATAGAGTATCACATTGTGAACAACTGAAATAAACAAGGCATACTGCAAACAACCAAATATAGCAATTAAAACTGGACATATTCTCACTACACTACAAAAGGGACTCGATGGGTTTCCTCACTTGCCACAGATGGGCTCGTTCCTGTGGGAAGAGCACGGACCCTGGATGCGCTCCATGTTGTCGCAGATGGGCTCCTTCCCCTTGGAAGAGCACAGCTGTAGGGTGCCCTCCCTGATGTCGCAGACGGGCTCTTTCCCCTTGGAAGAGCAGATGGGCTCTTTCCCCTTGGAAGAGCCGGAGAGGGTGCCCTCCTCGTGGTCGCCGTCGATGAGGTCTGACTTGGAAGCTGTGGATCCCAAGCCAGCGTCGCAGAACGTGTCCTTCAGAAATGACAAAAGGGGCTCGATGGCGATGTTGGATGGCAAATTCTTGACAGCGAGCCAGAGGAGATTAGCGGCGGGGCCATGGATGAGATCGACGGTGGTTGAACCCGAGGGGTTGGGGGTGGGCCACTTAACCTGTGACATAGCCCGCCTCAGGCCGTCGCTGTCGACGACCTTGATGTCATAGCCGGCGTCCGCGACATACCCGCATACTCTAGCCCACTGATTGAGTGCCTGCGGCTAGTAATGGTCGTCAGCTTCCTCGGCGACGTCGAGCAAAGAGACCGCGATACACCTATTTTGGGCCAATCGCTCCTCGAGCTCCACGGGAAGCGTAGCCGGGCTTAGGCTGCGACGCTCTGGAGTGGGGGATGGGGATGGGGATGGGGATCTATGGGAAAGGGGGCGTTTGGCAGGCATCATCTAAGAAACTCAGGGCGGCCTGGGTATGGAGATCGGTGGGTAAGCTGCACGGGCAAACCGGCAGATGTTGACAATGGAGGCCTTGCGGCGACAGCGGGGACCTTTCTAGGGTTTCGAGCGAGGGAGGGTGTGTGTGTGTGTGTGTGCACGCACGCCCGAGGAGGTTTTGGTGTGTGTGTGGAGGGGGGGTGTGTTTGAGGAAATGACGCGGGTACTGAAAATTTTACTACGCGGGAGTCAAACGCGGGAGTGAAATGCCGGGGCTATTGAAAATTTTGATGATGGTGCATCGCACACGGTCCGGAGATAGCAACCGTGTGTTATGAAATAGAAAAACCCTCGAGGCGGGCAGATATTTTCGAGGGATGCAGGCGGGATTGGGAACAAGAAACATCACACATGGTCGAAACACAATAACTGTGTGTTATCAAACAGAAAAAAGCTGCAGGCGGGTAGATATTTTTGAGAGGGGAAGCCTCCTGGAGCCCAATGTACTGTGCGGATGTGTGCGTGACAGGGGCACCGATGTGGCACATGGTTAGTTTGAGTGAACCGTGTTTGTTGCGTCATCCGACTTGTCTAATGTTCATAAATTTGGCGAAAAATGACGCGGGAGAGGGTCAGAACACGAACACGCTTGCATGTGGACCAAATTTATGTATGAAAAGGGTGGTTTGATGTTCAAATACCAAATGCAACTTCGATGTGGCACCTATCTCGCAAAGCGCACAGTATTGCTTGCCCCCCCCTCGTGTCGGCACGAAGGGAAACCTAAGCTATGAATGCATGCCCCCCCTTGTGTCGGCATGAAGGGAATCCTAAGCTATGAATGCATGCCCCCCCAACCGAGGTTCACCTAGCAAAGTGCGAAGTAGCAGCCCCCCCCCACACACACTTTCAGTCGGCGGGCCAGAGAGGCATCTCACCAAGATGGATCGTAAAACGGACCAAGAATAATCCACCTTGGTCGTACAACCGCTCTATTGTTGTTGGTCAAAGTGATGGCCGTCCATGCGACCCCAAAGATGGCCTAGCTCGCCAATAATCATGCAAGTAGCTAGTCCCCAAAGACAACCACTGCATGTGTGTGGCCCAAACATATGTATGGAGAGGCGTGTTTTTGAATACACAATGGAACAACTTTGATGTGGCACCGTGATTTCAAACTAGAAATCCCCACACTGAGTGAGGGTTAGGTTGACGATGCATATGTATGTTACACCACACTTCAAGCCGACGACGGGGATTCATGCATGCATGCGTGCATAGTATATGTGCTCAAACTTAATTAGGTCTGAATCTCACCATGACCTATACTACGATAACACGAACCAAAGGAAGAATCCGCCATGGTAACCTATCTTGTTGTCGGTCAAGGTGATCATGGATGTCCACGCGGGCCCACGAATATATAGGCTTGTCGACGATAACCACGCGAGGGAGTGTATCGTTCGAAGACAACCACTACATGCATATGTATGGAGGTGATGCATGCATGCATGTTTGAATACCATTTCACAACATTGATGTGGCGCGTGCATCGAAAATCGTACAGTCCCCACACAGAGCGAGATCGGTTCATGACATGTAGCCACTTCGACTCGATGGGAGGGATTCATGCGTACACATGCATGTGTGTGTGCTCAAACTGTATCATGTCATCCCAGAGCATGGCCTATATATATACCGTATTACAAGCAAAAAAATAATCCCCTCCTAAGTCAAATTAACCTCTCTTGTTGTCAGGCAAAAAGTAGTGATGGACCAAGCGGCCCACAGATGGAAAGCATCGATATTGCTGATAACCGCTTAAGTGGGTGCGAGAGGACAACCACCATCGCTTTGCATGTGGGGCGCCAAACATATGTTGAATACCCAAAATGCACAACTTTGATGTGCCACATGCCTCGAAAACCGTAAACCCCCCACACAGAGCGAGGAATTCATGAAGCGTACTACATATGATGGTCCCCTTCCCCCTCTTTGACACATACTATATGCTCCTGCCGTAATACAACCCAAAAAGAATCCTCCTTGATGGTGAAATTAATTAACCTCTCCCGATGTAGGTCAAAGTGATGCATGTATCGACAATGGCCTCGTGGGCCCACAGATGGAAGCGTCACACGTGAGTGTCCTAGCTAGGATAACCACCGCCTGCATGCATGTGGCCCAAAGGGGTGTTGTGTGATGTTTGAATAGCCAATTTCACAACTTTGATGTGGCACGTGCCTCGGAAACTGAAAAGTCCCGACACTGAGTGAGGTGTACTTGTTCACGGACGCGTACGTATAGTATATATGCTAGTCCCCTCCCACCTCTTCGACGCGTACTATATACCACCATAACACAAACAAAAAAGATTCTACCTTGCTGGTCAAATTAACCTCACTGCCGGCTGTTCGTCAAAGTGATGGACGACGACCTCGCGGGCCCACAGAAAGCGTCACACGCGAGTATCGAGTGTCGTGTAGGACAACCATCGACTGCATGTGGCCAAAACATGTATGTATGAAAGGGTTGTGTAATGTTTTAAATAACGAATTCATGACTCTGATGTGGCACCTGCCTAACAAAACGGCCAACCCACACGGTGGCTCACAACTCGTAGTGTACTACGTGTAACACTCCATGTATTAAGCTACAGTAATCACCCTTTTGATAATGCCATGTCATCATGATAAATAGTGCTTAATCCTCATTAGTAACATATTCCTTTTCAAATTCAAATTCAAATGGAAATTCAAATTAAAAGTGATAATTAAAGTTGTTCAACACAGAAACTAAAATGTTCAGTAAATAACAAATATTCCAGAGACCATTCTAAAATTGTAACCAACAATTAATAAATTAATTAGGTGGCTCTAACATTACCAAAACAGCAAGGTTTAATACATTTTATTTAATATAAAAATTGTGTGAACTCCGTTTGTCTCCAAACCAATTTTTGGCAGTTGTAGATATTACATAGCGTCTAATGGGCTAGTTCACTAATTTTGTAAAAGTCATTTTGAGGCCTAACTATTTACAAAACCGAAAATAAGAATAAATAAAAAGAAAAAGACAAAAAAAAAATGGAAACCCCCCTGCCCCACTGGGCCTCGGCCAGCTGGCCAGCCCACTGGCCTAGCAGGCCGGCCCATCCCATCCCCTATATGTGGCCTCACAGCCACACCCAAACCCTAACCCCCCTCACTCACCCCCTCGCTCGCTCACTCCCTCCCCGATCCGATCTGGATCGGGGGCACCGACGCCACCGCCCGCTGCCGTCACCGGACCCAGCCATCGCCGAACGCCTCCCCGTCCTCCTCCTCGTCGGCTCCACCGAGCCTCGCCCCCCCTCGCCTCTGCTCCGAACGTGAGCCGCGCCCCCCTCTCTCTTCCACCCCTAGCGGTAACCGGCCGCGCTCACCCCACCGTGCCCGCGCTCCGGCCGCGCGCGGCGCACGACCGCGCTGCGCCCGCTCGCCTAGCCGCTCGCCATCGCCCGCCAGCGACTGCCGCTGCCGCACCATGCGCCCCTCCCCAGTGCTCCTCTGCCTCCCGCCGACCGCCCCTGTACCGCACCCCGCGCCACGCCCTTCCCCCTGGACTCGCCGCTGCGGGCAGCAACGCCGCTCCATTCGCTCGCTCGCGACCGTTGCCGCGTCGCGCCGCCCGCGCCTTCACGCCCGCTGCTTCACCCCGCCTCGCCTCGCCTGTTGCCCGCGCCGCCGCTCGCCGTTCGACTGGCCACCGCGCCCAGCCGCCCCTGCCCCGCACGCGCTCGCCGTCCGCCGCGCTCGCGCTCGCTGCCCTCGCTGCCGCAGCTGCTGCTTCCCGCGCGCGCGTGCGCGCTGTGTGCCCCGGACGTGTCCGGCGCCCGAACGGGCACCGACGGACATGTCCGGCTTGGCCCACTGCCAAACAGGGCCCACGCCCCAGAATGTTTAAATATAAAAAATATAAATATTAATTAAATAATTAATTACTAATTAACCTAATTAACTCTGATTAATTAAGACTAATTAAGTTTAATTAACTAATAGAGGCTGACATGTGGGCCCCACACGTCAGTTGACTAGGTCAACTGCACTGTTGATTGCTGACGTCAGCATGATGTCGTGCTGACGTCATCAATTACTATTCTGGATAATGTTGGATTAAATAATTAATTAAATTCCAGAAAATTGTTAAAACTTTGAAAAATCATATAAAATAATCCGTAACTCCGATCGAAAAACTTTATACATGAAAGTTGCTCAGAACGACGAGACGAATCCGAATACGCAATCCGTTCGTCCGCCACACGTCCCTAACTAACCAAACATGGAACCGTTCCTCTCCGGTCATCTGTCTGACAAATGTCCGGAACCGGGAAAACATTCCCGGATGTTATCCCCCTTCCCCAGTATCACCGGCACTGCGTTAGATCACCCCTGGCACCGCCTATTGCCTTGTTATATTTTTGTGTTGCTCATGTTTGCTGTGTATTTATACTGTTTCCTCCCCCTCTTCTCTCTCGTTAGACCCCAACGTAGTTCCCGGTACCGACGCAGCTCCGGAGACCGACGACACCGTTGACGACCTTGCCCTTGCCACCGAGCAACCAGGCAAGCCCCCCTTTGATCATCCCGATATCGCCCATTCTATTTTATCATGCTTGCATTAGAATTGCTGCTGCTACTACTTTACCTATTCTGATGCATAGCCTGTTTATTGTAACCTGCTATTGAAACCTTAACTGCTTATCCTAAACTGTCTAGTATAGGCTGGGTAGAGACCTATCAGTGACCCCACTTATCCTGACTGCCCCGCTGGATTATCCGAAGACCCGATCAACGGGATCGAAGACCAAGCCCCGGCACCGCACATCACCCCCTTAGTTGTAATGACACTGCAGCGTTACTATCGAGTGCCGAGGGTGAAACCTCTTGTAGCACTTCTGATGTTAACTCTGTAGAGTAGCTATTCGGTCGTGGTCATCGAGGGTGATTCCTCCTTCACCGCTTCCGATAACGACGCCGTCGTACGACACCTCAAGTGTGAACCCAGCGAGGGTGATTCCTCCGAGTTCACCTTGACGATTACATCGAGTAGGAATCCAATGAGGGTGATACCTTGGATTCCCCTGATGTTATGGACACACAGATAATTGGACTTTACACTGTTACTTGGAAAGGCGGGTCGACCCTGAGAGGTACCCGCGTGTGATGTGAAGACGGGTTGCCTGGATGGTGCCCGAGTGAGAATACGAGGCATGGCCGGGCATTCTTGGCCCTTGCCGCAAGTTCTCGAGATGGGGCGACGGGGTCACATCTTTCGTGAGTCTCTGCTCGTTGCCGCACCCCCAAGGTACTAACGATTTGGATATTTGATTCGAGTGGGCCTCTGGCCCGATAGCACTAACCATCACGTGGGCATGGTATGGGCGTTCTGCATCGTATGCATCAGCCGAAAGTTCTGTCAGACATCCAGTTCAGCATTGTGGCACGGTCGGATCGTACCGACCATCCGAGGCGGTGCTGGTATCCACCCTGCACACAACGACCCGGAGTGCACAGGGCGATGGCCCACGACCCCTGGGCGCTTAGGAGGTAGACCGGCGGGACCTCTCTGCTGAGCTCTAGGTAGGGCCGCGGTGTGTCGTTTGGCCGAGGTCGGGCATGACCCGGAAAAGTGTGTCCGGCCGGAGTTAAGCGAGCGTGGTGGGTAAGTTGGTGCACCCCTGCAGGGAAGAACTAATCTATGCATAGCCGGATCCTCGGTAACGGACACTCGGAGTTGTATCCCGATCGATACAACTAGAATTGGATACTATGGCTCTGGGATTGCTTTCTCGCAGGGAGTCGAGAAAGGATCTCTGGGTGAGGTTGAGACTTAATGATACTGCTACATTATATTGTACTGTTCTACTCTCTTCTATTGCTGCAAGACCGCTGAAGATGCTAGTCTTCGATAGGACTAGGCCTTCTCTCTATTCTGGCATTTCTGCAACCCAGTCCACATATACAGCCATTCTTTGATAATGTTGCATATGTAGTGCAGATCCTTGCTTGCTGAGTACTTCAGATGAGTACTCACGGTTGCTTTGCTTTCTTTTTCCCCCATATCCTTTTGATGCGACCAGATGACGAGCCCCGGATACAGCTGCCCCCGCCGACGATCGCTACTACTACCCCGAGGGTGGATATTACTTCGAGCTTGCCATCGACCAGGAGTAGGATCGAAGGGTCCCAGGCAGGAGGCCTATGCCTTTCGATCATAGTGTTTTCTTTTGCCCCGCCTTCTAAGGGCTTTTCTGCGTTTTCTTTTATATCTGTACTCAGATATCTGATGCTTCCGCTGACGCTTGTATGCGAGCTTGTGTATTCGAGCCCTAGAGGCCCCTGGCTTGTAACATAAAGCTTGTATGACTTTATTTATGTTTTAGAGTTGTGTTGTGATATCTTCCCGTGAGTCCTTAGGCTTGATCGTGTGCATTTGCGTGTATGATTAGTGCACGATTGAGCCGGGGGCATCACAAGTTGGTATCAGAGCCGACTGCATGTAGGAATCCCCCTTTCCAACTCCTTGGCCGTAGTTGAGTCTAGTACTTGAAAACTGTTTTACTAACTTGGCTGTGTGGCTTACGGGCCCACGTCGCCAATTGGGTGGTATTAGGATCTTTTATTCCTCGTCTATACTCTGGGACTCTGATCTCTCTTCTATTCGGGTTAAAATTTTACTAACTCCAACATTAGGTTCTCGTGATCACATCCACCTGGTGTTCTAAAATATCCCCCCTTGCTCCGAGATTGTGGGCCAGGTTCTGCTTACAGGATCCTTTTATCGAGGTCACCCTGTGTTGTCACTTGCAGATTCCTCGCTCCAACAGTTTTCTCCGACGTTGATGTAGCCTTTGCTATGTCTCGTTGTGTACTTCCTTGCCGCGTGCCTGCGCGCCGTCTAGTTGTCTAGCCTTCCCCTTTCAGCTGTCATATTGCCGGATTGTAATCGAGGCTATGTGTGGCTTTGAAGGTCTGGTGCGGATATGATGAAGTATCTATTGCACTTCCTTCTGTTGTGCGTGTTACTTCATGAATCATTCCATACACATGCAGTTTTCTTGCTAAACTGCCCTTGTTGATTTGGCAGGATGGCCGACGATCCTCCACCTCCACCCTATATTGCCGCAATGATGCAGCAGTTTATGACCGGACTAATGGCTCAATTTCCAAACCCGAATGCTCATCAACAACCTACACCAGTAACTCTGCCAGAATTTGTGCGCCTCAACCCGTCTGTTTTTCGCAACTCCACCAATCCTATGGATGCTGATGATTGGCTTCGTGACATCCTGTTTGAGATGGAGTCGGCTAATGTTGCTCCTGACAGTTACGCCACCTTTGCGATATTCCACCTGAAGGGCCCAACTGCTCAATGGTGGTAAAGCCACAAGGGTATGTTGCCTGCTGAAACTGTAACCACTTGGCAGGAATTTCAGTCAGCTTTTCGTGCATGGTACATTCCTCAAGGTCTGATGGACCAGAAGAAGCAGGAGTTCCGCAAACTCACCCAGGGAATAATGACTATGGATGAATATCAGAGGAAATTTCTTGAATTGTCCCGCTATGCTGAAGATGACATCTGCACTGACGCACGCAAGCAGGATAAATTCCATGAAGGACTGTGTACTGATATAAACCTTGCACTTGCAGTCCAGGATTGCACAGACTTCGCAACGCTTGTTAGCAAATCTTTCCAAGTTGAAACATCTCTGACTAAGTACCAGGAGTCGCTCAAGCGTACTCGAGATGTCGGCTCGTCTTCGGGTCGACCTGTTCAGAAACATCAAGTCTGGATTCCCCACAATGTTTACCACCGACCTGCTCCAACACCAATGCCGTCATATGTTGCACCTTGTCTGCCTTCACCGCCGAGACAGCTAATGGTTCATGATGGACCGCTTGATGCTATGGCTTCTCCTCAAGTTGCGCCACGTCCTCCTAGTGGTCGTAAGAAGAGTTATTGAAACCGCCGATTCAGAAACCGTAATATCATACCGTCTACTGTTGTACTTGGCCATGCTAATCACGTCAATGCTGAAAAGGCTCAGAAGGAACCGACTATCATGCTGGGAACACTCTCTGTGAATTCAGTACCAGCCTCCGTTCTCTTTGATTCCGGAGCATCGCATGCTTTTGTGTCCCAACAATTTGCTCAGTCACATGAGTTATACTTGGAAGAATTACCCACTCCTCTAATGGTTCAGTCCCCGAGATCCAAGTGGCAAACCACAATGCTAAGCCCTCACAACCACATCGAGATTGGAGGTCTACTTTTTCCGGTTTCTCTCATTGTACTTGGACCTTCCGACATAGACATCATTCTTGGTATGGACTGGTTGACAGCCCATAATGCTTTGATTGATTGCGCTACTAAGACAGTCCAGCTCACTCACCCTTCTGGCCAGACAGTCAAATACTCAGCTCGAATAGCTCAGGATGCTGAGAGCCAGATATATGTTCTGAATGCATTGAATGCTTCACCTCTTGAAGGCATCGAGAACGTTCCAGTTGTTCGTGATTTTCAAGATGTCTTTCCAGAAGAACTTCCAGGAATACCCCCTGCTAGAGCTGTTGAGTTCTTCATCGACTTGAAGCCAGGCACAACCCCTATTGCGAAGAGTCCTTATAAGATGCCTCCGCATCATCTTCTCGAGCTTAAGGAAGAAATCGACACATCACTTAAGAAAGGTTTCATCCGCCCCAGTTCCTCTGCTTGGGGAGCACCTTCACTCTTCGTTAAGAAGAAGGATGGAACTAACCGATTGGTTCAGGATTATTGGCCCATTAACCAAGCCACAATCCAGAACAAATATCCGCTTCCTCGGATCAATGATTTGTATGATCAACTTGCTGGATCATCGGTGTTTTCTAAACTTGACTTGAGGTTGGGTTACCATCAGATCCGTGTTCGTGAAGAGGATATTCCGAAGACTGCATTTGTTACTCGCTATGGCTCTTATGAGTACACTATCATGTCATTTGGCTTAACAAATGCTCCAGCCACATTCTCCCATCTGATGAATTACATCTTCATGGATTACCTCGACAAATTCATCGTGGTTTATCTAGATGATATCCTGGTTTATTCGAAGAATAAATAAGAACATGCTGAACACCTCCGTCTTGTACTGGAAAGGCTCCGAGAACACCAGTTGTATGCCAAATACTCCAAATGTGAATTCTGGCTTTCTGAAGTAACCTACCTTGGTCATGTGATTTCCAAGGATGGAATTGCTGTTAACCCGGAACGAGTTCAGGCTATTCTTGACTGGACTCCTCCGAAGAATGTCAAGCAAGTGAGAAGTTTTCTCGGCCTTGCAAGCTATTGCCGTCGATTTGTCGAGAACTTTTCCAAGATTGCTAAGCCGTTGACTGATCTGCTTCACAAGGGCGTTAAGTTTGAGTGGACAGAAAAATGTCAGGAGAGTTTTCAAACACTCAAAGACAAGCTAACATCTGCCCCAGTACTTGCTCCTCCAGATTCCCACAAAGACTTCGTGATTTATTGTGACACATCCTGTGAAGGATTAGGCTGTGTCCTAATGCAAGAGCGTAAGGTGATTGATTACGGCTCTCGTCAGTTGCGCCCACATGAAGAAAATTATCCAGTACATGATCTAGAACTAGCTGCTGTCATCTATTCACTGCAGTTGTGGCGACATTACCTTCTCGGTAATCGTTGCGAGATCTACACGGATCATAAAAGTCTGAAGTACTTGTTCACTCAACCATCTCTAAACCTCCGTCAACAAAGATGGATGGAGGCCATTGTGGACTATGATTTGGGTATTTCCTATACCCCTGGCAAGGCTAACGTGATGGCTGATGCCTTAAGCCGCAAGTCCTATTGCGACAACCTCATGGTTAGGCGAGCTCAACATCATCTTTTTGAAGAACTGTGCAAGCTGAATCTGCGTATTGTTCCACGGGGCTCTCTTAATAACCTTGTGATACAACCAGATCTTGAGAAAGCTGTTAAGAATGCGCAAGCTAAAGATGCTGAAGTTGATCTGATGAAGAAAAATCTTCACCTTGAAAAGTACAGGGATTTCTCGCTGTCTGAAGATGGAACCTTGTATTTCAGAAACCGCATTGTCGTACCTCGCTTCGAGCTTATGACCGACAAGGTCATGAAGGAGGCACATGATACCCCGCTGTCTATTCATCCGGGTAGCACCAAGATGTATCGTGATCTCCGTCAAAGGTATTGTTGGTCTAGAATGAAGCAGGACGTTGCTCGATATGTTGCTGAATGTGATGTGTGTCGTCGCGTTAAAGCAGAACATCAGAAGCCTGCTGGAATTCTGCAACCACTTCCTATTCCTCTATGGAAATGGGATAAGGTTCAGATGGATTTCATTACAGGACTTCCCAGGCCACAGAAGGGTCATGATGCTATTTTTGTCGTCGTCGACCAACTTTCTAAAGTTGCACACTTTCTGCCTGTCAAGGAGACGATCACTGCTAGTCAGTTAGCAGAGTTATATATCTCCAGAATTGTTTCACTCCACGGCATTCCGAAGGAGATCAGTTCGGACCGTGGCGGCCTTTTCACCTCAAAGTTCTGGGAAAGTTTCCAAGAAGCTATGGGAACTCATATCACCTGGAGTTCAGCTTATCACCCCCAATCCCAAGGCCAGGTTGAGCGAGTTAATCAAGTGCTTGAAGATATGCTGCGAGCTTGTGTTATTTCTTTCGGCAAGAAGTGGGAAGAATCTCTTCCGTATGCCGAGTTCTCTTATAACAACAGCTATCAAGCCAGCTTGAAAATGGCTCCCTTCGAAGTTCTTTATGGACGTAAGTGTCGAACCCCTCTGAATTGGTCAGAAACTCGGGAACGACCGCTTGTGGGACCGGACATTATTCAACACGCCGAAGAACAAGTCCGTATCGTTCGGGAAAATCTCAAGGCGGATCAGGACCGCCAGAAGAGCAACTATGATCACAAACGATGGGGTTTGACTTATCAACCCGGTGATCAAGCTTATCTGCGGGTCACTCCTATGAAAGGCACTCACCGTTTTGGAATCAAGGGCAAGCTAGCTCCACGCTATATTGGTCCTTTCCGCATTATTGCAAGACGTGGTCAGGTGGCGTATAAATTGGAGTTGCCGCCGCAATTCTCTCATATCCACGACGTCTTCCATGTGTCGCAACTTCGTCGTTGCTTCAAGGAATCTCCACACCGCGCACTGGATCACGAGATGCTTGAATTGCAAGATGATCTATCTTATAAGGAGCATCCGATCCGCATTCTCGATGAAGCTGAACGTCGGACCTGTCAGAAGGTTACCAAGTTCCTCAAAGTGCAGTGGTCAAATCATACTGAAGATGAAGCCACTTGGGAACGCGAGGATAGTCTCCGTGCTGAATACCCTGAACTTTTTCCTTCTACTTCTTAATTCTCGGGACGAGAATTCTTGTTAGTGGAGGAGATTTGTAACACTCCATGTATTAAGCTACAGTAATCACCCTTTTGATAATGCCATGTCATCATGATCAACAGTGCTTAATCCTCATTAGTAACATATTCCTTTTCAAATTCAAATTCAAATGGAAATTCAAATTAAAAGTGATAATTGAAGTTGTTCAACACAGAAACTAAAATGTTCAGTAAATAACAAATATTCCAGAGACCATTCTAAAATTGTAACCAACAATTAATAAATTAATTAGGTGGCTCTAACATTACCAAAACAGCAAGGTTTAATACATTTTATTTAATATAAAAATTGTGTGAACTCCGTTTGTCTCCAAACCAATTTTTGGCAGTTGTAAAAATTACATAGCGTCTAATGGGATAGTTCACTAATTTTGTAAAAGTCATTTTGAGGCCTAACTATTTACAAAACCAAAAATAAGAATAAATAAAAAGAAAAAGACAAAAAAAAATGGAAACCCCCTGCCCCACTGGGCCTCGGCCCGCTGGCCAGCCCACTGGCCCAGCAGGCCGGCCCATCCCATCCCCTATATGTGGCCTCACAGCCACACCCAAACCCTAACCCCCCCTCACTCACCCCCTCGCTCGCTCACTCCCTCCCCGATCCGATCTGGATCAGGGGCACCGACGCCGCAACCCGCTGCCGTCGCCGGACCCAGCCACCGCCGTCGCCGAACGCCTCCCCGTCCTCCTCCCCGTCGGCTCCACCGAGCCTCGCCGCCCCTTGCCTCTGCTCCGAACGTGAGCAGCGCCCCCCTCTCTCTTCCCCCCCTCGCGGTTACCGGCCGCGCTCACCCCGCCGTGCCCGCGCTCCGGCCGTGCGCGGCGCACGACCGCGCCGCGCCAGCTCGCCTAGCCGCTCGCCACCGCTCGCCTGCGACTACTGCCGCCGCGCCATGCGCCCCTCCCCAGTGCTCCTCTGCCTCCCGCCGGCCGCCACTGTACCGCGCCCAGCCCTTCCCTCTGGCCTCGCCACTGCGGGCACCGACGCCGCCCCGTTCGCTCGCTCGCGACCATTGCCGCCTCGCGCCGCCCGCGCCTTCACCCCGCCTCGCCTCGCCTGTTGCCCGCGCCGCCGCTCGCCGTTCGACTTGCCACCGCGCCCGGCCGCCCCTGCCCCGCATCGACGGACATGTCCGGTTTGGCCCACTGCCAAACGGGGCCCACGCCCCAGAATGTTTAAATATAAAAAAAAATATTAATTATATAATTAATTACTTATTAACCTAATTAACTCTGATTAATTAAGACGAATTAAGTTTAATTAACTTAATGTTTAATTAAGCTAATTAACTACTGTTAATTAACTAACAGAGGCTGACATGTGGGCCCCACACGTCAGTTGACTAGGTCAACTGCACTGTTGATTGTTGACGTCAGCATGATGTCGTGCTGACGTCATCAATTACTATTCTGGATAATGTTGGATTAAATAATTAATTAAATTCCAGAAAATTGTTAAAACTTTGAAAAATCATATAAAATAATCCGTAACTCCGATCGAAAAACTTTATACATGAAAGTTGCTCAGAACGACAAGACGAATCTGAATACGCAGTCCGTTCGTCCGCCACACGTCCCTAACTAACCGAACATGGAACCGTTCCTCTCCGGTCATCTGTGTGACAAATGTCCGGAACCGGGAAAACATTCCCGGATGTTATCCCCCTTCCCCAGTATCACCGGCACTGCGTTAGATCACCCCTGGCACCGCGTATTGCCTTGTTATATTTTGTGTTGCTCATGTTTGCTGTGTATTTATACTGTTTCCTCCCCCTCTTCTCTCTCGTTAGACCCCGACGTAGTTCCCGGTACCGACGCAGCTCCGGAGACCGACGACACCGTTGACGACCTTGCCCTTGCCGCCGAGCAACCAGGCAAGCCCCCCCTTTGATCATCCCGATATCGCCCATTCTATTTTCTCATGCTTGCATTAGAATTGCTGCTGCTACTGCTTTACCTATTCTGATGCATAGCCTGTTTATTGTAACCTGCTATTGAAACCTTACCTGCTTATCCTAAACTGTCTAGTATAGGCTGGGTACAGACCTATCAGTGACCCCACTTATCCCGACTGCCCCGCTGGATTATCCGAAGACCCGATCAACGGGATCGAAGACCAGGCCCCAGCACCGCACATCACCCCCTTAGTTGTAACGACACTGCAGCGTTACTATCGAGTGCCGAGGGTGAAACCTCTTGTAGCACTTCTGATGTTAACTCTGTAGAGTAGCTATTCGGTCGTGGTCATCGAGGGTGATTCCTCCTTCACCGCTTCCGATAACGACGCCGTCGTACGACACCTCAAGTGTGAACCCAGCGAGGGTGATTCCTCCGAGTTCACCTTGACGATTACATCGAGTAGGAATCCAACGAGGGTGATACCTCGGATTCCCCTGATGTTATGGACACACAGATAATTGGACTTTACACTGTTACTTGGAAAGGCGGGTCGACCCTGAGAGGTACCCGCGTGTGATGTGAAGACGGGTTGCCTGGATGGTGCCCGAGTGAGAATACGAGGCGTGGCCGGGCATTCTTGGCCCTTGCCGCAAGTCCTCGAGACGGGGTAACGGGGTCACATCTTTCGTGAGTCTCTGCTCGTTGCCGCACCCCCAAGGTACTAACGATTTGGATATTTGATTCGAGTGGGCCTCTGGCCCGATAGCACTAACCATCACATGGGCATGGTATGGGCGTTCTGCATCGTATGCATCAGCCGAAAGTTCTGTCAGACGTCCAGTTCAGCATTGTGGCACGGTCGGATCGTACCGACCATCCGAGGCGGTGCTGGTATCCACCCCGCACACAACGACCCGGAGTGCACAGGGCGATGGCCCAAGACCCCTGGGCGCTTAGGAGGTAGACCGGCGGGGACCTCTCTGCTGAGCTCTAGGTAGGGCTGCGGTGTGTCGTTTGGCTGAGGTCGGGCATGACCCGGAAAAGTGTGTCCGGCCGGAGTTAAGCGAGCGTGGTGGGTAAGTTGGTGCACCCCTGCAGGGAAGAACTAATCTATGCATAGCCGGATCCTCAGTAACGGACACTCAGAGTTGTATCCCGATCGATACAACTAGAATTGGATACTATGGCTCTGGGATTGCTTTCTCGCAGGGAGTCGAGAAAGGATCTCTGGGTGAGGTTGAGACTTAGTGATACTGCTACATTATATTGTACTGTTCTACTCTCTTCTATTGCTGCAAGACCGCTGAAGATGCTAGTCTTCGATAGGACTAGGCCTTCTCTCTATTCTGGCATTTCTGCAACCCAGTCCACATATACAGCCATTCTTTGATAATGTTGCATATGTAGTGTAGATCCTTGCTTGCTGAGTACTTCAGATGAGTACTCACGGTTGCTTTGCTTTCTTTTCCCCCCATATCCTTTTGATGCGACCAGATGACGGAGCCCCGGATACAGCTGCCCCCGCCGACGATCGCTACTACTACCCCGAGGGTGGATATTACTTCGAGCTTACCATCGACCAGGAGTAGGATCGGAGGGTCCTAGGCAGGAGGCCTATGCCTTTCGATCGTAGTGTTTTCTTTTGCCCCGCCTTCTAAGGGGTTTTTTGCGTTTTCTTTTATATCTGTACTCAGATATCTGATGCTTCTGCTGACGCTTGTACGTGAGCTTGTGTATTCGAGCCCTCGAGGCCCCTGGCTTGTAACATAAAGCTTGTATGACTTTATTTATGTTTTAGAGTTGTGTTGTGATATCTTCCCATGAGTCCTTAGGCTTGATCGTGTGCATTTGCGTGTATGATTAGTGCACGATTGAGCCGGGGGCGTCACACTGCGAGCCACCCGCCACCCCCCAGACGCACACACCCACACACACACCATGAATCCACCGCAACTACGATGCATGCTAATTTATCCCGCGGTGAACATATGTTACCAAAGGAGGGACGTTTTAATTTAAAAAAAAACTGAGATCATTAAGACGTTTTAGTACATTAATTGATTGATTTTCTGCGCGTATAATGTGCAAAAATCAAATTTGAGCTACATGCACACGTGACAGTGCACCTAAATGGATTGCAAAAACACATGTGTCTCAGTGGGTGCATATTTACTCCCCGTGCAAGAAATTTCAAACATTGAGAATCTCGATTTTTAAATTCTAGTACATCCAAAACTTGTTTGAAGTTCATGAAACATATCGTGTTGTCATATGGACACCAATACAAAGTGGCATTGTACTTTTTTTGGGTCAAATTTGAGACCAGTTTTGATGTAATCTTTATCTAATTACAAACGAGAGATTATTAATAATTCGGAACCAATATCCCAAATGGATTATTTATTCGAACCATGAGCGTTAGACCAACAATGGATACGTGCCATGCTTCGGTTAAGCAATAAAGCGGCAACATTAATCATACAAATAGAAAAACAATATACGTGTGAAAGGATCGAGAAGAGGTGTCTAGAGGGGGGTGATTAGACACTCAACTAGCAAAAGTAGCAGTTTTTAAGTTCTTCAAGTTGAGGTAGAGTTTTAGCACAAGTTTAAGCATTCACAATACATTTCAAGCAAGCATGATAAGAGTATGAGCAGCGGAAAGAGTAAAGCATGCAATTTGCAAGAAAGTAAAGGGATGGGATTGGAGTGTGCAAACGCAATGTAGACACGAAGATTTTTGGCATGGTTCCGATAGGTGGTGCTATCGTACGTCCACGTTGATGGAGACTTCAACCCACGAAGGGTAATGGTTGCGCGAGTCCACGGAGGGCTCCACCCACGAAGGGTCCACGAAGAAGCAACCTTGTCTATCCCACCATGGCCATCGCCCACGAAGGACTTGCCTCACTCGGGTAGATCTTCACGAAGTAGGCGATCTCCTTGCCCTTACAAACTCCTTGGTTCAACTCCACAATCTTGTCGGAGGCTCCCAAGTGACACCTAACCAATCTAGGAGACACCACTCTCCAAAAGGTAATAAATGGTGTGTTGATGATGAACTCCTTGCTCTTATGCTTCAAATGATAGTCTCCCCAACACTCAACTCTCTCTCACAGATTTGGCTATGGTGGAAAGATTATTTGAGTGGAAAGCAACTTGGGGAAGGCTAGAGATCAAGATTCTTGTGGTTGGATTGGAATGTCTTGATCTCAACACATGAGTAGGTGGTTCTCTCTCAGAAAATGAGTAGTGGAAGTGTAGGCATGTTCTGATGGCTCTCTCTTGAATAGAGAAGGGGGTGGAGGGGTATATATAGCCTCCACACAAAATCTAACCGTTACGCACATTTGACCCAACTCGGTCAGACCGAATGGAAGAACTCGGTGAGACCGATTCAATTCAAAATGTGAACGTTAGGATTTTCAGTGGGACCGACATGACCAACTCAGTGGGACCGATGTGCTAGGGTTAGGGCAAAACCTCATCTCGGTGTGACCGATTGCATGAACTCGGTGAGACCGATTTCAACAATGAGCAAACAGAGAATTGGTCAGGCAAACTCGGTGTGACCGGTTACACATTTTCGGTGAGACCGAAATAGTTGCAACAGGCAACAGAGAGTTTGCAAGGCGAACTCGGTGAGACCGATCGCTCATCTCGGTAAGACCGAAATGTTACGAAGGGAAACAAAGAGTTTGCATTGCCATCTCTGTGAGACCGAGACACCTATCGGTGAGACCGAACTGATTAGGGTTTCTGGCAGTGGCTATGTCAAAGGAACTCGGTGGCGCCAGATAGATCAAATCGGTGGGGCCGAGTTTGACTTTAGGTTCAGGACATATCTGGAATTGAGAGAGTGGTTGAGGGCTTTGGAGCATATCACTAAGCACTTTGAGCAAGTAGACCATTAAGTAACACCTCATCCCCTTTTAATAGTATTGGCTTTTCCTATGGACTCAATGTGATCTTGGATCACTAAAATAGTAATGTAGAGTCTTGAGCTTGTGCCAATCTTTGTCCTTAGCATTTTGAAGGGGTTCCACATCCTCTTGTCCAGGCCACGCCATCGTTGAACTATCTGAAATATACTAGATGAAAGTATTAGTCCAACAAGAGATATGTTGACATTAATTACCAAAACCACCCAGGGAGCACTTGTGCTTTCACAGGGAGCACTTGTGCTTTCAATCTCCCCCTTTTTGGTAATTGATGACAACATACATCAAAGCTTTAGATAAGGATATGAAAGGTAACAAGTAAAGCTTTGAAAGGACATGTAACATGCATAGCCTCCCCCTACATGTATGCAATCATGTAAAGATAGCATGAAAGATCATGTGAATGCATAAGCATGTCAGAGCAAGCAATGAGTTACATGTATCTTGGCTATATGCATCAGAGCAAATGATGTAGATATAGGGAATGTACCATCATGTGCATGGGTCCTTCTTGCAAACAATATGTACATCAGTAAGAGATCATTATGCACATGAGTGTGATGCATATACTTACCTTGTGATCTTGAGCTGGCTTTGGAAGAGATGACTCTGAGAAAACAGGGTTAGATAACACAGAAACACTACTAAACAAAGCAAGTTCAGGAAACCACAAGAGTACCAAGACTGGGATGACATGTAGTAAGTGAGTACTTAGTACTCCATTTGGGTATAGAAATGTCCCCAAAGATTAAAGATATGCAATGAATTCCAAAGATTTTCTTCCCTTAGATATGAACTCCCTCTCCCCCTGAATCTGATATTGGATAATGGGAGAAGGTAGGGTAAGATAAAATCAGAGCAAGAAAAACAGAGCAAAAATAAACATACATTAACATGCCTTTCCCCTCTTAAAGACATGTGACTTCTCTCCTCTATTGTTGATGAGCATCTGGAGATGTGCTTTTCTCTCCCATGTGATAAGCTTTGATGTACTCTCTCTCCCCCTTTGACATCAATTTCCAAGAAGGGTCTTCTGGAGCATGAGTCAAGTAGGATTGGTCCTTGAGTCACATTATAAAGCAGCATGTAGTTTAAGATGCGAGTAGAGGATAAGATTCATCGAGTGGAGCTGGAGAAGAAATGACGTTTGTAATGGCAAAAAGTTTTCTCAGTAGTGAAATCGGTAACGCTGATTCATTTTCATCGGTGACACCGAGTTGGCAGTGTCATAGATGATGCAAATCGGTCAGACCGGGTTAGTCCTTGTCGGTTGCACCGATGAACTATCTACAAGGTGTTCTTGTAGTTCGGTCTAGCCGATTGGTGTGAATCGGTGAGGCCGAGTTCAGTACAGAGGAAAAGTTTGTCACCTCAGCTCACTTGGCAAATAAGATCTCTCAAAGATTTGCAAGGAATTAACTAAAGGATTTGCAATGAATTAGATGCAGAAAGTGCAGAGAAAAATAAAAGAAAGGATCTAGATGAAGTTTTTTTTTATTAAAAAAGGGAAACAAACAAGCAAGAAACTTATGCAAGAACACAAAGAAACAATAGAGAACTTCATCTAGAAGGTGTCGGCGACAAAGTCACCTATGTTAGAGTATATTGACTGAGGAGTCAAGTGATAACACTTGATCGTAGGTCATACTCATCGTTTGAGCTCAAAATGGGGTTACCATTTTTCGTTTAAGCATTTTGATGTATTCTCATCTTGTTGAGTTGCTTTGACCCATGTCTTGTGGTAAAGCTTCTCTAAGATGGAATAACATATATACCTTTGGTGGTGGTGGTGATCTTGATCATGTAGTCGAACTTGTGTTGGATGCTCAAGGTTGATGTAGTTCATCAAGAGTTGGGAGAACCACTTCTAGTTTGAGTTCATCTTCCTACATGGGTTAGTCTTGCAAGGAAGAGCACTTGTTTATCCAAAATGACAATCATGAAACTTGATACCAAATGAAATTTGATATATAGAAATTGTCAAAGGATATGTTGTGTGAATTCAAGCTTCCTCGTCTTCAACCACCATATTGTAGAGACTTGGTGATGTAGAGATCACTCTAGATGTGAGTGGCTTGCAATCTCCTAGATTTGGGCTTATCCAAGTACCTACAAGGGTTAGATAACATGCAAGGGTACAAGTATAGATCCAAGACATATGATCATCATCGTAAGAGAAATATCAAGGATTAGTCAAAAAGCTCATGCCTTGCATGTATCCATATGGAGTTTCTACTCCAAGTTTGAGGCATCAATGATGTTCAATTCACCTCTCAAACGACAAAATACTTTCTCATCAAGCGGTTTGGTGAATATATCCGCCAATTGCTCATCGGTATGAACATGCTTAAGATCGATGTCTCCTTTAGCAACATGATCTCGAATGAAATGATGACGAACTTCAATATGCTTAGTTCGAGAATGTTGCACGGGATTGTGAGCAATCTTAATGGCACTCTCGTTATCACAAAGCAATGGAACATGTTTCACATATATCCCATAATCTTTAAGAGTTTGGGTCATCCAAAGTAATTGAGCACAACATGAACCGGCGGCAATGTATTCCGCTTCGGCGGTGGATAAGGATACCGAGTTTTGTTTCTTGGAGGACCAAGACACAAGAGATCTACCAAGAAATTGACAGATTCCCGAAGTGGACTTTCTATCAACCTTGTCACCGGCATAGTCCGAATCGGAGTAGCCAACAAGATCAAAAGAAGACCTCTTAGGATACCAAATGCCAAAGTTTGGTGTATGAATTAAGTATCTTACTATCCTTTTCACAACCTTAAGATGACATTCTTTAGGGGCCGCTTGATATCATGCACACATGCACACACTTAGCATAATATCGGGACGGGAGGCACATAGATATAACAATGAACCAATCATAGAGCGGTAAACCTTTTGGTCAACCGATTTGCCATCCTTAGTCAAGTCAAGATGTCCACTAGTAGGCATGGGTGTTTTCATACCTTTGATCTCTTGCATATTGAACTTCTTGAATAAGTCCTTGGTATACTTTGTTTGTGAAACAAAGGTACCCTCCTTAGTTTGCTTGATTTGCAAACCAAGAAAGAATTTGAGTTCACTCATCATAGACATCTTAAACTTCTTCGACATTAGCCTTCCGAACTTTTCACTAAAATGAGGGTTAGTCGAACCAAATATGATATCATCCACATAAATTTGGCACACAAATAATTCACCATTAACCCTTTTAGTAAAAAGTGTACAATCAATTTTTCCAATCTCAAAGCCTTTTTCAATAAGAAACTTAGTCAAGCATTTATACCATGCTCTAGGAGCTTGTTTAAGACCATAAAGAGCTTTGTGAAGTTTGTAAACATGATTAGGTTTCTTGGGATTAACAAAGCCAGGAGGTTGTTTAACATAGACTTCCTCCTCAATTTCTCCATTTAGAAAGGCACTTTTAATGTCCATTTGGTATAGAGTGATATCATGGTGATTGGCATAAGCAAGTAAGATGCGTATGGACTCAAGTCTAGCAACGGGGGCATATGTCTCACCATAGTCCATACCTTCGACTTGTGTGTAACCTTGGGCAACGAGACGGGCCATGTTGCGTACAAATTGTCCATCTTCATCTTGCTTATTCTGAAACACCCATTTGGTTCCAATGACATTGTGCTTTTCATCGGGCTGTTCAACAAGCGTCCATACTTGATTCCTCTCGAAATTGTGTAGCTCTTCATGCATATCATTCATCCAATCCGGATCATCAAGAGCTTCTTCAACCTTCATAGGTTCAATGTTAGAAATGAATGAATAATGTTCACAAAAGTTGGCTAAACGAGACTTAGAGCAAGTAATTCTCCTGGTTTGAATATCATCGAAGATTTGTTCAACGGGATGATCTCTTGAAACTCTTGCTCTAACTCGCGAGAGCTTTTGTTTGGGTTGGGGTGGAACATCCTCTTCATCATCTTGTTCTTCCTCTTGTCTTTCTTCACTGTTGTTGGCGTTGATGTTCTCTTATGGAGGTGGAGAAGGAGGTCGATGAGGTTCATCTTGGTGTACATCCTTGTTTCCTTCATCTTGACGTGTTCCACTTGTGGATGCCTCCAAGTCAACTTGTGATTCACCTTGGTGTGAAGTTGAGGCTTCCACTTGAACGGACGAGGTACTCTCCTTCACCTCCGTTGGGCGAATCTTGCCAATAGACAAGTCTTGAATCGCTTCTGAAGGGTCTTTGTCACCTACATCAATTGGCAATTGCTCTACTTGCGAGCCGTTAGATTCATCAAACTTCACATCTACCGTCTCTTCAACCTTTCAGGTGAAATTGTTGTAGACACGGTAAGTGTGAGAGCTTGAGCCATAACCGAGTAGGAAACCTTCATGAGATTTAGGAGCAAATTTCGAACGATGATGCTTATCAAGAATGTAGCACTTTGAGCCAAATACTCGAAAGTATCCAACTTAGGGTTTGTTACTGGTGAGAAGCTCGTATGCCGTCTTGTCGAGTAGCTTGTGAAGATATAGTCGGTTTGTTGCATGACAAGCTGTCTCAACCGCTTCCGCCCAAAAGTGTTTTGGCATCTTGTATTCATCAAGCATCGTTCTTGCCATCTCAATGAGTGTCCGGTTCTTCATCTCAATAACTCTATTTTGTTGAGGTGTGTACGTAGCCGAGAACTCATGTGAAATCCCTTCTTCGTCAAGAAAGGTATCCACATTGGCGTTCTTGAACTCCATTCCATTGTCGCTGCGAACCTTCTTGATCTTCACTTCAAATTGATTTTGGGCCTTCCTGGCAAAGTTCTTGAAGATCTTTTGGACCTGCGATTTATCATCAAGAAAGAACACCCACGTAAATCTGGAAAAATCATCAACAATGACTAAACCAAATGAGTTACCACTGAGACTCTTGTAGGCATTGGGACCAAAAAGATCCATATGAAGTAGCTCAAGTGGTCTTCTCGTGGTCATGATGTTTTTCACGGGATGACTTCCTCCAACTTGTTTTCCTGCTTGACAAGCACTGCAAAGTCTATCCTTGTCAAATATAACATCTTTAACACCAAGGATATGATCACCTTTAATAAGCTTATCAAGATTTCGCATGCCCACATGACCTAACCTTCTATGCCACAACCAACCTTTAGAAGATTTAGCAATTAAGCAGGTTCTAGGTCGAGCCTTTTTAGTGAGGTCAACAATGTATAGATCACCTCTATATATACCGGTAAAAACCATATTATGATTATCTCTTCGAAACACTTGGCAATCTACTTCAGTGAATAGAACATTGAGACCGAAATCGGCTAGTCTAGATACAGAAAGTAAATTGTAGCCAAGAGATTCAACGAGCATAACATTTTGGATGGAGCTGTCATGTGAGATGGCCACCTTACCAAGGCCAACCACCTTACCCTTTGAGTTATCACCAAAAGTGACATACTTTCGAGGGCCGTCATTTTCAGCAAGCTCACGAAACATCTCCTTGTCTCCGGTCATGTGATCTGTACATCCACTATCAAGAACCCATTCCTTTCCTCCGGCCATGTAACCACGAAGGTTAGCCATAAGACCAAAGTGCCTCATAGACTCTTCAAGATCAAAGTCACTGTCATCATCCTCGTCATAATATCCATGCTCAACATCATCATCATATGAATGATCATTACCTAGAGAAGGTAACTCATTAGATTTATGACCATGACAATGTTCATATTTATGAATTCTAATAACTTGAGAGATAATGTCACTAATGATTCCAACATCTCCTTTGGCTTGCATGAGGTCACGAAGCTCAAATAAACAATCACCAAACTTAGGATCACTAGAATTCATCTTATTTAAAGCAATGGACTTTTGAAGAATTTCATCTAGATTTTTCAAGGAATAGTTTGGAAAGCGTTTCTCGAGATATCTCCATATAGTGTAAGCACATTCAAGTGTAGGCAAGCACACAATCAAGTTTCTAGGCAATCCTCTAATGATAAGATTAACAGTTCTAAGATTACGGATCATGTCAAGAGACTCATCGGGGGTAGGATGCAAAGGATCAATAGGAGGCGCACAAGGGCAAGTAGTATACTTGTTAAAATTATATTCATGGAAAATCACGAGCATCTCATTTTTCCAATCATGATAGAACTCTCCATCAAGTAAAGGTACTCTACGTCTAATACTCCCAATCGTAGACTCATCCATCTTTCTCCAATGGTGATTAAACCAAAGCAATGGAGACTAATGCTCTGATACCAATTGAAGGATCAAAAAGAGGTGTCTAGAGGGGGGTGATTAGACACTCAACTAGCAAAAGTAGCAGTTTTTAAGTTCTTCAAGTTGAGGTAGAGTTTTAGCACAAGTTTAAGCATTCACAATACATTTCAAGCAAGCATGATAAGAGTATGAGCAGTGGAAAGAGTAAAGCATGCAATTTGCAAGAAAGTAAAGGGATGGGATTGGAGTGTGCAAACGCAATGTAGACACGAAGATTTTTGGCGTGGTTTCGATAGGTGGTGCTATCGTACGTCCACGTTGATGGAGACTTCAACCCACGAAGGGTAACGGTTGCGCGAGTCCACGGAGGGCTCCACCCACGAAGGGTCCACGAAGAAGCAACCTTGTCGATCCCACCATGGCCATCGCCCACAAAGGACTTGCCTCACTCGGGTAGATCTTCACGAAGTAGGCGATCTCCTTGCCCTTACAAACTCCTTGGTTCAACTCCACAATCTTGTCGGAGGCTCCCAAGTGACACCTAACCAATCTAGGAGACACCACTCTCCAAAAGGTAATAAATGGTGTGTTGATGATGAACTCCTTGCTCTTGTGCTTCAAATGATAGTCTCCCCAACACTCAACTCTCTCTCACAGATTTGGCTATGGTGGAAAGATGATTTGAGTGGAAAGCAACTTGGGGAAGGCTAGAGATCAAGATTCTTGTGGTTGGATTGGAATGTCTTGATCTCAACACATGAGTAGGTGGTTCTCTCTCAGAAAATGAGTAGTGGAAGTGTAGGCACGTTCTGATGGCTCTCTCTTGAATAGAGAAGGGGGTGGAGGGGTATATATAGCCTCCACACAAAATCTAACCGTTACGCACATTTGACCCAACTCGGTCAGACCGAATAGAAGAACTCGGTGAGACCGATTCAATTCAAAATGTGAACGTTAGGATTTTCGGTAGGACCGACATGACCAACTCGGTGGGACCGATGTGCTAGGGTTAGGGCAAAACCTCATCTCGGTGTGACCGATTGCATGAACTCGGTGAGACCGATTTCAACAATGAGCAAACAGAGAATTGGTTAGGCAAACTCGGTGTGACCGGTTGCACATTTCGGTGAGACCGAAATAGTTGCAACAGGCAACAGAGAGTTTGCAAGGCGAACTCGGTGAGACCGATCGCTCATCTCGGTAAGACCGAAATGTTACGAAGGGAAACAAAGAGTTTGCATTGCCATCTCGGTGAGACCGAGACACCTATTGGTGAGACCGAACTGATTAGGGTTTCTGGCAGTGGCTATGTCAAAGGAACTCGGTGGCGCCGGATAGATCAAATCGGTGGGGCCAAGTTTGACTTTATGTTTAGGACATTTCTGGAATTGAGAGAGTGGTTGAGGGCTTTGGAGCATATCACTAAGCACTTTGAGCAAGTAGACCATTAAGCAACACCTCATCCCCTTTTAATAGTATTGGCTTTTCCTATGTACTCAATGTGATCTTGGATCACTAAAATAGTAATGTAGAGTCTTGAGCTTGTGCCAATCTTTGTCCTTAGCATTTTGAAGGGGTTCCACATCCTCTTGTCCAGGCCACGCCATCGTTGAACTATCTGAAATATACTAGATGAAAGTATTAGTCCAACAAGAGATATGTTGACATTAATTACCAAAACCACCCAGGGAGCACTTGTGCTTTCACAGGGAGCACTTGTGCTTTCAATGTGCCACCACGCGATCCGTGTGCCGTGCGAGCAGGCGTGAGTTGATGGGACACATGCGAGCAGTCCGCCGCACAGGCAGACCGGGAGGCGTGCGTGCAGGTGTGTGAATTGACGGAGGCGTGCTCGCTGTGCAGTGTCATCGGGAGGTGTGCGAGCAGCTGTGTGAAACGACGGTAGGCATGCCAGCAGTCCGGTGAGCAGGCTCACCGGGAGGCGAGCCAGCGGTTTGACCGCCGCCGCCTCTCTCCCACTACTCCATATTAATGGTGCGCCCGAGCGGCCGCACCCCCCATCCACGCCACACACAATCCTCTCTCTCCGCTTGCATCCTTGACGCCGCTCTCAGTCCTCAAAGCCGTCAGTGTATGAGGATGCCGCCGAAGCGCCCCATCGGAGGGAATGGCGATGCCGGGGCTGCTGAAGCACCGGAGCATGGCGTGGAGACGGAGACAGAGGTTGCCGTCACCGCCGGCGAGTTATCGCTGCACCCTGACGTCGTCGAGCTTCCACAGATGGAGGCGGAGTTCCACACCGACTCTGGTGATGACTCGGGTGACGACCCCAGCGACTACTCCGATGACCACTCCGGCGACGACTCCGACGACGACGAACAACTGGTTAGTCATCTATACCCATTTATGTGTCAAATAGATCCTAGGGTTTCTCTGGTTACTCCTGCCTCCCCCTTTTTGGAATAGAAATCCTATGGTTATGTTCTCCCAATCCATGAAATCTGAGTAAGTTTCGTTAGATCCGTGTAGTGTATTGATTGTTTGAATGGTACAAGTGATAAGTGATTAGTTGTTTCATCTCTGCAAATGATTTCTGCTAGTAATCCGACTAGGGTTAGTGTTCGTGCTAATAATTCCTAGCCAGGACTTGACAATTGATTTTGAATGACCTATATATATGTTTGTGCCATTATTTTCTTCAAGATTGGTCTGTACACAGACGACTGTGCTTAAAAATCGAACCATAATCTCTGGTTATGTATAAAAAATAGCCATAAATTCCTAATCCTACTTCACGGCATGTAAACATTGATTTGATGCCAAATTTGTTTTACTATTTGTATAGGTGCTGTCTGATGATGTGGACAACGAGGATGAAGATGGCCAGAGGAGGTACAAGAGGTAAATCCTGAGGGAGCTTTATGCGGAAATGCATAACAGGCGTATTAGGACCTGGAACAGCGGCTATCGATGCCCATTTTGCAACCACAAGCTTCATGACGCATATCAAAGTGTTCTGGCGCATGCAAGAGGACGGGCCGTTGGCTCCTTCAAGCAGAAGTATTCTCGCAGGGTGGCGCACGGCACGTACGCCGAGTACCTAGAGAAGCTTCAGGATCGTGCCGGCATGTGAGATGAGATGCGGGATCGAACTATGTACGCTTGAGTATGCTTAATGACAGTTGAACTATGTACTTATGGTTGAACTATGCTTGTGTACGTGTACGCTTATTATCTATGTATGATTATGTTTAATCTATGTTTACTTATGTCTAACCGTGGGATATGGATGCAATCAGTTCGGTTGATGGAATCTACCTCCGTCCTGGTTTATTGGTCCCCTTTGTAATTTGTGTTAAATTTTGACCAAAGATTTAACTGACAAAATGTTAGAGCAGGTCAGCAAAAATTATATCGTTGGATGGGTATTTGAGCATAGTGTTCAATGATATAATTTTTGGTTACATGCATAAACATTTCTTAGTTAAATATTTGGTCAAAATTTGGTACAAATTACAAAGGGGACCAATAAACCAGGACGGAGGTAGTACGTCAATCACACATGGTTCCCAAAATTGGAATCGTGTGCAATGACTTCCTTTTGCCTGTTGCGTCAATCACACACGGTTGGCTGTAGCAAACCGTTGCCTCCGAAATTCTTTGTGGGACAGAAAACCCTCACCACCCAATTCAAAAAAGAAAACCCTCACCATCCCCACGTCACAAAAACCCTCACCCCGCCCGCCACCCCCTCCGGTCCCCATTCACACCTGCACAAGCTCCTCCACGTCTATGTATGGCACCGCCTATCGCAGTGGTAACCACTTAGCTCGACGCCTACCGCCGCCGCCAGGCTGCCGGCAAACCCCACCGCATTTCGCCACTTCCGCTTGCTGCCGCCTATCGCCATCGACTTTCTCGATGCTGCTCGCGGTCGACCCACCTCCGCTCGGTTGGGAAATCTGCCGTACTGAGGGTTCTTTCTCATGGACAACAAGGTAACTAATTTAATGAGATATTATCTCATCTCTTATCCCAGTTCATCTGCCTCCTTTAATCACCTGGCTGAAATCGCCGTGAATTCATTTTTATTCGAGCTGATTTGAGGGTTTTGTTTCATTCATAGAGTGTATAGTGCGCGGACACATCAGGACTTTGCGGCCTCCACCAGACATTCCACCTCACCGTACCAGATGACTTGAGGATGCGCGCGGTATGTTCAATCTCACCCTAAATCGGTTGGCATGGCTTAGTTTCCTGAACATATTCTAAATATTGCTACATTTGGATAAAAGGTGCACATGCACCATATACGTCAAAGGGGATTTTCCCCTCTACTTTCTATATTAGGCAAATTAATGATGTATTGTTCTTTCGATTACTCTCATATTTCCATGACATCATGTTTACCCTATCTGTTTAATTTTAGATTTTTGTCCTTCGATTTCAACTGTTGTATAGTTCTTTCAATTTGGGCCCATATTTGCATGTTACCATATTTTCTTTAACAATCCTACCATTTTTTGCAGCACGTCCCTTGCTATGCAACAGAATCTGTAGTGCACAATCTTTCCCTTTACATAAATCAAGACTGCAGGGATGTCATACTGAACACAAACCATGGGTTTACTATCGTTGCTACTGTAAGACTTGATGAACGTGGTGACTCCTATTTTGGCACTGGCCTTTGGAAAGAAATTTCTAAGTTTTATGTACTGAAAGCTGGCACTATAATTGCACTGCACATAAAAGGGCCTGGTCATGAGATATATGCTAACTTCCCCGACGATATCATCCGTCCAAACTTTGTTCGAAGTAAGTTTTCTTTTCAAGTATCTGCATGTTGACTTAACCAGCAATATCAAATGAATTGTGTAGTATTTAAGCAACCAATTGTTATTCCATTTTCTTACTATATTCCTACCTAATAACTTCTAGTTACCAATACACTTTTCTATTGCCCTGTTTTAACTAAATATTCCCTGTACTCCCACTTCAATCAGAAAGCGCCGCTGACAAGGAGACTCCAGAGGTGGAGAACGGGGCTGCCAACAAGCGGAGGCGGGGCGAGCAAGAACCGCAAGCGACTCCAGCAGGCCTAAACTTCATCAGCAACCTCCCCGATGATATGTTGACAGTCATCATCTCCCTCCTCCCAATCAAATATGGGGCACGGACAACCGTCCTTTCCCGGCGGTGGCGCCCCCTATGGAACTCCACCCCTCTTGACCTCATCGACACCCACGAGCTCTACCATGGCTATCGCAAAAGCTTGGATGCGTTCTCCAAGATCCTCGGCAGTCACCTTGGCCCAACCAGAGGCCTTAGAATGGGCAAGTTCCGTTCCAACGGCAAGGACCGAGCCAAGCTTGACAACTGGTTCCGATCCCCCGCCCTAGATCAGCTCAAGGAGCTCACTTTTGATGATGGGCATATGCGCTCGCTGCCAACATCCACGCTCCGCCTCGCGTCCACGCTGCGCGTCGCCAAGTTCAAGAACTGCCATTCCCCCCCCTTAATGACGCGCCCACTCTTATTCTACCACGACTAAAGCACCTCGTGTAGGGTAACGAAGCAGAAAACAAAAATTTTCCGCCCTACGCACCAGCCCAGGACCACTATGGAGACTGCATACAAGGTTTTGATCATTTCGTTACCGACTCGTAGCGCAGCGGAAGTAGAGTCGATGACGATCGTCGGTGCAGATCCCCGCAGCTAGGATTTACAACCTCCCAACCGCGAGGATGTATACCCTCATCCGCCACCCGAACAGCCCTCCGGGAGGCGGTCGGACAGTCTCCGGACGGTGTCGCGGACAGCCCTTCGGGAGGACTCACAGAACTCGGACTGTCACATGGACAGCCCTTCGGGAGGCACTCACGAACAGCCCCACGGGCACTAAGATCGAAACTACGACCTCTCTATAGAGTTGCACACATACGGTGTCATCTATCCGGCAGGGCTTCGCCGTCCAGAACTAGTTCCCACCGGAACCCAGACAGCCTTTCGGCTCTACGAAACTCTTTTCGTGGGAGGGAGAGAGAAGCCAGATAATTGCATGGCATGAGTATGAGAGCAAGGGGATGAAGGAGATGGCAGCCCCAACTCCTCCTTTTATAGGCCAAGGCAAGGGGTGGGGTGGGATGTTGAAATACCAAAATACCCAAGCTTCATGTCACACATGAAAGGGCATAATGGTAACACAAGGGGGGCACCAAGGGGACACCACCATGGCAGCCCTTGGGCCGGCCCACATCTTGTCCCCCCCCATGGGGGGGGGGGCCCAATAAGCCACCAACATGTCTCCATGAAACATGCATGCTCCCTAGACAAAAAGCCACCAAACATGCAACCCCCGATTCGTGGGATCTTGTCCCCTCGCGCTGAGACAAGATGTTTTCCGCGAAACTTTTTCTGAAAAATTCCAGAAGGTCCCAGAACATTTCTAGCACCCTCTAAAATTATTCTGGGCATGATCCGAAACATTTTCGGTGCGGTGGTTTTTATCAGCGGAAAGCATCAACAGCGGTTACGGCAGTTTCGGAACATTTCCGGTTTTTCTCTCTGAAAATTCCCAGAAGTTCCCAAACCAATTCTGGCATCCTCTGAAAATTTCCAGGCGGTGCCGAAACCCTTTTTGACCAAATAATATATTCCGAAACAACTTTTCGGTTTTACCGAAACTCTTTCGGTGTTCTCTCTCTCGGAACTCTTCCGTTGTCTCCGAAACATTTTCGGTGACTTTCTCTCAGACTCCCTGTCTAGCGTTCAACAGATAGATGACCCTTAAGCGTGTGACCCTATAGGTTCGGTGAAGTATAGACATGACCGGAACTCTTTCCGATCAATGATCAACATCGGAGCCGTGGACACCCATATTGACCCCTATACCCACACGAATAAATATTCGAGTGAACCTCCAGTTGCCGTGTGCTATTCCTGTTGCTTCGCGATATGTTACAAATACCCGAGGTGAGACATGTTGGCATTCCCGTGGATCAACAAATTTTCCACTATGCTAGTTACCTCGTTACCGGTATTGTTCTCTTTTCTCGTTACCGTGTTGCGGCATCCCCGTGATCAAATCACAAAGTGTCTGGCCAGACGATGATGGATACCGTAACACCGAGAGGGCCCAGAGATATCTCTCCATCGTCGGAGGAGCAAATCCCAATCTTGAGCTATCAAGTTACTTGACATACTTTTCCATGAACCCGTAAGCCGCCGTAATAGCCACCCATTTACGGATGACGTTTAACAAACCCCAAAGTTCATGAAGCAAGCATGAAGAAACCCGATACTCTCATGGTCTAAGGAATCATGCAAACGTTAACCATCTCTGTGTTATTAACCATTAACTTGTGACGAATGTATCTCATAGCATAACATCAATCGGGTCGATTCAACACAAATGTTCTTCTAACATTGTGCCCTCAAAGTTGCTGGCATAGACATGCCCATGATCAGGAAAACAGAACCATCATGCAACACTTGAGCTAGTCATAGAGGTTTGACTAGGAATACATTTTATCGTTTATTATCCCACACGTGCATATGAGTTTTCCTCCAAGCCTCGTTTTATTGCAGACCCGAGAACCATAGCAGTTATAGCATGGAACATAAACCTAATTATGAACAGGGAGATAATCAATAACATTTATTATTGCCTCTAGGGCATATCTCCTACAGACTCCCACTTGCACTAGAGTCAATAATCTAGTTAATGCTAATGCACTTCACACCTGTGGCACACCGGTGTAAATATGCTTCGCATGCGGTATAGCCTGATGTCCAACGGATCTGACGACTTCAGCTCCGTGTGTATCTTTGCGTATCCTCGCGTTTTCACGCTTTCACAAAATTCATATTTTGTGTGGACTTGGCTTCGTATGTATGTGAATCACAGGTCGAACCTGGATTCCTCAGACTGAGTTATGGAGCAACTACCTGCAGTAGTGTCCCATTGACCAAAGCCTTCTTGGAACCATACTAAGTTCATGAAAGAACTATATGATTCAACATCTTGTTTGTCGCTTTTAAAAGCGGCAACATACTTCGCCTCTGTTATAGAATTCGCCACAGTAACTTGTTTGGAACAATTTCCAACTACCGTGCCACCATATTGTGTGTTACACAAAACCCTCAATTTAAATCGAAAATCGCTTGGAGCAATGATGAAGACTGTATCGATGTAACCTTTTACAACGAACTCTTCATGATCTCCACTTGCGAGAAAACATGTCATCAGTGCTACTATAGTACTCAATGACCCTTTTTCACTGTTGTCCCATGATCAGTACTTTTGATCACTTTGGTATCTATACTCGCAACAACTTTGGAGTATTGGACATATCTGGTTGTTTTACATACCATGGAATACATGATTAATCCAAACACAAGAGTGTGTGGAATCTCCATCATGTATTTTGCTCATCAGTGTTTAGGGACACCGAGTCTTGCAAAAACTCTTTCCACGTGACTTCGGCAAGAATCACTCCTTGGCGTTTTAAATGCTAAAAAGTTTTAGCATCTTGTCAATATGTATCTTTGCTTAGCCCCATCAGGTAAATCTATCTCCATAGATCATCATGCCTAATATCGAGCCTATTTAGCCTAAGTACTTCATCAAAAAACTATTTTCAAATGAAGTCCTAATTCATGTCAAGAAATTTATTTCCAATTAACAATGTGTCAAGCACACAACGTTTTTAGAAATATTATTATGCTCCCACTTACTTTCTTGAATCACAAGCATCTTCGTTACCCATTGATGAAGTCAAAAACCCTTTTGACCATTTCATCAAATCACGAAGATTCCAACTCCACTTTGCTCTCTTCTGTCCATTGCTGGAACTCTGAAGTTTGCATACTTACTAGCATCCTCTGGACTGACAAAATACCTTGGACTGTAACACATGCAAGTCCTTGGTTTTATTTCCATCATATGGAAATCCTATTGTCATCCATGTTTCATATCTCATGACTGAAATATGTATTAATTGCTAGTTCAACCCAAACCAACTTTAAGCATCGCTACGGTGAAACAACCTCATCGTAGTCAACTCCTTGAACTTGTTATTGCAACAAGTCGAGCTTTATGGATAAAACATTTTTATCCGTATCAGTTTTAAGTTCCATAAAATTCGTTAGACTCTAAGTCTTCCGAAAGGTGTATCAAGATTTTAATCTTGAAACATTTATATGGAAACTATCTCGGATTGTATTGGCATTTAGCCAATTCCGGAGTCAGGGCCCATCAACGCTTCCTTGTGTATCGTAGGTATACTGTTGTCTAACAACAATATCTCGTCTGCGCACCTGAGAGGTTTGCACGAGCCTTGCCTACGTGGTTCAGCTGCAAGTTCGACCGAAGTCCATACATTTTATTGTAGAGACTTCCGTATCAGTCGCAGTAGGAAACCTGGAATTACTTCCAAGGTCTCTTTCCTTTGATCTGATGACGAAGATACTGTTTATCTTGTCGAGTTGCACTATTCGCCCACTCACCTTTTTGAAAGAACCATTTTCTTCAAAAAGCATACCGTTCTTTGTGGCAAACCTATTTGCCTCGGTATAGTGAGGGAGGAATACCCAATGACTTGGGATAACCTACAAAGTAGCACTTGTCTGATTTGGAATAGGTTTGTAACCTTTTACACAAGCCCCATATTCCAAATGTTAAGAAAAGATATAACATGGTTGGGCGTACCATACCATGGTGTCATTTCAACAGACCCGATGGAGCTCTTTTCAGTGTAAAAGCCGCAGTCTCTAAAGCATCACTCTTTAAAAGGGATAATGGCAAATTTATTTATGTCATCTTTGATCTTACCATGTCATAAATGGTTCGATTACACCTTCACGGACTTTTCACTCACAATGGTGTTCCGGGAGGTGTAAGTTATGAAACTCTTTTCACAACTCATCAGACATTCGCTAAACTTGTAACTCAATTTTTCCTTTCTGTAATTGAATTGTAGAAACAGAATTTTCTTGTTACAATAACTTCTACTTCATTTTTGAAAACCTTTCGAATGAATTCAAAAGATCCAGACTTACGTCTCATCAAGTAAATATCCACATATCTACTTGAGTCATTTCTGAAGATAGATAAATCCACTACTAACAACATTTATCGGACTACACACATCAAATGTATGATCACCGATAAGTTTGTTGTCCGTTCCTTATGGCCTGTGAATGGTATTTCAGTCACTTCACTTTTCGGAGGAAAGTTGCAAGTGCCAGATGATTCAAAATCAAAGGACTTCAAAAAATCCATCATAATGGAATTTATCCATGCGGGTTTCTCCAATGTGACCAAATGTAGTGCCACACTTGTGTGGTATTCTCTTAGTCTTACGACATTTAGCGTCAGCGTTACGGATGTATCATATTACCATCAATATTCATAACATACGTCCCATTTTGGATGGAAGCATGGCCCTTCATGTTATTCATAATACTGAACAACAATTGTTGTTTTTATGAACAACCTTTTTGCAACAACATTGTGCAAGGGGCTAGAGTGTAAAACTCTAAAATGAATTATGAAAGTAAATCCAGAGGTAATATATTAATATCATTATTCATAACATACATCTCATTCTCAATGAAAGTATGGCCCTTATGTTATACATAACTTCGAACATAAAAAGTTCTCTTATGAACAACCTTCTTGCAAGATACCTTATGCAATGGGCTAGAGTTTAAAACTCTAAATGAATTATGAAAATAAAAATAGACAGTAATACACTGATGGAAGGTATAGTAACATTTACTATGTTCCCTGTGTATACCTAAACCTCATTCCTGGCAAGTCTTTCAGGTCATAGTAGTTCTTACATCGAGTTGCAACAGAAAGCAATCGAGTGGGTATCTTTGTGATTAACTCACAATACCCAAGAATCAGTGATTACCAATTTAATCATAATTCCCAAGAACTATATCTTTGACCAGCCTTTTATACATCAAAAACTTGTATGACATTCATACATGAGCTGGATATTCCAGTCTTCTTTCTTATTGCCTTTATACTTCTAACAGTTTAACTTTTAGTATTTCTCCTACTCTCAGAAGAAACACCCAACTTAAGAGTGGCGTTTAGCCCTGGACTTCCTAGGCGTGAAAGTTTCACTAACACCCTTCGGACACTTCCTTTCTCTTTAAGTTGTTGTTTTATTCACCTTTCATCATATGACAGGCGTTCTCCTGGATCCCTCTCTTATCAGTCTAATGCATAGTAAACACCTTTACTAATAGTTTGCAAACAAACATTTCTTTGGATATCTCATATCTTTTAACCTTTGTCTGTCTCTGAAAATGATTTTCAGATTCCATGAATATCACATAACTATCGAAACTTTCGAAGTTTGGGTCTCATGGAAGCAAACATATTGTACTTGACTGAAACGGAATTCTAGCTTTTGGATCGAAGGATGAGAGTCACATGATCCATAGCATAAGCGAGAGAATACCAAAAGTATGCGATAGGACAAAGTCCTTCTTGGCACTCTTGAGGACAATCCTCACATTATGTTACCAACCGTAAAGTTTTAACCAGATATTTAACAGCTATTCAATTTTAACAGGGAAGGTGGAAACGCGAGCCATTATTCTACAACTATTTTGCAAACCACACTTAGACAGTGTTCATAATTAATTGCACTGAGAATTAAAACAAGTTAATTCAATAGTGCGCTCCCACTCAAATCAATATCTCTCATAATTGATTGTGAGTGATTCAAGATCCGCATATCAATTCAACGCCATTGACGGATTCATCACTGATGACGTGAATTTCAATCGGTAGGCCAACTTGCCAATCACATCTCTATGTGACTCTTGTCCATCTTTCGATGCGTGTGTTCCGAGCTCAGGACTGTCCTGCCTGAACGTCAAGACAACCAAGTGATCATGCAGTGAGGTCTGACCTTCACCCGCCTTACACCTCTCTAATCGTTCGTGCTCATGTGTACATGGCGCACCCCGAAAAGATACGTGTTGTAGACGGTGCTACACTTGGGAGAACACTAACTACTTGATATTTTTGTGAGAGATCACCCTAATAAAAGCGACTACCGTGCAATCAAGAAGGGTGCAACATAAGGGATAAACATCTCAGGCAATTCATAATAGCATGATATGGTATAGCCCTTTCTGACGGAGAAGTCTTGTATTCCTACGTCTTCGGCATTCACGTCGGTGATCACCTTCGCGAAGATTGCCACCACCTTGTTGATGCAGCAGATAATATTGCTATCTCTATAGCTAATAAAATAATGCATTACACAAGGTTGACACACAGGTCATTTAAAGTGCAATCATATGGCTCCAGCCATCATGCCGAATCATGACACGCAGGTCATGTTAATCAATTTACATTATATAGTCATCTCATACATAATCAAATTAATATGAGCACTGCTATACCACATCATATGCACATGCAAACCATCCTGCAAAACCAAGTTAGACGCCTCTAATCGGTTCATGCAAAAACTGTTTTTCATGGCTTCTAAGGTTTCGAAACAAACCGAAGCTACCAACGTTCATCATCAAGTATGATTATTCAAGTCGCTAGATTAACTTTCCAGGGTGTATGAAAACCGAGATAATAAAATCTCGAGCCCCATACTAAACTTCGTCATACGCATGACCCCCGTGCAGATCATATCTGCATTGCCCTTTCGTCTGCGAAACATCCATCTTTCATTGACTAAAGTGGAACCCAAAGAACTGTTAGCACTTCGTTGATCTGTCAATCAGCATACTCAGGAGCAACATGAAAGGATCGCGGATTGCCAGAACTTTGTCAGATTCCACAATGCTGTCAAGATCAGGACTACGCAAATTCGAGGGAAGCAACAAGAACATCGGGTAACAGATTTCATCTGCTACCCGCACAAATAATTTTCAGTAATAGAACTCATCTACTACATAATTATATTGTGCAACACCCATACATCTCCATGTATTCTAGATCGCAACCTACATCTACGCATAGCACGGCTCATGATGCCACTGTAGGGTAACGAAGCAGAAAACAAAAATTTTCCGCCCTACGCACCAGCCCAGGACCACTATGGAGACTGCATACAAGGTTTTGATCATTTCGTTACTGACTCGTAGCGCAGCGGAAGTAGAGTCGATGACGATCATCGGTGCAGATCCCCGCAGCTAGGATTTACAACCTTCCAACCACGAGGATGTATACCCTCATCCGCCACCCGGACAGCCCTCCGGGAGGCGGTCGGACAGTCCCCGGACGGTGTCGCGGACAGCCCTTCGGGAGGACTCACAGAACTCGGACCGTCACATGGACAGCCCTTCGGGAGGCACTCACGAACAGCCCCACGGGCACTAAGATCGAAACTACGACCTCTCTACAGAGTTGCACACATACGTTGTCATCTATCCGGCAGGGCTTCGCCGTCCAGAACTAGTTCCCATCGGAACCCAGACAGCCTTTCGGCTCTACGAAACTCTTTTCGTGGGAGGGAGAGAGAAGCCAGATAATTGCATGGCATGAGTATGAGAGCAAGGGGATGAAGGAGATGGCAGCCCCAACTCCTCCTTTTATAGGCCAAGGCAAGGGGTGGGGTGGGATGTTGAAATACCAAAATACCCAAGCTTCATGTCACACATGAAAGGGCATAATGGTAACACAAGGGGGGCACCAAGGGGACACCACCATGGCAGCCCTTGGGCCGGCCCACATCTTGTCCCCCCCATGGGGGGGGGGCCCAATAAGCCACCAACATGTCTCCATGAAACATGCATGCTCCCTAGACAAAAAGCCACCAAACATGCAACCCCCGATTCGTGGGATCTTGTCCCCTTGCGCTGAGACAAGATGTTTTCCGCGAAACTTTTTCTGAAAAATTCCAGAAGGTCCCAGAACATTTCTAGCACCCTCTAAAATTATTCTGGGCACGATCCGAAACATTTTCGGTGCGGTGGTTTTTATCAGCGGAAAGCATCAACAGCGGTTACGGCAGTTTCGGAACATTTCCGGTTTTTCTCTCTGAAAATTCCCAGAAGTTCCCAAACCAATTCTGGCATCCTCTGAAAATTTCCAGGCGGTTCCGAAACCCTTTTTGACCAAATAATATATTCCGAAACAACTTTTCGGTTTTACCGAAACTCTTTCGGTGTTCTCTCTCTCGGAACTCTTCCGTTGTCTCCGAAACATTTTCGGTGACTTTCTTTCAGACTCCCTGTCTAGCGTTCAACAGATAGATGACCCTTAAGCGTGTGACCCTATAGGTTCGGTGAAGTATAGACATGACCGGAACTCTTTCCGATCAATGATCAACATCGGAGCCATGGACACCCATATTGACCCCTATACCCACACGAATAAATATTCGAGTGAACCTCCAGTTGCCGTGTGCTATTCCTGTTGCTTCGCGATATGTTACAAATACCCGAGGTGAGACATGTTGGCATTCCCGTGGATCAACAAATTGTCCACTATGCTAGTTACCTCGTTACCGGTATTGTTCTCTTTTCTCGTTACCGTGTTGCGGCATCCCCGTGATCAAATCACAAAGTGTCTGGCCAGACGATGATGGATACCGTAACACCGAGAGGGCCCAGAGATATCTCTCCATCGTCGGAGGAGCAAATCCCAATCTTGAGCTATCAAGTTACTTGACATACTTTTCCATGAACCCGTAAGCCGCCGTAATAGCCACCCATTTACGGATGACGTTTAACAAACCCCAAAGTTCATGAAGCAAGCATGAAGAAACCCGATACTCTCATGGTCTAAGGAATCATGCAAACGTTAACCATCTCTGTGTTATTAACCATTAACTTGTGACGAATGTATCTCATAGCATAACATCAATCGGGTCGATTCAACACAAATGTTCTTCTAACATTGTGCCCTCAAAGTTGCTGGCATAGACATGCCCATGATCAGGAAAACAGAACCATCATGCAACACTTGAGCTAGTCATAGAGGCTTGACTAGGAATACATTTTATCGTTTATTATCCCACACGTGCATATGAGTTTTCCTCCAAGCCTCGTTTTATTGCAGACCCGAGAACCATAGCAGTTATAGCATGGAACATAAACCTAATTATGAACAGGGAGATAATCAATAGAATTTATTATTGCCTCTAGGGCATATCTCCTACACCTCGAGCTCGTCGCCGACTGCCTCCCAAACGGTGACATGGAGCACCTGCTTCGTGGCTGTACTGCACTCGAGTACCTTTGTCTTCAGGCGATCAATGGGTTGAGTAGCTTCCACATCACCTCCATGGCTCTCCGGATTATTTATGTGTGTTGCTGGTGCGGCAGGAAGACATCACAAGATGTGTACCACGGTATGGTCACTGAGGACACACCTGCACTTGAGAGATTACTTGTAGTTGATCAAGAAGGTCCAACAAGAATCAATGTCATTTCTACGCCGAAATTGACAGTGGTGGGCTACTCGTCTGACAAATACTCCGAACTTGTTATTGGATCCACACCCGTTTAGGTACAACATCCGCCTTCTACCTCTCCTTCTACAAATTAACATTATTTCTAATTTTGAAGATGTTTGTTCGTCTGTCATCCAGAAAATGATTCCGACAAGCTTGACCCCGAAACTACGCACAGTGAAGGTCTTGGCACTAGAATCTATCGGCCCCAACCTGGAGCAAGTTGTCAGTTTCCTGAGATGCTTTCCGTGTCTGGAGAAGCTATATATCGAGGTGATGTTCTGTTCCTGTTAAATGTTAACCATAAGGGATTTCAATTTGTGACACCTTTTTCCAAGTTTACAATGGCAATGTACTACGATTTCTGAAGGATTCTTTTGGAGGATTTCAGTACATACATGTCCCCCCCATATTGGTTGCTTGATCCATATGGTTACAATCCATAAGCATTTCTCCTTTGGATTCATCTGTACTAGTTTTCTTAGGGAACTTTTCATCCACTCCAACCTCTTGTGAAGAGGGCTACATTTTTCTAAAATGTAATCAAATGCCCATGTTAATCATGTCAGATAGAAGATGGCATGTTAGTGCATTTTACAAATCCTGCAAACCAAATAGGCCTGTAGTAGTGTTCAAAACTGCATGTAGGCACTAACATGTTTTCTTCTTTTGCAGATAAGATTAGGCCCAGTGGTGGATAATGTGATACAATATAACAATCACGTCGAATGCCTAGATCTGCATATCTCAAAAATTACTTTGAACTCCTACCGAGGGACCTTACCGGAGATTATATTCGCCAGGTTCTTTGTTGTCAGAGCAAGGGTGCTGAAGGTAATGAGGTTTGCCCTACATTTATTTCGCAAAAATGAATGGTTTGTTGATCAGCGCCGGCGCCTGTGGCAGAATGGGATAGGCTTCGAAAATGCTGAATTTCATTTTGGAACTTCAGATGACAGAGTAATCGGAAGTCATCGTGTCGACCCCATACATGACGTCTTAGTGGCTGACCCCTTTGCAAAAATTATGAGGTTTCGAAACCAGACTTACAAGTGGTAATATTAGTTTGAACCTCTCTGATATCCATGTTCAGCGGATCAGCGGGAGCGTTTGCAGCTGATGAGCTGAATTTCATTTCTAATATTAGTTTGAATCTTGTAATCTTCGAATTTGAGCCATATAACTCTGGAATTTGAACCTTGTAATATTTCGATCTTTTGTGGTACAATCGTTGAAATGGCATCGTATGAGACTCGTATATTGGTAGCACTATTTTGACCTTAATATGCAATGGTCTTAGATTTTATTAACCATTCTCGAATCTGTTTACCTTGTCGGTCTCAAAGCACACGATCTGTATAGCTAACTCGACTGCGATCTTCGACATTATTGCACACAGTTGGTTTCTTCAACCGTGTGCCCTGTAGAGCGCAGAATTAATTATCGCACTCGAGTGTCCATCATGACCCTTCTGTGTAACTTTGACCTCATCACCCATGGGTAAACTTATGACCAAAGTCATTCCACACACTTCGTTTTTACAAAGCTTTTTGCCAATAAACGCCCATGATTTGTCCCTCTTCTAGCCGACGCATGGCCAAACTAGCCGGGCGGGAAGCTTGTGCGGTAAAATGCGCGGTAGCATGGGAACAGGCTCACCGACGATACATTTGGCGCCTCTTCGAGCCCACGCGTGGTCAAACGAAACACGTGCGGTGCGGCGTTGTCAAGCGTGCACTGGAATCCTCCGCTATGAACGCCGTGACAAGACATGACGATTACAGGCCGGCCGACCCCCATTTATTACAGCGGCCATTTAACCCTTGTGTCTCTTCAACCTTTCGATCGCGCCCCACCATTGCAAGAAGCACACCCACCACGACAAATTCTTAGAGGGTATCCTGCGCGGCTCCAATGGCGCTCCGAGCAGCTGCCGACGACGAGTAGCAGTTCACCATGCATGCCGTGATGGACACCCACAGCAGGTTCATGGACCTCTGGGTGGTGTACACCAACGACCCAGTCTGGGTGGAGCACTCCATCCACATCATGGAGCTGTTGCTTGCCGAGGAGAAGTACAAGGTGGTCAGGTTCGACCTCGAGTACACCCGCACTCGTGCCGGGTCTCGTCCCAAGGTCGCCATCGCCCAGATGTGCGTGCGCCACCACGTCCTCATCTACCACTACTGCCTGGCCACAAGGCCTTGCGAGGGTTTTGCCAGGTTTGTCAACAGCCCCCACTACATGTTCGCTACGGTGGACATCACCAACGATGTAAAGGCGCTCGAGAATACGGGTATCGCCTGGCAGAATCTTGTCAACATCCAGGGCCAATACAAGATCTGGGGCAGCAAGGAGCATGAGAAGGGCTCACTAGTTCACCTCGCCGAGGCCATCATCGACCCCTACTACAGAGACATGAAGGATTCCTGCAACAAGGACAAGCGTGCCTAACACTCGGCCTGGATGGAGAAACTCGACAAAGCTCACGTCGTGTACGCGTCCAAGGAGGCGTACACGAGCTACGACATGTACAGGCGGATCCTTGACATGAGGAAGTGCCTCCTTCCCCGAAATGGCCAGGGATCCAGCCAAAAGCAGAGCAATGGCAAGCGTTGTCGCAACAATAAGTAGATGATTAGATCCTCGTTTCTCCTAGTTTAGTATGCATGTAATTGCTTACTTTGGTGTGTGGAAATGTTATGTGTGTAGTCACTTGTGTAATTGTATGCTTAATTTGGTTATGCAATGTTGTCTTTTTAAGTATATATGTTGATGCTCTGTAGACAGAGTGTAGATGTTGTGCGGATAAAGAAAATCATATCGCACACAGACTAAACAATGGAACCCGTCGGTGATGTTTTCATCAATCACTCACAATTGTATACCAGCAATCATTTGCTCACAACACACACGGCTTGTTAACAGGAATCGTCTGTGTTGTTATCGGTCTTCCCACATATTTCCAATTACAGACCTGTTTGCCGCGTATCACACACATCTTGTTAAGTTGAACCGTTGCTGTTCTCTTTGCTCAACGCAAATAGTTCATCCGAGTGAACTGTATGCCGTATATCGCACACACCTTGATCTGGCTGACCGTTTCTTTTGTGTTGCCTAATCACAAACAGTTCATCCGAGTGAACCGTATGCTGTATATCGCACACGCCTTCATCTGGCTGCCCGTTTCTTTTGTTCCGCCTCATCGCAAACAGTTCCTTGAACTGAACCGTATGCCCCTCATCCCACACGCAACTAAATTCTGAACCGTGTTTGATGCATCCGTCATCGCAAATGTTTTGCATCTTTTTTGACTGTTTTTTTACACCACCATTTGCGATTATTGCATCGCACACAGTTTCGTCGAAGGGTCTCTGATCGTAGTGTCACGTTAGCAGCATCCTGCAGTAGTGCCTCAATTTATTAGCAACCTTAGATTAACATGCGAAACAATACCACTTTCTCATGACAGTAGCTAAATAGTAGCACAATACCAATAGAGATGACAAAGCTATATCATATGGATGAAATCCGTGGGCCGGTACCAACCTTTGTCAGGAGGCTTATTGTGTAGAGCATATAGATGAAGCACTTCTCCGGAGCCACCGTTATCATCTACTGTGGTTGCCATGCTTACTATATACTCCTCAATTAGTTTAATGTTTCCAACATCTTCTTGTGCAGTTCCACTAAAATATATGTTATCTTCAAACAAGATCCCTGTTTGCACAAGTAGAGATAATTACATATTACATTAAGAGTGGCATCAAATCACAGTGGTAAAACAATTGCTCATTCCAGCCGTAGCAACAAATTAAGATGCAAAACTATATCATTACTTGTGTCATCACAGTTTTGGTGCTTCATTACAGCACCGGCAGTTGATTTTTGTTCTTCTTCCGCTTGTTCTTTCCCTTCATCACTTGGTTCAATAATAGACAAGCTTCGCCTTCAATGTAAGTTTTGGCATGTCAATTAGGGAGCACAAGTATAGCACTAAACAACAACATTAATTTTCTGATGACGGTACCAAAATAGAGGCCATCAGTTGTGAAATATCATTATCTTACCTCAATAGGATATTACGGTGCACATACAGATTGGAAGTTTGGTCTCCTTTTGTGCAGTTCACTAAAATCAAGCAACATTACCGTATAATTAAGTAGTAGAACATATGAAAGCACACTACACAATCATGTGGAAGAAGGTCAGTACTGACCTCTCATGACGCAGAATTCAAACAACTCACACGAAGAAGATCTGAAACAAATTGGCCAACATGGATAGGAAGTCCGATCTCCTCTTGTGCAGTTCCACTAAGATCAAGTAATCAAGCAACATTGTTGGTGTGACATTTTAGTTGAACTGCACAAAACACTCTTAAAACAAAAGTGTTTTGTGTAGTGCAACAAAAGGTCGCAATAGCAACAAGGTGAAGTAGATAACCCTGTTTACACAGACGTGCAAAGGAAACAATTACTGGTCAATAACAGTGGATGACACAGCAGCCCACAAAAAGAAGCATCTAACTTATCTAAATGGGAAAGAAAGCAAGACCGTAGCATTTCTAAAACAGTGGCATTGATTCATATTAACAGAGAGATTATATTAACAATAAAATTGGTTAAACATGTAATTTGCTTTTAACTGTGGCATTGCTTCAATTTTCTAGTGGCATTATTAGATTAACAACAGCTAAAGAGTTGTATGGGACAGTGGACGCACCAGCACCATGTGCATCCACCGATGTATAAAGGGGTGATGCACAGTTTGTTGCAACAAACAACTAAGGAGCATATTTGTGTTGGTCCCATTTTTGTTCTCTTTAGACACCTTTCCCTATGCGAGGGCTACAAATCTAGTCCTGCTCAAACTCTACAGCCTTGTCCCTAGCCATAGAAAGATCAGTTCCTTACAGATGTGTGTACTGTGTTTGTCATTTTTTTCCCTTTTCGACCAACATAGGTGTTCGATAGACAGTCTGTACTACTTTCCCCCCTTCCTTTCCTCTTTGAACCATGTCCTAGATTCATGCTATACAACTTTCCCCCTACTTTCCTATTTGATCCAGCACCTAGATTCAAGTGCAGAAGCGAAAAAAATCTAGATGCAGCTAAAGCAATGCCTGTGGATTAAGTAAATTATACCTTAGGGTTGTCGGGGTGTGGCTCGGTGGATGGCCGGAGGCCGATCTGCCTGCACTATGTACGATAGCGAGGAAGAAGGGGTCGGAGGCCCTCCCATGCAGTCGCTGGGTGAAAGAGAACAGCGGCACCGGCAGTGGATTCCCTTCCTCACCGACAGCGATAGCGTTAAGCCTCCTTCCCTTGCCCAACGGACAGGATCCCATCGGCTCTTTGACCAGTAGTGAGGGAAGAGAGAGAGGCCAACGCAGTCTTGTTTAGATCTGGAGAGGGTGAGAGAGTGTGAAGAGAGCAACTACAAGCGCTGAGGCTCCAGCGTGTATATATATAGTGGAGAGAGAGTGCGAAGAGAGCAAACCCTAGAAAACAAGCGCTGAGGCTGCAACATAATATATATAGTTGGAGTGGTTTTCATTTTCTCTCCATAAAAATCATTTTAAATTGTGCACGAAACAGAACTCTTTATTTAACGTACTAGTGAAGAAAAATACTAGGGCAATGCTAATATGCGAATAAAATTTAACGCTTGTACTACTACCTCCATCCAGGTTTTTACACCACGTCATATACTTTTTGTCAAAGTTTAACCAAAATTTTTAACTACTCCCTCCTTTCCAGTTTACAGGGCTTAAATTTGAAATCTCATCAACCAAGGCCGATGATGAGTGGAGAAATATACTCCATCTCGTTGTTTACAAAATTACTCAAACTTTAATCTACATTAATTACAATATATTCATGGATGACCACTAAATGAGTAGGAATGGTTACATGCACTGGTTGGATTCTTTTAATCCTTGCATGCATCAATTTAATGCACCTTGGAATGTGAACATGTGGTGGAAAGAAGTGAAAATAAGACTTATAATATGGTAAAATGAAGAAAATGAGATGAGCCCAATAAACCGAAAAGGAGGAAGTAGTAAACTGCTATAGTGCGAGGCAGCGACTGTGTCTCCGACGGACATGCGTGTACCTCTTCTCTTCTTGTACGTACTCCATTTATATCACTTCTTGTGGTTTCCCACTCCCATGATATTCCTATTCTATGAACCTGTGTGTGTGTGTGCGCGCGCGCGTATTTTTTTAACAGCGTGTGTGTGTTAGAGAGAGCGAAACATCGACCTACAGAGAGATGGTGTGTACTACTCCCTTCGTCCCATAATGTAAGATGTTTTTGCAAGCTAAACTAGCTTGTAAAAATGTCTTACATTGTGAGACGGAGTAGTAGTACTACAATTTAGCCGCGAGAGTTGGTGCATCCTCATGTTTCCGAACGTTCGGTCCGGACAGCTGCCACGCCCGCTCCTGACCGCCCTGGCCCACCCAAACCCGCTCCATCACCCGCGCGTGCTTCCTGCCCGAAACGGTCAGGGCCGATCCAGAGAATTGATGCCGCATTCATGCCTGGGCAGAGCGGATGCGACCTCTCACTGGCACCTGCGTTGAAGGGAGAAGCAGATTCAATGAAGAGTGATGGTTGCTTCGTCCATCCTACTTACTGCCGGGTCTATGTGATTTGACGGCTCATTGGTCATTTGTTGGATGTCCCACGTTTCGGCGAAACGAGGTAGAGCATCTCCACTCTTTTTCATTCTTCTATTCTATGATAAAACTACAATTTTCTCCACTCTTACAGCGGAGGAGTGCGAAAGCAGCGAAAACACGGCAGCTCAGTGATTACATGGCACACCTCACACTATCACCATATTTTTTGGACACCGTGCGACACCTAACTCTTTAGTACACAGTACTGTAATTTCTCAGCGAGATAAAATTGTACAATGCTATGAAGCTTTTAGCTTCTGTTTCATGTATCTTGCATCCAAGGCTGCCGCGTTGCAACATTCCATCAAATACAAAAGAGACTAACATGCATGCTATTGCATCTCAATGATTCACATATCATAGCCAATATGTACTCCCTCCGTTACAAAATAAGTGTCTCAACTTTATACCAACTTTGCCAACTCTAGTACAAAGTTGTACTAAAGTTGAGACACTTATGTTGGAACAAAGACAACTAAAGAAAAAAAATGATTCATGCAGTCCCTAGGAGTTGAACCCTAAACCCTAACCAGGCTTTAATTTGCTGGCGAGGTTGAACCTTCCAAAGGAATGAAGTTTGCAACCCTTTAACCATCGGATCATTTTGTGCAGTTTCACTAAAATTGAGCTGAGCATCCCTGTGGCAAAGAAATTGAAGAAGTGTGATTAGAATAAGACTAGTGGCACTAGTTGATGAGACATAAACTCATCACAAATACAGTAGAAGCCATTAGAGGTACGTGCGGGGTAAAGAAGTAGAGAAATATCGACATGGAGCGATGTGGGCAGTTGGGGCAGTGGTGCAAGCCGACTGTAAAGGAAGTTGTACCTAAGGGATGTCGGGATGTAGCTAGGAGGGCGCCGGGAGGCGGCATCTACCAACGTCGCGGCAGTGAGCAAGGGACGAAGGCAACTGTGTCGGCTTTGTGAGAGAGAACGGCGGGGACCCTTGATCGAGATGCGCCGACAGTGGGTTTTTGCCCTCACCGACGGCGACCGCATCTACACAAAATATCCTCCCCTTCCCCCGGCGGACGTGATCCTCCCGGATGTGTGACTAGAGATGTGGCCACAGACGTTTTTTGCGAGAGAGTGTGAAGAGAGCAACCCTAGCAAGCAACCGTGTAGGCTCCTGGCTATGTATATAGTGGAGCGGTTTCTTTTTCTCTCCAAATGAACCTATTTATATTATTGTGTACATGCCATTGAAGAAAAAAACTTTATTTATAAATAACGCGGCACCGTTCATGCGTGGTTCCCGACCCTCCGTTAAGTGAGTAATAACTACACGCGTCAAATTATCACGTGGGCTGCATCTTCATACAGAAATGAGCTCCACCGTGTCACGTGTGTGGTTGTGGAAGACGCAAAGAGTACTACGTGCGTGGGTGCGTGCACCTCTTCTCTTCGAGCATGGTTATTAAAAGTTTAGACAACTACTCTACCACGCGGTTATTAAACGGACAAAGAGTATATGCAGTAATAATGACTAATGAGCCGTCAAATCATGAGGCCCACCATTCCCTAAGTTTGACTGGGGAAGCAACCATTATTTCACTCCTCATTGAATATCCATCCGCTGCTACCTCTGCAAATAAAAAAAAATCCGCTGCTACCTCTACAGCATGGTTAATAATATAGCCATGCCGATCACGACGTAGAAATATCATTCACTGATACAATAGGGCTGGCTCTAAGGCTGGTGTTTTTTTACTTTGTCTCTTTCTCTTTTTCTCTCATTTACCCATTTTACATAGGAGCACGTGTAGAGGATGGCTATTCCTTTCGATGGGACTTCTTCATGGGGTTTAAGACAAAGCAGCTCTGAATATTATTCCCACTGCCCACCACTCTGAATCGTGCCATCTATGATACATACTTGTATGATACTCCCAATGCAAAAATGAGGTCCACTAGGTCTAGCACGTCCTGTAAGAAGAAACTGTCACGCAAAACTTACATTCTTGTTGCCTTCTTCCTCATACAGTACTACTACTCATTCTCCTATAAACATTGCGCTTGGCATCTCAAAAATATTAACCTTGCGCTTGGCTCTTTGCCTCTTCGGGAAGTCGAACAATGATGGTAATTCAGTATATGGTTCTCGCTATCTGACACTGAATGAATTGTTGCACGTCCACCACGTGGGCGAGGGGTGAGGGGCGAGGGAGAGTGTGTACTACTACGTCCATTTCAATATGGACTACATACGGAGCAAAATAAGTGAATCTACAGTCTGAAGTACGTCTATATACATCAGTATTTGGAGTATGTAGTTCATATTGAAATCTGCTAAAAGACATATATTTCAAACAATACGATAATCTCTCTAACCAAGGTAGGAACGAGGAGTATATGTCTAACGGAGGGAGTAGTAAAATCTTCTCCTCGTCCTGCAAGCCACCGCGCGCGTGGGCGAGCACTACAAAAAAAGACACATCCGTGACATTTTGGGCCGAACGATTTTTTTTTCTGTCATGCTTATGACACTTCTATGACGATAATTGTGACAAAAGCACGTATCATCATAGATGTGGTGGGCTCCTACTTCTATAACAAAAAATCATGACAGAAAATGGGCTTTTCGTCCTGGGCGGGTCGGGGACGCACCTGCATGACATTCTTTGGGCCGTCCATGACGGAAAAAAATCATGGTAGAAGCGAGGGCGAGGAAAATATCGGGGAGTTCCTAGTTACGGTGGGTGGTCGGGGCTGAGCGATGCACGGAGGTTTGCGCGTTTCTCTTGTACATGTACGCGCGTGTGTGCGAGGTGTTGGGCTCTAACTGAACCCGAGCGAGGCGTTCGCATACTGAACCCGAGCGACGATTGCACTGCTAGCTACGTTACTGAACCCGAGCGATCGATCCCTTGGCTGTTAACTGAACCCGAGCGATTCCTTCGCTACTGCTGCTAACTGAAGCCGATCGAACTTGCTGCCTCTTGATGAACAGTGACCATTGTTAGGGGTTGGATGAACAGTTCCTGGTGGGGGTTGGATGAACAGGACCCCGTGATAGTGTAGAGGCCGTTGCCGCTGGATGAACAGGACCCCGATCGAGGAGGCCGCCACACCCGAGCCGGTTGGGGGTGGATGAACAAGACCCCGTGGAGGGCTGGTTGAATAGTAGCCGGTGGAGGCTGGATGAATAGGACCCCGTGGAGGAACATTAGCTGGTGGAGGCTGGAGGAAGTCGACGGTGGATGAACAGTAGCAGGTGAAGGTTGGAGGAAGTCGATGGTGGATGAACAGTAGTCCGTGGAGGCTGGAGTGATGCACTAGACGATGGATGAACAGTAGCCCGTGGAGTCCCGTTTTGCGGTACGCCACACCCCTCCCGATGAACAGGACCCCGTTTCGACCATAGGCGCTCCAACACAAGTCTGTTTCCTCCATTTTGCGGTACGCCACACCCCTCCCGATCAATAGGACCCCGTTTCGACCGTAGGCACTCAAACAGATGGCCGTTTCCCCCGTTCTGCGGTACGCCAGACCCTTCCCGATGAACAGGATCCTGTTTCGACCGTACGCGGTCAAACAGAAGGCCATTTCCTCCGTTTTGTGGTACGCCAGACCCCATTCCGGCTGTTCCGTCCAAGCTGGTTGGCTCCCGTTGAAAACAACGCATTCCGACCCAGTCTGTTGCCTCCTGATGAACAGGACGTTGTTTCTCCGTTCCAACCCAGCCGGTTGGCTGCCGATGAACAGGACGCCATTGCTGGCGTCTGTTGCCTCTCCATATACACGAGCCCTGGCCGTACGTATGCGCGAGTACGTGTTCGAGACCCAGCCCGTATGTACGTACATCGCCGTATTTTTTGGCATGTGGCTGTACGTACGTGTACACAGTTTAGAAGGGACTGCCTGAACTGCTACGTCGGGGGCTCTACTACTACACATGCTGCTGCTTTCTCGACCACGGTTCATCATTGCAGAGAGACCGATCGACCAGTATGTACGTACACGTCCGCGACCAGACAGGCTACATTACGTACGCTTCGACCGGGTGGGTCCAGCTGTCAGGGAGGATAAGGATGCACTTCCTTCCATGCAAAGATATAGATGGTGGGTCCGAGCTGTCAGGGGGAGGATTAATTTTTTTGCGCACGTAATAAGGAGGCACTTCCTTGCGTGCGAAGATGTAGCTGGTGGCTCCATCTGTCAGCCTCACCGCGTACACTACTCTTCTGATGGCTATCGTTCATTGACCATGCCGCGCGGACAGCACCCAGGCGGTGGACGATGGCGAGGCCTAGGAAGGGAACGACGCTGAGCCAAGGAAGACGAGACAGGTGGATGCCCACACGAAGGGAAGTACGATGGTTCACTGGTTCGGCTGCGGTGTAAGGTTGCCGTCGCCGGAGAATAATAGGGGGTGTGGGTGAGTAGAGGGAAGGCCTGGCTAGTGGTAGTATTGTCGGGCGGTGAGGCCTGTGCGGTAGCACAGCCAGCCACGGGAGGCTGGAGCAGCCGGTACGGCGGGCGCAGGTTTGGGCGGCTGGAGAAAGAAGACCAGAGGTTGAAGAGGCAGCTCGGCCGTTGGATTAACATCCAACGGTCACTGCAGCTAGAGTCGTTTATTGACGAAGTTGACAAAGCCCTGTGTACACGTTAACTTAGTAGGCCGACAAGTCAGCCTCCAAATCTGGTGGGTCCCAGCTCGTAGGGGAGAATCATTTTTTTTTTGCGCGTAATAAGGTGGCACTTCCTTGCGTGCGAAGATGTTTTCTGGGTTTTTTAATTTCTTCTTTTTCGAGTTAGAATAAAAAGAAAACAATTTAGCATCTTCGGTACAATCTATATTTTCACGAAATGGATCATAATAAAGCTGGTGGGTCCCAGCTGTCAGGGAGAGGAAAACTTTTTATTTCCGCGTAATAAAGGAAGCACTTCCTTGCGTGCGAAGATGTAGCTGGTGCATCAAACCTGTCAGGGGGAGAAATCATTTGTTTTTGCATAATAAGGGGGCACTTGCTGCGTGCGGCCATGGGCCATGTGGGTCCCTACTGTCAGCCACTCCACGCACATGCCTCTTCCGATGGCTGTCGTTTGTTGACAAAGTTGACCACGCCGCATCGAGAGAACCAACACGGTGAACGGTGGCGAGTCCTAGGAAGGGAACGACCCGGAGCCGGTGAAGACACAGCAGTGGATGCCCACATGGAGGGGAGTACGAGGGTTCACTGGTTCGGCTGCGGTGTGAGGCTACCGTCGCTGGAGAAGAACATGAGGTGTTGGTGAGTAGAGGAATGGCCTGGACGGTGTTTGGGAGTAGGGTGGGCCGGTGAAGCCTGCGCGACAGCACAGCCGGCCACGAGAGGCGGTACCGCCGGCGGTGGTTTTGGCAGCTGAAGTAAGAATATCCGAGATTGAAGAAGCACTACAACCGTTGGATGGACATCCAACGGCCACTGCTGCTAGAATCGTGTGTTGACTATAAGTTGACAAAGCCTTCCGTATGTGTCAACTTAGTAGGCCCACAAGTGAGCATCACATCTGTCACAGAGAACATATAGTCCATTTGCGATTTGTAATAATGTACAACCCATTTTTGAATTCTAATGGAATTTACTACAACCCATTTACAGTTTGTTAAAATTACAGCACATTTTCTAGCCAGGACAATGATTAATAATTTCAACCAATTGCTCAAAACATAATTCAACAAAAAATCCCAGATTTTGATGGGATCCGAAATATTTTTATCCCGAAATTTCGAGTCAGATTAAATATAATTTTTAAATAAATTTGTATTAGGTAAAAATCTAATGAAATATTGCGCGCGCAACAAGTAATGAAATCAAAATTTTTGAAATCAAAAAATAATATTTTTGAAACTAATTGCCTGTTTGGTGTGTTTTTGTATATTTACAGCCAGTTTTTATAATTACATCCCATTTATTATTTCTTAAAGCCCATTTTCTTGTTAGGCCTGATGCATCCCTCCTAGGAAAGATTTGCAGCCCAGCGGGGTGAAGAATAACAAGTTGACCTGGGTTGGGTATTCCGCAAAAAAAGTATAGCTGGGCTAGCCATTTTCACCATGAAAAATTAATATCTGGGCTGGATATTTGGTCGACATAAAATAATAGCCTGGGCTAGACGGGCCACAGCCCGCCCAGTTGATACCCTGCTCCTCTGAACAACAACAAAAACATCGCTCAAGAAAAACTCTACTCACAGCTCAAAAAAAAAATACTGCTCGAGCTGCTGGGTCCCAGCTGTCGGCCGCTCCTTGTGCAATTCTCTTGTTTATTGACTATATAGGTTGACAATGGTGTGGGACCGTGATGTCAGGAAACCAGGAGGAAGCAAAAAAATTTATAGTTGTATATAATAAGGAGGAAATTGCGTACGTACGGCTATGACCCTGATGGGTCCCTACTGTCATCCTCTCCAAGTAAAGTCTTCTCCTGATTCCTAATGTTCGTTGACAATGTTCACAACGCTCGGCGCCACGGCGAGTGCAACAACTCGAAGGACGATGGAGAGAGCCTCGCGGGCCCTACGGATGGTCTGATACAGCGCCCGCTGCTCATTCAGGAAGCCAGGATCATCGGACACCTATGAGCACCTTCGAGAGACTGAGCCGGCATGAAACGGTAAGGCCGCGCTTGGGAGCTCTGGATTGTTTCACACCTGTATTAAGATACAAGTGTAATTTACTCATCACCGGAAACAATGCGTAAAATACAGGCGTAATGAAACCGACGACCTGAGGTTTGTAACGAAAACCGGCGAGTTACGCGTGTAATTTGAGAGACCAGTGTATATTTTACCAGTCGAAAACGACCAACCAAGTGCTTCGCCCAAGACCATCTGCTTTTATTTACAAGCGCCAGTTTTACAAGCGGTTTTGGTTGGAAAACGACGATCCAATCACGGCCTCAGATGATGAGTTGGTCGGAAGATCATATGGTTTCACCTCTAACCTACCCGAGTTGTCGTATAGGCTATGAATGAAACATAAGACCATGAACTTCTTAAGCGCAGAAACAACAGAAGAGGATGATCTTCTTAACATGCAAATCACTAGCATTAGATCAACATGCAAAACAATATGAAGCATTATTCTCAGGAGGCACGGTGAACAGCTCCTGATGCCGCATGCCACAGCATTCCAAGCTCAACTTTTCAATCAAACTCACAAGGCCTGGCATTTCATAGACAACATTCAGAACAAACTCTTAAAATACCTTACATAAGTCAACATTCATGTGACTATGCATCTCATCAGAGTAAATATTTACTTCTGAACTGAACACACGAATAGGAAAAAATGATCAACGCTGCTCACAGCAAAGGGCGTCCCATTCCAAAATATCAAATGCATGTCTTCTGGCTAACATCAATGAGCAAAATTTGACAAGGTTTTCCAATTCCAAAATATTAAACGAATGTCTTCTTGCTAACATCAATGATTAAACTTTGACAAGCTTTTCCCATTCAAAATATGTAATGCCTATGATTGTGGAACGGGCAGGGTTTGTCATCAGTTTGCACATTGAAATGGCACATGGAGCCAGATTAACCAGCGTATCTTTTTGTGCAGTTCCACTGAAATCAAACAATGTCTTGCGTAGTATGGTGGATTTCGTATTTATATATTGCAAGGCATTGAAGACATTGGCAGCTCCATTCAAGTAGATAGTCCGGTGGCTCAAGGTGACGACGAATGATTAGAGAACCATTCGATGTATTGTGCATGATGAAGTATTATGGAGAACACGAACCATCTGAACATTTTGTGCAGTTCCACTGAAATCAAGCTGAGCATCCCTGTCTGCATAAATACAGAAAAAGTGTGATGACTATAATAGTGGTACTAGTTGATTAAACATACGCTCACAACTATAATCATCTTCATTATCTTAACAGGAAAAGATAGCAATACAATAGCTTCAATTAAACATTTATTCAAAACAATACAACAATATAAGTAGCACAACATAACAAAGCACAATCATGTGGATGAAGGCCGATACTGACCTCGTTTGTTACAGCTGCGTCGGCCACTGACTTGGTCATACCTTTCCTTGTGGAGTGAATTTTGCAGTCCACGTGCTGTTGAGTTTCCCATGCTCTCTGCAGACTAGTCATGTCACCAGCGTCTACTAATACTCTGTAAAGCTTCTCGATCATTCCTTGTGTAATGTAGCGCAAACAGTGACTGCTTCTTTCTGCAAAGTGGAAAGACCAACTGGGCCCAATAATGCAATAGTTTGCCTTAAACACATTGGCTCCTTTTGTGTAGTTAAACTAAAAACAAAGTCAAAATAGAACCGTGCAGAAGTTTTGATATCCCTGTATGCAAAAATAGGTATAAAGGAAACAATTACTGAGAAATAACGGTTGATGACTTATACTCCCAGAAGAAAAAACATCTACCTTATCTTAATGGGAAACAAAGCATGACAGTAGCAATTCTCAAACAGTGTGATTCATTCATATGAACTGAGACATTATCTTAACAATACCTTGTTTCAACATGTATAAATAACAACAAAGCAGAAAAGTACCATTCCTAAAACAATGCAAGTGATTCATATTAACAGAGACATTATCTTAACAATACCTTGGTTAAACATGTAGAAAGAACTACAAAGCAGGATAGTACCATTTGTAAAACACTGTAGCTGATATATAATAACAGAGACATTATCTCAACAATACATTTCTTAAACATGTACTCCCGCCGATCCCTAACAGAAATGGTACTCCCGCCGATCCCTAACAAGTGTTGCAGTTTTGAACTAAGATTCAGTAGTTAATTCTGAGAGTGGCATTGCTTAATTTTACCAGTGGCATTAGATTAAAAAAAGCATAAACAGTTCCAGGGGAGAGTGGGCGCAACAGCACCATGTCGTTCCATCTACTTATAAAGGGGGTGATGCAGAGTTTGTTGTAACAAAGCAACAAGCATCATGTCTGGGTTGGTCCCATTTTTGTTCACTTAATGGGAAAAGACAACAATACAATAGCTTCAATTCAACATTTATTTAAAACAGTACCACTACAAGTAGCACATCATCTCAAAGCACACTGCACAATCATGTGGATGAAGGCCGGTACTGACCTTTCATGAGGCAGACAAGATCAAATATGAATCTGCCAACACAAATAGGAAATCCAATCTCGTTTTGTGTAGTTCAACTAAATCAAGCAAAGTTGTCGGTGTGACATTTAAGTTGAACTGCACAAAACACTCTTAAAACAGAAGTGTTTTGCGTAGTGAAGCAAAAGGTCGCAATAGCAACGAGTTGAATAGATATCCTTGTTTTCAGAGGTAAAAAAAGAAACAATTACTGGCCAATAAAGGAGGATGAATCGTATGGCCACAAGAAGAAGCATCAACCTTATCTTGATGGAAAACAAAGTAGGACAGAAGCATTTCTAAAACGGTTGCATTGATTCATATTAACAGAGACATTCTCTTAAAATAACATTCGTTAAAAATGTAATTTACTTTTAACAGTGGCATTACTTCAATTTTCTAGCGGCATTCTTAGATTAACAACAGCAAAATAGTTGTATGGGACATGGGACATGCCAGCACCATGTGCGTCCACACGTATAAATGGGTGATGCAGAGTATGTTGCCAAGCAGCATATCTGCGTTGGTCCCATATTTGTTCTCTTTGAACCCTTTTCCTATGTGAGGGCAGCAAATCTAGTCCTGCACAAACTACCTGACCCCCCAGTTTCTTTCCTTTTTCAACAAAGAGATCGGTTCCTTACAGATGTGTGTACTGGGTTACCCCCTTTTTCCCTTTTCGACCAACAAAGCGGCTGGATAGCCAGTCTATACTACATTCCCTCCCTCCTTTCCTCATTGAACCACGTCCTAGATTCATGCTCCACCCCACGCCCCTTCTTTCCTCTTTGAACCAAGACCTAGATTCGACTACAGAATCGAAAAAGATCCGCATGCAGCTAGAGCAATGATGGTTTCAAAGAAAGTTATACCTTAGGGTCATCGGGATGTGGCTAGGCGTGCGGCGGGAGGCCGTATCTGCCCACACTACGTACGACAGCAAGGAAGAAGGGGTCGGAGGCCCTCCCGCACATGCGTTGGGTGAAAGAGAACAGCGCAGCCGGCAGTGGATTGCCTCCCTCGCCGAAAGCGACAGAGTGAACGCTGCACCTCCTCCCCTTCCCGGTGCGACGGGATCTGGACGGCTCCTTCACCAGCTGTGAGGGGGGAGAGAGAGACAGAGGCCAACGCAGTCTTGTTTAGATCTAGTGAAGAGGGTGAGAGACTGTGAATAGAGCAAACCCTAGCAAAGGAACGCTGAGCCTCCTGCGTGTGTGTATATATATATATATAGTGCAACGAGAGTGTGAAGAGTGCAAACCCTAGCGAACAAGCGCTGAGGCTCCAGCTTATATAGTACTCGTGTATACTACTAATATAGTGGAGTGGTTTTCTTTTTCTCTCCATAACAATCATTTTAAATTGTGTACAAAACGAAACTCTTTATTTAACGTACCAGTGAAGAAAACTACGATCAACTAACGATCCACGCGTCCTGGTCGCACTTCCTGTCCTTCACGTGCGGTACACTACCCTCCGTTAAGTGAACAACCACACACGCGCCAAATTATCGGAAAGGTGTGAGAGTGTGTACAAATAAAGAATTTTAATTTCCATTATCGGAAAGGTGTGAGAGTATGTACAGTTTGCCCTCTCTCAATAATTATGGTTTGTTGTGTTCGACCTAAACTTGGTCAAACTTTACAAAGTTTGACTTCAGTCAAATATAATATGCAGAGTAAATAAAAACGAAGGGGTACTACCTCCATCCGGGTTTTTAGTCCACACCATGTTTTTAATCAAAGTTTGACCACATATTTAGTTAACAGCTGGACAAACAAAATTACAGGGTAGCTGAAGACAAAGTTGTGAGAAGGCTTAGAAATCAATACAAAACTTTTGCTATTAGTACCAACGTCGATGCTTCTTCGAGGAAACATTTGGTTCATATCCAATTGTGTGATAAAATTGCACCAACGTAAACGACTGCTCCAAGATGAACTAATGAAGGATATCGTCTTTGTGGTAACAAGCAAAGAGCACTGATGGAAGACAGCCCGTTCTTCACTAAACATCGATCAGCTTCACCAGCCGATGCAACCATGAGACGCAACCATGAGCATCGATAGCTCATCGTGGTGTGATGCATCATCAATTTCGGCATCATTTTTGGGTCAGGCACCAATGAAGTTTGACAATCCTCACTGTGGTTTGTTTCTTCTCTGTAATCAAGCTCGAGAAAGGAAGAACTGAGCAACAGTGGCCATCCAATTTTGTGCAGTTCCACTAAAATTGAGGAGGACATGCCCGGGTATGGAGATACGCATCCTTGTTTGCAAAAATATTAAAAAAATGATATTTAAGTAGTGTCATTACTTTGTTTTAGAAGTGGAACAAGATTAACAACGGCATCTTAATTGTCAATAAGAATTAATGAAACGTACACCAAAAAATAGAAGCATCATGATTATCTTGATGGGAACTAAAGTAAGATACCCGAAAAAAAACTAAAGCAGGACAGAAGCATTTATCGACGCCTCTAGATTGACAGCAGCATTACTTAAAAGGGACGCCACTTTAACATGGGCATTGCTTCATTTTACCAGTGATAGTTTTAGATTAGCAGCAGCAATAGGAGCATATGGACAATGACCGCACAACCATCATGTACTTTTTGTCGGAAAAAAATGTATACCTCCACCGATGCATAAATGATAAACCATGACAACTTTTGGAGTGGCCTTTCCTCTATAACTAGCAAGATGCCCGTGCGTTGCAGGGAACATCAAGATGCATTTATATGAGTAGTTTATCTTGTGAGAGAAAAGGATGAACTAGGGAAGTCCTTATCTGCAAGTGTGGAGAGAGGTGCGGGTATCTTTTTGCAAAATTGCCATAGTTTGCTTTCTATCCATCAGATATAGATCTGACGGTCTATATTACACGATGGCAGGCACACCATCATCACCAACTCGGTCTTTTATAAGAGTAGAGATAACTAGCAAGATGCCCGTGCGTTGCACGGAACATCAAGATGCATTTGTATGAGTAGTTTATCTTGTGAGAGAAAAGGATGGACGAGGGAAGGCCTTATTTGCAAATGTGGATAGGGGTGTGGGTACCTTTTTGCAAAATTGCCATAGTTTCCTTCCTATCCGTCAGATATAAATCGGACGGCCTATATTGCAGGATGGCAGGCACACCATCATCACCAACTCTGTTTTTATAAGAGTAGAGATAGAGATAATAAGATAAGAGATAATAAAAAATAGGTGATGTTGGACCAGCCGATGAACCCTAGCTACTGTACATGGGGAGCTGGGGAGTAGTGTTATAGAAGAAAACCCGCATGCAGAGTACAATGAAGCATGAAATCCAAAAGACATTATACCTCAGGTGGGCGAGATGTGGCTTAAGCGGGCGGGCGGGATCTGCCCACACGACGGTAGTGAACAAGGGCGCGGAGGACCTTTGTCCGCGCCGGCACCGGCTCAGAGAGGACAGTGTGCATCGGCTTCCTCCATCGCCGACGGCAGCAACGTCAACGCTGGACCTCCTCACCTCCCGCAGGGGAGGGATCCGGCCGAATCTGTGACCACCGGTGAGGAGAGAGGTAGAGTGGACACTGTCATCTTGTTTAGATATGGAGAGGGTGAGAGAGCGAGACGCGAGAAACCCTATCAAACAAGAGGCTATATATACAATGGAGTAAAAAAATCTCTCCATAGCAGTGGTTTTAAATAGAATACGCGCGTTCCCGGAAAAAAGAAACGAAAACTGGCGGACAATTTTTTTTAATGTACGAAGAAAGAAAACTCGATCAATGACCTCCTCCAATGCAAAGGTGCATAGATGAGGTGCTAAGTATATTAAATGCCTTAGCAACTCAAGTCCCCAATGCAAAGGTGCTAAGCTTTTGGGTACTAAGCTTCATACATTTAATTAGTTGTAGACTCAGAATTGTGCTTCCACCTAGGTACATGTGCTTAGCACCGTTTCTTTCTGGGGTCACCATACTACTCTCTCTCTTCTTAACTAGCATGCCACATCAGATTTTTTGCTTAGTTGGCAACCTTAGCACCTGTACAAGGTGGAGCATTGGGAGGGGCCGCCCCCACTTCCAGGTCGCATTTTGTATCGCTCATGTGTGGTCCCCGACCCTCCATTATTAAGTGAACAAATTAAAGGGTCAAATTATTACGTACGTAAGCTGCCTCTTCGTGTACAAATGCGCTCCATCGTGTACTCGTGGGTATGTCGGAGGCAGAGTGAGTGCGTGTACATTTCTTCTTGTACGTAGTACTCCATTTATCTCACTTCATATTGTTTCCCACTCCTATGATATTCCTATCCTAGGAACAAAATGAGGCGGTACTAAGTTTGGGTGTGTGTAGGGAGAAAGAGACATCGATGATGTGTACGAGTAGTCGCGAGAGTCGTCACTATGTGTATGTGCGCGCACACACACATAGACATGCATATCCGTGTTTACGTAAAATTCTTACTTTCATATCCATCTCCATCTCCATCTCCATCTCCAATCATATTTGTCCAACTGGAACATTATTTACGTTATTAATTACGCAGTAATATTTACGTACGTCCAGCATCTCTCATTTGCGGGTGTCCGGACAGCTCCCACGCCCACTCCTGACCGCCCTGGCCAACCCGAACCCTCTTCATCACCTGTGCGCGCTTCCCGCCCGAAATGGTCAGTGCCGCATTCATGCCCAGCCAGAGCGGATGCGACCTCTCACTGGAGCTGGCATTGAAGCGGCGCGTCGGCCGAGAGAGCGCCGCCCGCGCCGCTTCCCGGTGCACACGACTGCTCAGCGTTCAAACGTCACCACGGCCGGCCGCGACATGCATGTAAAAAAGTGCTTGGGAGTCCATGCTATAGCTAGCTGTTCTCCCCCTCCCTCTTCCAGTAGTGCTAGTACTCCGTGGTGCGATCCATCGACAAGCAGGCAGGAAAGTTTACGTATACTCGGTTTGCAGTGAGTGGCATGCCGAGCGACCGTGTGGGGTGGAGGAGGGTGAGACACGAACGTGACAAACGTGATTTAAATGTTGGTTTTGCTCGATGGCGCGATCCAATGAAATGAAACGTTGGTTTCCAAAAGAATACAGTACTGCATGAGGGAGAAGCGGATTCAATGAAGAGTGATGGTTTGCTTCTTGCGTCCAACTAACTACCGGGTCTATGTGATTTGACGGCTCATTGGTCACTATTACTGCGGCGGTAGAGCGTCGTAGAGCGTCTGCACTCTTATTTATTTATTCGGTGATAAAACTAACTTTCTCCACTCTTACACCGGAGGAGTACGAAATACGACAGCCCAGTGACTACATGGCCCACCTCCCAGTATCACCATATTCCTTGGACAGCCCGCATGCCAAGAAAAAATTACTATACACCGGAGTGTATAGACTATTTTGCCCCCGGATTTGCTTTTGAGGAAATGCTGGGTAGTTACACGCATGCAAAGTACTCCTCTCTCCATCTCTCTGGATGCAGGCTCACTAGATCTATCTGCATGCAGCTCTCTCTCTCCGGTTTTGCATGCATGCGACGCGACTCTCTCTCTCTCTCTCTCTGTGCAAGCATGCCTTAAGCATGGTTAATAATATAGCCGGTTGATGGCTAACATGTTGCCATGTCATCTATAGCCAATGTAATAGTCAACATGTATAGTAATGGGCTACAAGAAAGTACTACTACATTTTACCACATGACCCACCATACACTCTCATATACTACCTCCGTCCTGGTTTATTAGTCCCCTATGTAATTTATGCATGATACTAGTATATGATACTCCCCACTATGAGTAGCCTTATACACATACAAAAATGGACTGGAGGGAGTACGAAGCTTTCTCAGATTTTGTTTCATGTATGTATCTTGACTCCAAGGTTGCCCCATCACAACATTCCATCAAATACAAAGGAAAACTAACACGCATGCTGATGCATCTCAATGATTCACAGATCATAGCCAATATTTACTTCACAACTAAAGACAAAAGTTGTGAGAGTGTGTACAAAAAAAACTACTGATGGGGTCTCTACGACTTAAACCCTAAACCCTAAACATGATTTAATTTCCTGGCTAGGTAGAACCTGTTGAAGGAAAGAAGCTTGGCACCCTCGGATCATACGATGCTTTTGTGCAGTTCCACTAAAATCGAGCTGAGCATCCCTGTTGGCAAATATATTGAAGAAGTGTGATTAGAATAATAGTAGTGGCACTAGTTCATGAGACATAAACTCATCACAAATAGAAGCCGGTAGAAGTAGAGAAAGATCCACATGGAGATGGAGCTACGTGGGGAGCTGTGGCAGTAGAGCAAGTCGGCTCCAAAAGGAAGCTATTCCTAGGACGCCAGGGTGTAGCTAGAAGGCCGGTGGGAGGCGGCATCAGCCCATACCACGGGGACCCCTGGTCGGCACGCATCGACAGTGGGTTTTCTTCCTCGCCGCTGTCGACCGCGTCTACGCAGAACATCGTCCGCTTCCCCCGGCAGCGGGATCAGGCCGGATCTGTGACCAGCAGTGTGGCCACCGTCGTTCTATGTTTGTGAAGAAAGCAGCCCAAGCAAGCAGGCTTGTAGCTTAGGCTCCTGCTAGTGTATATATAGTGGAGCGGTTTGCCTTTTCTCTCCATATCAACCTTTTTATATTGCGTACGTGTCATTGAAGACTGAAATGATGGTTGCTTGTCTGACTAATTTACTGTGTGATTTGACTGCTCCTGAGTGGCCCCTGCATGTACTCCCCCTACGTGTATGACCGTTCCTGAGTCTCACTTGTACTTATCTCTATTTTCTTGAATGATACGTATACAGGATGCGCATAGAGGAATTTTGTTACTACACGTTGTTACGTACCTACTCCCTCCTTCCGGTTCACTACTAGTACTCCCTCCGTCCTGGTGGTCCCCTTTGTACTCAATTCATGGGCTCGTTTTCCTCAAGAAATTGTCTTTACCAACGTATTAATATCGGGAATGCATGCGTGAACAATGAATGATTAAACCTTGCATGCAACATTTTGACAAAGCATTGACATATGAACATGTGAATGTGAGGGACTACAACCTCGTGCATGCATGCAACAGTCACACGCACACATGCACGCAAAAATGCGCGCGACGCCCTAATGCATGCATGTTCGAGCACACGACGGAACATACACAGTCCGCTCAAGTGCTCAACCTACACTTGCATGCACACACATACTCAGCCAGGGTGAGCTAGTGACTGTATAAACACCGAAAAATGTATATATTGCCAGCAATGAGCGTATTATGAAGTCCACTGACCGTATTTTTACAAATATACAGTAACAACCAGTGTATTTATCTCGTTTCAAATTAAGTCATATTAACCAGAAGTATGGACTAGCATTACTTTGTTGTGTCCCGTCAACTTACAGAATGAGGAGAAGCTTGCGCGCAGTGGCTCGCAGGACAAAGGAGAAACTTTTGACAAATGCAAGCTCTCCCTGACTCAGGTGGTGGACGTGCAATAGTTAATTCGCTATCAGATTGCCAGAAGCATACACTGTACTAGTACCATCATTGTTCGACATCCCGAAGAGGTGAAGAGCCAAGCGCAAAGTTTACTACAGTAGTACTCCGAGTAGTATTACGTAGTACTACTAGTACTACTACTTACTATATAGGTACTACTTGGAACCGCATGGTGGAGCGTCTGCACTCTTATTTTATTTTAATCTGTGATAAAGCAATCTTCAACACATTTGCTTCTCTTCGAGGGTTCTCGCATGTGATAATGGAAGTTGATTGCATGGAACAATCACCACAATTCTTGCTTAATTCTGGCTCCTATCCTGTTAGAAATAGGAGCGCTCAGTAATATTTTCTCTTTTTTTGTTATTCAGCATGTAAACAGGTCAGCAAACCTTGCGGCGCATCTTTGTGCGAACCGTGCTTGCTGCGCTTTGAATGTGACCGAGAGCTGGCTTGATGAAACACCTCGCTTCCTTTTTTTTGCGGGGTACCTCGCTTCCTAGTGACCAGTCTCTTGGCTGGTTGTCCTAAGAATGCTTATACTCCCTTCTTTCTGGTTTATTGGGCTCATCTCATTTTCTTGGTTTTACCATATTATAAGTCTTATTTTCACTTCTTGCCACCACATGTTCACATTTCAAGGTGCATTAAATTGATGCATGCAAGGATTAAAAGAAACCAACCAATGCATGTAACCATTCCTAGTCATTTAGTGGTCATCCATGCATATATTGTAATTAATGCAGATTGAAGTTTGAGTGATTTTGTAAACTACGAGATACATTTCTCCACTCATCATCTGCCTTGGTTGATGAGATTTCAAATTTAAGCCCTATAAACCGAAAAGGAGGGAGTATATGAATAAAGCTCTCTCATTTACCCGCAAAAAAGATTAAGCCATATTAACCGAAAAGGAGGCAGTATGGACTAGCACTACTTTGGTGTGCCCCGTCAACTCGCAGAACGAGGAGAAGCTTGCAGGACAAGGTGAAGCTTGCTTACGCCCTCTCCGTCTACCTCAAGCATGGTGGCTCGCAGGACGAGGAGAAGCTTTTGACTAATGCAACCTACCCTCGCCCAAGCGGTGGACATGCAGCAGTTCATTCGGTGTCAGATTGCCAGAGGCATACACTGTAGTACCATCATTGTTCGACTTCCCGAAGAGGTGAAGAGCCAAGCGCAAGGTTTAGTAGTACGAGTAGTACAGTACTACTAGTATACAGGTACTAGGAACCGCATGGTGGAGTGTCTGTACTCTTATTTTATTTTAATCTCTGATAAAGTACACATTTATTCGGTAGAAGTGCGGAAAACAGCAGCCCAATAGTACTATTAAAAAACATCGAACATGTAATGATGACATCGATCAACCATGCTCGAATATATCTTGGCCTCCCTGCGACACCTAGCCCGTCTGTGTTCTCGCTCCTCGTCTCTCTCAAGGAGCGGCGGGTTGGCCATTTTGCCGTCAATTGAGATCGGTTTGCTCACACTCCGGTCCCACATGTCAGTGATATGCCAAGAGGAAGCGCGTTGACCGACAGGCCATACGCGGACTTGGTTTTGCACCTTCATACGTACTAGTATGAGCGGATTCAAAGAAGAGCGTATTGATGGTTGCTTCTTCCGAGCAACTTACAGTGGGAAAGGTGGGGCTTATGATTTGACTGCTCATTACTCACTATTAGTGTGACGCAACGACCGGGCTGAGTCTCCCATGCAGTTGTGCACTCTAATTTGGTGCATGGAACATGGACCCGGATGCTGAATGGCTTCTGGCAATGCTATACCAAGCTTCCAGCATTTGTTTACATAGTCGACGTATACAGATAATTTTCCAGCGACATGAAATTGTACAATGCTCTGAAGCTTTCAGCTTTTGTTTCGTGTGTCTTGCCAGCTGGAAGGTTGTCTCGTTACAACATCAATCAAATACTAGAAAGGAAAGTAACATCCATGCTCTTTCGAAAAAAATAAAAAACTAACTTCCTTGCTAATGCATTTCAATGATTAGCAGATCAGGGCTAATATTTACATCACAACTGAAGACAAAGTTGTGAGAAGGTGTTAAATTAAAATTGATCCATGCTTTCATTGGCAGCAACTTCCCTCCAGCTCTGTCTAAATCAACAAGGCATGTTGGGAAAAAAAGTAGCTGTCAGGAGCATGCAACATTCCGACCATTTTGTGCAGTTCCACTAAAATAGAGCTGAGCGTCCCTGTTCCAAAGATATTGAGTAAGTGTGATTACAATAATAGAGGACTGTTGATGAAACAATAAACTCACAAATAGAAGCCGGTCACCTTTGCAGTCTCTCTTAAGACTAACTAGTTGGAGAAGATTAAGCAAATAGTTGGAGAAGATTAGGCTCGGAGTTGGGTGAGGAGGATAGAGCAGAACCAATCTCCCTTTGTGCAGTCGCACGGAAATGTAGAGACGTTGCCCGTGTGACATTTTAGTAGAACTGCACAAAACACTCTTAAGAAAAAAGTGATTTGTGTAGTTCACCAAAAGGTCGCAATAGCAACAAGGTGAAATGGATAGCCCTGTTTGCAAAAAAGAGGTAGAAAGGAAACAATTACTGGCCAATAACAGCTGATGACACATACAATGGCAAAAAAAAGCATATTCCTTGTCCTAAGGGAAGATAACAGCTTGGTTGTTTATCTAAAATGGTGTGAGGACAAGATTGCAATATGGAGAGTACGTCGGACGAGCTACGTTTTGGGCAAAGAACCAGGGAAGATCCACATGCAGCGACATGGGAAGATGGGCAGTGGAGCAAGGCCGGAGGGGAGGAAGCTGTACCTGGGGGTCGTCGGGATGTAACTAGGAGGGCGGCGGTGGGTGGGATCTGCGCATACTGTGGCAGCAAGCAAGTGGTGAAAGCCCTACCGCGCCGGAGCTTGGTGAGAGAGAACGGCGGGTACCGCAGATCGGGACGTGCTGCCTCAACGCCGTAGAACGGAGAAACGATGGACATCCTCCCTTTATGCTGGCGGATGGAATGCGGCCGGATCAGTGACCAACGGTGAGAGAGAGGGGCCACCACCGCCTTGCGTGAGATAGTGTGACGAGAGACAAACCCCGGTAGGCAGGCTCCATTGTATATAGTGGAGTGGATTTCTTTTTTCTCGATAACAATCGTTTTATATTCTGTACGTGACATTGAGGAATATAACTTTATTTAAAACTAACGCGTCAAGTCGAACTTTGTTCCGTGTACGCGTGGTACACGACCCTCCTTCAAGTAAACAACCGCTACAGGCGTCAAATTATCACGTGGGCTGCCTTTTCGTACAAAAATGAGCTCCACCGTGTACCCGCGCGGGTGTGGCCGGGAACGAGACGTGAGTACACGTGCGTTGTGAGTGCACCTTTCTCTACGTGCAGGTACCCCACGTACGTGGGTGTGTGTGTGAGAGCGATGGTTTTTTTTACTAAAAAAAGATGGTTTGTGCGAAACAGAGGCAATGTGTAGATGATATCTCAAACAAAAAAATGTAACATATGCAATGTGTGTGAAACAGAGGCCTGGATATATCATATATAGAGGGAGCAATCCACGAGAAGAGAGTGGAGGGATCATTGGTGTGAGATATCGATAGAATCAAAGGGAGGAGTGAAGTGTGTGGGTGCGCGATCGATAAAGAGTGCCATCAAATTTGTGTTTGCCCATGTCAAAGATATAGGGTGGCTGGCCTAATGGAATGTGAGAGGGGAGAGGTGCATTTTGTCTACCTACGACATTCGACTATCAGTGTGTGTGGGGGGGAGGGGTGCAGAGACCTAACTATAGAGAGGTAGATCGACTGGTATATGTGTGGAGAAGGTGAGAGACCTAGCTATGTATTGAGGGAGATCGATCGGCATCCATGCATATGTGTAGCAGAGGAATAAGGTTCGAAGAGAGACAAAGCTAGAGTGTCAGAGGGTTGGTGGCGGAGTTGCTTCTCACAAATGGCGGGAGGCCTGCTAGACAAACGGAGGGTATGACTGCAATATCAATAAGAGAGGGGATGCGTGCTTGTCTGTGCACGTGCGTGTGAGAGACGGGTCGGGAGACATGCAAGGATGATGAGGGGGGACGATATGGCTAGGGGGGCGATATGGCTATGGTAAGCAGACGTAACTATATAGGAAGATCAATCATCATGTGTCGGAGAAAGGGAGAGACATAACTAGTGATCAGGTACGTCGATCGGTGCGTGGGTAAAAAGAGTTATAGTCGACCTAGCTATATGTAGGGAGATCGGTACGTATACATGCATGCATGTGTTAGAAGCAAATAATGCCCGGAGAGATGGATAGAGTGAGAGGGATGCGGCTAGGAGGTTGCTACTTCTTGAGCTTGCGTTGGTTTTTCCCTTGAAGACGAAAGGGTGATGTAGCAAAGTAGAGATAAGTATTTCCCTCAGTTTGAGAACCAAGGTATCAATCCAGTAGGAGGTACACGCAAGTCTCCAATCTATGCACCTGCACAAACAATCAAACACTTGCACCCAACGCGATAAAGGGGTTGTCAATCCCTTCACGGTCACTTGCAAGGATGAGATCTGATAGAGATAGATATAAAAGATTACTAAAACGTAAAACAAAGTAAAAATAGATAAATTGCAGCAAGGTATTTTTGGGTTTTTTGGTTTATAGATCTGAAAATATATGATGGAAAATAGACCCGGGGGCCATAGGTTTCACTAGAGGCTTCTATTTTGAAAGAAAATAATACGGTGGGTGAACAAATTACTGTCGAGCAATTGATAGAAAATCGCAAAGTTATGATGATATCCAAGGCAATGATTATGAATATAGGCATCATGTCCGTGTCAAGTAGACCGACTCCTGCCTGCATCTACTACTATTACTCCACACATCGACCGCTACCCAGCATGCATCTAGAGTATTAAGTTCATAAGAACGGAGTAACGCCTTAAGTAAGATGGCATGATGTTGAGGGATGAACTCAAGCAATATGATGGAAACCCCATCTTTTTACCCTTGATGGCAACAATACAATACGTGCCTCGCTACCCCTAGTTTGTCACTGGGTGAGGACACCGCAAGATTGAACCCAAAACTAAGCACCTCTCCCATTGCAAGAAGAACCAATCTAGTTGGCCAAACCAAACCGATAATTCGAAGAGAAATACAACGATATCAAATCATGCATATAAGAATTCAGAGAAGATTCAAATAACATTCATAGAAAATCTGATCATAAATCCACAATTCATCGGATCTCGACAAACACACTGCAAAAGAATATTACATCGGATAGATCTCCAAGAACATCAAGGAGAACATTGTATTGAAGATCAAAGAGAGAGAAGAAGCCATCTAGCTACTAACTATGGACCTGTAGGTCTGTGGTAAACTACTCACGCTTCATCGGAAGGGCAATAGAATTGATGTAGAAGCCCTCCGTGATCGAATCCCACTCCGGTAGGGTGCCGAAAAAGGCCCCAAGATGGGATCTCACGGGTACAGAAGGTTTTGGCGGTGGAAAAGTATTTTTGGTGGACGCTTTTGGTCATTTGGGAATATTTGTGAATTTATAGGCCACGAATTAGGGTTAGAGGAGCTCCGTGGGGCCCACAAGCCCTCAGGGTGCGCCCCTGAGGCTTGTGGCCTCCTCGGGACTCCTCTGACTTCTTCTCCAAGTCCTATGTGTGTCTTTTGGTCCAAGAAAAATCATCGTGAAAGTTTTATTCCGTTTGGACCCCGTTTGGTATTCCTTTTCTGTAAAACTCAATAACAAGGAAAAAACAAAAACTGGCACTGGGCTCTAGGTTAATAAGCTAGTCCAAAAAATAATATAAAATAGCATATTAATGCATATAAAGCATCCAAAATAGATAATATAATAGCATGGAACAATAAAAAATGATAGATACGTTGGAGACGTATCAGAGGTGGTGCGGGAGGCCGACTATATTGAGGGGGGAGGAGTGTGCGAGTATGAGATCAATGAAAAGAGGGGTGGGAGTGTGCACGTGCGTGGAACTGTATTAGATAGAGGAGGGCATGGACGGTGAGAAGAGAAGAGGGAAAGCGTGTGTTTGTGGTAGGTTTGCCTGGCTAGAGAGGTATATCGATCGGTGTGTGCCGGAAAGGAGCTGGAGGTCCTACACACACCGTGGGTGAACGACCTAAAGAGAAATAACGAATGTCCGTGATGGAGAGAATGCCGAGTGTTGGGGATATTATTACTGGGTGTAAACCGGCCAGGAGAGGCCGGGTTATCCCCATAATGAGTTATTTATATTTGAAGCCCATGAAGACAAGGAGTATGGCGCTTTATGAAGGCCCAGGGCCGAAAGGCGGATTAAGGGCTTGTAGGTGTAAACCGCCATATTATATGTAACTTGTCTTGTAAGATAAGAAAAGAGTAGAGACCGAGCCGGACACGTTTATGAGCCGGCCTCGGGATTCTGTAAACCGCCGGGCGTCAACCTGTGTATATAAAGGGACGACCCGGCGATGGTTTGGGGGGACGGACAACAATTCGAGAGCCAGGCATAGCGGATTCACTCCCTGGTCATCGAAACCCTAGCAATTCCACAACAACTGGATTAGGCCTTTACCTTCACCGCAAGGGGCCGAACCAGTATAAACTCTCTGCGTCCCTTGTCCGCTTTAACCCCTTTAAGCTAACCCGTCGCGATGGCTCTACGACTAAGTCCTTTCTCTAGGACATCTGCCGTGACAAGACCACAACAGTTGGCGCCCACCGTGGGGCCATCGCACGATGGTTTCGAGTTCTTAGAGGGCAGCTTCGAAGGACTCAAGGGATACGCTGTGGGCCGGATGACAAAAAGTCGTCGCAGCAAGCTCTACATTGATGACGCAGGCTGGGGCCCCGAGGCCGGTTCGATTGAGTACGGGTACCGGGTCCCCTTCGGCGGCAGTCACGTGTTCATTGGCAAGATTGGCGAACCGGGCCCTGAGCCGGACATCTGCACCGACATCGTCGAAACGGCTCAGCGTGCGAGATCTGCCCGGGTTAAGCCTGTCATGAAGCGTGCCTTCATGGGAGTCATCCACGGAGTGGAATCTGAAGATGGATCGGAATATGATGGCGAAACCATTGTTTATTCCGGTGACGAGTCATCTACTGGAGAGACCGAGTCATTGTACCAGCTGCAGGATGGCCGGTTTGGTGGTTGTTCCGATGGCGACAGTATTCCGGACTCTCTTGACCCGCCAAGCCGGGTTGCGATCTTCATGGCCGGTACACAGTCAGCGCCACAATCTTCGACCGCTGCGGCGATGATCTCCGGTTCAGCAGCGGCGACGGCAGCTGGGGCAGGAGGCCCTGCGCCACCATCGGCTCAGGCTCTGTCCTATTTATTCGACACCTTGGTAGCACTGTTAGCGGCCGAAGTCAGCCCGGCGGATCAGGAGCGGCACAACGCAGAAGTAGCGAAGGTGAAGGATCAGATAGCCCAAGCCAAGGTGGATTTGGCAGCTAAAAACACCAGGATGGCTGCAGAGCGGGCCGAGTTAGATGCACAGGCCTATCGGCTTACGTTGGATCAGAACGCGTCAAATGATGTAATGAGGAGAAGGTACCGATCTCACCTGCCTCCGGTTTACGAAGCCAGGAATCTCTTCAATACGCCAGGGGCCGGAACCAGCAACCAGCCAGTGGTAAACCGGGTAGAAGCGCCTGGAACAGGGACGCCGGTTCAGCCACGCACAATGGATCCGCCTCTTCAGAATATCCCATCCCAGCATGTGCCCACGCCTCCGGGTCATTACTCCAACCCCTTGGATAACATAGTCGCGGCCGCTTCACGATTGGCAGCCCTTCCAGTCGATGGTGAGTCCCCTATAGCGGTGGAGACGCGATGGGCTAGGGAGCTCCTTCAGACAGCTTTGACTCAGCAACAGGCTTATTCATACAGTCGCGAGAGGATTCATTCCACCCCCCGCCCAAGCCGGAGTTACAGCAGGCATGTTGATGAACCGGCTGTGTCTAGCAGTGCCCGCAACCGTAATCCGCCACGAGGCCATAACCCGGCGGGTGGCGGTGTTGATGCTCAGGATGTGGTGGACCATGCTAGGGCACGTCGAGAGGCTGAGTTAGCAGCATAGAACACGGCCCGTCAGCTTACTCCGGTTCGTCCAACAACTTCGGTGGAACCAGGGGTTACCTCCAGTTCTTTGGGGGTCCCGTGTCTCGTCCCAGCATTACGCAATGTACGGCTGCCCAAGGACTTCAAGGGCCCACGTAAAGTGCCGAATTACACTGCCGATTTATCCCCCGAGTCATGGGTGGAGAGTTATGAGATGGCGATGGAGATGCTGGACGTAGATGACGCGGCATGTGCTAAGTACTTCACCATGATGTTGGAAGGGACAGCTCGCACTTGGTTGAAAAACCTACCAGCTAACTCCATTAGGTCATGGGCCGAGCTAAGAGCCCGGTTTATTCAGAATTTCAAAGACACGTGCAAACAACCCATGTCAATTGTGGATTTAGCTGCCTGTGTTCAGGAGGAAGGAGAATCAACAACCCATTGGGTGCGCCGGGTTTCAGAGATTTTGCATTCATCGGACCGCATCAACGCTGATACGGCCGTTTTGACGTTGGAAGGCAATTGCCGGTTTACGCCTCTTAAGTTGAAGCTGGGACGGCTCAAACGCCATTGCAATGACATGGGGACACTTATGGCAGCTCTGGTGAAATATGCCGACTTTGATAGTACCAAGGACCCTGAATCTGATGATGACAAGACAGGAAAGGGAAAGAAGGGTGGCAGCACCAAAGGGCAGCAGCATAACTCGGTGGGGCATGGAAACAGCGGTAAGCATAAAGCGGATAACAGTTCAGATTTTGTAGCTAATACCAACGCGCAGGGTAATGGTCAGCATCGGAAGGGTAAACCGCCCCCGCGTGGAAGAGAACCAAGTCCCAATCCGGAGCGCCTGAATTACCTGTTGAACCAGCCCTGCCCAAAGCACGGATCGCGGGACAAGCCGACCATGCACCTCTGGAAGGATTGTTATATTATGCGAGAATTCAAAGATTCAGATTTTTTCTGGAATGATAATGGACCGGCTGGCGGTTCAGGCCCCGGGTCTCATGGGCCGGGTTATGGTGGAGGCAGTTCCGGTTCAGGATTCCATGGTAATCAAAGCGGACATGGCAATCAAGGCAATCAAGGCAACCAAGGTGGTTATAATCATCAGGGGAACCAACAGCAGCAGCAGCAGTCGGGTTACTAGAGCAACCCAAAGCAGTTAAACAGTGGATAGTACCATGTCTTCACCACCAGCCTATGCAAGCGCGATCAGAAGCTTCATAAAAGGGCAGTGAACTCCGTTGAACCGGCGGTGCCCCGTTACTTACGCTGGTCGGAACAGCCCATTGTGTGGAGTCGAGAGGATCATCCACCTCGGGTTGATAATCCGGGTCATCTGGCGTTGGTGGTGGCACCTTAGGTGGGAGGTTACAAGTTCACTAAAGTACTCATGGATGGGGGGAGTAGTATCAATATCCTTTATTATGAAACCTTCCGTCGCATGGGGTTAACAGATAAAAATCTTAAACCATCCAGCACGGTCTTCCATGGTGTGGTGCCTGGTAAATCGGCGTATCCGGTCGGTAAGATAGCTCTGGAGGTTGCTTTTGGTGATGAGCATGATTCAAGATCAGAAACATTGACCTTTGAAGTGGTGAAAATCAAGAGCCCGTATCATGCCCTGTTTGGGCGGCCGGCTTATGCTAAATTCATGGCGAGGCCCTGTTATGTCTATCTGTAGCTCAAGATGCCGGGTCATAAGGGGACCATCACGGTACATGGGAGTCGTAAGATCGCTTTGGAATGTGAAGAAGGTGATGTGGCTTATGCTGAGTCGGTTTGTGCAACAGAGGAGTTGAAGTTTTACAAAGACAATGTTGATCCGGCAGATATGACTTCCTTGAAGAAGCCAACTACAGAGCATGATCCGGCCTTGAAGTTTAAGTCGGCTGATGAGACTAAGCTGGTTGATTTCGTTCTTGGCGATTCATCCCAGCAATTCAGCATCAGCGCTACCTTGGATCCGAAATAGGAAACCGCGCTCATCGAGTTCATCCGTGAGAACCGGGACATCTTTGCGTGGAAGCCTTCTGACATGCCAGGTGTACCGAGGGAACTCGCTGAGCACACTCTTAACGTTGATCCCAAGTTTAAACCGGTCAAGCAGTTTCTCCGCCGGTTCAATGAAGAAAGATGCAAGGCTATTGGTGAGGAAGTGGCCAGGCTCTTGGCAGCTGGCTTTATTGTTGAGGTATTTCATCCTGAGTGGTTGGCTAATCCGGTGCTAGTACTTAAGAAGAACGGCACTTGGCGTATGTGTGTGGACTACACAGATTTGAACAAGGCTTGTCCAGCAGATCCTTTTGCCCTCCCTCGTATTGATCAAATCATTGATGCTACGGCGGGTTGCGAGCGTTTGAGTTTTCTGGATGCTTATTCTGGCTACCATCAGATCAAAATGGCAATTAAGGACCAGGAGAAGACAGCTTTCATAACTCCCTTTGGAGCCTTCTGCTATGTGTCTATGCCCTTTGGGCTAAAGAGTGCCCAGGCGATTTATCAGCGCTGTGTGCAGAACTGTCTTCATGATCAGATCGGCCGCAATGTTCATGCTTATGTGGATGATATTGTGGTGAAATCCAGAGAGAAGAAGACATTGATAGATGACTTGAAGGAGACCTTTGATAACCTCCGGGTTTATAAGATGATGCTTAATCCGGCCAAATGTGTCTTTGGTGTACCGGCAGGCAAGCTCTTGGGCTTTCTGGTGTCTAACAGGGGCATTGAAGCTAATCCAGAGAAAATCAAGGCCATAACTTCTTTGGCTAAACCGAAGTGCATCAATAATGTTCAACGCTTGGCAGGCCGGATTGCAGCCTTGAGCCGGTTTATCAGTCGCCTCGGGGAGAAGGCTATCCCTTTATATCAGATGCTGAAGAAGACGGATAATTTCGTCGGGAGCGACGCCACCAATGAAGCGTTTGAGGATTTAAAGCGGTAGCTAGCCGAGCCGCCTGTCCTTGCTGCTCCTGTTGATAAAGAGCCTTTGATGTTATATGTGGCTGCCAATGCCCGGGCAGTTAGCGTGGCTATTGTGGTGGAGCGCAAGGAGACCGGAAAGGAGTATCCGGTTCAACGGCCAGTTTATTATGTCGGTGAGGTACTTATTGAGTCTAAGCAAAGGTACCCACATTGGCAGAAGCTGGTGTATGGAGTTTTTATGGCGAGCCAGAAGCTTAAGCAATATTTCCAGGGTCATCCCATCACTGTGGTCAGCTCTGCTCCTTTGGGGGAAATAATCCAGAACAGGGAAGTGACTGGCCGGATTGCCAAGTGGGCCATTGAGCTTGGACCTCACGGGTTAAATTATGTGCCTCGGACAACATTCAAATCACAAGCATTGGTGGATTTCATCAATGATTGGACAGAGTTACAGGCGCCAGAAGAGAAGCTGGATCATACTTATTGGACTATTCATTTTGATGGGTCCAGGCAATTGGAGGGCTCGGGGGCTGGAGTCGTATTAACTTCCCCACGAGGTGATAAGTTTTGTTATGTTCTCCGTTTAATGTTCCCTTGCACTAACAATGTAGCTGAATATGAGGCCTTACTCCACGGTCTTCGGATGGCTAAGGAGATGAATTTGAGCCGGCTTAAGTGCTTCGGTGACTCGGACCTGGTGGCTCAACAAGTGTCTGGTACTTGGGATTCTAAGGATCCGCTCATGGCTGCATATCTTCGAGAGGTGGATATTGTTGCAGGTCACTTCAAAGGCTATCAGGTTGATCATGTGGACCGGCGGAAGAATGAAGCGGCGGACGCTTTAAGCCGTTTGGGTTCCCAGCGTAAGCCGGTTCCACCCAACGTCTTTTTGGATGTGCTGCATAATCCGTCGGTTAAACTTCCCACAGAGGAGGATCTGGCTATTCCTGATCCGGAGGCTCAATTGGTGGCAGCACTTCATGTTATTCCGGATTGGACCGTCATGTATCTGGCGTACATGAACTGGGGCGAGTTACCGGAGGATGAGACTTTGGCCAGACAGATAATCCGGCGATCCAAGTCAATGACTATTGTCAATGGCGAATTACATCACTACAGTGTAACAGGGGCGTTTCAACGTTGTGTATCTCCGGAAGAGGGCCGTGAGATCCTGCATGAGATCCACGAAGGGGATTGTGGTCACCATGCCGGTTCAAAGTCCCTGGTAGCTAAAGCTTTTCGTCACGGTTTTTATTGGCTGACGGCTCATGCTGATGCGGAAGACTTGGTGAAAAAGTGCGATGGTTGTCAGAAGTTTTCACGCCGAGCTCATGTTCCGGCCCAGGAATTGAGGATGATTCCAATCACTTGGCCGTTTGCAACTTGGGGGCTGGATATGGTTGGGCCCTTTAAGAGATCCAAGGACAAGAAGACCCACCTTTTGGTGGCGGTTGATAAGTTTACTAAGTGGGTGGAGGCAGAGCCAGTCAGTAAATGTGATGCAGCTATGGCAGTTCAATTCATCAAGAAGGTGATTTTCCGGTTCGGCTTTCTGCACAGCATTATAACTGATAATGGTACTAATCTGTCCAAAGGTGCTATGAAAGAGTTCTGTCAGCGTGAGCACATCCGACTTGACGTATCTTCAGTGGCTCACCCCCAATCTAATGGTCAAGCGGAGAGAGCCAATCAGGAGATCTTGAGAGGCATCAAGCCCCGGCTTATGGTTCCTTTGCAACGGACGCCGGGTTGTTGGGTGGAGGAGTTACCTTCTGTGTTATGGAGCATCAACACCACGCCCAACAGGTCTACGGGTTACACACCTTTCTTCATGGTCTACGGAGCAGAGGCGGTTCTCCCGAGTGACATCCGTCATGACTCGCCTCGTGTGGCAGCTTATGTTGAAGCTGATAATGAAAAGCCACGGCAGGAAGCACTTGACCTATTAGATGAGGAGCGTGACATTGCAGCAGCCCGTTCGGCGATTTATCAGCAAGATCTGCGTCGTTATCACAGCCGCCGGGTTAGAACCAGAACTTTTCAAGAAGGCGATCTGGTGCTCCGACTCATCCAGGATCAGACGGATATGCACAAGTTATCCCCGCCTTGGGAAGGACCCTTTGTGGTCAGCAAGAACCTGCACAACGGGTCATACTACCTAATCGATGTTCGAGAGCACAAAGACTCACGTAAATAGGAGGAGGAGACCCACCGGCCATGGAATATCGCTCATCTACGGCCTTACTATACCTGAGCCCTAGGCTCTGCTATGTACATAGTTATGACAATGTATATATTATGATCAATATAATAAACCGGAGCCTCAGCTAAAGCGGGGTATCTGTTGTTTTTTCTTACATCAGGTGTGGTTACATGGAGGTTTCTACTTATAAAGCGGCGTCCGGTTTACCCCTTGATTCGGCTTATCAAGCCATATATATGAATCACTTGGGGGCTTGGTCGTATTCGAACCTTAGCTACACCTCTTGATAGGCGCAAGGCCACCAGAAAAATCACTTGGGGGCTTGGTCATATTCGAACCATAGCTACACCTCTTGATTGGCTCAGAGCCAAAAAGAAAAATTACTTAGGGGCCAAAGAGAGTGTTCCAAAAGAACAACTCAAACATAGGCACCCACTGAGCACAGCTCAAAATATTGCTCGGGGATTCTTTGCTATCGCAATGAACAAAGAATCTACACTTGTAATAGGCTATCAAGCCACGGCTTGGAAGCCTGGTGTATACACCTACAACCTCGGGTTAGCCTGCCTTTTTTAAGTAAGTCGCTTCGTCCAGGTAAACCTGGTATGACCCGTCGAACTTCGACAAGTCAATCTCATAAGACCCTGAACTTGTCAAAGTTAAAACGATGATTGGTTAAAGATTGAGGTCCATCTTAAAAGGCTTTGTAAAATGGTTTAACTCAACGGCCTGGCAGCCCATGAAAAGCCTCGAATTTGGGGCCTGGCAGCCCGTGAAAAGCCTCGACTACAAGTTTTCATATGCTTTTATTTGCCAAGTTTTTTCTCCTTTGATGAGATTTATGATGATTTTGGTAAACCGGCGTTAATTAACCCGGCTCGGCTTTCAACTGCAAGTTGTCAGTACATGATTAGTCATAATCCGGTGCTTATTAACCCGGTCTGGTTTTGACTATAAGTCGCCAGTGTTATATATGAATAATCCGGTGTTTTTTCACAACCCGGTACGGGTTTATCATAAACCGGCACAATATGGAAGGAGTTATCAATACTCATGATTAGGGGTATCACCCTTACTACAAAAGTTGGTCAACCTACGATGTGATTCAATGTCACAGGTATCATTTATTTTCATATTTGATTATTTTTAACAACCTTGTTTATAAACCCAGGCTATATGTTTGGGCATCATGACCCGTCCGGTGGTAAACCGCCAGGACAAGTTCAACCTTTTGTATGCAGGAACAGCCTGAATAAATTGCTCTGGATTATGAACATTATATATCTTAAGCACGGTGAATTAACGATATCAAGCAAAGTAAATATGCACGATGGCATAGCAGACCAAGTGTTTAAACTAGCCTATTACAAGGCGTTTCAGTGCCCAAAAGAGTAATTGTTTTTTGGCAAGTATTGCAGCACGCAGAAGGTTAAATCGGCCTCCGGATCATGACTCGTCACCGGGCTGCCCTGATGGTTGTGGATCGCCTTGCACCGGTTCATCCTCTTCCTCTCTACCCAGCGGCTGGAAGTCAATGGTTGCCCAATCGATCCCAGTTAAGGCTTGGAACACAACTTCATCTCTTATAAGTGTGGACGGTTCAACGTCAGGGGCATAGGTGTGCTTACGGATTGGCGGGATAAGATTTTGAGCCTCAGGGGTTGGTGCAGCAACCCGTTTGTTGTTGACATCATAACTCGCCTGGTAATATGAAAGATCAGTTTCTTCAGCCAGTTGGCAAGCCAGTGGACGTACTTCCCGGTTTATTGCTCGGAGGTCCTCATGGCCAAATTCTGATCCGTCTTCTTTTAAGCTTGGATAGCCTTTAGCCACATCCACCGGATCAAGATCAGGCACCCATGCTTTTGCCCGGGTTAGTGCGGTCAGAGCACCAGCCCTGGCAGCAGATCTCTTTAGCTCTTCTACCCGGACAGGCATCATTGACAACCTTTCTAAGGTCTCCTTGATTAAAGTTGGGGGCCGCTTGTTGTGAGAAGCAGTGCAGATGATCCGTTGCGCGCCGGTATATAACTGCTCTATAAGAGTATAGGCAGCCTTCAGCTTCTTCTGTACGTCAGAGCCCAGATGACTAATGCGAGTTCCTGCGCCATTACAAACATCAGTAAACCGGCAATATATGGGATGATATGTTGAAAATTTAAAGCCAGGATATTTACCAAACACAACAGCAGTCATGGCATGTATTTGCCGCTTTACACCAGTTAGCTCATCTACCACCGGTTTAAGAGCTGCTTCTGCATCCTCGGCTCCTTTTTGCAATGCGGATTTTTCTGTGTCCCAATCCGCCCGCTCCTTGTTGAAACTCTCCTTCAGCTTTTCCATAGCGGCTAAGGCACTGGTAAGCTCATCTTTGGTTTTGGAGGTTTCTGCCTGCTGGGACTTGATGTTTTCTTGCAGATCAGCGGTTTGAGTTTCCTTTTTGCTCAGCTCAGCCTATAAGAGACAAACATATCATGAATTGGCAGTGCATATTTGAAGTACCAAGCACATAACAAGTTATGCACCCGATACTTGGGGGCTAATGCATATTTGCTCGTAATAAAAAATTTCTGCAAGTCCCAAGTGCAATACAAGTATTACTCTTGGCACTTGGGGGCTAATGTATGCTTGCTCAAAGTGACATTATGAGTATTCTTCTAAAAGTCCCGGTTCATCTTCATCAGTTAAACCGGCCCTTGGGGACTATACCGGCAAAAGTTGTAATATTGCAATTCTAAGGTACCGTTTCATCTTAGAAAGATAACCCGGCCCTTGGAGGCTAAGCATGCAAAGTTGAGATATTACAAAGTCCCAGTTTAGATGACTATCATAAACCGGCACTTGGGGGCTACTGGAGTTAATATTTGGAATTGAACACAAGAGAGAAGCAGTTATGCAGTTACCTCATATCGCTCCTTCATTAGATTCACTAAACCGGCTTCAAAGTCGCGGCTTGTGTACAGGCGGTTTAAAAAACCAGAATGGATGTCTTGGGCGTTGAGGTGAGCATAGGTTGACAAATCTGTGTTCCATTTGCCTTTGCCCATAGCAGAAACCTCATCCTTGGCACTATGCTTCGATAAAGCAACAGGATTGCCAGGAGCGGTGTGGCCGACGCCAGTAATCATAATATCATCTTCTTTATCATCAGCAGCCTTCACGGGAGTTGACGGTTTATCAGCAGCCTTAGCTGGGCTGGCCGACTTATCATCCGCGCGAGCCGGGCTAGTCGGTTTATCAGTGTGGCCTGTGGTGTCAACTTCTGTTTGTTCAACTATGAAGTTATAATCTTGAGGCGGTGGATCATCATGTGTAACATCAGTATTTGTTCTTTCCAGATCTGGAGTCTTCTCCGGTTCAATATCCACATTGTCATCAGACGGTTTATTTAACCGGGCCTTCTTACTAGGTCTAGGCTTGGCACTGAGAAGAACAAACATAAAGATCAGTACAGTATGCAAACATAACACATTAAGGATAAGATTAAAGCATAACCTACCCAGGGACCGTCTTGAGGGTTGGAAGTTGTGTGGCCGTTGACTCGCCAGAGGACGAATTAGGTGTTCCCCGATAATTTGAATCAGACGGATTAAGAGGCTGTCGAAAACAACCCGCCTTGGGGCAAGAAATATCAGGAGTATAAGAGACCTCTGATCGACGTTTCCGGACCGGAGTGTTCGGTAAACCGGCAGACGTAACTACCTGGCCACTGTGCCGGGTTGTGCGGCGGGCTTCGTGTTGCTGCTTCTTCAAAAGAAAGTTTGGGTCCAAGTAAGCTAAGGGGTGAGAAAATTTTATTTTCCGGTTTGCTTGACGGATTTTCTGTGTTGGCAGAGGGTCTGAACCGGAAGAAAGGATAATTACCTCTGCATCGTTAGCCTGGCTGCCTTCAGCGTCGTCGTGATAACAGTCATTGTCAATAAGGTGTATGAAAAAAGAACCAAGAGAGTCAAGTTCTACCTCTGAGTCCGGATTAGCCAGATCCACATCAGCATTTGGTTCAGAAGATTCAGTGGTCCTCTTCTTGGCAGGTTTCTTGGTGACCTTGGTCTTCGGGCGAAGTGGTTTTGCCGGTTTATCCTGTGGTTTGGCCAGTTTATCTTGTGGTTTTTTCTTCCAGAATGGGTCATCGCCCTATGAAAGATGGACAAAATTTTGAGACTATCTGAAAAGGGGTAAACTAAAACAAGAAAGTTGTGATTCTTACAGTTGGCGGTTTATTGGAGACGCAGAAAGGGCTTAACCTGGTCTGGTTACAGACAGCTTCCGGTTCATTCAGTATTTTCTTGACAGCCTCAGTAACTTCGGCTTCTGTTAGCTGAATGTCGATGTGTCGTTGAGGGTCTTTCAAATCCCCTGTGTACTCACACATTAAACCGGGGCACCGGCTTAAGGGCAGAACGCTCCAAGATATCCAACAGCGAACAAAGTCGACACCTGTCAAACCGTTTGCCATAAAGGCTCTGAGCTTTGACAATTGTGGTGCATAGTTGGACCGTTCCTTGGCAGTCAGCCTTTGAGGGAAGGGATGAGTGTTGCTAAGCCGGTGGGTACGGTAACCCGGCAGAGGATTTTCATCAGTTGGAGATGTGTCTTTGCAGTAAAACCAAGTCTGATTCTAGTCCTTGGGGTGACTATGAAGCTTGGCATGAGGGAA